>CM076679.1:12417867-13617867 GCA_038501925.1 Xenopus petersii
CTGCTCTGCAGGGAAACAATCATACTTATGAACAGCAGGGGGAGCCCCCGCCTTACTTCCCAGCCATGCAGAACTCAAGCAGCTTTGTTTGTTTCAGTCGGCGATTGTGTAGAGATTTGTATTGGATTTTATTTTTGCCTTTACATCCCCTTTACTGTTTACAACTCCAGCTGCAGGGACAAAGATCATGGAGCCAGATTTAAACAGATAAACTGGGATTCTATATGGAGGATTAATTTGCTGCAGCCACTGGTTCTGCAAAGTTGGAGAAAGTTTGTATTAAACAATACAAAAACTATAAAATCCACATTAGTTAACATGACAACACATGACCCAGTGCAGTCTGTATATTCTGATTATTAATCAGTCTTGCTGTATCGGCTTCTGGCAGATATTATTTTACTTGTGATGTTTTGATAATTATGACGATCCCTAAGCAGCCCAGACCACACTGAGCATGTGCACAGTCTTGGTCTTGCAAAGATGTATAACAAAGTTACAAGATGGTGACCCCCTGTGGCCAACTTTGAAAGCATAAATCATTTGTTTGATTAGGCTTGTGGTGCAGTAAGTTCATGTTTATGTTTAGTATACAAAATACAGCATTTCTAGCCTTATTCTATTTTAGACTTTACTTCCCCTTTAAATAATAAAAGGTATTTTACAGTAGTGCTGCTGCATATTACCCTACAGCCTACACCAGAAGGTGAGCTGTGTTGCAGGATAAGATTCCTATGTGCAAGTTGTGAAAGATAAAGTTTATATAAGGGAAGTAAAATCTTTATTCACTACGGTGGCGTTATAGGTCTGCGGGGTCTACACACGCAGTGCATTTAACAATACCACAATATATAGTCTCTTTGTTTGTTTCCTGGGCCTTTGGCTGCTATTGCAGGTGTTGCATATCTACATATCAACATGTCTGCTCGGTTCTGCTCATTCCTATCCAATGGGCTGGATACTGGCAGGGATCGATTAATACACAGGCTGCCCGAGGCTATCCAAGTGTGATCTTACTTTTTTCAACTAATATTTCTATTTATTTGTGCTGGGTCTATTAAAAGAGAAGGAAAGTCTTATTCCACTTGGGGGTGCCAAATGTTAGGCAACCCCAAGTGAATGTATTTACTTACTAGAAAACCCCAGGCCGGTGCTCCTATCAGCAGAAAACTGCACCGGCCCGGGGTTATTCCAGTGAGCACCACGGAGTGATCCTCTTCCGGCGGCTTCTTTATTCTTGCGACTGTGCATGGGTAGTAGAGCGGAAAGCCGAACTTTAAGTAAAAAGTCAGCCGAGTCCTGCAGCTGGTCAGGTACCCGCTAAAACCTTGCGGTACCCTGCGGGGTATAGAATTGGGTCGGCGGTTTTCCGGGTCTTCTCAATCGAGAGTTTTAATCCTTTTTTTCTGATCACGCCTACTTCCAATGATGTCACTTACGGTTTACGACAGCACTTCCTGTTTTTTTTTATGGTCAGCGGGTCATGGATCGGGTTGCAGATAAGGCACTTGCGGGTTGGGTAGCGGGTCCAAGTGGGTTGCAGGTCACGGGTCCGGTTCGGGTTTAACAAATTGGTTCCGCGCAGGACTCTAGCGCATGCCCCTGGAAATTTGAAGAAAGAAGAAGCCGGAAGAGGATCGCTCCTTGGTGCTTGCTGGAAGAACCCTGGGCCAGTGCTAATAGGAGCACCAGCCCAGCGTTTCAGGTAATCAAATACAACCATTTGGGGGTGACTAACATTTGGCACCCCCAAATGGAAGAAGACTTTCCTTCTCCTTTAATGTCCATAAATGAAAGTTAATGTAGGTAATGTCTCTGTTCCTCTGATTAACAGTTTGGGCCCAGGCGGCTGATGCAAATCACAGATTCAGATTGAGCAAAAGAGAATCTTGCCATTGGATCAAACTGCAATGAAACCTGGATTTCTGCAATAAAGTTTACACGCCACCTTGTGGACACTCTAGGGATCTACTGTAGGTATTTTCCCTAGGAAAAGGGCACAGTTTGTCCTTCAACCTATTGCTCTCCTAAGGATTAAATAGGGGCATGCTCAGCGTTGGCTAAAAGTAGGACTTCTTGGTATCTGTGTGGGTGAAAACAGCAAGAATCTTACATTCTACATTCCCCCATTACATTCTAGGGGGATGTAGAAAAAGGAGGGATCTGTCACCTGCTCATTTCCGATTGGCTGCTGCTCTGATCAGTAAACAAAGATTACCACTGGCCACCTAGCCGAATTGTAACTTGCATATGCAAGTTAGGGGCTGGGAGGGAAAGGAAATTGCATGACTTTTTGTTACAAAACAAGGAAGTACAAAATGTTTTCCCCTTCCCACCCCTAAATTGCATATGCAAATTAGGATTCAGTTCCGTATTCGGTCAAATCTTCGGGGGGTTCGGCCAAATCCAAAATAGTGTATTCGGTGCATTCCTAAAAAAAACACCCCATTTTTGCAGCAGAGATTGGGAAACTGCTCCACTTTGGCTGTTGAAAAACTACACCTGGTTTGGAAGCTTTAGTTCCGCACAAGCAGAAATGTTAAAAACAATGCCCTTGCGCCTTCATACTTCTTTTTATTTCTTGTTAAAGGGTTGTTCACCTTCCAACACTTTTTTCCAGTCCAGTTGGTTTTAGATAGTTTAACAGAAATAAAGTCTTTTCCCAATTACTTTCCATTTTTAATTTGTTACCGGTTTTCCAAAATCTAAGTTTTAGAGTTTAAGGTTCGTGTCTCTGGTGTTTGAGTCTGGCAGCTCAGTGATCCAGGAGCAGATTCTGGACCGTTTAAATTTTTCAACATTTAGTGGATACATTTCTCATCAGCATTGCTGCAATATTAACAACTATTGTATCAGTTCAACTGCCTTTAAAGACAAAAACATAACTTAAGCCTTTTGAAAAGTAAACAAAATTTCAAGCATCTTTTCAATATAAATCATTTAAAAAATATGCAGACTTTTAATGATTTCTAATGGTTTCTGACAGTTCCTAAGCCTAGCCTCCTGCTGATCTGTCTGACTACTTTGCTGATCCGTCTGACTACTGTTACTTTGTATCAACAGCCATCTGTCCTCAGCCTGCATCCTCCAAACCCCACAATTCCCTGCACACGTGATTTCAATAAGGAAAGGAACATCCCAGTGCAATGCATTGTGGGTTATGTAGTTCCTGCATGCTGTCTGTAAGCTGTGGAGTAGTGATGTACGGGTCCCGCGGGTCGGGCAGGTTCGGGCCGACCCCACACTGGAAC
Organism: Xenopus petersii; assembly: GCA_038501925.1. NCBI lineage: Eukaryota > Metazoa > Chordata > Amphibia > Anura > Pipidae > Xenopus > Xenopus petersii. Next base: position 12,421,119 of record CM076679.1, read on the forward strand.
TGCCGGCTTCATACTTCATTTTTTATAGATGCGCACCTCCTGCCCCTTAGAATGCAAGTCTGGTTCGGGCGGGTTAGGGTCGGGCACATCACTACTGTCAGGATTTCAGCATAGAAAATGTCATTTATTCATAGTTTTTGAAGAAACAGATAACTGTGATTGGTATATTAGGGGTTTCTGTGTTATGTGGGCCTCTTTACTAAATTTTGGTTTGGAAGCCGGAGTTCCCCTTTAATGAAACTCAGGGATTCTGCTCATCAGGGACAAAGATAACAAATGTATCAACTAATGTATCAATTTAGAACAGTTTACAGGGTCACCGACCCCCTTCCCAGAGCTGCTTTAGAAGGTGAAAAATGACACTTTACACTTGAAAATCAACAAAACAGTCACCAATAGAAAGTAATTGGAAAAAGTTGATTTCTGGTGAACTCTCTGAAACCAACTGAACGGAAAAAAGTGTTGGAATTTGAACAACCCCTTTAAAGCCAGTTCAAAACTACATGAGGCCCTCCAGGTGTTAGACTGCTGGCTGAAGGCCATACGTTGATAAAGTATTGCCACCAGAACTTTTGTGTTATTTTGGGTTGGACTGAATGTACCTACAGTATACTAAATACATGTTATGCATCGTCACAACTAACTGCTAGAGAAGAGAGATTAGAATTACTGTTATAACTTACATGCCAGAGGAGAGAGTCCTGCAGCGGGTCGGGTACCTGTGGGTTACCTGCAAAAACCTGCGATACCCTGCAGGTTGCGGGTAGAAGGTCCGGGAGACGTGGGTCGGTGGTTCTTCGGGTTGGCGGGTTGGGCCACGGGTCTTCTCAATATCGATTTTTACTCCTTTTGTTCTGATCACGCCTACTTCCGATGACGTCACTTCCGGTTTACGACAGCACTTCCTATTTTAGTCCTTTTTTTCTGATCAGGCCTACTTCCGATGATGTCACTTCAGGTTTACAATGACAACACTTCCTGATTCTTGATGGTCAGCAGGTCTCGGTTGCAGATAAGGTACGTGCGGGTTGGGTCCAAGTGGGTAAGAATGCGGGTTACGGGTCCAGGTTGCGGATTGCAGTTTGCGGGTACGGGTTCCAAAAAATGGACCTGCGCAGGACTCTACCAGAGGATCTCCCAGGCCCTAGTGTGGGACAATTCCCATCAGCCCTTTATTTTCAAAACAAAAATTTCTATACTGCTATTGTCTAAAAGGGGTGGTTCACCTTTAAGTTAACTATTAGCATGTTATAGAATGGCCAATTCTAAATAACTTTTCAATCGGGCTCACTGACTGCATCCAAAAACAAATGCTCTGTAACGCTACAAATGTATTATTATTGCTACTTTTTATTAATCAGGGCCTCTCCTATTCATAGTCCAGTCTCTTATTCATATCAGTGCATGGTTGCTAGGGGAATGTTGACCCTAGCATCCAGATGGCTGAAACTGCAAACTGGAGAGCTGCTGAATAAAAAGCTAAATAACTCAAAAACCACAAATAATAAAAAAACGAAAACCAATTTTAAATTGTCTCAGAATACCACTCTATACAGTATATCATACTAAAAGTTCATTTAAAGGTGAACATCCCCTTTAATCTAAAAGTAGACCCTAGAGGTCAGGTTCTCTGGTAGCCCTAGTCCGACACTGAAACTCCCAACAACCACATTCATCTTTTATTTTTTTTCATCTCCAAAGTTTATTCTCTGTAATTTTCACTTTTCTATGCATCTTTAAAAACAATGAGTGCGATTATGCCCCAAAGGCGGCCTGTGACGCTGTGCAGAGATTGAAGCTTGGAATTCAGATCTAGCGGAGTCTGCGGCATTAACTGAACAAATAGACTTTGGGTATAAAGGTACAAACTGGAGATTTAGATGCATTTACAATTAATAGATAATATACACTGTATTCTTAACCCTTTAGCTGCATAATACATTGCTTGGTAAAGGTACTCTCCTCGCGCGACTCTTGAACATGTCAAAACAGATTATACAAGGCCTTGGTGTTCTCGAGAATGAATGATCATTAAAAAAAAATATATATATATATTGTTAACAATCTGTGAACATATTTAACGACCTTCCGCCATCAGCCCCTCCCAGGCGGAACAAGCAGGTCTGATTGGAGCAGCTTCTACCTTCAGTAAAATCTCTTGTGTGCTACCACATAACTCTTCCCTGCAGGCACCTTGCGGAAAAACAGACTGTTCCCCCTATTGATGTTCCCCTGAAATTAGAATAAAAGAAAAGTAAGGGTTAAATGCAGTATGTCTGTAGCTTGTAGGAGCTAAGTCTTTAGAGACCACCCACGGTGCTTATTTAACCCTTTTAGTGCCAGCTTGTGGCCATGATCATGCCATGTGTTGCCTACAAGCATGCACACGCTTCCCACAAACAACTCACTCATGTTGCGTTATCTCTAGACTAACGCTGGCCTTTTTTCTTTTCCTAGTCTAAACAATGGATTGCATAATCAATTAAAAGGGTGGTTCGCCTTTAAGTTAACTTTTATGTTATAGAATAATCAATTCTAAGAAAATTTTCAAGTGGTCTTCATTATTTCTTTCTTATAGTCTTCCAATGATTCGCCGTCTTCTTCTGTCTCTTTCCAGCTTTTACATGGCGGTCACCGACCCTGTCTAAATAACACATTTTCTGCAAGGTTGCACATTTATTGTTATTACTACTTTTTATTACTCATTCAGGGCCTCTTCTATTCATATTCCGGTCTCTCATTCAAATTAGTGCATGGTTGGAAGGTCATTTGGACCCTAGCAATCACATTGCTGTAATGGCAAACTGGAGAGCTGCTGAATAAAAGGCTAAATAACTCAAACACCACAAATAATAAAAAATTAAAAGCAACTGCACATGGTCTCAGAAGAACACTATCTACATCACAGTCAAAGGTAAAGTAAAGGTGAACCACTCCTTTAAAACATTCTATGGGATGTGTGATACCGATCCAAAGGGAAAGAGTGGCACTGTTGGCCTTAATAGGCTTTGTGCTTCAGAGACATACAAAACCTCTCAAGATAAACGGGAGAGATATATAATAACAATGCTCTGTGATGTGGGGTACCTCTTTGCTGAGTTGTGTCCAGCAGTCTGTCCAAGAAGTATATGCAGCAGCATAAGGAGGCAGCCCCCCAGCCAACCTGTAACATAAAGAGATTTTTTTAAGCACAGTCTGGTTACTACGCACAAGCTCATGTGTGTCCCAGACCCAAACAAAGATACTTACCCACAGTTATTCACAGCCATGATATTGGAAACCAGGACAAATGGGTATGTCAGTATACTGGCCAGGAACTTAAGAATAAGACAGGAGACACATAAGAAATATGTGGAAATATCAAATGGCTTCCTGGGGATGATCCAGCTTCAAGGCCCAACTCACTAAGGAGTGACGATAGAAGCCGATTTGCTGCTTGCTTTCCCCTATGGGAATCTTCCTAAACACATGTTAGAAGAACATTCTTCTATTTTAAGTGAAAATAACATGGCTGCTTTATCTTTGCACTGTCCTGCTTTGGTCTATTCATGGCAGCAATTAAAAAGGAGATTTTGTGTACTCACCGTTAAATCCTTTTCTCTTCTGTCACTTGGGGGACACAGGGACAATGGGGTATAGCTAGTACCATTAGGAGGCAGGACACAACTACAAAAAAAGACAACTGGCTCCTCCCCCACTGGCTATACCCCCAGCAGGCTAGAGAAGAGCTCAGTTTGTACCAAAGTCAACAGGATATGACATAACTCAATGTAACTTTTCAAAAAAGCCAATAACAGCTAACAAGAGAAAAAACGGTTAACTTGTCTGACGGAAGTGAAAGCCTCAATCCAGGGAGGGAAGCCCTGTGTCCCCCAAGTGACAGAAGAGAAAAGGATTTAACGGTGAGTACACAAAATCTCCTTTTCTCAAAGTCAGCTTGGGGGACACAGGGACAATGGGGACGTTCCAAAGCTGTCCCTGAACAAAACGGGTGGGCAATAAGAGGCTTATGTGGTATCAGCCACAGCGGCCTGAAGCACTTTTCTGCCAAAGTGAGTGTCAGATGCCGCAAAGTTGTCAAAATGGTAGAATTTTGCGAATGAATGGACCGAAGTCCAAGTTGCCGCCTTGCAAAGCTGGGCAGTCGAAGCCTGATTTCTGAAGGCCCAGGACGTACTCACACCCCTGGTGGAATGGGCAGTGACCCTGGACGGAGGTGTTCGACCTCGGGCTTTGTATGCTCCTTGAATAGCTTGTTTGACCCAGCGAGAAATGGATTGCTTGGTGGCGGCTGCTCCGCGCCGCGATCCTGAGGGAAGTACCAACAGGGAATCCGACTTGCGGAAGTCTTGAACTCTGAAAAGGTAAAACTTTAAGGCCCTCACCGGGTCCAGAGTGTGCAGCGCCCGTTCCTTGTGATTTGCTGGAGACGGGCAGAAGGAAGGAACCACGATCTCCTGGTTAATATGAAAGTCCGAGACCACCTTAGGCAGGAAGGACGGGATGGTACGAAGGACCGCTTTGTCGTGATGGAAGACGAGGTAAGGTGACTTGTAGGAAAGAGCGCTAAGCTCAGAAACCCGTCGTGCAGTAGCAATAGCCAGGAGGAAGACGGTTTTCCAGGTCAGGAACTGAATGGACACCGACCCCAGAGGTTCAAAGGGAGGAAGTTGAAGGGCCTTGAGCACTAAGGTGAGATCCCAGGTGGGTGCCGGAGCCCTGACAGGTGGAGCCACATGAGCCACCCCTTGCATGAAGGTCTTGACGTCGGGAATCAGGGCAAGTTTTTTCTGGAAAAGCACTGATAAGGCCGAGATCTGAGACTTGAGGGAACCCAAGGACAGTCCTAGAGAGAGGCCATCCTGCAGGAACTCCAGGAGGGTTGGCAGAGAGAACCGCTCGAAGGTAAACTTGTGAGTGAGACACCATTGACGGTAGGTAGACCAGACCCTGTGATAGGCCCTGGCTGAAACTGGCTTCCGAGCCGCACACATAGTGCGTGCCACTGCTCGAGAGAATCCCTTTTTAATCAGAATCTTGGTCTCAAGAGCCACGCCGTCAAGTTGAGGTAAGTCGGGTTCGGGTGCAGGATTGGACCCTGAGTGAGAAGGTCTGGGAGAGGAGGCAGTGGCCACGGGTCTGCGACGGAGAGGTTGAGAAGGTCGGTGAACCATGCTCGTTGAGGCCACCTCGGTGCTATGAGGATGAGGGTGGACCGTTCCCTTTGGAGTTTTCTGATCGTCCTGGGGATGAGAGGAGTTGGTGGAAAGGCATACACCAGGTGAAAAGGCCATTGGGCCGTCAGAGCATCCACTCCTAGGGCTAATGGGTCTCTGTAACGAGCTAGGAAGGCTGGAACCTTTCTGTTGTGCCTTGTCGCCATGAGATCCACCTCTGGAATGCCCCATCTTGAAGTTATTTCTTGAAACACGTCGTCGTTCAGGGACCACTCGCCCGGGTCTAGAGACTGCCTGCTTAGGAAGTCGGCTTCCCAGTTCAGGAGACCCAGAATGAAGATGGCGGACAGTTGTACGCTGTGAGCCTCGGCCCCGTGGAAAATGAGCTTGATCTCGCTTAGAGCCGCCCTGCTCCTGGTGCCGCCCTGGTGGTTGATGTAGGCCACCGCCGTGGAGTTGTCCGACTGTATTTTGACCGCCTGCCCCGCGAGGTCCTGCTGCCAATGGATGAGGCCTAGGCGAATGGCGCGGATCTCGAGTAGATTGATCTGCAACTTCTTTTCGGTGAGATTCCACTGTCCCTGGGCTGACCTGCCTTCGAGCACGGCTCCCCAGCCGAAGAGGCTTGCGTCGGTTGTGAGGATGCGCCAACTGGGGTCCCCGAGGCGCTTCCCCCTGGAGAGGTGAGTTGAGTTGAGCCACCACAGAAGGGACGTCCGAGTTTGAGGAGAGAGGAGGATCTCTTGTAGTAAGGACTTCCTCCTCCAGGTGCTGAGGATGTTCCACTGGAGTTCCCGGAGGTGAAACTGTGCGAAGGGGACTGCTTCTATGGTGGAAACCATGACGCCCAGTACCTTCATGCAGAACCTCACGGAATGCCGGGGCTTCTGCAGGAGTGATCGAACCAACGCTTGGAGATGGAAGATCTTCTCCTGAGGGAGAGAGATCCTCTGGGTTAGCGTGTTGAAGTTCATGCCCAGAAAGTTCATGGATTGACAGGGAGTTAGGGAGGATTTTTGCAGGTTGAGAACCCAACCCAAGTCCCGGAGCTTGTCCATGGAGATCTGGAGTGAGCGCTGGGCCTCCTGGGGGGAGGATGCCTTGATCAGAAGGTCGTCCAGGTACGGGGTGATGGAGACCCCCTCGTTGCGAATCAGTGCGGTGGCAGCCGCCATAATCTTCGTGAAGACCCGGGGGGCGGACGTGAGACCAAAAGGCAGACTTGTAAATTGGTAGTGGGAGCTTTGGAAGGCAAAGCGTAAGAATCTCTGATGAGGAGGGAAAATGGGAACATGCAGGTAAGCGTCTTTGATGTCGAGAGACATTAGGAATTGCCCTGGGGACATCGCCGCGATGACAGATCGGAGGGATTCCATCTTGAATTTTCTCGGACGAATGAGCTTGTTCAGTTCCTTCAGATCTAGGATCGGACGGACGGAGCCGTCCTTTTTGGGAACAATGAACAGGTTTGAGTAGTAACCCCTGAAGTGTTCGTCCGGGGGGACGGGAGTAATCACTCCCGCAGTGAGAAGATTGGAGATGGCCCTCTGAAAGGCTGCACGCTTGCCTGATTCTTGTGGAAGTCTGGACATGAAGAATCGGTGAGGTGGGAGAGATGAAAACTCCAGATGGTAGCCTCGTGTAACCACCTCGTGAATCCAGGTGTCTTGAATAAGAGATACCCACGTGTTGGCAAAGTGGGATAATCTCCCCCCTATGGAGTCCGGGACGGGAAGGACGGCGTCATGCCGAAGTAGTCTTGTCGGTGGGCTTTGATGAGTGCTTACGGTTCTGCCAGGGAGGTCGAGGTTTGTTTCCGAAACGACCCTTGGTGGAAAAGGATTGCCTTGGGGGAGAGGATCTTGCGCTCTTGGAGTGGGAGCCACGAAAAAACCTGTTCCTCCGAAAGGAGGGACGTGCCTTAGGTTGGGGAAGAAGAGTGCTTTTACCCCCGGTAGCTTGACTGATGATCTTATCCAGATCTGGGCCGAAGAGGAGCTTCCCCTTGAACGGGATGGAAGTCAGGGACTTCTTAGAGGAAAGGTCCGCTGACCATAGCTTCATCCATAGCGATCTGCGGGCTGCCACAGAGAGAGCGGAGGCTCTGCTGATAGCTTGAGCGGCGTCAAGGGAGGCTTCACACATGTAGTCATTGGCCTCCTTGATTTGAGATGCCAGTTGCGAGAGTTCGTTACGTGGCGCTCCGTCCGCAATGGCAGTGATGAGAGTGTCAGACCAGGATTGTATAGCCCGGCTGACCCATGCTGTAGCTAGGGCCGGCCTCAGCGAGGATCCAGAAGCTGCAAATAAGGAGCGTAGTAAACTCTCTAACTTCTTGTCCATAGAGTCTTTGAAAGAGGACGCATCAGGGACTGGTAAGGCCGTATTCTTAGAGAGGCGGGATACTGGGGCGTCCACGGATGGAGGAGTAGCCCATTTATCAGTAAGCTCAGGTGGAAAAGGATACAGCCTCAGGAACCGACGGTTAGTTTGAAAACGTCTCTCGGGAGTGTCCCATTCTTGTTGGATAATTTGGTCAAGCTGGTTGTGAGAAGGGAACATAGGTGAAGTCTTATTGCGTCGCTTGAAAAGGGACTTGGAAGACTCTGCGCGGACCTCCGGCTCCTGAAGGTGGAGGGTGTCTAGGACAGAGGAGATAAGTGAGTCCACAGTGTCAGAAGAAATCCTAGAATCATCTTGGTCTGAATCTGAGAAAAGCTCCCCATCTGAATGATCCTGTTCATCCCCTGAATCAGGGGGTGAAAAGAGCCTGGGAGGAGAATCACTGTCGTCTTCGGATGGGGAGGGGGCCCTGCGCTTGGAGGGTCTAGGTTTATGACTGTCTAGGCGAGAGAGCAGTTTGTCTAGTGACTGTGCCAGTTTTGGGATGCCCGTGGCCAATAGGGTTGCCCACTGGGGTGCTGCCTGTGCTCCGTGTGGGGAAAACTCTGGACTAGATTCTAAGGGATCCCCCTGGGTAGCCGGATTCACCAGAGGTGGAGAAGGTGGTGTGGGCTCAGAAACCGGCTGTGGGGAGCACTGGTTGCATAGAGAGGATTTGTGCCCTGTGGGCAAGTGTTTACGGCATTTGGCACAGGACAGGAAAGTGACCAGCGCTGTGGCTGCCCCCCTAGAAAAGAGGCTAGCACTAGGTCCTTCAGACATGTTAAAAGAATCCCTGGGGATAATAACCCCGTAGAAAAAAACAGCCTGACACTTAGCTGAGTAGGAGGGGAGCGAGTTGCCAATCCTGCAGTGGCGTCCTGTGTTGCTGCTCCCAGAAATGACAGGCTGGGTGCGGCGCGTGTGAAGGAGATTCTCCCCCTGTGTGATCCAAGATGGCGTCGCTGAGAAAAGAGCGCGCTTGAGATCGCGCGAGAATCTAACCCCTATGCAGGTAGCGCGCGGGAATGCACTTCCGCTTTGTGAGGGAGGCGCCCGCTCAACTAAAATGGCGGCCGGAAGACGTGCGCATATGGTGCGCATCCAGAGACGGCTTTCCATCCGCAAGTGAGCGCATAGTGAAGGCAACTGGTGTAAATACACGCGCCCCCAATAGATTGGCCTCACGCCCAACAGCCTGACACTTCCCATGGATGTAGGGGGAAAAGTGGGGCAAGACACAAAAACTCTGTCCCCTCCCTCTCTATTGAGGGTATGGGGGACTAAGGGGGATCCGATCTGCCCTCCATGGTTAGGGGAGGGAGAGGAAAGGGGAGGAAGGGAACGCAGTGGGACTTACCTGCCCCAGCGACTGCACTCCCCATTCTGTCTGCCGGTCAGCCTGGTCTCCTCCTGTGAAGGAAGGAGAGGAATTGGCAGTGTGGTCTGTGTAAAACACCTGTGACCCCAGAGACAGATCCCACGTTGGAAGGTGCCAATGAGATACTTTACACAGTGTAAAGGTTCAAGCAACCCCCTGGTGTCAGCAAGGAATGACAGACAATAAGTATAAAATAAAAAATTCTTCTGTCCTAACCTCCTGAGGACACAACTAAAAACTGAGCTCTTCTCTAGCCTGCTGGGGGTATAGCCAGTGGGGGAGGAGCCAGTTGTCTTTTTTTGTAGTTGTGTCCTGCCTCCTAATGGTACTAGCTATACCCCATTGTCCCTGTGTCCCCCAAGCTGACTTTGAGAAATGAGATGTATATCCTTTTCCTCCAAAGACCTGGCAATTTTATAGGCAGGTAGAATTGTAACCAACTACTTTACATATCATAGCTTGACTAGGTCTAGTCACACATCTCCTCATATAAGTGTATAGGAACTCACCCCTGTAAATGCCGAGAATAACTCTTCATCTCTCTGACGGCCTAAAGAGAAAGAAGAGATTCACTTTATGGTTTAGCAGAAGACTGGCAGCCGACACGGCCATAAAGGGTATAGGAACTCCATTACACAGGTGAGGAGTTTGCTTTAGAACTAGAACACTTCTTACCCCATTTTCCAGAGCATACTTGTTTATGAGATATGCTGCCATGTTGCAGATCCATAGGGAAAAAATGTCCCCTAAAAGCCTAGGTATAAATCCCCTGGAGATGAACATAATAAACAGGATTAGAGCAGCAAAGGCTTTAAGATTTAGATGCCACAATATTATATATCTTTATCCTACAATATTATATATCTTTATCCTATTCATATGCAAATCATGACAGATTTCATCTAAATCTATATGCAGCTGCCCCCATATATAAAATGCTGCCTGTGTGTGGTACTAAGAAGTGCAAGTTAGGGAATGGTGGTGGATTTTGCTCAGCTATGATTGAAGTCAGTCCTTAGGTAGAAGTGTTCTCTGCCCCACAACTGCTCCTTTTTCCTTCTGACCAGGGTTGCTGTCATTTTCCCAATCACCCTAAACCATTAGTTAAGGTGGCCATAGATGTAACAATTACAATTTTTCTTGGAAAAGATCCTTCCAAAAACGATTGTTCGTTTCAATACACATGTGTAGAGCTGAATGGTCAGATATATAGGGAGAAACAATAGAATTCTACTTGTATCTGACGATCAGCACTAACAATGGCCGATGTCCAGGTGCCTTCAATGATACCAGATTAAAATTTTCCGTCAAGCCCGATCAACTAGCTGACCGATATCCAAGTCTTCTGCCGATATTGGTCGGCTCTTTTACACGTACCAAATATTGTATGAAAATTAATTTTGTTCGATATTATCTGTGCATCTATGGCCACCTTAAAGGACAAGGTGCCTGATATAGATCTTGCTAAAAAAAAGGTTAATACCTTTACAATACCTTTTTTAAAATGGCAATTTTCTATTTATGATTACTCAATGGCAAATACTACTAGAAAAGTATATTATTATGAAAATGGTTTATTTATATGAAGCAGGGTTTTACATATGAGCTGTTTTATGTGATATCTTTTTAGAGAGATCTAAATTGTTTGGGGGGTATAGTTTTCCTTTAAGTTAACTTTTAGTATGTTCTCAGCAACTTTTCAATTGGTTTTCATTATATTTTTTTTATATATAGCTTTTGACTTATTTGCCTTTTTCTTCTGACTATCCAGCTTTCAAATGGGGGTCACTGACCCTATCTAAAAAACAGACATCAGAATAATAAATTATACTCCCTCAGTCTCCTCTCCTCCCCTCTCTTTTCTTTTCTTCCTCCCCTTTCTTTCTTCCTTCCACTCAATAATAATTGTAAACTGCAAAAATTGTTAATTAAAATAAATAAATAAATAAAAAGAATAATAAATTATACATACGCAAAAAAGCCAAGAATGCCTTCCTCTCTGTATATCGTCGCAATGGATCCAAAGAGCCCACTATTGGAGAATGGAGATTAGTTAGCATGAGGCGTACTAAAGATAAAAGGCGTAAAAAAATGAAATCTTACTAATTAGTATTAAGAGGGGTTCCTGTTCACAAGCCCTGGGTGGAATTCGGCTCTGACAGGCAGAAGGACTCCGATCTCAATACAGCAGTGCTTTATGTCTGTCAATGTAGAGCTCCACCCGCAGGCACTTGCAACAGCACTTACCAACTTACGTGAACCCAAAGCAAGGGTATCAACCCAAGGATTAATCATAGCAGATACTGTACTTAAAAGCCAGAATCATGTGTTTTATAAAAAATGGCAGCACCTGACTGTCAGCACTGTATATTTTACCTATGCCCCACTGCGTTTTTTTTTTTTTTTTGCACTTCTTGTTGTCTGGCAAAGCACCCGGTGGTAAAAGGGTGAGGGACTCATTTTTTGCAGCTTCCAAAGAAATGAAAGACATCTAAGCAGACTGCATCCTAATGATATAATGGTATGGACTTCATGCTTAGCTTATTTTAACTTCTTAACAGTAACACTAAAAGTAAAAAAATCATTCCACCCCCTCAAATAACAAATGTATCTTGGACAAAGTTTATTATTTTTATTGCTTTATACATAAATACCTAGATAAATTCCCACTTCCAGTTGTGTGCTGCATTTAAAAAAATAAAAAAAGCCTCCTACTAGAAAAACTTTTCTAACTGGTAGTTAGTCGCTTCTGCTTCAAAAGGTTTTTTCCGCCACTCTGTATCTTTCATCAGCGTGATGAATACTCCTGTACCGGCTGTGAGAAGTAAGTCAATGCACAGGGAAGACCCGGAAACCCAGACGATTGCAGGCCACGGGCTCTTTTCTTTACTATCTGACCCCTTCAGAAATAAATCAGGCGAAGGATACTGCTGGGAATTCATTTAAGTAAGAGGAATTAGTGGTTCTCCAATATCCTAATCGAATTAAGGATACTGCTGCCACACACCCTCTCTCCAATACAAACTGTTTGATACAAACAGAGACTGACAATAAAGCTGGCCATAGACGCAAAGATCCGATCGTACAAATCATCGTATGATCGGACTTTCCCATCTCCCGACCTGCCACTAACCATTCAGATCAAATAAAGTACAAAAGAACAGATCAGCCAATGTTCTGCCCCTGACAGCAATCGTACGAAAGTTATGTCCGACCAAAGCTAGTGACAGTCTCCCTCTGAAAATCGTGCGATCAGCAATACGTGCAGAGATATTATCGGCAGCTGACAGAAATCTTTTAACCTGTCCGATGAACCAAACGACTGATCTCCGCCGGACGAAAAATGTCGGGACTCTCCACACATGGTCCGAAAATCATACGAATCCTCGTATACGTAGGAGAATGTGTCGCCCCATCGCCTTTTCAATGCAGCACACAATCAGAAGACAGATCTTATCTAGGTATTTATGTATAAAACAATAAAAATAATTAAACTTTGTCCAAGATCAATGTGTTATTTACATAACATTTTTTAGTGTTACTGGTCCTTTAATTTAGCCGACTACACCATTCAGTGTCAAGAGGGACATAGGAAAATGGGAGAGAGAGGTTTAACTCTTGAAACCAAAACACTTACCTATATTTGGTCTCTCTTCCTATAAACTGCACCATACAGCGTAGAGTGATCACTGTAAAGAAATAACACATACACTTATCAGTTATATAGCTATTATACAGTTTTTTAGCCCTAACTTGGAGAGGCCATGTTGCTAGGCATTCCGTGTATTCCTTTATAGCCAAACAGGATTTGTATTAGGGGCTTTTAATGCTCCCTCCCCAAGCCATGTACCAGCAGCATATATTCCAAGTTTCCCTTCATGTGGACCTGACCTATAAAGTTGCTATCTTCCCCTGTCTTTAGAACTTCTGTCAGTTCTCCGATATGGATCTTTCAGGAGCATGCAGTCAAAGCGGATTCCAGATGTAGATTCAAGTGCACATATTCCTGCAAGATCCAAGTCAACAAACTGCGGTTTTATGCCAGGTCCACAAGCAGGGAAAGTTACAAAAAGGCTGGATGGAGCTTGGAGAAGGGCAATGAGAAGTTTAGTCCTTTAAACAAAGGACAAGTGCTGAATGCGGTTAAACTTGGTGACCCACCATGTAAGGGATGTGTAACAAGGGCAGCTGCTGAACGTGCAACCATCTCCTGAGTTGTCTGGAACAGAAAAACATTTGGTCAGTGATAAATGTGCACATTTTCAGAAAACTAGAAAAAATAGCTCAACACAGAATGTTACATGAATGCACAGAGTTTGTTATAAAAGGGTAAACAGACCCGATTTAGAAAATGGTAAACATATGACTTTCTGTTCCAATAAAGGTTCATTAAACACACCCAGCAGTCAATCGACATGGAATTAATTTTACCAAACAAATAGGCATTGTTTTTGTCAGTAGAACATCATGTATAATGTGTACGAACATCAGCAAATGAAGGCTCATTGATATCATATGATCCACAGCGTATGTGCTATGTCATTGGCACATAGAGCGACAGCCTGCAGACAATATAGGACATATGTTTCTAATTTAAAGTTAGGCTAGGGAAAGGTTTATGATGCATTTGGTACAGGTATGGGACCTGTTATCCAGAATGCTTGGGACCTGGGGTTTTCCGGATAACGGATCTTTTCGTAATTTGGATCTTCATACCTAAAGTCTACTAGAAAATTATGTACACATTAAATAAACACAATAGGTTGGTTGTGCTTCCAATAAGGATTAATTATATCTTAGTTGGGATCAAGTACAAGGTAATGTTTTATTAGTACAGAGAAAAAGGAAATTTTTGAAAATTTGGATAAAATGGAATCTATGCAAGATGGCCTTTCCTTAATTCGGAACTTTCTGGATAATGGGTTTCCGGATAACAGATCCCATACCTGTACATTCAGTGGTAATGTACAGGTAAGGTTCAAAGTTTGCTACAGGCCTGGTCAATCTAAAGCAACCAATCAATGGGAGGCACTTACCGACCACCTGTAACCTTATTGGTTGATATAAGACACTAAACTGTGGCAAATGTAGCACTTTTTGTTTTACAATTAACCCACAGTCACCCAGCTGACCAAACTGCTAACAGTACAGATCCTGTTTGTTGTTGTGGCTGCAGAACACTATCCCCTATATGTAATGAGAGGCACTAAGTTTTCCCAGGAGCAGTAATCAATAGCAACCAATCAGATGTTTGCTTTTCAACAAATGCTTCCTGCTGATTGGTTGCTATGGGTCACTGCTCCTGGGCAAACTTAGTGTCTTTTATTGCATTTGGGGGTATGAGGCATACTCACCTCTTTGACAATGAGGTCCAGTGAGGTTGAGCCATCTTTCTGTTCACTTTCCTAAACAAACAAGACAAAAGATGACAATAAATACAAGTCATGAGAGAAGTAGGTTTAATTTCACGGTTTACTATTTTTTGCTTGAGTGAAGTCCTACAAAATATTTGATTTTACCTTATAAAGAGGGATGCTGTACCAGCAGAGATGCACAGCAGCCTTCTGCTGAAGTTTTAAGCCTATAAAGTGTCTGCTGGAAGTCAGCAGGCCCAGACTGGCAATCTGTGGGTTCAGGCAAATGCCAGAGGGGCTGCTATAAGGTCCCATAGAACGTCAGTATTTAGTGGGCTGGTGGGGGTTGTTTGGGCCTCTGTGTGGGCTGAGTGGGCCTCTATGTACCTGAAATGCCAAGGCCTATTTTAAATCTCAGTCCTGGAAGTCAGACTGGCCCAACAGCAATATGAGTGGCCAAGAAAACTTACACTTGCTTTGCCATCAGATTGCCACTCAGTGGTTTGTTTGTGCCCAATAATGTCACCTGCAGGGTCAGCTCAAACACAAGCAATGCTTTCAAACTACTGGGAGGTAAAAATCCCCTTCACCATCAGGTGATACTACAGTTCAACGAACAAGGTGCATTCCTGGTTTACTAATAATCACGCCCATTATTTTTTCTGAACCATAAAGGACAGACAGTCCAAGACATTGTCTATTCCACTTCTACAGTTCTGTAAGTTCAGTTCCAATTCTACCCTAATTGCTTATGCTGCATGTAGCTGCACAAGTGACTGGCTGTAGTGGGGTTAATTAACAGAACCATTATTACAGGAGGGACTGCACATGGGTGTATGACTTTCTTTGGTGCCCTATTGTTTCGGTAGACTCCCATGAACCTGTGTAGCTTAATGGAACAGGTAACACCAAAAAATGAAAATGTCTTGAAGTAAAGAAAATATATACTGTTGCGCTGCACTGGGTTGCTTCAAAAACTCTACTATAATTTATATAAACAAGATGCTGTGTAGTCATGGGGGCAGCCATTCAAGCTCTATAGCATACAACAGGATTCTTCAGACCTTATCTGTTATCTACTGTGTATCCAGTATTCGAATGCTGCCCCCATGGCTACACAGCAGCTTGTTTATATAAACTATAGTAATACTTATCTGTTATCTACTGTGTATCCTGTGCTTGAATGGCTGCCCCATGGCTACACAGCAGCTTGTTTATATAAACTATAGTAGTACTTATCTGTTATCTACTGTGTATCCTGTGCTTGAATGGCTGCCCCCATGGCTAAACAGCAGCTTTTTTTATATAAACTAAAGTAAAGTTTCTGAAGCAAACACAACAGTTTTACCACTGGACAGCAATACAACATTATACTGTCATTCCTTTAATACACTTTCATTTTTTTGTGTTACTGTTCCTTTAAGGGTTATAAGAACAAGGTACTTAGCTTTAACTATATATATATACATATGCATTGCTCCCGGGGGCCTCAAAGCAGGTGCTGCTTTTAGAATTTCTGGCTTGGAGGCAAGTTTTAGTTGCAGAACAACCAAAGTTCATTGCCAGAGTCTCCTGTAGGCTGACAGTTCACATAGGGACTACCAATAGCCAATCACAACTCTTATTTGGCACCCCAGAAACTTCTTTCCATGCTTGTGTTGCTCCCCAACTATTTTTACAATTGATTGTGACTCGTGGGTAAAAAAAAAAAGGTTGGGGACCTCTGCTCTATGGAATCCAGATAATTAAAGGACAACTTACTTCACTAGAATTGGGATCCTGATAGCGCTGCAGAAAGAAGAGGAAACACAGGAGACTATTAAGCACAAAGAGCAGTGAATATGTGATAATATATACAATTATAGTTCTATTGCTACAGGGTAACTTACTTGCAAGACATTACTGTGCACCACAGTTCCAATGGCTCCTGCACACAGTCTAGGAACCAAACCCTTGAAGAGGCCGCTCCTCCCATCTATACTAATGATATGTTTGGCTGCGAAGGAGAAAGACAGAAATGAGGCTTCCGAATGTTGTTGCTGAACTACAACTCCCCATATTTCACTATGTTATGATCTCTGGCCTCACAGGGCTGATTATATCAAAATGAGGGACAGCCCTAGTTCTACCTTGTGTTACCTTGAAATGGACAGGCCAATTTAATAGGGGTTACAAATTAAAAAGTAATGGTAATGATGTAAAATCAAGTTGGCTACAGTTTGTATATGAGAAAAAGAATCTGGGTGCTATTCTATCATACGTTAGTTAGTGATGCAGTGGCTGCTCAGACTGAAGGGGGAAAATGCCTATTTCGTCTCTGACATATTCCTGGCAGCCCATCCTGAAGGTCAATTAGGATGTTGTTTTGGGCGAAAACTTATTTTCAATTTGATAAGTAAAACTTAAAAAATAAGTGAATGTAAAATTGATGAGGGGGCTATTCTAAGCACTTTTCCAATGTACATTCATTAGTTATTTATTTTTAATTCCAAGATATTAAGGGATACATGTGCTGTTAATATGAATGAGAGGAGAATAGGCTGCGATGATATTCTTCTGATTAGGGAAGATTTAAGAAAGGTCTCTAATTTCTTTCCTAAGCAGAAGAACATCAGAGCAGCCTCTTTCTTTCTCGACTACTTGGTGGTCAGAAACTGACCAGCAGGTGGTGGTATTGTAACAAAATGAATTCATATTAACAGTACATGTATCCCTTATTATTTTGGAATTAAAAATAAATAAATAATGGATGTACATGGCAAAAGTGCTTAGAATAGCACCCTCATCAATTTTACATTGATTTATTTTAAGGTTTACTAATCCTTTAAGACCTAATGGCTGAAACAGTAGTTTTTTCACATATCACTTTTTCATTGGGGGGGGGATCAAATGTTGAACATGAAAGGGATGGAGGGGGCTCTAAATAACAAAATCCCTGCTATAGACTGAACCCAGTCACACACTGCATAAAGGCAAGGATAAGGGAGCATTTATTCATGCTGCCAACAACTGGCCACGGAGATGCCGTTCTGAATGTCCAAACCGTATGTGAATAGTGGATTAACCAGACTCACCGTATGACAAAAGACCTGGAAGTTGGTAGACCTGGCGTCTGAAAAGGTTTCTTCCCAAGGTTGGCGGTAATGGCTCGTGTCCCACCTAAAGCAAAAAAAAAAAAAAAAAAAGACTAGTTAACCAGCAATCTATCTGTACTTATGCTTAAAAGGTTTGTTCCCCTCTGAGTCAACTTTTAGTAGGATGTAGAGAGTGATATTCTGAGACAATTTGCAATTGTTTTTATTTTTTATTATTGGTGGGTGATATTCTGAGACCATTTGCAATTGGTTTTTATTTTTTATTATTGGTGGGTGATATTCTGAGACCATTTGCAATTGGTTTTTATTTTTTTATTATTGGTGGTATTTGACTTATTTAGCTTTTTATTCAGCAGCTCAACAGTTTGCAATTTTAGTGTCTAAATTACCCTAGCAACCATGCACGGCCACGTGACTTCCATTTGAAGGTGAACAACCCCTTTAATTGTGGCCATCAAGGCAATATATAGTGAAAGTTCTATTTGTCTATGCCGAAGGCTCTATCCTCTATTGGATCAGTGCCAGTGCCGGAGTAGAGAGGAAGAGCAGTATGGGCATCTGCCTGGACTGTGCACTGTTCTCCTATACCTACACCACTGCCAAAGCACTTTAAGACGTCACAAATGAGATATATCAGACATGTCGGAGACCCTTTGGTGCTATAGGGAGTTTTTGTGGACTTGGAGGGTCGGGACACCCGCAGGATGAAGTAGATTGTGCTGCTATCAATAAGTCAACACGACTTTCTAATATATATATATATATATATATATCCTCCCACTCATACCGACTTTAACTTGACAGTGGGTGAAGGGTCAAATATATCATACAGTTCATCAGAACATATAATGGGAAACAAACGTATTAATTGTAAATGCATATCCAATGTTTCGGTCCACATTGGGGCCTTTATCAAGGCCCTAATGTGGACTAAAACATTGGACTTTCATCATCATGTTGCTTGGGGTGCATGTAGCAGTGTAATCATTAGCCCAGTATTTCAGTACAGAGGTCACTGGCACAGCTCCCCACCTCTCGACACTTTTCTGATTATCCAGCACGCAGTGGCCCCAGTGTGCTGCAACTCCCTGCACCTGCACAACTGCTGTCAGTGGAATGCTGGGCATCACAACTCAACAAAAGCTGGATTGCTGGACATCTCCAGACTTATAGTATAAAATACTATACAGCTGTAGTCTGCTCATATCTCCCCAAGTGACAATGATTGTTTGGGAGGACACAGACCCATAACAGGGAGTTATTAGGTACAGGTATGGGATCCGTTATCAGGAAACCGATTATCCATAAAGTTCCGAATTACGGAATGACTGTCTCCCATTGACTCCTCTGTATACAAATAATTTTTAAAAACGATTTCCTTTTTCTCTGTAATAATAAAAACAGTAGCTCCAAACTAAGATATAATTTATCTTTATTGGAAGCAAAATCAGCCTATTGGGTCTATTTTATGTTGAAATGACTTTTTAGTAGAATTAAAGTATGAAGATCAAAATTAGGGAAAGGGACCTGTTATCCAGAAAATCTCAGGCCCCAAGCATTCTGTATAGCAGGTCCCATACCTGTACAATAGTGATGTGCGGGCTGGCCCGATACCCGCTGGTTTATCTGGGGGTCAGGCAGGATCAGGCCGACCCCGCACTCGAGCTTTTCTGCAACTCTCCCCTCCAGTCAAATGCCGGCTTCCGACTTCTGGCTTTATAGCCGCGTGCCTGCTCGCCCCGCTCCTTTTGTGACATCATTGGCGGCACGGGTTTATAAAAAAAATGCGGAAGTCGGATGAGGGCGGGCTAAGGGTCGAGAAAAACCCAACCCCCACATCACTAATGTAAAGTATTGTTATCAGGGGCGTAACTAGAGGAAGCAGACCCTGCAGGGGGCCCAGGAGGTATAGGGGCCCCATGAGGCCCTAATTCATTTACAATGATGTATCTGAGATATTAGGGTCTCCAAAAGTAAAGTGATTACTCACCACAAAGGGGAAGTGGCCCTTAACCCCTCAGCACAGGGAGCAGACAAACCGAAAAACCAATTTGGAGCAGGGACTCAATGAAGGCAAACTTCCACCAGGCAAATAGTTCAAAGTGAAAAGAGTTTATTGTGTCCACAGCCTTACATGTCATAAACACTTAATCATAGGCTAATGATTAAGTGTTTATGACACAAAACGCGTAAGGCTGTGGACACAATAAACTCTTTTCACCTAATTCCTATACAGTTTCAATAAATATTGGTAAAAAAAAAAAAGTCAACCTCAACATTTTGGGGGCCTAGTAAGTCAACCTCAACATTTTAGTGGTATCTAGTGACACCACTAATTGTTATTGATTCTATTTATTACTCGTCTTTCTAGTCAGGCCGATCCTATTCATATTCCGGCCTCTCATTGAAATCAGTGCATGGTTGTTAGGGGAATTTGGACCCTAGCAACCAGGTGGATTCAATTGCAAACTGGGTAAAAAAACAAGCTAAATAAATCAAAAACCATAAATAATATAATAAAATTGCAAATTGTCTCAGAATAGCCCTCTCTATATCATACTGAGAATCAGGGGCGATCCTGGCCCCTCCGCCGCCTGAGGCAGCAGCAGTTGCTGCTGCCCCCCCCACAGAAATTCGCTCTTTAAGTACCAATAGCAGCATTTTTGCTCCCCCTTGTACCTAGTGGGGCGCTGCCGCCTGAGGCGACAGCCTCAACTTGCCTCATTGGCGAAGCACCCCTGCTGAGAATGCATTTAAAGGTAAACAGCTCCTGTAATGGTTTTTAGCCAATTAAGAAATCCTCCCTACTAATGTGCTGTCTATTCGAACTTCCCCTTTCTCAGCTTAATAGCAGCACTTTTATATGAAGACTCATAACCCTCCCCAGCTCACAGACCCATAATAATAATAATAATAAACCACCTTGCTAGACACTGCCTTCTTCACCACCACAGGCTGCTTGTGACACCACATCAGACAAGCACAGATGACAAGTTGCCATTTTTGAGAAATAAGGGATCTACACGCCCCCTGCCCTGACAGGAGCTGTATGACCCTAAGCAGCTCCCATAGCACAGACAGACGCTCTGGTGACACGGACAGTGGGCCTATTTACCGTGTGCCACAGGCCGAGCCGAGAAACGGCACTGACCTGCACCAGCACCTTCACATACATCATCGGGTGCGACAAAACTGTCAGACCGGCGCCCAACATGAGCCGATTGCTTGTATCCGCCATGGTGAAACGTCACGTGAGCAGGTCCCGGCTTCAAGCAGAAAGCATTCCCCGGCGGAAGTCCCGCAGGGGCATGTGATCTGGGTTACCTGGCAACGGGGAAAGTTTGTGGGCGGAGCTTCTATGGAGGGCTGGGGCCACAGGTAGAGTTACCGGGTGAGAGCAGGACAGACGAGGAAATCTTATATAATGTATTGTGAGTCGTCACTGTGTGCACCCTTAACTCAGCGCTGTTCCTCCACACAGCACCGGAAGTAAGCACACAGAGCAGCCAGGAGGTTTAAGGTCGCGCTGGCTGGGGAGAGGCAGTCGGCAGAGCGTCTGAACAGGCTGTGGTGACAGTGAGGGAGCAGCTAGACAAGGGAGGCTGCAGGGAGGGAAAAGCTGGGGGGAGGAGTTAATTATCCAGACTGCTGGGTTCTCTGTGCAGTGACGGCCCTGACAGGGAAATTCATGGAGGTGCCGGAACCTATGCAGCTCTCTCCTGAAGCAGTCACTTCCTTATTGGTTGCGGGTAGCCAATGATCATTTGGCTGCTAGTCCCTTGATCTCTGTCCAATCAGATGCTTGGAGCTGGAGTCCCGATAAACAATAGCCACGAGGCAGTTATAAAGCAGAGTAATTAGAAACCCGTAGAGCAGGGGTCCCCAACCTTTTCCACCCGTGAGCAAAATTCAGATGTAAAAAGAGTTGGGGAGCAACACAAGCATCAAAAATGTTCCTGGGTGGTGCCAAATAAGGGCTGTGATTGACTATTGGTAGCCCCTATGTGGACTGGTAGACTACAGGAGGCTCTGTTTGGCAGTACATCTAGTTTTTATGCAACCAAAACTTGCCTCCAAGCCTGGAATTAAAAAATAAGCTCCTTCTTTGAGGCCACTGGGAGCAACATCCAAGGGGTTGGAGAGCAACATGTTGCTCACGAGCTACTGGTTGGGGATCACTGCCGTAGAGAAATGTGTGTCAGTGCGGCAGTGCCTGGAAGTTATCCATGAGTCTATGTGACAGGAAGGTAGTGCACTGCTCTCTGACACACGCTCTCTTATTGCACTTGTTGCTCTGTGTTAGTGTCGCAGTGTCACTGCTTCTCCAGGCTCCTGTGGAAACTTAGCAGCGACTTCCCCTCAAGCCAAAGGAATGTGAACTCGTCTAGCTGCTCCCACCTCACCCTCCCTTCTCTCTCACCCCCTCCTGTCTCTGCTACTTGACCAGCAACATAACTAGAGGGGAGCCGGGGAGTACGTTATTTTCTGTCCGGAATCAGCTGGAGTCAGTGGCGCGCAAGCTGCCGGGGGACCCTGAGGGGATGAGGGCCCTGGCTCAATCGCACCCCCTGCTCTCCCGATAGTTACACCACTGTACTTGACTTATGTGACATCAATTTGAGTCCTTATCTCATACCGCCCAACATTTTGGAAATAAAAGGAGGGACAAAAAAGTTGTGTGGTGAATTTTTTTGACCATGCCTATTTTTGTGGCCACACCCCCTAATTACCATGTTCATTTGACAAAATTTGGCATGTTATGAAAGTTTGAACATATTTCTGTGTATTTTTCAGTTATTACAGTTTTGCTAATGAAGGTGAGTTGCCCTTTAAACTGTGAGTCTGACTTCTCCCAAGGGACCTGTTATCTTATATTGTTACAATTACTTATCTCAAAGTTTTTAGGAAAGTATCTTATCTGCAGTTGTGGCTGTTCTGGGCGCTCGGCCAAAAGCCAATTAAGTTAGAAACTTTGTTTCTTTTCCTAGCTGTTCAGTGCAGAGAAAAACTGGACTTTCTAGTACAAATGAGGGACTGCGGGTTGAGCTGTCAAAAGAGGGACTGTCCCTCTAAAAACGGGACAGTTGGGAGGTATGATTATATGAGGCCAGCGACCTGGACTGATGTGCTGTCAGCCATGGTGGAACTACTGGGGGTTCATCATTCTCAGAATACTTTAGGTACAGCTAAAAGAAATGTCTAGTTATCAAAAGGGTCTGTGGGTCAGTGCATGACTGGGTGTGGGACTGTTGGACTGTTGCAGGGAGTGAGGAAGGGGGCAGACAGAACTGAGAAAAAACACAAAAAAAAAAACGACAAAAAAAACCTCAAAAAAATGACAAAACCCCCCAAAAAAGACAAAAAATTATTTGTGGGCAAAGTAATTTGTAAAGGGTCTCTGAGAGTGGGACTGTGCAAAACTGTAATGAAATGAACATGGTAATTAGGGGGTGTGACCACATTTTTTTTGATGCGCTACAACTTTTCTACAACTACAACTATCCCTTTTTCTATTTCCAAAATGTTGGGAGGTATGCGCTAACATAGCAGTGCTTCTTTTACAACTGTACCTTTAGGTGGTTCGAGGAGAAGCACTACCTTGCCAAGGACCCGTTTAGTCTCAATCCGGCTCTGGGGAGAGAACGGCTGCAGGGAGAGAACGGCTGCGGGGAGAGAACGGCTGCGGGGAGAGAGAGTCTGCGGGGAGAGAGAGAGAGAAATGCTGGTGGGAGGAAATGGAACAGAACGGCTGGACAAGGGAGGCTGATTGGCGAGAGAGAAATGCTGGACAAGAGAGGCTACAGGGAGAGACAGAGAACATTAGGGAAGAGGGAACGGATGGCAGGACAAAGTCAGTTACTACTTTATCGTTGATAAAGGGCACTGCCTGAAACATGTAGTGTGCCTACACTGCTTAATAAACAAATTGCAGTTGAAAATTACTGTCTGGAGCTGTTTTGATTCAACTATTTTCCTTGGATTATACCACTGGTTATAGGGTTTAAAAATGGTGGGTTCTTAAAAATATTTTGCTCTGCTGGAAACTTTTAAATAAGGGCAGTAGAGATGATTAAGAGACACTGGGAGGGGACCCAGAGTTATATTAATTTTTGGAGTTTGGAAGACAGAGTGACATGTTTTAAAGAAGACCTCGGTTCTAGAGGAAGCAAAAACTGCAATTGCTGGGCGGCCCAGAAAGCATACTGAGTCCAGTGGGAGTAGTTTCAGTATATACAGGCCCGGACTGGCAACCTGTGGGATCTGATAAATGCCAGAGGGGCTGCTATAAAGTGCCATAGACAGTCAGTATTTAGTGGGCTGGTATGGGCTGTTTGGGCCTATCTGAAATGCCAGGGACTATTTAAATTCTCAGTCCGGACCTGAGTATATACAGTACGAGTGAAAAATATCTTTGCTGTGGGGCGCTGGGATATTTACCTATGCCACTGGCAGACTTTACTGGAGAAGAATCTCTGAAGCAGAATCGTGTCAGGTAAATTTGACCTTTATTTCTTGAATTCCACCGATCCCATGAGACTGCTGGAGGAGCACCACTTGCTGGCTGCCAATGGAGTTGCCTTAAATGGGATACACGGCCAGTCTCCATGCTGTGAGGCTCAGCTTTGCCCCGTGCCAACAGGTGAGCCCCACAGAAGGTGACAAAGTGGGTTCCCAAAATTATTACACTCTCAATGATGATAATGTGTGAGCTACAGTAACTGTAAGAAACTATTGATTTTTTAAAATCTCACTCACTCACTCACTCACTCACTCTCTCTTTCTCTCTTCCTTGACCCATTCCCTCTCATTCTCTCTCTTTTCCTTGATCCATTCCCTCTCATTCTCTCTCTCTTCCTTGATTCATTCCCTCTCATTCTCTCTCTCTCTTCCTTGACCCATTCCGTTATTCTCGCTCTTCCTTGACCCATTCCCTCTCATGCTCTCTCTCTGTCTTCCTTGACCCATCCCTCTCATTCTCTTTCTTCCTTGACCCATTCCCTCTCATTCTCCTTATCTTCCTTGATCCATTCCATCTGTCTTCCTTGAACCATTCCCTCTCTCTTCCTTGACCCATTCCGTTATTCTCTCTCTCTCTTCCTTGACCCATTCCCTGTTATTCTCTCTCTCTTTCTCGATCCATTCCCTCTCATTCTCTCTTCCTTGACCCATTCCCTGTTATTCTCTCTCTCTTCCTTGACCCATTCCCTCTCATTCTTTCTCTCTTCCTTGACTCATTCCCTCTCATTCTCCTTCTCTTCCTTGACCCATTCCATCTGTCTTCCTTGAACCATTCCCTCTCTCTTCCTTGACCCATTCCGTTATTCTCTCTCTCTCTTCCTTGACCCATTCCCTGTTATTCTCTCTCTCTTTCTCGATCCATTCCCTCTCATTCTCTCTTCCTTGACCCATTCCCTGTTATTCTCTCTCTCTTCCTTGAGCCATTCCCTCTCATTCTCTCTCTCTTCCTTGACCCATTCCCTCTCTCTTCCTTGTACCATTCCCTCTCTCTCTTCCTTGAGCCATTCCCTCTCATTCTCTCTCTCTTCCTTGACCCATTCCCTCTCACTTTCTCTCTTCTTTGACCTATTCCCTTCAAATTGCTCATCAGCTGTAAGTTAATAAGCAAGTATTCTCTCCAAAACAGCAATGGTGTTTCTGCTTCTGTTGTCTAATTTAAGAGGACGTAAAGGCTGTGAAAAGCTTTTAATTATTCATTAGTTATTTTTTTTCCCATCAAATTATAACCTCCAGTGGATCACCAGAATCTGTGAGGACCAGCTCTTTGCTAAAGATGTTGTCTGACAAGCGCTATGGCAGCTTCTACATATAAATGGGATAAAAGTTTATTTGCAAGTACAAATTAATAGTTTGTCTGTGTAGTAAGAAACACGCAAGGCTGGAGTTATACATTGGTATCTAAAGTACTATGTTTTCTTTCGGAAGGTGAAGGTATGAAGAAGACAGGAATCTTGGGCACTGGTGCACAATCTCATGGCTGGAGCCCTCCAAGAAAAAAAAGTGAGATCAATTACACAGCGGTAAAACATCTTCTGTGGGGCTGTGGCAACTACAACCTGAGAGAGACTATTCAGGCCAAGGCAAAAGACAAGGAAGCAGAAAAGGTCAATATGAGGGAGATGCCAACATCCCTGGATAGGTAATTAAATCCCTTATAGGACTGAAATCCACCAATATATTAGGTGTCTCCTAGTAATTTAAAGTGCTAAACTTGTGACCCAAGTGGGTGCACACCTTCCATAAAAATTGCACGCACCTGAGATATATTATCAAAGATCGCAATGCTGCCATGTTGCATCCAATTAGCCAAGTATCTCCAGATCCCACTTTTGGAAAGTCTACAATACTGGACATGCCCAGTGGGTGCAGGGGATACTTGGCTAATAGGATCCTAGATGGGTGCATGATGCTCTTTGGATTGCAAAGGGTTGGGGGACTGGCTTTATAAAGCAGACTGGGAAGTACAGTATAGGATCCTTTATCCAGAATGCTTGGGACCTGGGGTTTTCCGGATAACGGATGTTTCCATAACTTGGATCTTCATACCTTAAGTCTACTAGATATTCATGTAAACATTAAGGGGCAGATTTATCAAGGGTCGAATTTCGAAGTAATGGGAGTTTTTTTTTTTCTCCCATAACTTGAAATTCGAAGAAAAAAAGACCAGTCAAAATTCATTAAAAAGTTTTTTTCTGTGGGTGAATAGGCTGTATTCGAATCGTTTGAATCGAAGTAAGATCGTATTTGATCTACTTCCACCAAATGACTCCAAATAGGTTCAAGGAGGTCCCCGATAGGCTAAAACAGCAATTCGCCAGGACTTTAACTGTGTTAAAGAGACAGTACATGACAAATCTCGATATTCGAATAGTCAAATTTAGTGATGGACTTTTGCGGGATTTTACGGGAAATTTTTGAAGTGAAATGAGAGAATTTTGCCCATCACTAATCAAATTTGAAATAGTCAAAAATAGCTTGAAATTCTAATTTTTACTTCGACCCTTGATAATTCTGCCCCTTATTATGAACTCAAAGGTCATCAACCCCTTCAAGCTGCCTGTACATAGAAAGATCTATATATTTTTACGTTTCCATGTTATGACCATTTTAAAGCTCATGGCACCCATCAAAATGACTAGTTTTCACACAGAGTATCAAATCTTTAAAACATTATAATATAAGAATAAGCCGTCACATCAAGCTTTATAATACAGCTGCTTTCAGGCTGCCAGGGGGACTGAGCCTAGCAACCAGGTATAAAAAAGATAGCATTTTAGATTCAAGGTTCAAATAAGCCAAAACGGCAATGAAAATAATACACAATATGGGAAGAATGACCACCACATTTTCTTCTTAAAAAAAACGGGTTATTTGTGGTGAACTTGGGACCAATAGAAAGAATAAGCGTCCTGCAGTTGGTCTGTATGATAGGAATCAAAGATGATCATTTATATAAATGTCCCTTTTTTACTGTAACCCCAATTTCCCAGTGACTCAGACGTGCTCTCGGTAGGACAGAAGTACAAGAAGGATGGGAACCTTTGCTAGAGGTGGGACATCGCTGGAGACCTTCAATCAGAAAGGGAGATCTATGACAGAGCAGCATAATGGCTACTGTGGGGCCGTCACTGTCAAACGCACACTGGAGAGAATATTGATGCCAGTATTAAAGATGGTAGAATGGGACTCCCTCAGCAACTGGTGCAACATCCCAGGGCAGGTAATTATCTTCTGCGTAAGCTTCAAATCCATAGAGGCTCATGGGAGGCTTCAATAGGGCTCACTCATTGAGACTTCTTACATTGGCCATTAGAATTAATATTCCTTATCAAAGATTCATGAGCTGAACCCCCACATCTCCTTACTGGGGTCCCACTTATCTAAGCAGCATGTAAACGTGCTGAACTTGCAGCCAATCACTATCAGGATATAAACATATGACGTGATTGGCTGTAAACTCACTTTTTTATTACTGGGATCAGAGGTGAGTGGAGCATTGATACACGGGGGCATTAAGGGAAATAAAGGCAGAAATGAAGGAAATGACTATTTGAGTGTGACACTGGCTAGTGCCTGGGATATTAGCCTGGCTTTTGTGTATATTCTAATAGAAAATATCATTATGGGAGGAATGGGGAAACAGGCAGACTACAGACAACTCAGGATAAATACACAGAAGTACATCCTGGCATTTGGCCGCACGACTAACTGACAGTTAAATAACGGATTTCTCACTTTCATTCCTGGGATCAGAGGTGAGTGGATGCACAGCACACACTGGGGAGACAATTTATGGGAAATAATGATATAAATGAAGAAAATCACTACTAAATTGAGTCACTAGGTGGCGCCTGGGATATTAGCCTTGGTTTTGTCATTTTAATAGATTATAGGAGAGTTGGGGTTGGGGGAAGGAACAGGGATGCAGGGAGACTACACACCTGTCAGGCTAAATACAGAAAGTATAAAATAATATTTGGGATTCCAATTGCTTTATATTTAAAATAAGTGCAATTTAAGAAATAATGAAAAGTCAGAAATGCAAGTTGAGAAATAATAAAACGTCAGAAATCTCCTATGTTAACATATAACAGGGGTCACTATGGCAACATCTGGAGTGACGGCCACTTGCTGTTCAGGTTTCTCCTCTAATGTTATTAATATTCATATTTCTCTCTGTATCTCACTTTGTATATAACATTTACTTCTTAAAAAGGCTTTAAGGGAAAGTTAAGAAATAACTATGGGGAAAAGTCTGAAATCCCCCATGTTCCCATATAACAGGGGTCACCCAGTGTTTGGAGTGACAGTTGACAGTTGGCCACTTGCTGTTCAGGTTTCTCCTCTAATGCTAATAATATTTATATTTCTCTCTGTATCTCACTTTGTATATAACATTTACTTCTTAAAAAGCTTTTCAGTAAAACTTAAGCAATTATTTAGGGGAAAAGTCTGAAATCCCCCATGTTCCCATATAACAGGGGTCACCCAGTGTTTGGAGTGACAGTTGACAGTTGGCCACTTGGTGTTTCTCCTCCAATACAATTAATTTCCATATTTCTCGTTGCATCTTACTTTGTATATAAAACTGACTTTTTAAAAAGCTTTAAAGGAAAAAGTTTTGGAGCTGCAAATCCCAGTCACTGTTACTCATGTCCTGAATGTCCCAGCATCCCTTGTCACACCTGCAGCCTGGAGTCTTCTTACTGTTACTGACCTACAAATCCCAGCATCCCTTGTCAGACCTGTAGCCTATAGTACAAATCCCAGCATTCCTTGTCAGACCTGGAGTCTTCTTACTGTTACTGACCTACAGATCCCAGTATCCCTTGTCAGACCTGCAGCCTATAGTACAAATCCCAGCATCCCTTGTCAGACCTGCAGCCTATAGTACAAATCCCAGCATCCCTTGTCACACCTGCAGCCTGTAGTCTTCTAGCTCTTAATGAACTACAAATCCCAGCATCCCTTGTCAGACCTGTAGCCTATAGTACAAATCCCAGAATCCCTTGTCAGACCTGCAGCCTGTGGTATTCAAACTGTTACTGACCTACAAATCCCAGCATCCCTTGTCACACCTGTAGCTTGTGGTTTTCTAACTGTTACTGAACTACAAATCCCAGCATCCCTTGTCAGACCTGTAGCCTGTAGTCTTCTACCTGTTACTGACCTACAAATCCCAGCATCCCTTGTCACACCTGCAGCCTGTAGTCTTCTAGCTCTTAATGAACTACAAATCCCAGCATCCCTTGTCAGACCTGCAGCACAAATCCCAGCATCCCTTGTCAGACCTGCAACCTGTGGTCTTCTAGCTCTTAATGAACTACAAATCCCAGAATCCCTTGTCAGAACTGCAGCCTGTGGTATTTTAGCTGTTACTGACCTACAAATCCCAGAATCCCTTGTCAGACCTGCAGCCTGTGGTCTTCTAGCTCTTAATGAACTACAAATCCCAGAATCTCTTGTCAGACCTGCAGCCTGTCTTTTAGCTGTTACTAGCCTCCAAATCCCAGAATCCCTTGTCAGACCTGCAGCTTATAGTAAAAATCCCAGCATCCTTTGTCAGACCTGTAGCCTGTAGTACAAATCCCAGCATCCCTTGTCAGACCTGCAGCTTATAGTAAAAATCCCAGCATCCCTTGTAAGACCTGTAGCCTGTAGTACAAATGCCAGCATTCCTTGTCAGACCTGTAGCCTGTGGTCTTCTAACTGTTACTGAACTACAAATCCCAGCATCCCTTGTCAGACCAGCAACTTGGGGTCTAGTGCTTGACAGACCTGTAGCCTTTAGTCGTCTGTTACTGATCTACAAATCCCAGCATCCCTTGTCAGACTTTTAGCCTATAGTACAAATCCCAGCATTCCTTGTCAGACCTGCAGCTTGTAGTACAAATCCCAGCATCCCTTGTCAGACCTGTAGCCTGTAGTCTTCTAGATCTTAATGAACTACAAATCCCAGCATCCCTTGTCAGACCTTTAGCCTATAGTACAAATCCCAGCATTCCTTGTCAGACCTGCAGCCTATAGTACAAATCCCAGCATCCCTTGTCAGACCTGCAGCCTGTAGTACAAATCCCAGCATCCCTTGTCAGACCTGTAGCCTGTAGTCTTCTAGATCTTAATGAACTACAAATCCCAGCATCCCTTGTCAGACCTTTAGCCTATAGTACAAATCCCAGCATTCCTCGTCAGACCTGCAGCCTATAGTACAAATCCCAGCATTCCTTGTCAGACCTGCAGCCTATAGTACAAATCCCAGCATCCCTTGTCAGACCTGTAGCCTATAGTACAAATCCCAGCATCCCTTGTCAGACCTGTAGCCTATAGTACAAATCCCAGCATTCCTTGTCAGACCTGCAGCCTATAGTACAAATCCCAGCATCCCTTGTCAGACCTGCAGCCTATAGTACAAATCCCAGCATCCCTTGTCAGACCTGTAGTCTTCTAACTGTTACTGACCTACAAATCCCAGCATCCCTTGTCAGACCTGCAGCCTGTAGTACAAATCCCAGCATCCCTCGTCAGACCTGTAGCCTGTAGTCTTCTAGATCTTAATGAACTACAAATCCCAGCATCCCTTGTCAGACCTGTAGCCTGTAGTCTTCTAGATCTTAATGAATTACAAATCCCAGCATCCCTTGTCAGACCTTTAGCCTATAGTACAAATCCCAGCATTCCTTGTCAGACCTGCAGCCTATAGTACAAATCCCAGCATCCCTTGTCAGACCTGTAGCCTGTAGTCTTCTAGATCTTAATGAATTACAAATCCCAGCATCCCTTGTCAGACCTTTAGCCTATAGTAGAAATCCCAGCATCCCTTGTCAGACCTGCAGCCTGTAGTACAAATCCCAGCATCCCTTGTCAGACCTGCAGCCTATAATACAAATCCCAGCATCCCTTGTCAGACCTGCAGCCTATAGTACAAATCCCAGCATCCCTTGTCAGACCTGTAGTCTTCTAACTGTTACTGACCTACAAATCCCAGCATCCCTTGTCAGAACTGCAGCCTGCAGTACAAATCCCAGCATCCATTGTCAGACTTGTAGCCTGTAGTCTTCTAGATCTTAATGAACTACAAATCCCAGCATCCCTTGTCAGACCTTTATCCTATAGTACAAATCCCAGCATACCTTGTCAGACCTGCAGCCTATAGTACAAATCCCAGCATCCCTTGTCAGACCTGTAGTCTTCTAACTGTTACTGACCTACAAATCCCAGCATTCCTTGTCAGACCTGCAGCCTATAGTACAAATCCCAGCATCCCTTGTCAGACCTGTAGTCTTCTAACTGTTACTGACCTACAAATCCCAGCATCCCTTGTCAGACCTGCATCCTATAATACAAATCCCAGCATCCCTTGTCAGACCTGTAGCCTATAGTACAAATCCCAGCATCCCTGGTCAGACCTGTAGCCTGTAGTACAAATCCCAGCATCCCTTGTCAGACCTGCAGCCTATAGTACAAATCCCAGCATCCCTGGTCAGACCTGTAGTCTTCTAACTGTTACTGACCTACAAATCCCAGCATCCCTTGTCAGAACTGCAGCCTGCAGTACAAATCCCAGCATCCATTGTCAGACCTGTAGCCTGTAGTCTTCTAGATCTTAATGAACTACAAATCCCAGCATCCCTTGTCAGACCTTTAGCCTATAGTACAAATCCCAGCATTCCTTGACAGACCTGCAGCCTGAAGTACAAATCCCAGCATCCCTTGTCAGACCTGTAGCCTGTAGTCTTCTAGATCTTAATGAACTACAAATCCCAGCATCCCTTATCAGACCTTTAGCCTATAGTACAAATCCCAGCATTCCTTGTCAGACCTGCAGCCTATAGTACAAATCCCAGCATCCCTTGTCAGACCTGCAGCCTGTAGTACAAATCCCAGCATCCCTTGTCAGACCTGTAGCCTGTAGTCTTCTAGATCTTAATGAACTACAAATCCCAGCATCCCTTGTCAGACCTTTAGCCTATAGTACAAATCCCAGCATTCCTCGTCAGACCTGCAGCCTATAGTACAAATCCCAGCATCCCTTGTCAGACCTGTAGCCTATAGTACAAATCCCAGCATCCCTTGTCAGACCTGTAGCCTATAGTACAAATCCCAGCATTCCTTGTCAGACCTGCAGCCTATAGTACAAATCCCAGCATCCCTTGTCAGACCTGCAGCCTATAGTACAAATCCCAGCATCCCTTGTCAGACCTGTAGTCTTCTAACTGTTACTGACCTACAAATCCCAGCATCCCTTGTCAGACCTGCAGCCTGTAGTACAAATCCCAGCCTCCCTTGTCAGACCTGCAGCCTGTAGTACAAATCCCAGCATCCCTCGTCAGACCTGTAGCCTGTAGTCTTCTAGATCTTAATGAACTACAAATCCCAGCATCCCTTGTCAGACCTGTAGCCTGTAGTCTTCTAGATCTTAATGAATTACAAATCCCAGCATCCCTTGTCAGACCTTTAGCCTATAGTACAAATCCCAGCATTCCTTGTCAGACCTGCAGCCTATAGTACAAATCCCAGCATCCCTTGTCAGACCTGCAGCCTATAATACAAATCCCAGCATCCCTTGTCAGACCTGTAGTCTTCTAACTGTTACTGACCTACAAATCCCAGCATCCCTTGTCAGACCTGTAGTCTTCTAACTGTTACTGACCTACAAATCCCAGCATTCCTTGTCAGACCTGCAGCCTATAGTACAACTCCCAGCATCCCTTGTCAGACCTGTAGTCCTCTAACTGTTACTGACCTACAAATCCCAGCATCCCTTGTCAGACCTGCAGCCTATAATACAAATCCCAGCATCCCTTGTCAGACCTGTAGCCTATAGTACAAATCCCAGCATCCCTTGTCAGACCTGCAGCCTATAGTACAAATCCCAGCATCCCTTGTCAGACCTGCAGCCTATAGTACAAATCCCAGCATCCCTGGTCAGACCTGTAGTCTTCTAACTGTTACTGACCTACAAATCCCAGCATCCCTTGTCAGAACTGCAGCCTGCAGTACAAATCCCAGCATCCATTGTCAGACCTGTAGCCTGTAGTCTTCTAGATCTTAATGAACTACAAATCCCAGCATCCCTTGTCAGACCTTTAGCCTATAGTACAAATCCCAGCATTCCTTGACAGACCTGCAGCCTGAAGTACAAATCCCAGCATCCCTTGTCAGACCTGTAGCCTGTAGTCTTCTAGATCTTAGAACTACAAATCCCAGCATCCCTTATCAGACCTTTAGCCTATAGTACAAATCCCAGCATTCCTTGTCAGACCTGCAGCCTATAGTACAAATCCCAGCATCCCTTCTCAGACCTGCAGCCTGTAGTATAATTCCCAGCATCCCTTGTCAGACCTGTAGCCTGTAGTCTTCTAGATCTTAATGAACTACAAATCCCAGCATCCCTTGTCAGACCTTTAGCCTATAGTACAAATCCCAGCATTCCTCGTCAGACCTGCAGCCTATAGTACAAATCCCAGCATCCCTTGTCAGACCTGTAGCCTATAGTACAAATCCCAGCATCCCTTGTCAGACCTGTAGCCTATAGTACAAATCCCAGCATTCCTTGTCAGACCTGCAGCCTATAGTACAAATCCCAGCATCCCTTGTCAGACCTGCAGCCTATAGTACAAATCCCAGCATCCCTTGTCAGACCTGTAGTCTTCTAACTGTTACTGACCTACAAATCCCAGCATCCCTTGTCAGACCTGCAGCCTGTAGTACAAATCCCAGCCTCCCTTGTCAGACCTGCAGCCTGTAGTACAAATCCCAGCATCCCTCGTCAGACCTGTAGCCTGTAGTCTTCTAGATCTTAATGAACTACAAATCCCAGCATCCCTTGTCAGACCTGTAGCCTGTAGTCTTCTAGATCTTAATGAATTACAAATCCCAGCATCCCTTGTCAGACCTGTAGCCTATAGTACAAATCCCAGCATTCCTTGTCAGACCTGCAGCCTATAGTACAAATCCCAGCATCCCTTGTCAGACCTGCAGCCTGTAGTACAAATCCCAGCATCCCTTGTCAGACCTGCAGCCTATAATACAAATCCCAGCATCCCTTGTCAGACCTGTAGTCTTCTAACTGTTACTGACCTACAAATCCCAGCATTCCTTGTCAGACCTGCAGCCTATAGTACAACTCCCAGCATCCCTTGTCAGACCTGTAGTCCTCTAACTGTTACTGACCTACAAATCCCAGCATCCCTTGTCAGACCTGCAGCCTATAATACAAATCCCAGCATCCCTTGTCAGACCTGTAGCCTATAGTACAAATCCCAGCATCCCTTGTCAGACCTGCAGCCTATAGTACAAATCCCAGCATCCCTTGTCAGACCTGTAGTCTTCTAACTGTTACTGACCTACAAATCCCAGCATCCCTTGTCAGAACTGTAGCCTGCAGTACAAATCCCAGAATCCATTGTCAGACCTGTAGCCTGTAGTCTTCTAGATCTTAATGAACTACAAATCCCAGCATCCCTTGTCAGACCTTTAGCCTATAGTACAAATCCCAGCATTCCTTTTCAGACCTGCAGCCTATAATACAAATCCCAGCATCCCTTGTCAGACCTGCAGCCTATAGTACAAATCCCAGCATCCCTTGTCAGACCTGTAGCCTATAGTACAAATCCCAGCATCCCTTGTCAGACCTGCAGCCTGTAGTCTTCTAGATCTTAAATGAACTACAAATCCCAGCATCCCTTGTCAGACTTGTAACCTATAGTACAAATCCCAGTATCCCTTGTCAGACCTGTAGTCTTCTATCTGTTACTGACCTACAAATCCCAGCATCCCTTGTCAGACCTGTAGCCTGTAGTACAAATCCCAGCATCCATTGTCAGACCTGTAGCCTGTAGTCTTCTAGATCTTAATGAACTACAAATCCCACCATCCCTTGTCAGACCTTTAGCCTATAGTACATATCCCAGCATCCCTTGTCAGACCTGTAGCCTGTAGTCTTCTAGATCTTAATGAACTACAAATCCCAGCATCCCTTTTCAGACCAGCAGCTTGTGGTCTTCTTAATGTTACTGACCTACAAATCCCAGCATCCCTTGTCAGACCTGTAGCCTATAGTATAATTCCCAGCATCCCGTGTCAGACCTGTAGCCTGTAGTCTTCTAACTGTTGCTGACCTACAAATCCCAGCATCCCTTGTCAGACCTGCAGCCTATAGTACAAATCCCAGCATCCCTTGTCAGACCTGTAGTCTTCTAACTGTTGCTGACCTACAAATCCCAGCATCCCTTGTCAGACCTGTAGCCTATAGTACAAATCCCAGCATCCCTTGTCAGACCTGTAGTCTTCTAACTGTTGCTGACCTACAAATCCCAGCATCCCTTGTCAGACCTGTAGCCTGTAGTCTTCTAGATCCTAATGAACTACACATCCCAGCATCCCTTGTCAGACCAGCAGCTTGTGGTCTTCTAACTGTTACTGACCTACAAATCCCAGCATCCCTTGTCAGACCTGTAGCCTATAGTACAAATCCCAGCATCCCTTGTCAGACCTGCGCCCTGTAGTCCTCTAGATCTTAATGAACTACAAATCCCAGCATCCTTTGTCAGACCAGCAGCTTATGGTCTTCTAACTGTTACTGAACTACAAATCCCAGCATCCCTTGTCAGACCTGCTGCTGTACTAGTTCTTTTTCTGTGATATCATGATGTTGAGAGTCGGTATTTCAATAGGGACTGGGCTTCATATTATAATAGAGGGAATAATTGATGGTGCAAATACAGTGAAATGCTGCAACCTGTTTAATTTCATTTCATTTAAAGGGGAACTTTGCTTTAATGCTTTAATAGGAAAAACTATGGTAAATTTTGTTTTTTGCCAATGGAAATCAGATTTCAGAATTTATGGTCAGAATAAAAATATTAGAGAATAAATATAAGTTTAGGGTTTGTGTTTGGTAACATAGGAGAAGTGGTTGAGGGTGTGAATACTTATATAAGGCAGTGAATCCTGATACGTATAGCAGAGAGGGCATGTGAGCTCACAATCTCTTCTTTCTTTCTATGTCTCCACACAGTGAAATTTCCAAGCGACGAAGCGTTTTTATAGCGTTTTCGAAGCGATTTTCCAAGTGATTTAGCAGTGATATAGCGATATTCAGCGATATTCCATCTGATTTTTGGCGTTTGGAAAAACCATCTTCCTTTGACGTCAGCTGATATCGACTTTTTAACTCAACAGCTCTTTTAAGAGCTAAAAAACTTGGGCGCAATGCTATTCTGCGCCCCCTGGAGGAAGGTAAGGCAACTGCTACTGTTTTATCTGAATTTAGGGTTTTGCTGTATAGAGAACAGATCAAGTATAGAATCTAACAGAATCTTTCTCTTCTCCTTCAGCCACAGGCGGAATCCAGATCCCTCTCCGAGATTTATAAGGTGAGTAGAAAGGAGGGTAAAACACTCGCCGCTACTGCCGGAAGTGAGACATGTTTTGTACCCTGGGGAATATTATGTTATCAATAAAATCCTTCTTTTTTCTTTTCCAGCCTCCTGATGGTCGGCTGACCAAGGATGTGCTTCTTGGAGAAGGCGGCACCGGAGACGTCTACAAGGTAAGAGACCAACCAATTAGAGTAGGGGAACTGAACAAGATTGTGATCACTAGACACAATCACACATTGATTTAGGCAGACATATCAAGCTTCTGGTTTGGGGGCTGCATTAGACCCTCTCTTTCCTACTTGTATATGTCAACCTTTCTGTCTGTATTACAGGGACGACACCATCGAAGAGGCGTGGTAGCGGTGAAGATCGCCAACATCAGCCGAGTACTGTATCTTTATAATTCCAATCTCTATATATCAATCCTATTTGTGTAGTTGCCTATGTGACCTAAAGGGATTTCTATTATTACACTCCAGGATGAAGAGTCAGTCATGAGGGAGCTGAAGTTTCTCCAGCAGTTCGGAGGCCACAAGAACATCGCCTCTTACTATGGAGCTTACTACAGGGCTCCACTCACGGAGTGCTCATCGGAGCACTTGGAAGTAAGAAATGATTTACTGTATCGTGTTCATTCCTCTCAATCTCCACTGGAAGTGATAGAAGAATACATGACCTTAAATAATTTCTATATATTGCAGATTGTTCTCGAGTACTGTGGTGGCGGCTCTCTCCACACCCTCATCAGCAGGACCAATGGCCAATCCCTGAAGGAGACCTGGATTGGCTATGTCTGCAAGGAGGTTTTAAAGGTAAGGCCAGATTTACCCCTTAATGCCTCTACTTTAATTGCATAAATTATATATACAATCTCTGTTGGTAGTGTTTATTCTTATGTCTGTTAAAGTCTTATAACCTAAATTTCAATCTCCCCAGGGGCTGCACCACATCCACAAGAACCGGGCCGTACATAGAGACATCAAGAGCCTGAACATCATGCTCACAGAGACGGCCAAAGTGAAGACCAGTGAGTAAAACTTACAGTTATAAGAGTAATGGATGGTGGGGAGCTAACGTAAATATCGAGTCAGGGGCTTTCATAATTCTTATTGTGGTTAAACAAGTTATTTTCCATTAACCATTTGTATTTGCCATTTCAGTCGACTTTGGAAACAGCTGGGACCTGGATCCACAGACTGGATTGTGCCACGAAGCGGACGGGACTGCACATTGGATGGCACCCGAGGCCATAAGGCAGAAGGGCCAGCGCCTGGCGTACGACACCAAAGTATGTTGTACTTATAATACTTGTAACAACACCGAGCATTTACTTATCAGTCTTAATGGGAGCAGTCATTTTCTCATGGAGAGAAAGGAGTTTTTCCGAAACGTTGGGTTTCTTAACTGTTTGCACAATGTGTCTGCTTTAATATATTTGCTCATTTGCATTGTGACGCTGGTGTTATGTAACTGCTATTGTTTGTAATGGAGATGTATTGCTGTATACACGTTTATATATAATAAAGCATTTTTTCACTTTTACATATACCATGATGTGTTCATTTATTAGGGGGTGCATTGGGCTATTTTAGAAGTTGTATTCTGTTCTGTTTTGGCCATAATTGAGCTAAGGAGAATGGCGTGTACCTTTGCACCCATGATAATATATGTATATGTTTCTAAGAGAGTTGTATAAGTGTAGCCTTTTTACTTAGATTTTATTAAACAGCCACTAACCCAATTCTCTCCTTCTAATGCTCTTTGGTGTGTCTTTTGCAGTGTGACATCTGGTCGCTGGGCATAACCGCCATCGAAATGGCCGAGGGAAAACCACGTAAGTGAATCACAACAATTGTGGCTACTTTATTTTTTTATACATTGAGCAGCAGAGGTTCTATATCAGAATGGGAGGAATTTGGGGTGATTTGATATTTCCAGCAGAAAAGAATTTTTTCTATAGATTAAATAACTTCTAGACATGTTTGATGGGCCTGATTTATATGTTTTTCACTTTTAGCATACGCAGATGAATACCCGGTGGAGCACCTGATTAGAGAAGCCCAACCACCGAGGCTTCAATCAAACAAGTGGTGAGTCGGTCCCAGCTCGTGTCACTGTACATTGTACCTGCGCTTGCAGACATGGAACTCCCCACATTTTCTAACACTTGGGACATTTGGCAACTCCTATATCCATTTAGCTTATGATCTATTTAATGTATATAATCACTGTCTATGTCTCAGGGGCATAACAGTATAACTATGGGCCCCCTACTGTGAGATTACAGGCCATGTGCACTATGGTGCAGTCAGGAGAGGGTGTGGGAAAATCACAGGACCTTACCTTGTCCCTCTTAGCCTTATAGACATGTAGATATAGCACTGATATCTTTGTTTACCAGTTTGGGATGGTGGTGGGGAATCTCGGGTTGGGGATCACTTTTGGAGCAGATTTGTATAATGTATAATGTTGCAATACTATGGGTCTCAAATCAAGATAGATGATAGATATATAGATAGATGATAGAGGATAGATAGATAGATAGATAGATAGATAGATAGATAGATAGATAGATAGATGATCGATAGATTAGATAGATAGATAGATAGATAGATAGATAGATAGATAGATAGATAGATAGATAGATAGATAGATAGATAGATAGAGATGGATAGATAGATATGCTGCAAAATATATTTATATTCTAGAGTGTAGCTAATGGTTACTGGGTAAAAGCTTCTGGAATCTGGAAATAATGATCTGGGGATTTTTTTTGCTAGCTAAGGCTAAAATCTCTTTTTTTTTTCAGGTCACAAAACTTTGTATCCTTCTTGGAGTCCTGCCTGAAGAAGGATCCTTCAGAGAGAGGGAGTGCTGAAGAACTCCTGCAGCACCCATTTGTCACCCAACTGCCGCCTAAGAAGATCATCAGGGCTGAGATTAAAGAACATCTCCGGACTCTGCAGAACCGGCCGGCCAAGAAAGGTGAGGGAATCCATTATATTTGATACGACTGCACCATCACACAGTGTAACTCAGGGGTCCCCAACCTTTTTCCACCCGTGAGCAACATTCAGATGTAAAAGGAGTTGGGGAGCAACACAAACACGAAAAATGTTCCTGGTTAGTGCCAAGTAAGGGTTGTGATTGACTATTGGTAGCCCCTATGTGGACTGGCAGCCTACAGGAGTATCTGTTTGGTAGGACACCTGGTTTTTATACA
Organism: Xenopus petersii; assembly: GCA_038501925.1. Classification (NCBI taxonomy): domain Eukaryota; kingdom Metazoa; phylum Chordata; class Amphibia; order Anura; family Pipidae; genus Xenopus; species Xenopus petersii. The sequence continues at coordinate 12,460,633 of CM076679.1, forward strand.
ACTAAAACTTGCCTCCAAGCCTGGAATTCAAAAATAAGCTCCTGCTTTGAGACCACTGGGAGCAACATCCAAGGGGTTGGGGAGCAACATGTTGCTCACGAGCTACTGGTTGGGGATCACTGGTGTAACTCAACAGCTGCAAGACTTGGTGGGAATAATGAACATATTTTAAGGGGTACTTTAGCTTAATATTTTATATTTTAGTATAATAGTGACAATGGAATTTGATCTTCAGTTTTTATTTTTATATCATATACAAGCTCTAATTCACATTTTATGAATCACAAAAATGTTTATGGTTATAGTTTGGACCCATTAGCTTTAATCCCAATAGGAACCATTCCCTGGATAGGGATTTTTCTGAGGCCATATTCATTTTAAATGATACTCATATTATTTTTATACAATAGGACAAAAACACGTTGGTTATTTCCTTACTGTGATTCTTAATCTATACAGGACTGAAGGGAGGAGCTCTCTGGACCCTGAAACAGCTGCGGCGTGCTTGTACACAGACATCGGCAGAACAAGAAGCAGCTCTGCAAATGGCCCTGGAGGGCTTCTCCTGTTAGTGATCTTGTGGCCAATTACATCAACAGCCCACAAGGAGTTTCCTTAATCACAGCCGAGGAAAAAGAAACATCTACAGAGAAAGGTACAATTTCCTACAGAGTCTTAGCCCAACATTTTCTCCACTGGTAGGCATGTGCCAGTTTGATCCCCTACTGCCGGTGTGAGTATATATTGGTAGGAACCAAATCCTTACTGTTTTTGGATTTTGGATAGAAGATGCTCAAGTGTGCATTACCTGGGCAAAATCCTTCCCATGTGTGAAGTGATGAGCAAATGCACATATATAATATATATATATATATATATATATATATATATATATATATATATATATATATATATATATTATAATATATGTATATACAGGTATGGGATCCATTATCCGGAAACCCATTATCCAGAAAGCACTGAATTACGGAAAGGCCATCTCCCATAGACTCTATTATAATCAAATAATCCAACATTTGTAAAATCATTTCCTTTTTCTGTGTAATAATTAAACAGTACCTTGTACTTGATCCCAACTAAGATATAATTAATCCTTATTGGAAGCAAAAACAGCCTATTGGGGTTATTTAATGTTTACATGATTTTTTAGTAGACTTAAGACATGAAGATCCAAATTACATAAAGACCCCTTATCCAGAAACCCCCAGGTCCCGAGCATTCTGGATAACAGATCCCATATCTGTATATATATTCACTGGAGCTTTCCACTGTCAGATGCATATACTTGCAGACTTTCACAGTACAATATTTTGATTTGCTTTTGCTGCGCACGAGTGAATCTAAGTCTGTGACACCTGGGAAAGGAAAGTAATGTTGTGACTCCCCAGGGAATAAGGCTGAAATGTCATGCCTCTGAATGAGAATTTATGATGATAAATTACTGACTGATTTTTATTTTGTTTCTCAAACAGAACCAGGACCTTCTACAGCGCCACCAGCAACATCTTCTTTCAGGCTACCACAGTTCAACCAGTGGGGGCTTCAAGATTTCTGCAACTACACCAACAGGGACTTTATCTCCTTCTGTAGCTCCATATTTATATCTCTTTCCGACTACCACATCTCCACCAGTGGTGTCTTCAGTTTACATCACTCCACCAGAAGTTTCACATTCAAGGGCCACATCTCCACCTCACTTTCCAACTGCCATAGTTCCATCCATGACTTCTTTTTTCATGCACCTTTGGCTCCACCACCAGCTCCTCCTGTCCACTATTTCCCCAGTGATGCTTCCCTCTGCCACATTACCCCATCATTGACTCCTCTTCAATCAATTATTCACAGCTTTAAAGCCCTCCATACATTTTCATCAGTGCTTATTTTACATTGCCTTTAAAAACCCCCACAGTCCTGCTAGGCCTCTCTTTATGACAGATTCATCCTTTCTCCCATTGACCTACAACTGACATCTCCTCTTTAAATATCCTAACTCTACCCCAGCATTGTCCTTTTCTTTATATCACTTGCTTATCTTCCAATAAACCACCCCAGATAGTTTACTTTTAGGGCAGAGACACACACTCAGATTTGGGGAGATTAGTGGCCCAGCGACAAATTTCCTCTTCTTTGGGATGACTAATCTCCCCAAACTGCCTCTTGCCGGCTAGAATCTAAATTGCCGGTGGGATGCCATCGGAGCACTTCGTTTTCCGAAGTCGCCCAAAGTTGCCTCACGAGGAAACTTTGGGCGACTTCGGAAAACTAAGTGCTCCGAGTACCACCCCGCCGGCGATTTAGATTTTAGCCGGAGGGAGGCAGTTTGGGGAGATTAGTTGCCCTTAAGAAGAGGTGTTTTATCGCCGGGCCACTAAATCTCCCAGAATCTGAGTGTCTCTGCCCTTAGCCCCCAAAGCACCCCAGGGGTCCCTCAAATCTACATTTAATCTTTGGCCAATTATACCCCATATGATATTTTTTCTTTAAAACCACCACTACACAAAGGCTTCTTTGCAATCTCCCAATACCAATTCCTCAGTGGTTCTTCCTAATCAAATTGTCTTCCTATCCTTTCAATCCACTCAACAACCAATCACATCTCCTCCTCTAAACCCTCACATAAACTCTTAGTACTGATACTGACATAAACTCTTAGTATAAGTTGATCCAGGGACTTGTCCGATTGCCCTTTGGGAGTCAGGAAGGAATTTTTTCCCCCTCTGAGGCAAATTGGCTCCGGCATCAGATGGGGTTTTTTGCCTTCCTCTGGATCAACTTCTAAATAGGAAGATCCCTTTTACATTAAAACTTGAACCTAATGGATGTGAGTCCTTCCCAACCTAAATTAGTATGAATTAATCTAAAATGCATAAATAAAACAATCACTTTATAAATAAATATGTTAATACACATTTCATTGGTGTTCTTGCATTTGTTATATATGTTCTATAGTATTGCCAGGGAACATTACAGAGGAGGGAGACCTCTAGCGCAAGGGAAAAGGGTCACTGAAAAGTGAAGGTGGAATCAAGAGGCAGGGGTGGGAGAAATGGGTGAAAGGAGATGCTAAGGATGAAGAAATATGAGGAGGGGACCTAGTCTTACTGATCTGCACTGATGCCAGAGGTTTGGTCAATCAATCACATACAAATGATATATAGTGTATATAAACATATCACGTGGGAGTAGGCGCCACCAACAGGTTTCCACTGTCCATTGCACTGATTTAGGCTGGGTGCCAGCACAGTCCAGTCAGCTCAGAAGAGGCATTATACTGGGCTTGTGCTGTGACACAGACATTATCATACATGGGCCCTCAGAAGGTCCTGCCTGACCAATATCAAGGGTTTTCACCATTTTGGAAAAAAACAATCTGGCTGTACAGAAAGGGGAGGGACAATGAGGGGGTGGTTCGGGAGAAAATATGGTCCATATGGGAGCGGGATTATAGGAAGAAGGGAAAGAAGCGGAGCTGGCGGCAGGGATTGGGGAGGGATAGGACATGGGTGGTACGTCAGTGAATTATAAATTTACGAGCAATACATTGCTGGTTAAATGTGTAACACTGGTCCCAGTCTCGGCTGCTATATTACTGGTTAGGCTGGTGATATGCCAACCCAATTCATATCTGATTGAAACTCAGCCATATGTATCTGGTCAGGTTTGAAATGGACCCTTGACTAAAGTAGCCACTGATCAGCTCCCTGCTCTTGTACAGTCCATTGGCCAGACTAGTCCACCTCTCAAAGAATGAGCCGGGGAGCATATTTCGGGTATTTCAGATCTAAGCAGGAAAAAGAATCAAACAGCAAATCCAAACACAGTGTATAGATCTATATATTCAGTAGGACATGTGGCGGGGGGTTGGGATCTGATAATGAAACATCCCACAAATCGACACACATAGAAACATCATACAAAATAGTTTATTTAATTTTTTTTGTACAAAACAGAAAACAAATGACATTATAATGAATTCTACACTGCCTCAAGCCAGTGTTACCTTCAGTCTACACCAAATTCACAGTTAAACTTGGGGTTTCAGTTATGGGCTGTATTGGCTATTTGGAAGCTTCTATGTGGACTGGCAGCCTACAGGAGGCTCTGTTTGACAGGACATCTGGTTTTTATGCAATTAAAACTTGCCTCCATGCCTGAAATTTAAAAATAAGCACCTACTTTGAGACCACTGGGAGTAACATTCAAGGGGTTGGAGAGCAACATGTTGCTAGGGAGCCACTGGTTGGGGATCACTGCTCTATACCAACACAACAACTGTGTACTTTCAGGGGAGCAAGGTTTGTAAATCAGCCTGGGCTGGGGGCAATGCAATACCCTGGTGGGCCGGGGGGCAATGCACTTTGGTAGCAACTATGAGTTTGATGGGGGAGCGAGGCAAGGGGTGACTGTGTTCGGAAATCAAACTTAAACATCGCTGTGAGAAGCATTTCCCATTTAAGTAAGAAATATGGACAAGTAACCATTTCTAACCCCATTAAGAATGTCCTACATACGAAAATGTAACACTCACCAGTGTATGAACCTGTTCCTTGTAGCTGACAAGAGACTGCTGCTTTCACTGTAGCAATAACTGCCGGCACAATCGCTGTATGTTGGGCCTCCAATTAAAAGATTCACATCTATTGGGATAAATAATATTGGTTAATTGTACTTAGAAACCATTCCACATTAGGCAATCAAACCATTTAAATAAATGCACAGAAAACAAAGCAGGCTTATATATAAGGAGGTCATTCTACAGGGGGGTAATACAGATATGGGACCGGTTATCCAGAATGCTCGGGACCTGGGGCTTTCCAGATAACAAATCTTTCCGTAATTTGGATCTTCATACCTTAAGTCTACTAGAAAATCATATAAACATTAAATAAACCCAATAGGCTGGTTTTACTTCCAATAAGAAATAAATATCCTTATTGGGATCAAGTACAAGCTACTGTTTTATTATTACAGAGAAAAATGAAATCATTTTTTTGGATAAAATGTAGTCTATGGGAGACGGCCTTTCCGTAATTCGGAGCTTTCTGGATAACGGGTTTCTGGATAACAAATCCCATACCTGTACCAGTTAAATTCTATGTTCTAGTCATGTGTTCATATGCCTGTGGGAGAATTTTGAGGCCAGCACAGGACAAATTCAGAGTCGCTCAAAGACTTAAAGGGGGAGTTCACCTTTAAGGTATCTGAGGCTTTTTAATTGGTTTTCATTATTTATTTTTTATAGTTTTATAGTTATTTGCCTTTTTCTTCTGACTCTTTGCAGCTTTCAAATGGGCGTCGCTGACCCCTTATAAAAATCAAATACTCTGTACGGCTACACATTTATTGTTACTTTTTATTGCTCATCTTTCTATTCAGACCTCTCCTATTCATATTCCAGTCTCTTATTCAAGTCAATGCATGGTTGCTAGGGTAATTTGGACCATAGTTACCAAACTGAAGAGCTGCTGAATAAAAAGTTAAATAATTCAGAAATCACAATTAATACAAAATGAAAACCAATTGCAAATTGTCCCTCTCTACATCGTACTAAATGTTAATTTAAAGGTGAACAATCCCTTTAAACTTCAACAGTAGGAAACGGTCAAATAGAAAGCGTCAGAAAAAAATCTATTTCCTGGAGAACTATCTGAAAACAACTGAACTGAAAAAAAGTGCTGAACGGTACACAACCCCTTTAAATACAGACACAATGCAGATATTACAATATAATTGTCGATAGATTGTGTAGTATTTTGAACGATGAAACAACAAATAAGCAGCTGACTGGATTATGAGCTGCTCTAGATCACAAAGCCTAAAGGTGCTTAAAGGACCAGTAACATCAAAATTTTTTTTTACAAAATTCGTTAGTTTACAATGAAAAATAAACACCAAGACAAATGAAACTTTTAATTTGCAAAGCCTTTATTAAGAAATAACTTACCGAAACTCCACTTCCTGTCCTCTTCAGAAACGGCGAAAGGGCGACCATCCTTCCTGCATTGTTTGATTTCTCCTCCCTGGCTTTTCTCCTACTCAGTCCATGTCTCCCAGCACTCAGCGCTGTGCTCAAGGTAGAGTGTCGGGACAGCAGCAGCAGCCCCCACAGCATCCCATCCAACAGGTCCATGAGTCTGGAGGCTGCACGCTGCTGCAGGAGAAGGCAAGGATTCAGGAAAGGAATCCTCCGCTGCGATTGCAGCGGCTACACGGGCAAGTGACTTGAGAAGGGGAAGAGGAGCCGCCGGCACATTCACTTGCTGTATCCTTGATTGCGGCGCTGGAGGAGGCGGCTACACGGCAAGTGACCTGAGAAGCTGAAGGGGGAGAGGAGCCGCCGGCACATTCACTTGCTGTATCCTTGATTGCGGCGGCTGGAGGATGCGGCTACACGGCAAGTGACCTGAGAAGCTGAAGGGGAAGAGGAGCCGCCGGCACATTCACTTGCTGTATCCTTGATTGCGGCGCTGGAGGAGGCGGCTACACGGCAAGTGACCTGAGAAGCTGAAGGGGGAGAGGAGCCGCCGGCACATTCACTTGCTTTATCCTTGATTGCGGCGGCTGGAGGATGCGGCTACACGGAACCTCCTCTGTGAATGAATAAACGAGACAACTGCCGATTGCCATTTGCCAAACGACAGAGGGAGGGAAGCGGCTGTAGTAAGCCGCCTCTGCTCTCCGCGGCGGAGGCAGCAGCGGGCCCTGTTGGATGGGATTCTGTGGGGGCTGCCGCTGGACATGCTGCTGCTGTCGCCGCAATCGCAGCGGAGGATTCCTTTCCTGAATGGCGATCGGCGATGGCAAATGGCGATCGGCAGTTGTCTCGTTTATTCATTCACAGAGGAGGTTCCGTGTAGCCGCATCCTCCAGCCGCCGCAATCAAGGATAAAGCAAGTGAATGTGCCGGCGGCTCCTCTCCCCCTTCAGCTTCTCAGGTCACTTGCCGTGTAGCCGCCTCCTCCAGCGCCGCAATCAAGGATACAGCAAGTGAATGTGCCGGCGGCTCCTCTTCCCCTTCTCAAGTCACTTGCCCGTGTAGCCGCTGCAATCGCAGCGGAGGATTCCTTTCCTGAATCCTTGCCTTCTCCTGCAGCAGCGTGCAGCTTCCAGACTCGTGGACCTGTTGGATGGGATGCTGTGGGGGCTGCTGCTGGACATGCTGCTGCTGCTGTCCCGACACTCTACCTTGAGCACAGCGCTGAGTGCTGGGAGACATGGACTGAGTAGGAGAAAAGCCAGGGAGGAGAAATCAATCACTGCAGGAAGGATGGTCGCCCTTTCGCCGTTTCTGAAGAGGACAGGAAGTGAAGTTTCGGTAAGTTATTTCTTAATAAAGGCTTTGCAAATTAAAAGTTTAATTTGTCTTGGTGTTTATTTTTCGTTGTAAACTAACGAATTTTGTAAAAAAAAATTTTGATGTTACTGGTCCTTTAAAGGCACATACACAGGCCAAGCCAAAAGGAAATGTTAACATCCGGCCTTGTCAATCTGATACAAGTCAGTCATGAATTTGTATTGTCCCCATTGCATTGTGACATTCATTTGGGTCGACCAATGATTGGTCTGAATGCCTCGTCCCCAGACTGGCTATACATGCCCAGATGCAGTATTCTCCCAATCTGCCTGACAAAATTGAGGGAGGGGTTTGTTTATACAGAGGTATCACAGTGGACTGCTGATTAATTTTGAAAATAACAGAATGTGCCTTTACTTTTCTATTCAGATGTTGCCCTGTTTAATGAAAGAAATAAATCCCAAGCATATACAAAAGTGATTTATTCTACTTCACACCCATGCACTGTATTGGCTACAGGCTTTATCTAAAGGCAATTTATCAGCGTTCCAATGCTTCCTTCTGCCTCACAACTGCAGATGTTATCAGGTTGTTAGGGGTCACTGACCCCAGCAGCCAAAAAAACCAACAGCCTTGCTGTAAGCTAGTGCCCTGCATTGGGTCAGGTGCTCACGGAATACCTGCAAAGTGGTCGGGTTTGGGCAGAAGTTCCAATTCCTTGATCCACAGGTAACATGTCTGGGTACCCAGCTTAGATGGGGGACTGACCCTACCCATCCTACCCTGAGGTTGTGGCCACACCCACCCTCTCACCTGAGATTGCGGCCACACCCACCTCTGAGGGTGTGTGTGGGGGACTGACCCCACCCTGAGGTTGTGGCCACACCCACACTCCCTCCCCAGAGACTGTGGCAACACCCACTCTCCCTGAGGTTGTGGCCACACACCCCTCCCCACTGAGATTGTGGCCCTACCCATCTGACATGTCACTTCTGGTTTCACTGGTCCTGGTTTGGAAGGTAAATTAACTACTTGTAGGCTGGGTCGGGTAGCGGGTCTCGGTAGGGGAACATACTGGGTGGCGGGTGCAGGTCAACGGGTCGGGTCTGCCTGACCAGACCAGTGCATGACTCTACAGTAAGGCTTTTATTGTATGGTTATTTTCATTCTATATTCCCTTCATTTATATTCAAGCCCTCTCCTACTTTTGCCTTACTGCCTGGTTGCTAGGTAATTAAGCCCTAGCAACCAAGATGTAACAATTCCAAACCAGACAACTGCACAACTAACTGTAAAGCCCATTATGGCTGCTTCCATTGCTACACAAAAGCTTACTGTTCTCTCCCCTGACTAAATACATAGGCAGAGAAAACCACGTTATATTAATATTATTAAAGGAGAAGGAAAGTCTGTTTGCACTTGGTGGTGCCAAATGTTAGGCACACCCCAGTTGACTGTATAGACCCCTCTCCTTTCAGCAGAAAACTGCACCGGCCCAGGTTATACCAACGAGCACCACACAGTGATCTTCTTTCTTCAAATTTCCTGGGGCAAACGAATGCGCAGTAGAATGAAATATCCGACTTTTAATTTAAATTTCGGCTTTTAGTTCCACTGTGCATGCAAAACTGCACGAAGTATGACGAAGCAGGAAGAAGATTGATCTCGTGGTGCTCACTGGTATAACCCCGGGCCGGTGCAGTTTTCTGCTGATAGGAGCACAGCCCGCGGTTTCAGGTAAGTCAATACAATCACTTGGGGGTCCCTAACATTTGGCACCCGCAAGTCTTTCCTTCTCCTTTAACTCTTCAGAAGCAAATGAATTACACTACTTATTTCTAATAATGTTTATTTAGAACTGTTTAGAAGTCCTAGCTATAATTCTAGAAGCACTAAGAGTACATTTGTGTGTCAGCTGCTGCACACGTCAAGAGACACCCTGGGGCTCATCTACTGTAACCAGGGCAGTAACCCATAGCAACCAGACGTTAGCTGTCACTTTCTAATTTGCAGTAGTCCAAGGCCACAGCTGTAAGTTACTGTCCAGTGTTAGTGTTAACGAGCAGCCGCTATAATATTATTGGGACAAATGACCATTGCAGGGCAGAAGTAGAGCTGCCACACTCCTGTCAGTCTGAGAAGCACTTGGGCCCTGTACCTCCACTGATCCCTTGAGAAAGCGGCAGAGCAATGGCCACAATACCGCACCTGGGCGCAGACTCAAATCCCTGAATTTCCTTCTTGACGTTTCTCGCTCGGCACCAATTCATTCCATGTAACTTCTCTCTAGATTGACAGAGGCCGCCATGATTCCCTGTAAAGACGCTATCGCGCTGCACCATGGGAATAATATCGTTCCCACCCAATCGTCTGCTTGAAAAGATATCATGTGACTTTCGGCATGTTTCATTCTGGCAAAAAGTAGCCTGGACGCCGGAGGGATAATTCTTGCAAAGGAAATGGATTCACCTTACATGAGAATACGTGGACAGATACAATGTGAACAAAATAATATTCTCAGTAAAATCCCTTTAACGTGTGTGGGACTGGATTTAGAGAAAAAGAAGGCACTGGAATCCAGACTGATGCCGCTTGTGTGGGGTGTCCAACCTGCATCTCCTCTATACTGATATTACCCCCTACATCGTCTGACTCCGCTCCTCTAGCGCCCCCTATATTGAATCACTCCGCTCCCCAGCAACCCTGCTTCATTCCTTCACTCAGTTCAGCCCTTATCGCGCACCAAGACTCGGTACCAAATGTTACCGTAGGTCCCGCACATACACGCTGATCACGTGATTTTTACGTCGCAGACCAGCGAACTGCAGCTTCCAGACTGGCGGCGGAGTGTTTTTCAAGTGGCACCGGAAGCGATGCATTTAATCATGAAGTTCCTTTGCTTCCGCAGCTTAAAGTGCGGACTAACCCGGCCTGTCTGAAGCAATAAACATGGCATCTATATGGGATGAAACGGAGATAAGAGGGGGAAGCCGGGATGGGTAGAGACGGGACTGGCAGGTGCCGAGAAAGGGGAGAGATGCGGAACTAAGTGAATGGACACGTGTAGGATGAGCACATACAGCCGGACATACAATACTGCGAGACACAAGACACAATGAGGAAGGATATGGAAAGAAAACAGGAGGGAATGGAAGAAAGAATGAGAGGGATTGGACCAGTGAAGGGAAAAATGAGAGGCAATGGGCCAAAGAAGGAAGAATGAGAAGTAATGAATCAACGGAAGGGGGAATGGGTCAAGGAAGACAGAGAGAGAGAGGGAACAGGACAAGGAAGGGAGGGAGAGTGAAAGGGAATAGGTGAGTGAGGGAAAGAGAGGGAATGGTTCAAGGAAGAGTGAGAGGGAATGGGTCAAGGAAGAGTTAGTGAGAGGGACTGGGACAAGGAAAGGAGAGAGAGGGAATGCTACAGGGAAGTAAGAATTCGAATGAATGAGTTATAGACAAGAGAGAATTAGCAGGAATAAGGGAGAAAGGCAGGAGATTGCGAGAATGGGGGGGCTCAAAGAAAAAGTACATGGGAATGCTAAGTGCAAAGCGTTGGGAATAGCGAGTGCGAAGCGTTGGGAATGGCGAGTGCGAAGCGTTGGGAATGGCGAGTGCGAAGCGTTGGGAATGGCGAGTGCGAAGCGTTGGTAATGGCAAGTGCGAAGCGTTGGGAATGGCAAGTGCGAAGCGATGGGAATGCCGAATGCCATATCAGGAGTTCAAACAGAAAGTGAAGTGGAGCTGAAGCGAGGGGGAGGAAACCTAAAGGTGATCAGACATCTGAATGGGGAGAAGACCTAAAGCTGATTGTATGGTATATAGAATGATGAATCCATAGTCAAATAAAATCAGCTCTTGATTGACAGACCAAATCTACATGGGCCTGTGTGAAAAAGTGATTGCCCCCCTTGTTAAAAAATAACTTAACTGTGGTTTATCACACCTGAGTTCAATTTCAAAGGTTATAAAGCCATTTCTAAAGCTTTGGGACTCCAGCGAACCACAGTGAGAGCCATTATCCACAAATGGCAAAAACATGGAACAGTGGTGAACCTTCCCAGGAGTGGCCGGCCGACCAAAATTACCCCAAGAGCGCAGAGACAACTCATCCGAGAGGCCACAAAAGACCCCAGGACAACATCTAAAGAACTGCAGGCCTCACTTGCCTCAATTAAGGTCAGTGTTCACGACTCCACCATAAGAAAGAGACTGGGCAAAAACGGCCTGCATGGCAGATTTCAAGGCGCAAACCACTTTTAAGCAAAAAGAACATTAAGGCTCGTCTCAATTTTGCTAAAAAACATCTCAATGATTGCCAAGACTTTTGGGAAAATACCTTGTGGACCGACGAAACAAAAGTTGAACTTTTTAGAAGGTGCGCGTCCCGTTACATCTGGCGTAAAAGTAACACAGCATTTCAGAAAAAGAACATCATACCAACAGTAAAATATGGTGGTGTTAGTGTGATGGTCTGGGGTTGTTTTGCTGCTTCAGGACCTGGAAGACTTGCTGTAATAGATGGAACCATGAATTCTACTGTCTACCAAAAAATCCTGAAGGAGAATGTCCGGCCATCTGTTCGTCAACTCAAGCTGAAGCGATCTTGGGTGCTGCAGCAGGACAATGACCCAAAACACACCAGCAAATCCACCTCTGAATGGCTGAAGAAAAACAAAATGAAGACTTTGGAGTGGCCTAGTCAAAGTCCTGACCTGAATCCTATTGAGATGTTGTGGCATGACCTTAAAAAGGTGGTTCATGCTAGAAAACCCTCAAATAAAGCTGAATTACAACAATTCTGCAAAGATGAGTGGGCCAAAATTCCTCCAGAGCACTGTAAAAGACTCGTTGCAAGTTAGCGCAAACGCTTGATTGCAGTTATTGCTGCTAAGGGTGGCCCAACCAGTTATTAGGTTCAGGGGGCAATTACTTTTTCACATATGAAAATGTAGATTTGGATTTCTTTTCTCCCTAAATAATAAAAACCCTCATTTAAAAACTGCATTTTGTGTTTACTTGTGTTATCTTTGACTAATAGTTAAATGTGTTTGATGATCAGAAACATTTTGTTTGACAAACATGCAAAAGAATAAGAAATCAGGAAGGGGGCAAATAGTTTTGCACACCACTGTATAGTGAAAGTTCTATTTGTCTATGCCGAAGACCACTATCCATCGGATCAGTGCCAGTGCCGGAGTAGAGAGGAAGAGCAGTATGGGCATCTGCCTGGACTGTGCACTGTTCTCCTATACCTACACCACTGCCAAAGCACTTTAAGACGTCACAAATGAGATATATCAGACATGTCGGAGACCCTTTGGTGCTATAGGGAGTTTTTGTTGACTTGGAGGGTCGGGACACCCGCAGGATGAAGTAGATCGTGCTGCTATCAATAAGTCAACACGACTTTCTAAAATATATATATATATCTCCTCCCACTCATACCGACTTTAACTTGACAGTGGGTGAAGGGTCAAATATATCATACAGTTCATCAGAACATATAATGGGAAACAAACGTATTAGTGTGCTGCAACTCCCTGCACCTGCACAACTGCTGTCAGTGGAATGCTGGGCATCACAACTCAACAAAAGCTGGATTGCTGGACATCTCCAGACTTATAGTATAAAATACTATACAGCTGTAGTCTGCTCATATCTCCCCAAGTGACAATGATTGTTTGGGAGGACACGGACCCATAACAGGGAGTTATTAGGTACAGGTATGGGATCCGTTATCATGAAAACGATTATCCATAAAGTTCCGAATTACGGAATGACTGTCTCCCATTGACTCCATTGTATACAAATAATTTTTAAAAACGATTTCCTTTTTCTCTGTAATAATAAAAACAGTAGCTCCAAACTAAGATATCATTTATCTTTATTGGAAGCAAAATCAGCCTATTGGGTCTATTTTATGTTGAATTGACTTTTTAGTAGAATTAAAGTATGAAGATCCAAATTAGGGAAAGACCTGTTATCCAGAAAATCTCAGGCCCCAAGCATTCTGTATAGCAGGTCCTATACCTGTACAATAGTGATGTGCGGGCTGGCCCGATACCCGCTGGTTTATCTGGGGGTCAGGCAGGATCAGGCCGACCCCGCACTCGAGCTTTTCTGCAACTCTCCCCTCCAGTCAAATGCCGGCTTCCGACTTCTGGCTTTATAGCCGCGTGCCTGCTCGCCCCGCTCCTTTTGTGACATCATTAGCGGCACGGGTTTATAAAAAAAATGTGGAAGTCGGATGAGGGCGGGCTAAGGGTCGAGAAAAACCCAACCCCCACATCACTACTGTAAAGTATTGTTATCAGGGGCGTAACTAGAGGAAGCAGACCCTGCAGGGGGCCCAGAAGGTATAGGGGCCCCATGAGGCCCTAATTCATTTACAATGATGTATCTGAGATATTAGGGTCTCCAAAAGTAAAGTGATTACTCACCACAAAGGGGAAGTGGCCCTTAACCCCTCAGCACAGGGAGCAGACAAACCAAAAAACCAATTTGGAGCAGGCACTCAATGAAGGCAAACTTCCACCAGGCAAATAGTTCAAAGTGAAAAGAGTTTATTGTGTCCACAGCCTTACATGTCATAAACACTTAATCATAGGCTAATGATTAAGTGTTTATGACACAAAACGCATAAGGCTGTGGACACAATAAACTCTTTTCACCTAATTCCTATACAGTTTCAATAAATATTGGTAAAAAAAAAAAGTCAACCTCAACATTTTGGGGGCCTAGTAAGTCAACCTCAACATTTTAGTGGTATCTAGTGACACCACTAATTGTTATTGATTATTTTTATTACTCGTCTTTCTAGTCTGGCCGATCCTATTCATATTCCGGCCTCTCATTGAAATCAGTGCATGGTTGTTAGGGGAATTTGGACCCTAGCAACCAGGTGGATTCAATTGCAAACTGGGTAAAAAAACAAGCTAAATAAATCAAAAACCATAAATAATATGATAAAATTGCAAATTGTCTCAGAATAGCCCTCTCTATATCATACTGAGAATCAGGGGCGATCCTGGCCCCTCCGCCGCCTGAGGCAGCAGCAGTTGCTGCTGCCCCCCCCCCCCCCACAGAAATTCGCTCTTAAAGTACCAATAGCAGCATTTTTGCTGCCCCTGGTACCTAATGGGGCGCTGCCGCCTGAGGCAACAGCCTCCACTTGCCTGATTGGCGAAGCACCCCTGCTGAGAATGCATTTGAAGGTAAACAGCACCTGTAATGGTTTTTAGCCAATTAAGAAATCCTCCCTACTAATGTGCTGTCTATTCGAACTTCCCCTTTATCAGCTAAATAGCAGCACTTTTATATGAAGACTCATAACCCTCCCCAGCTCACAGACCCATAATAATAATAATAATAATAAACCACCTTGCTAGACACTGCCTTCTTCACCACCACAGGCTGCTTGTGACACCACATCAGACAAGCACAGATGACAAGTTGCCATTTTTGAGAAATAAGGGATCTATTCGCCCCCTGCCCTGACAGGAGCTGTATGACCCTAAGCAGCTCCCATAGCACAGACAGACGCTCTGGCGACACGGACAGTGGGCCTATTAACCGTGTGCCACAGGCCGAGCCGAGAAACGGCACTGACCTGCACCAGCACATTCACATACATCATCGGGTGCGACAAAACTGTCAGACCGGCGCCCAACATGAGCTGATTGCTTGTATCCGCCATGGTGAAACGTCACGTGAGCGGGTCCCGGCTTCAAACAGAAAGCATTCCCCGGCGGAAGTCCCGCAGGGGCACGTGATCTGGGTTACCTGGCAACGGAGAAAGTTTGTGGGCGGAGCTTCAATGGAGGGCTGGGGCCACAGGTAGAGTTACCAGGTGAGAGCAGGACAGACGAGGAAATCTTATATAATGTATTGTGAGTCGCCACTGTGTGCACCCTTAACTCAGCGCTGTTCCTCCACACAGCACCGGAAGTAAGCACACAGAGCAGCCAGGAGGATTAAGGTCGCGCTGGCTGGGGAGAGGCAGTCGGCAGAGCGTCTGAACAGGCTGTGGTGACAGTGAGGGAGCAGCTAGACAAGGGAGGCTGCAGGGAGGGAAAAGCTGGGGGGAGGAGTTAATTATCCGGACTGCTGGGTTCTCTGTGCAGTGACGGCCCTGACAGGGAAATTCACGGAGGTGCCGGAACCTATGCAGCTCTCTCCTGAAGCAGTCACTTCCTTATTGGTTGCGGGTAGCCAATGATCACTTGGCTGCTAGTCCCTTGATCTGTGTCCAATCAGATGCTTGGAGCTGGAGTCCCGATAAACAATAGCCACGAGGCAGTTATAAAGCAGAGTAATTAGAAACCCGTAGAGAAATGTGTGTCAGTGCGGCAGTGCCTGGAAGTTATCCATGAGTCTATGTGACAGGAAGGTAGTGCACTGCTCTCTGACACACGCTCTCTTATTGCACTTGTTGCTCTGTGTTAGTGTCGCAGTGTCACTGCTTCTCCAGGCTCCTGTGGAAACTTAGCAGCGACTTCCCCTCAAGCCAAAGGAATCTGAACTCATCTAGCTGCTCCCACCTCACCCTCCCTTCTCTCTCACCCCCCTCCTGTCTCTGCTACTTGACCAGCAACATAACTAGAGGGGAGCCGGGACTGGCGTGGGACGTGCAGCCGGCCCCCCTCCGTACGTTATTTTCTGTCCGGAATCAGCTGGAGTCAGTGGCGCGCAAGCTGCCGGGGGACCCTGAGGGGATGAGGGCCCTGGCTCAATCGCACCCCCTGCTCTCCCGATAGTTACACCACTGTACTTGACTTATGTGACATCAATTTGAGTCCTTATCTCATACCGCCCAACATTTTGGAAATAAAAGGAGGGACAAAAAAGTTGTGTGGTGAATTTTTTTGACCATGCCTATTTTTGTGGCCCCACCCCCTAATTACCATGTTCATTTGACAAAATTTGGCAGGTTATGAAAGTTTGAACATATTTCTGTGTATTTTTCAGTTATTACAGTTTTGCTAATGAAGGTGAGTTGCCCTTTAAGCTGTGAGTCTGACTTCTCCCAAGGGACCTGTTCTCTTATATTGTTACAATTACTTATCTCAAAGTTTTTAGGAAAGTATCTTATCTGCAGTTGTGGCTGTTCTGGGCTCTCAGCCAAAAGCCAATTAAGTTAGAAACTTTGTTTCTTTTCCTAGCTGTTCAGTGCAGAGAAAAACTAGACTTTCTAGTACAAATGAGGGACTGCGGGATGAGCTGTCAAAAGAGGGACTGTCCCTCTAAAAACGGGACAGTTGGGAGGTATGATTATATGAGGCCAGCGACCTGGACTGATGTGCTGTCAGCCATGGTGGAACTACTGGGGGTTCATCATTCTCAGAATACTTTAGGTACAGCTAAAAGAAATGTCTAGTTATCAAAAGGGTCTGTGGGTCAGTGCATGACTGGGTGTGGGACTGTTGGACTGT
This sequence comes from Xenopus petersii, assembly GCA_038501925.1. Classification (NCBI taxonomy): domain Eukaryota; kingdom Metazoa; phylum Chordata; class Amphibia; order Anura; family Pipidae; genus Xenopus; species Xenopus petersii. The sequence continues at coordinate 12,477,384 of CM076679.1, forward strand.
TGCAGGGAGTGAGGAAGGGGGGCAGACAGAACTGAGAAAAAACACAAAAAAAACTACAAAAAAACCCTCAAAAAAATGACAAAACCCCCCAAAAAAGACAAAAAATTATTTGTGGGCAAAGTAATTTGTAAAAGGTCTCTGAGAGTGGGACTGTGCAAAACTGTAATGAAATGAACATGGTAATTAAGGGGTGTGGCCACATTTTTATCGATGCGCTACAACTTTTCAACAACTACAACTATCCCTTTTTCTATTTCCAAAATGTTGGGAGGTATGCGCTAACATAGCAGTGCTTCTTTTACAACTGTACCTTTAGGTGGTTCGAGGAGAAGCACTACCTTGCCAAGGACCCGTTTAGTCTCAATCCGGCTCTGGGGAGAGAACGGCTGCGGGGAGAGAGAGGCTGCGGGGAGAGAGAGTCTGCGGGGAGAGAGAGAGAGAAATGCTGGTGGGAGGAAATGGAACAGAACGGCTGGACAAGGGAGGCTGATTGACGAGAGAGAAATGCTGGACAAGAGAGGCTACAGGGAGAGACAGAGAACATTAGGGAAGAGGGAACGGATGGCAGGACAAAGTCAGTTACTACTTTATCGTTGATAAAGGGCACTGCCTGAAACATGTAGTGTGCCTACACTGCTTAATAAACAAATTGCAGTTGAAAATTACTGTCTGGAGCTGTTTTGATTCAACTATTTTCCTTGGATTATACCACTGGTTATAGGGTTTAAAAATGGTGGGTTCTTAAAAATATTTTGCTCTGCTGGAAACTTTTAAATAAGGGCAGTAGAGATGATTAAGAGACACTGGGAGGGGACCCAGAGTTATATTAATTTTTGGAGTTTGGAAGACAGAGTGACATGTTTTAAAGAAGACCTCGGTTCTAGAGGAAGCAAAAACTGCAATTGCTGGGCGGCCCAGAAAGCATACGGAGTCCAGTGGGAGTAGTTTCAGTATATACAGGCCCGGACTGGCAACCTGTGGGTTCTGATAAATGCCAGAGGGGCTGCTATAAAGTGCCATAGACAGTCAGTATTTAGTGGGCTGGTATGGGCTGTTTGGGCCTATCTGAAATGCCAGGGACTATTTAAATTCTCAGTCCGGACCTGAGTATATACAGTACGAGTGAAAAATATCTTTGCTGTGGGGCGCTGGGATATTTACCTATGCCACTGGCAGACTTTACTGGAGAAGAATCTCTGAAGCAGAATCGTGTCAGGTAAATTTGACCTTTATTTCTTGAATTCCACCGATCCCATGAGACTGCTGGAGGAGCACCACTTGCTGGCTGCCAATGGAGTTGCCTTAAATGGGATACACGGCCAGTCTCCATGCTGTGAGGCTCAGCTTTGCCCCGTGCCAACAGGTGAGCCCCACAGAAGGTGACAAAGTAGGTTCCCAAAATTATTACACTCTCAATGATGATAATGTGTGAGCTACAGTAACTGTAAGAAACTATTGATTTTTTAAAATCTCACTCACTCACTCACTCACTCTCTCTTCCTTGACCCATTCCCTCTCATTCTCTCTCTTTTCCTTGATCCATTCCCTCTCATTCTCTCTCTCTTCCTTGATTCATTCCCTCTCATTCTCTCTCTCTCTTCCTTGACCCATTCCGTTATTCTCGCTCTTCCTTGACCCATTCCCTCTCATGCTCTCTCTCTGTCTTCCTTGACCCATCCCTCTCATTCTCTTTCTTCCTTGACCCATTCCCTCTCATTCTCCTTATCTTCCTTGATCCATTCCATCTGTCTTCCTTGAACCATTCCCTCTCTCTTCCTTGACCCATTCCGTTATTCTCTCTCTCTCTTCCTTGACCCATTCCCTGTTATTTTCTCTCTCTTCCTCGATCCATTCCCTCTCATTCTCTCTTCCTTGACCCATTCCCTGTTATTCTCTCTCTCTTCCTTGACCCATTCCCTCTCATTCTTTCTCTCTTCCTTGACTCATTCCCTCTCATTCTCCTTCTCTTCCTTGACCCATTCCATCTGTCTTCCTTGAACCATTCCCTCTCTCTTCCTTGACCTATTCCCTCTCTCTTCCTTGTACCATTCCCTCTCTCTCTTCCTTGAGCCATTCCCTCTCATTCTCTCTCTCTCTTCCTTGAGCCATTCCCTCTCATTCTCTCTCTCTTCCTTGAGCCATTCCCTCTCATTCTCTCTCTCTCTTCCTTGAGCCATTCCCTCTCATTCTCTCTCTCTTCCTTGACCCATTTCCTCTCACTTTCTCTCTTCTTTGACCCATTCCCTTCAAATTGCACATCAGCTGTAAGTTAATAAGCATGTATTCTCTCCAAAACAGCAATGGTGTTTCTGCTTCTGTTGTCTAATTTAAGAGGACGTAAAGGCTGTGAAAAGCTTTTAATTATTCATTAGTTATTTTTTTTCCCATCAAATTATAACCTCCAGTGGATCACCAGAATCTGTGAGGACCAGCTCTTTGCTAAAGATGTTGTCTGACAAGCGCTATGGCAGCTTCTACATATAAATGGGATAAAAGTTTATTTGCAAGTACAAATTAATAGTTTGTCTGTGTAGTAAGAAACACGCAAGGCTGGAGTTATACATTGGTATCTAAAGTACTATGTTTTCTTTCGGAAGGTGAAGGTATGAAGAAGACAGGAATCTTGGGCACTGGTGCACAATCTCATGGCTGGAGCCCTCCAAGAAAAAAAAGTGAGATCAATTACACAGCGGTAAAACATCTTCTGTGGGGCTGTGGCAACTACAACCTGAGAGAGACTATTCAGGCCAAGGCAAAAGACAAGGAAGCAGAAAAGGTCAATATGAGGGAGATGCCAACATCCCTGGATAGGTAATTAAATCTCTTATAGGACTGAAATCCACCAATATATTAGGTGTCTCCTAGTAATTTAAAGTGCTAAACTTGTGACCCAAGTGGGTGCACACCTTCCATAAAAATTGCACGCACCTGAGGTATATTATCAAAGATCGCCATGCTGCCATGTTGCATCCAATTAGCCAAGTATCTCCAGATCCCACTTTTGGAAAGTCTACAATACTGGACATGCCCAGTGGGTGCAGGGGATACTTGGCTAATAGGATCCTAGATGGGGGCATGATGCTCTTTGGATTGCAAAGGGTTGGGGGACTGGCTTTATAAAGCAGACTGGGAAGTACAGTATAGGATCCTTTATCCAGAATGCTTGGGACCTGGGGTTTTCCATAACTTGGATCTTCATACCTTAAGTCTACTAGATATTCATGTAAACATTAAGGGGCACATTTATCAAGGGTCGAATTTCGAAGTAATGGGAGTTTTTTTTTTTCTCCCATAACTTGAAATTCGAAGAAAAAAAGACCAGTCAAAATTCATTAAAAAGTTTTTTTCTGTGGGTGAATAGGCTGTATTCGAATCGTTTGAATCGAAGTAAGATCGTATTCGATCTACTTCCACCAAATGACTCCAAATAGGTTCAAGGAGGTCCCCGATAGGCTAAAACAGCAATTTGCCAGGACTTTAACTGTGTTAAAGAGGCAGTACATGACAAATCTCGATATTCCAATAGTCAAATTTAGTGATGGACTTTTGCGGGATTTTACGGGAAATTTTTGAAGTGAAATGAGAGAATTTTGCCCATCACTAATCAAATTTGAAATAGTCAAAAATAGCTTGAAATTCTAATTTTTACTTCGACCCTTGATAATTCTGCCCCTATTATGAACTCAAAGATCAACAACCCCTTCAAGCTGCCTGTACATAGAAAGATCTATATATTTTTATGTTTCCATGTTATGGCCATTTTAAAGCTCATGGCACCCATCAAAATGACTAGTTTTCACACAGAGTATCAAATCTTTAAAACATTATAATATAAGAATAAGCCGTCACATCAAGCTTTATAATACAGCTGCTTTCAGGCTGCCAGGGGGACTGAGCCTAGCAACCAGGTATAAAAAAGATAGCATTTTAGATTCAAGGTTCAAATAAGCCAAAACGGCAATGAAAATAATACACAATATGGGAAGAATGACCACCACATTTTCTTCTTAAAAAAAACGGGTTATTTGTGGTGAACTTGGGACCAATAGAAAGAATAAGCGTCCTGCAGTTGGTCTGTATGATAGGAATCAAAGATGATCATTTATATAAATGTCCCTTTTTTACTGTAACCCCAATTTCCCAGTGACTCAGACGTGCTCTCGGTAGGACAGAAGTACAAGAAGGATGGGAACCTTTGCTAGAGGTGGGACATCGCTGGAGACCTTCAATCAGAAAGGGAGATCTATGACAGAGCAGCATAATGGCTACTGTGGGGCCGTCACTGTCAAACGCACACTGGAGAGAATATTGATGCCAGTATTAAAGATGGTAGAATGGGACTCCCTCAGCAACTGGTGCAACATCCCAGGGCAGGTAATTATCTTCTGCGTAAGCTTCAAATCCATAGAGGCTCATGGGAGGCTTCAATAGGGCTCACTCATTGAGACTTCTTACATTGGCCATTAGAATTAATATTCCTTATCAAAGATTCATGAGCTGAACCCCCACATCTCCTTACTGGGGTCCCACTTATCTAAGCAGCATGTAAACGTGCTGAACTTGCAGCCAATCACTATCAGGATATAAACATATAACGTGATTGGCTGTAAACTCACTTTTTTATTACTGGGATCAGAGGTGAGTGGATCATTGATACACGGGGGCATTAAGGGAAATAAAGGCAGAAATGAAGGAAATGACTATTTGAGTGTGACACTGGCTAGTGCCTGGGATATTAGCCTGGCTTTTGTGTATATTCTAATAGAAAATATCATTATGGGAGGAATGGGGAAACAGGCAGACTACAGACAACTCAGGATAAATACACAGAAGTACATCCTGGCATTTGGCCGCACGACTAACTGACAGTTAAATAACGGATTTCTCACTTTCATTCCTGGGATCAGAGGTGAGTGGATGCACAGCACACACTGGGGAGACAATTTATGGGAAATAATGATATAAATGAAGAAAATCACTACTAAATTGAGTCACTAGGTGGCGCCTGGGATATTAGCCTTGGTTTTGTCATTTTTATAGATTATAGGAGAGTTGGGGTTGGGGGAAGGAACAGGGATGCAGGGAGACTACACACCTGTCAGGCTAAATACAGAAAGTATAAAATAATATTTGGGATTCCAATTGCTTTATATTTAAAATAAGTGCAATTTAAGAAATAATAAAAAGTCAGAAATGCAAGTTAAGAAATAATAAAAAGTCAGAAATCTCCTATGTTAACATATAACAGGGGTCACTATGGCAACATCTGGAGTGACGGCACTTGCTGTTCAGATTTCTCCTCTAATGTTATTAATATTCATATTTCTCTCTGTATCTCACTTTGTATATAACATTTACTTCTTAAAAAGCTTTAAGGGAAAGTTAAGAAATGATTATGGGGAAAAGTCTGAAATCTCCCATGTTCCCATATAACAGGGGTCACCCAGTGTTTGGAGTGACAGTTGACAGTTGGCCACTTGGTGTTTCTCCTCCAATACTATTAATTTCCATATTTCTTGTTGCATCTTACTTTGTATATAAAACTGACTTCTTAAAAAGCTTTAAAGGAAAAAGTTTTGGAGCTACAAATCCCAGTCACTGTTACTCATGTCCTGAATGTCCCAGCATCCCTTGTCAGACCTGTAGCCTATAGTAAAAATCCCAGTATCCCTTGTCAGACCTGCAGCCTACAAATCCCAGCATCCCTTGTCAGACCAGTAGCCTATAGTACAAATCCCAGTATCCCTTGTCAGACCTGCAGCCTGATGTCTTTTAGCTGTTACTGACCTATAAATCCCAGCATCCCTTGTCAGACCTGTAGTCTTCTAACTGTTACTGACCTACAAATCCCAGCATCCCTTGTCAGACCTGTAGCCTGTAGTCTTCTAGAACTTAAATGAACTACAAATCCCAGCATCCCTTGTCAGACCAGTAGCCTATAGTACAAATCCCAGTATCCCTTGTCAGACCTGTAGTCTTCTAACTGTTACTGACCTACAAATCCCAGCATCCCTTGTCAGACCTGCAGCCTGATGTCTTTTAGCTGTTACTGACCTATAAATCCCAGCATCCCTTGTCAGACCTGTAGCCTATAGTACAAATCCCAGCATCCCTTGTCAGACCTGCAGCCTATAGTATAATTCCCAGCATCCCTTGTCAGACCTGTACTCTTCTAACTGTTACTGACCTACAAATCCCAGCATCCCTTGTCAGACCAGCAACTCGTGGTCTAGCCCTTGACAGACCGTAGCCTTTATTTGTCTGTTACTGATCTACAAATCCCAGCATCCCTTGTCAGACCTGTAGCCTGTAGTACAAATCCCAGCATCCCTTGTCAGACCTGTAACCTATAGTACAAATCCCAGCATTCATTGTCAGACCTGTAACCTATAGTATAATTCCAAGCTTCCCTTGTCAGACCTGTAGCCTGTAGTCTTCTAGATCTTAATGAACTACAAATCCCAGCATCCCTTGTCAGACCTTTAGCCTATAGTACAAATCCCAGCATTCCTTGTCAGACCTGCAGCCTATTGTACAAATCCCAGCATCCCTTTTCAGACCAGCAGCTTGTGGTCTTCTAAATGTTACTGACCTACAAATCCCAGCATCCCTTGTCAGACCTGCAGCCTATAGTATAATTCCCAGCATCCCTTGTCAGACCTGTAGTCTTCTAACTGTTACTGACCTACAAATCCCAGCATCCCTTGTCAGACCTGTAGCCTGTAGTACAAATCCCAGCATCCCTTGTCAGACTTGCAGTTTATAGTAAAAATCCCAGCATCCCTTGTCAGACCTGCAGCCTGTAGTCCTCTAGCTCTTAATGAACTACAAATCCCAGAATGCCTTGTCAGACCAGCAGCTTGTGGTTTTCTAACTGTTACTGGCCTAGAGATCCAATGAACTCAGTAACAGCAGACGGCACTTCTGGGATAGGATTTATTGGGGTTACTGCTGTAGAACCTCTGGCCTAGAGATCCCAGCATCCCTTGTCAGATCCTGAGTGGAGCATTGATACACGGGGGCATTAAGGGAAATAATGGCAGAAATGAAGGAAATGACTATTTGAGTGTGACACTGGCTAGTGCCTGGGATATTAGCCTGGCTTTTGTGTATATTCTAATAGAAAATATCATTATGGGAGGAATGGGGAAACAGGCAGACTACAGACAACTCAGGATAAATACACAGAAGTACATCCTGGCATTTGGCCGCACGACTAACTGACAGTTAAATAACGGATTTCTCACTTTCATTCCTGGGATCAGAGGTGAGTGGATGCACAGCACACACTGGGGGGACAATTTATGGGAAATAATGATATAAATGAAGAAAATCACTACTAAATTGAGTCACTAGGTGGCGCCTGGGATATTAGCCTTGGTTTTGTTATTTTAATAGATTATAGGAGAGTTGGGGTTGGGGGAAGGAACAGGGATGCAGGGAGACTACACACCTGTCAGGCTAAATACAGAAAGTATAAAATAATATTTGGGATTCCAATTGCTTTATATTTAAAATAAGTGCAATTTAAGAAATAATGAAAAGTCAGAAATGCAAGTTGAGAAATAATAAAACGTCAGAAATCTCCTATGTTAATATATAACAGGGGTCACTATGGCAACATCTGGAGTGACGGCCACTTGCTGTTCAGATTTCTCCTCTAATGTTATTAATATTCATATTTCTCTCTGTATCTCACTTTGTATATAACATTTACTTCTTAAAAAGGCTTTAAGGGAAAGTTAAGAAATAATTATGGGGAAAAGTCTGAAATCTCCCATGTTCCCATATAACAGGGGTCACCCAGTGTTTGGAGTGACAGTTGACAGTTGGCCACTTGCTGTTCAGGTTTCTCCTCTAATGCTAATAATATTTATATTTCTCTCTGTATCTCACTTTGTATATAACATTTACTTCTTAAAAAGCTTTTCAGTAAAACTTAAGCAATTATTTAGGGGAAAAGTCTGAAATCCCCCATGTTCCCATATAACAGGGGTCACCCAGTGTTTGGAGTGACAGTTGACAGTTGGCCACTTGGTGTTTCTCCTCCAATACAATTAATTTCCATATTTCTCGTTGCATCTTACTTTGTATATAAAACTGACTTTTTAAAAAGCTTTAAAAGAAAAAGTTTTGGAGCTGCAAATCCCAGTCACTGTTACTCATGTCCTGAATGTCCCAGCATCCCTTGTCAGACCTGCAGCCTGTAGTCTTCTAGCTCTTAATGAACTACAAATCCCAGCATCCCTTGTCAGAATTTTAGCCTATAGTACAAATCCCAGAATCCCTTGTCAGACCTGCAGCCTGTGGTCTTCTAGTTCTTTATGAACTACAAATCCCAGAATCCCTTGTCAGACCTGCATCTTGTGGTCTTTTAGCTGTTACTGACCTACAAATCCCAGAATCCCTTGTCAGACCTGCAGCCTGTGGTCTTCTAGCTCTTAATGACCTACAAATCCCAGCATCCCTTGTCAGACCTGTAGCCTATAGTACAAATCCCAGCATCCCTTGTCAGACCAGCAGCTTGCGGTTTTCTAACTGTTACTGAACTAAAAATCCCAGAATCCTTTGCCAGACCTGCAGCCTTCTAGCTTTTAATGTTACTGAGCTACAAATCCCAGTATCCCTTGTCAGACCTGCAGCCTTCTAGCTCTTAATGAACTACAAATCCCAGCATCCCTTGTCAGACCAGCAGCTTGTGGTTTTCTAACTGTTACTGAACTACAAATCCCAGCATCCCTCGTCAGACCTGTAGCCTGTAGTCTTCTACCTGTTACTGACCTACAAATCCCAGCATCCCTTGTCACACCTGCAGCCTGTAGTCTTCTAGCTCTTAATGAACTACAAATCCCAGCGTCCCTTGTCAGACCTGCAGCACAAATCCCAGCATCCCTTGTCAGACCTGCAGCCTGTGGTCTTCTAGCTCTTAATGAACTACAAATCCCAGAATCCCTTGTCAGACCTGTAGACTGTGGTCTTCTAGCTCTTAATGAACTACAAATCCCAGAATCCCTTGTCAGACCTGCAGCCTGTAGTCTTCAAGCTCTTAATGAACTACAAATCCCAGTATACCTTTGTCAGACCTGCAGCCTATAGTACAAATCCCAGCATCCCTTGTCAGACCAGCAGCTTGCGGTTTTCTAACTGTTACTGAACTAAAAATCCCAGAATCCTTTGCCAGACCTGCAGCCTTCTAGCTCTTAATGTTACTGAGCTACAAATCCCAGCATCCCTTGTCAGACCAGCAGCTTGTGGTTTTCTAACTGTTACTGAACTACAAATCTCAGCATCCCTTGTCAGACCTGTAGCCTGTAGTAAAAATCCCAGCATCCCTTGTCAGACCTGTAGTCTTCTACCTGTTACTGACCTACAAATCCCAGCATCCCTTGTCACACCTGCAGCCTGTAGTCTTCTAGCTCTTAATGAACTACAAATCCCAGAATCCCTTGTCAGACCTGCAGCCTGTGGTGTTTTAGCTGTTACTGACCTACAAATCCCAGAATCCCTTGTCAGACCTGCAGCCTGTGGTCTTCTAGCTCTTAATGAACTACAAATACCAGAATCTCTTGTCAGACCTGTAGCCTATAGTACAAATCCCAGCATCCCTTGTCAGACCTGTAGCCTATAGTACAAATCCCAGCATCCCTTGTCACACCTGTAGCCTTTAGTACAAATCCCAGCATCCCTTGTCAGACCTGTAGCCTGTAGTACAAATCCCAGCATCCCTAGTCAGTCCTGTAGCCTATAGTACAAATCTCAGCATCCCTTGTCAGACTAGCAGCTTGCGGTTTTCCAACTATTACTGAACTACAAATCCCAGAATCCTTTGCCAGACCTGCAGCCTTCTAGCTCTTAATGAACTACAAATCCCAGCATCCCTTGTCAGACCAGCAGCTTGTGGTTTTCTAACTGTTACTGAACTACAAATCCCAGCATCCCTTGTCAGACCTGTAGCCTGTAGTAAAAATCCCAGCATCCCTTGTCAGACCTGTAGCCTGTAGTCTTCTACCTGTTACTGACCTACAAATCCCAGAATCCCTTGTCAGACCTGCAGCCTGTGGTGTTTTAGCTGTTACTGACCTACAAATCCCAGAATCCCTTGTCAGACCTGCAGCCTGTGGTCTTCTAGCTCTTAATGAACTACAAATACCAGAATCTCTTGTCAGACCTGTAGCCTATAGTACAAATCCCAGCATCCCTTGTCAGACCTGCAGCCTGTGGTGTTTTAGCTGTTACTGACCTACAAATCCCAGAATCCCTTGTCAGACCTGCAGCCTGTGGTCTTCTAGCTCTTAATGAACTACAAATCCCAGCATCCCTTGTCAGACCAGCAGCTTGTGGTTTTCTAACTGTTACTGAACTACAAATCCCAGCATCCCTTGTCAGACCTGTAGCCTGTAGTAAAAATCCCAGCATCCCTTGTCAGACCTGTAGCCTGTAGTCTTCTACCTGTTACTGACCTACAAATCCCAGAATCCCTTGTCAGACCTGCAGCCTGTGGTCTTCTAGCTCTTAATGAACTACAAATACCAGAATCTCTTGTCAGACCTGTAGCCTATAGTACAAATCCCAGCATCCCTTGTCAGACCTGTAGCCTATAGTACAAATCCCAGCATCCCTTGTCAGACCTGCAGCCTGTGGTGTTTTAGCTGTTACTGACCTACAAATCCCAGAATCCCTTGTCAGACCTGCAGCCTATAGTACAAATCCCAGCATCCCTTGTCAGACCTGTAGTCTTCTAACTGTTACTGACCTACAAATCCCAGCATCCCTTGTCAGACCTGCATCCTATAATACAAATCCCAGCATCCCTTGTCAGACCTGTAGCCTATAGTACAAATCCCAGCATCCCTTGTCAGACCTGCAGCCTATAGTACAAATCCCAGCATCCCTGGTCAGACCTGTAGTCTTCTAACTGTTACTGACCTACAAATCCCAGCATCCCTTGTCAGAACTGCAGCCTGCAGTACAAATCCCAGCATCCATTGTCAGACCTGTAGCCTGTAGTCTTCTAGATCTTAATGAACTACAAATCCCAGCATCCCTTGTCAGACCTTTAGCCTATAGTACAAATCCCAGCATTCCTTGTCAGACCTGCAGCCTATAGTACAAATCCCAGCATCCCTTGTCAGACCTGTAGTCTTCTAACTGTTACTGACCTACAAATCCCAGCATCCCTTGTCAGAACTGTAGCCTGCAGTACAAATCCCAGAATCCATTGTCAGACCTGCAGCCTATAGTACAAATCCCAGTATCCCTTGTCAGACCTGTAGTCTTCTAACTGTTACTGACCTACAAATCCCAGCATCCCTTGTCAGAACTGTAGCCTGCAGTACAAATCCCAGAATCCATTGTCAGACCTGTAGCCTGTAGTCTTCTAGATCTTAATGAACTACAAATCCCAGCATCCCTTGTCAGACCTTTAGCCTATAGTACAAATCCCAGCATTCCTTTTCAGACCTGCAGCCTATAATACAAATCCCAGCATCCCTTGTCAGACCTGCAGCCTATAGTACAAATCCCAGCATCCCTTGTCAGACCTGTAGCCTATAGTACAAATCCCAGCATCCCTTGTCAGACCTGCAGCCTGTAGTCTTCTAGATCTTAAATGAACTACAAATCCCAGCATCCCTTGTCAGACCTGTAGTCTTCTAACTGTTACTGACCTACAAATACCAGCATCCATTGTCCGACCTGCAGCCTGTAGTACAAATCCCAGCATCCCTTGTCAGACCTGTAGCCTGTAGTCTTCTAGATCTTAATGAACTACAAATCCCAGCATCCCTTATCAGACCTTTAGCCTATAGTACAAATCCCAGCATTCCTTGTCAGACCTGCAGCCTATAGTACAAGTCCCATCATCCCTTGTCAGACCTGCAGCCTGTAGTACAAATCCCAGCATCCCTTGTCAGACCTGTAGCCTGTAGTCTTCTAGATCTTAATGAACTACAAATCCCAGCATCCCTTGTCAGACCTTTAGCCTATAGTACAAATCCCAGCATTCCTCGTCAGACCTGCAGCCTATAGTACAAATCCCAGCATCCCTTGTCAGACCTGTAGCCTATAGTACAAATCCCAGCATCCCTTGTCAGACCTGTAGCCTATAGTACAAATCCCAGCATTCCTCGTCAGACCTGCAGCCTATAGTACATATCCCAGCATTCCTTGTCAGACCTGCAGCCTATAGTACAAATCCCAGCATCCCTTGTCAGACCTGCAGCCTATAGTACAAATCCCAGCATCCCTTGTCAGACCTGTAGCCTGTAGTCTTCTAGATCTTAATGAACTACAAATCCCAGCATCCCTTGTCAGACCTGTAGCCTGTAGTCTTCTAGATCTTAATGAATTACAAATCGCAGCATCCCTTGTCAGACCTTTAGCCTATAGTACAAATCCCAGCATTCCTTGTCAGACCTGCAGCCTATAGTACAAATCCCAGCATCCCTGGTCAGACCTGTAGTCTTCTAACTGTTACTGACCTACAAATCCCAGCATCCCTTGTCAGAACTGCAGCCTGCAGTACAAATCCCAGCATCCATTGTCAGACCTGTAGCCTGTAGTCTTCTAGATCTTAATGATCTACAAATCCCAGCATCCCTTGTCAGACCTTTAGCCTATAGTACAAATCCCAGCATTCCTTGTCAGACCTGCAGCCTATAGTACAAATCCCAGCATCCCTTGTCAGACCTGTAGTCTTCTAACTGTTACTGACCTACAAATCCCAGCATTCCTTGTCAGACCTGCAGCCTATAGTACAACTCCCAGCATCCCTTGTCAGACCTGTAGTCTTCTAACTGTTACTGACCTACAAATCCCAGCATCCCTTGTCAGACCTGCAGCCTATAGTACAAATCCCAGCATCCCTTGTCAGACCTGTAGTCTTCTAACTGTTACTGACCTACAAATCCCAGCATCCCTTGTCAGACCTTTAGCCTATAGTACAAATCCCAGCATTCCTTTTCAGACCTGCAGCCTATAATACAAATCCCAGCATCCCTTGTCAGACCTGTAGCCTATAGTACAAATCCCAGCATCCCTTGTCAGACCTGCAGCCTGTAGTCTTCTAGATCTTAAATGAACTACAAATCCCAGCATCCCTTGTCAGACTTGTAACCTATAGTACAAATCCCAGTATCCCTTGTCAGACCTGTAGTCTTCTATCTGTTACTGACCTACAAATCCCAGCATCCCTTGTCAGACCTGTAGCCTGTAGTACAAATCCCAGCATCCATTGTCAGACCTGTAGCCTGTAGTCTTCTAGATCTTAATGAACTACAAATCCCAGCATCCCTTTTCAGACCAGCAGCTTGTGGTCTTCTTAATGTTACTGACCTACAAATCCCAGCATCCTTTGTCAGACCTGTAGCCTATAGTATAATTCCCAGCATCCCTTGTCAGACCTGCAGCCTATAGTACAAATCCCAGCATCCCTTGTCAGACCTGTAGTCTTCTAACTGTTGCTGACCTACAAATCCCAGCATCCCTTGTCAGACCTGTAGCCTGTAGTCTTCTAGATCCTAATGAACTACACATCCCAGCATCCCTTGTCAGACCAGCAGCTTGTGGTCTTCTAACTGTTACTGACCTACAAATCCCAGCATCCCTTGTCAGACCTGCGCCCTGTAGTCCTCTAGATCTTAATGAACTACAAATCCCAGCATCCTTTGTCAGACCAGCAGCTTATGGTCTTCTAACTGTTACTGAACTACAAATCCCAGCATCCCTTGTCAGACCTGCTGCTGTACTAGTTCTTTTTCTGTGATATGATGATGTTGAGAGTCGGTATTTCAATAGGGACTGGGCTTCATATTATAATAGAGGGAATAATTGATGGTGCAAATACAGTGAAATGCTGCAACCTGTTTAATTTCATTTAATTTAAAGGGGAACTTTGCTTTAATGCTTTAATAGGAAAAACTATGGTAAATTTTGTTTTTTGCCAATGGAAATCAGATTTCAGAATTTATGGTCAGAATAAAAATATTAGAGAATAAATATAAGTTTAGGGTTTGTGTTTGGTAACATAGGAGAAGTGGTTGAGGGTGTGAATACTTATATAAGGCAGTGAATCCTGATACGTATAGCAGAGAGGGCATGTGAGCTCACAATCTCTTCTTTCTTTCTATGTCTCCACACAGTGAAATTTCCAAGCGACGAAGCGTTTTTAAAGCGTTTTCGAAGCGATTTTCCAAGTGATTTAGCAGTGATATAGCGATATTCAGCAATATTCCATCTGATTTTTGGCGTTTGGAAAAACCATCTTCCTTTGACGTCAGCTGATATCGACTTTTTAACTCAACAGCTCTTTTAAGAGCTAAAAAACTTGGGCGCAATGCTATTCTGCGCCCCCTGGAGGAAGGTAAGGCAACTGCTACTTTTTTATCTGAATTTAGGGTTTTGCTGTATAGAGAACAGATCAAGTATAGAATCTAACAGAATCTTTCTCTTCTCCTTCAGCCACAGGCGGAATCCAGATCCCTCTCCGAGATTTATAAGGTGAGTAGAAAGGAGGGTAAAACACTCGCCGCTACTGCCAGAAGTGAGACATGTTTTGTACCCTGGGGAATATTATGTTATCAATAAAATCCTTCTTTTTTCTTTTCCAGCCTCCTGATGGTCGGCTGACCAAGGATGTGCTTCTTGGAGAAGGCGGCACCGGAGACGTCTACAAGGTAAGAGACCAACCAATTAGAGTAGGGGAACTGAACAAGATTGTGATCACTAGACACAATCACACAATGATTTAGGCAGACATATCAAGCTTCTGGTTTGGGGGCTGCATTAGACCCTCTCTTTCCTACTTGTATATAAGTCAACCTTTCTGTCTGTGTTACAGGGACGACACCATCGAAGAGGCGTGGTAGCGGTGAAGATCGCCAACATCAGCCGAGTACTGTATCTTTATAATTCCAATCTCTATATATCAATCCTATTTGTGTAGTTGCCTATGTGACCTAAAGGGATTTCTATTATTCCACTCCAGGATGAAGAGTCAGTCATGAGGGAGCTGAAGTTTCTCCAGCAGTTCGGAGGCCACAAGAACATCGCCTCTTACTATGGAGCTTACTACAGGGCTCCACTCACGGAGTGCTCATCGGAGCACTTGGAAGTAAGAAATGATTTACTGTATCGTGTTCATTCCTCTCAATCTCCACTGGAAGTGATAGAAGAATACATGACCTTAAATAATTTCTATATATTGCAGATTGTTCTCGAGTACTGTGGTGGCGGCTCTCTCCACACCCTCATCAGCAGGACCAATGGCCAATCCCTGAAGGAGACCTGGATTGGCTATGTCTGCAAGGAGGTTTTAAAGGTAAGGCCAGATTTACCCCTTAATGCCTCTACTTTAATTGCATAAATTATATATACAATCTTTGTTGGTAGTGTTTATTCTTATGTCTGTTAAAGTCTTATAACCTACATTTCAATCTCCCCAGGGGCTGCACCACATCCACAAGAACCGGGCCGTACATAGAGACATCAAGAGCCTGAACATCATGCTCACAGAGACGGCCAAAGTGAAGACCAGTGAGTAAAACTTACAGTTATAAGAGTAATGGATGGTGGGGAGCTAACGTAAATATCGAGTCAGGGGCTTTCATAATTCTTATTGTGGTTAAACAAGTTATTTTCCATTAACCATTTGTATTTGCCATTTCAGTCGACTTTGGAAACAGCTGGGACCTGGATCCACAGACTGGATTGTGCCACGAAGCGGACGGGACTGCACATTGGATGGCACCCGAGGCCATAAGGCAGAAGGGCCAGCGCCTGGCGTACGACACCAAAGTATGTTGTACTTATAATACTTGTAACAACACCGAGCATTTACTTATCAGTCTTAATGGGAGCAGTCATTTTCTCATGGAGAGAAAGGAGTTTTTCCGAAACGTTGGGTTTCTTAACTGTTTGCACAATGTGTCTGCTTTAATATATTTGCTCATTTGCATTGTGACGCTGGTGTTATGTAACTGCTATTGTTTGTAATGGAGATGTATTGCTGTATACACGTTTATATATAATAAAGCATTTTTACACTTTTATATACCATGATGTGTTCATTTATTAGGGGGTGCATTGGGCTATTTTAGAAGTTGTATTCTGTTCTGTTTTGGCCATAATTGAGCTAAGGAGAATGGCGTGTACCTTTGCACCCATGATAATATATGTATATGTTTCTAAGAGAGTTGTATAAGTGTAGCCTTTTTACTTAGATTTTATTAAACAGCCACTAACCCAATTCTCTCCTTCTAATGCTCTTTGGTGTGTCTTTTGCAGTGTGACATCTGGTCGCTGGGCATAACCGCCATCGAAATGGCCGAGGGAAAACCACGTAAGTGAATCACAACGATTGTGGCTACTTTATTTTTTTATAGATTGAGCAGCAGAGATTCTATATCAGAATGGGAGGAATTTGGGGTGATTTGATATTTCCAGCAGAAAATAATTTTTTCTATAGATTAAATAACTTCTAGACATGTTTGATGGGCCTGATTTATATGTTTTTCACTTTTAGCATACGCAGATGAATACCCGGTGGAGCACCTGATTAGAGAAGCCCAACCACCGAGGCTTCAATCAAACAAGTGGTGAGTCGGTCCCAGCTCGTGTCACTGTACATTGTACCTGTGCTTGCAGACATGGAACTCCCCACATTTTCTAACACTTGGGACATTTGGCAACTCCTATATCCATTTAGCTTATGATCTATTTAATGTATATAATCACTGTCTATGTCTCAGGGGCATAACAGTATAACTATGGGCCCCACTACTGTGAGATTACAGGCCATGTGCACTATGGTGCAGTCAGGAGAGGGTGTGGGAAAATCACAGGACCTTACCTTGTCCCTCTTAGCCTTATAGACATGTAGATATAGCACTGATATCCTTGTTTACCAGTTTGGGATGGTGGTGGGGAATCTCGGGTTGGGGATCACTTTTGGAGCAGATTTGTATAATGTATAATGTTGTAATACTATGGGTCTCAAATCAATATAGATATATAGATAGATGATAGAGGATAGATAGATAGATCGATAGATTAGATAGATAGATAGATAGATAGATAGATAGATAGATAGAGATGGATAGATAGATATGCTGCAAAATATATTTATATTCTAGAGTGTAGCTAATGGTTACTGGGTAAAAGCTTCTGGAATCTGGAAATAATGATCTGGGGATTTTTTTTTGCTAGCTAAGGCTAAAATCTCTTTTTTTTCAGGTCACAAAACTTTGTATCCTTCTTGGAGTCCTGCCTGAAGAAGGATCCTTCGGAGAGAGGGAGTGCTGAAGAACTCCTGCAGCACCCATTTGTCACCCAACTGCCGCCTAAGAAGATCATCAGGGCTGAGATTAAAGAACATCTCCGGACTCTGCAGAACCGGCCGGCCAAGAAAGGTGAGGGAATCCATTATATTTGATACGACTGCACCGTCACACAGTGTAACTCAACAGCTGCAAGACTTGGTGGGAATAATGAACATATTTTAAGGGGTACTTTAGCTTAATATTTTATATTTTAGTATAATAGTGACAATGGAATTTGATCTTCAGTTTTTATTTTAATATCATATACAAGCTCTAATTCATATTTTATGAATCACAAAAATGTTTATGGTTATAGTTTGGACCCATTAGCTTTAATCCCAATAGGAACCATTCCCTGGATAGGAATTTTTCTGAGGCCATATTCATTTTAAATGATACTCATATTATTTTTATATAATAGGACAAAAACACGTCGGTTATTTCCTTACTGTGATTCTTAATCTATACAGGACTGAAGGGAGGAGCTCTCTGGACCCTGAAACAGCTGCGGCGTGCTTGTACACAGACATCGGCAGAACAAGAAGCAGCTCTGCAAATGGCCCTGGAGGGCTTCTCCTGTTAGTGATCTTGTGGCCAATTACATCAACAGCCCACAAGGAGTTTCCTTAATCACAGCCGAGGAAAAAGAAACATCTACAGAGAAAGGTACAATTTCCTACAGAGTCTTAGCCCAACATTTTCTCCACTGGTAGGCATGTGCCAGTTTGATCCCCTGCTGCCGGTGTGAGTATATATTGGTAGGAACCAAATCCTTACTGTTTTTGGATTTTGAATAGAAGATGCTCAAGTGTGCATTACCTGGGCAAAATCCTTCCCATGTGTGAAGTGATGAGCAAATGCACATATAATTATATATATATATATATATATATATATATATATATATATATATATATATATATATATATATATATATATATATATGTAAAAAATATATGTATATACAGGTATGGGATCCATTATCCGGAAACCCATTATCCAGAAAGCACTGAATTACAGAAAGGCCATCTCCCATAGACTCTATTATAATCAAATAATCCAACATTTGTAAAATCATTTCCTTTTTCTGTGTAATAATTAAACAGTACCTTGTACTTGATCCCAACTAAGATATAATTAATCCTTATTGGAAGCAAAACCAGCCTATTGGGGATATTTAATGTTTACATGATTTTTTAGTAGACTTAAGACATGAAGATCCAAATTACATAAAGACCCCTTATCCAGAAACCCCCAGGTCCCGAGCATTCTGGATAACAGATCCCATACCTGTATATATATTCACTGGAGCGTTCCACTGTCAGACGCATATACTTGCAGACTTTCACATTACAATATTTTGATTTGATTTTGCTGCGCACGAGTGAATCTAAGTCTGTGACATCTGGGAAAGGAAAGTAATGTTGTGACTCCCCAGGGAATAAGGCTGAAATATCATGCCTCTGAATGAGAATTTATGATGATAAATTACTGACTGATTTTTATTTTTGTTTCTCAAACAGAACCAGGACCTTCTACAGCGCCACCAGCAACATCTTCTTTCAGGCTACCACAGTTCAACCAGTGGGGGCTTCAAGATTTCTGCAACTACACCAACAGGGACTTTATCTCCTTCTGTAGCTCCATATTTATATCTCTTTCCGACTTCCACATCTCCACCAGTGGTGTCTTCAGTTTACATCACTCCACCAAAAGTTTCACATTCAAGGGCCACATCTCCACCTCACTTTCCAACTGCCATAGTTCCATCCATAACTTCTTTTTTCATGCACCTTTGGCTCCACCACCAGCTCCTCCTGTCCACTATGTCCCCAGTGATGCTTCCCACTGCCACATTACCCCATCATTGACTCCTCTTCAATCAATTATCTTCACAGCTTCAAAGCCCTCCATACATTTTCATCAGTGCCTATTTTACATTGCCTTTAAAACCCCCCACAGTCCTGCTAGGCCTCTCTTTATCACAGAATTATCCTTTCTCCCATTGACCTACAATTGACATCTCCTCTTTAAATATCCTAACTCTACCCCAGCATTGTCCTTTTCTTTATATCACTTGCTTATCTTCCAATAAACCACCCCAGATAGTTTACTTTTAGGGCAGAGACACACACTCAGATTTGGGGAGATTTAGTGGCCCAGCGACAAATTTCCTCTTCTTCGGGATGACTAATCCCCCCAAACTGCCTCTTGCCGGCTAGAATCTAAATTGCCGGTGGGATGCCATCGGAGCACTTCGTTTTCCGAAGTCGCCCAAAGTTGCCTCACTAGGAAACCTTGGGCGACTTCGGAAAACTAAGTGCTCCGAGTACCACCCCGCCGGCGATTTAGATTTTAGCCGGCAGGAGGCAGTTTGGGGAGATTAGTTGCCCTGAAGAAGAGGTGTTTTATCGCCGGGCCACTAAATCTCCCAGAATCTGAGTGTCTCTGCCCTTAGCCCCCAAAGCACCCCAGGGGTCCCTCAAATCTACATATAATCTTTAGCCAATTCTACCCCATATGATATTTTTTTCTTTAAAACCGCCACTACAAAAAAAGGCTTCTCTGCAATCTCCCAATACCAATTCCTCAGTGGTTCTTCCTAATCAAATTGTCTTCCTATCCTTTCAATCCACTCAACAACCAGTCACATCTCCTCCTCTAAACCCTCACATAAACTCTTAGTATATGATACTGACATAAACTCTTAGTATAAGTTGATCCAGGGACTTGTCCGATTGCCCTTTGGGAGTCAGGAAGGAATTTTTTCCCCCTCTGAGGCAAATTGGCTCCGGCATCAGATGGGGTTTTTTGCCTTCCTCTGGATCAACTTCTAAATAGGAAGATCCCTTTTACACTAAAACTTGAACCTAATGGATGTGAGTCCTTCCCAACCTAAATTAGTATGAATTAATCTAAAATGCATAAATAAAACAATCACTTTATAAATAAATATGTTAATACACATTTCATTGGTGTTCTTGCATTTGTTATATATGTTCTATAGTATTGCCAGGGAACATTACAGAGGAGGGAGACCTCTAGTGCAAGGGAAAAGGGTCACTGAAAAGTGAAGGTGGAATCAAGAGGCAGGGGTGGGAGAAATGGGTGAAAGGAGATGCTAAGGATGAAGAAATATGAGGAGGGGACCTAGTCTTACTGATCTGCACTGATGCCAGAGGTTTGGTCAATCAATCACATACAAATGATATATAGTGTATATAAACATATCACGTGGGAGTAGGCGCCACCAACAGGTTTCCACTGTCCATTGCACTGATTTAGGCTGGGTGCCAGCACAGTCCAGTCAGCTCAGAAGAGGCATTATACTGGGCTTGTGCTGTGCCACAGACATTATCATACATGGGCCCTCAGAAGGTCCTGCCTGACCAATATCAAGGGTTGTCACCATTTTGGAAAAAAAAAATCTGGCTGTACAGAAAGGGGAGGGACAATGAGGGGGTGGTTCGGGAGAAAATATGGTCGATATGGGAGCAGGATTATAGGAAGAAGGGAAAGAAGCGGAGCTGGCGGCAGGGATTGGGGAGGGATAGGACAGGGGTGGTACGTCAGTGAATTATAAATTTACGAGCAATACATTGCTGGTTAAATGTGTAACACTGGTCCCAGTCTCGGCTGCTATATTACTGGTTAGGCTGGTGATATCAGCAATTTCAATTATGGATCCGCACACACCAATTTTCTGCAGTTTTCTTTTATTTTTATTCACCACCAATATCAATGTTTCGGGGGGTACAACCTCCCTTCGTCAGGATATCCTGACGAAGGGAGGTTGAACCCCCTGAAACGTTGATATTGGTGGTGAATAAAAATAAAAGAAAACTGCAGAAAATTGGTGTGTGCGGATCCATAATTGAAATTGCTGCTACTGGAGGGCCCCGTCAGGCCGGAGGATAACCAGCACCACTAAAGCAGAAAAAGTGAGTAAAGTTCCAGGTGTGCGGTGTAACCATTTCAATACAATAGGCTGGTGATATGCCAACCCAATTCATATCTGATTGAAACTCAGCCATATGTATCTGGTCAGGTTTGAAATGGACCCTTGACTGAAGTAGCCACTGATCAGCTCCCTGCTCTTGTACAGTCCATTGGCCAGACTAGTCCACCTCTCAAAGAATGAGCCGGGGAGCATATTTCGGGTATTTCAGATCTAAGCAGGAAAAAGAATCAAACAGCAAATCCAAACACAGTGTATAGATCTATATATTCAGTAGGACATGTGGCGGGGGGTTGGGATCTGATAATGAAACATCCCACAAATCGACACACATAGAAACATCATACAAAATAGTTTATTTAATTTTTTTTGTACAAAACAGAAAACAAATGACATCATAATGAATTCTACACTGCCTCAATCCAGTGTTACCTTCAGTCTACACCAAATTCACAGTTAAACTTGGGGTTTCAGTTATGGGCTGTATTGGCTATTTGGAAGCTTCTATGTGGACTGGCAGCCTACAGGAGGCTCTGTTTGACAGGACATCTGGTTTTTATGCAATTAAAACTTGCCTCCATGCCTGAAATTTAAAAATAAGCACCTACTTTGAGACCACTGGGAGTAACATTCAAGGGGTTGGAGAGCAACATGTTGCTAGGGAGCCACTGGTTGGGGATCACTGCTCTATACCAACACAACAACTGTGTACTTTCAGGGGAGCAAGGTTTGTAAATCAGCCTGGGCTGGGGGCAATGCAATACCCTGGTGGGCTGGGGGGAAATGCAATACCCTGGTGGGCTGGGGGGCAATGCACTTTGGTAGCAACTATGAGTTTGATGGGGGAGTGAGGCAAGGGGTGACTGTGTACGGAAATCAAACTTAAACATCGCTGTGAGAAGCATTTCCCATTTAAGTAAGAAATATGGACAAGTAACCAGTTCTAACCCCATTAAGAATGTCCTACATACGAAAATGTAACACTCACCAGTGTATGAACCTGTTCCTTGTAGCTGACAAGAGACTGCTGCTTTCACTGTAGCAATAACTGCCGGCACAATCGCTGTATGTTGGGCCTCCAATTAAAAGATTCACATCTATTGGTATAAATAATATTGGTTAATTGTACTTAGAAACCATTCCACATTAGGCAATCAAACCATTTAAATAAATGCACAGAATATATAAGGAGGTCATTCTACAGGGGGGTAATACAGATATGGGACCGGTTATCCAGAATGCTCGGGACCTGGGGCTTTCCAGATAACAAATCTTTCCGTAATTTGGATCTTCATACCTTAAGTCTACTAGAAAATCATATAAACATTAAATAAACCCAATAGGCTGGTTTTACTTCCAATAAGGATTAAATATCCTTATTGGGATCAAGTACAAGCTACTGTTTTATTATTACAGAGAAAAAGGAAATCATTTTTTTGGATAAAATGGAGTCTATGGGAGACGGCCTTTCCGTAATTCGGAGCTTTCTGGATAACGGGTTTCTGGATAACAAATCCCATACCTGTACCAGTTAAATTCTATGTTCTAGTCATGTGTTCATATGCCTGTGGGAGAATTTTGAGGCCACCACAGGACAAATTCAGAGTCGCTCAAAGACTTAAAGGGGGGGTTCACCTTTAAGGTATCTGAGGCTTTTTAATTGGTTTTCATTATTTATTTTTTATAGTTTTATCGTTATTTGCCTTTTTCTTCTGACTCTTTGCAGCTTTCAAATGGGCGTCGCTGACCCCTTATAAAAATCAAATACTCTGTAAGGCTACACATTTATTGTTACTTTTTATTGCTCATCTTTCTATTCAGACCTCTCCTATTCATATTCCAGTCTCTTATTCAAGTCAACGCATGGTTGCTAGGGTAATTTGGACCATAGTTACCAAACTGAAGAGCTGCTGAATAAAAAGTTAAATAATTCAGAAATCACAATTAATACAAAATGAAAACCAATTGCAAATTGTCCCTCTCTACATCGTACTAAACGTTAATTTAAAGGTGAACAATCCCTTTAAACTTCAACAGTAGGAAACGGTCAAATAGAAAGCGTCAGAAAAAAATCTATTTCCTGGAGAACTATCTGAAAACAACTGAACTGAAAAAAAGTTCTGAACGGTACACAACCCCTTTAAATACAGACACAATGCAGATATTACAATATAATTGTCGATAGATTGTGTGGTATTTTGAACGATGAAACAACAAATAAGCAGCTGACTGGATTATGAGCTGCTCTAGATCACAAAGCCTAAAGGTGCTTAAAGGCACATACACAGGCCAAGCCAAAAGGAAATGTTAACATCTGGCCTTGTCAATCTGATACAAGTCAGTCATGAATTTGTATTGTCGCCATTGCATTATGACATTAATTTGGGTCGACCAATTATTGGTCTGAATGCCTCGTCCCCAGACTGGCTATACATGCCCAGATGCAGTATTCTCCCAATCTGCCTGACAAAATTGAGGGAGGGGTTTGTTTATACAGAGGTATCTCAGTGGACTGCTGATTAATTTTGATTGTTTTTTAAAATAACAGAATGTGCCTTTACTTTTCTATTCAGATGTTGCCCTGTTTAATGAAAGAAATAAATCCCAAGCATATACAAAAGTGATTTATTCTACTTCACACCCATGCACTGTATTGGCTGCAGGCTTTATCTAAAGGCAATTTATCAGCGTTCCAATGCTTCCTTCTGCTTCACAACTGCAGATGTTATCAGGTTGTTAGGGGTCACTGACCCCAGCAGCCAAAAAAACCAACAGCCTTGCTGTAAGCTAGAGCCCTGCATTGGGTCAGGTGCTCACGGAATACCTGCAAAGTGGTCGGGTTTGGGCAGAAGTTCCAATTCTTTGACCCACAGGTAACATGTCTGGGTACCCAGCTTAGGTGGGGGACTGACCCTACTCATCCTACCCTGAGGTTGTGGCCACACCCACCCTCTCACCTGAGATTGCGGCCACACCCACCTCTGAGGGTGTCTGTGGGGGACTGACCCCACCCTGAGGTTGTGGCCACACCCACACTCCCTCCCCAGAGACTGTGGCAACACCCACTCTCCCTGAGGTTGTGGCCACACACCCCTCCCCACTGAGATTGTGGCCCTACCCATCTGACATGTCACTTCTGGTTTCACTGGTCCTGGTTTGGAAGGTAAATTAACTACTTGTAGGCTGGGTCGGGTAGCGGGTCTCGGTAAGGGAACATACTGGGTGGCGGGTGCAGGTCAATGGGTCGGGTCTGCATGACCAGACCAGTGCATGACTCTACAGTAAGGCTTTTATTGTATGGTTATTTTCATTCTATATTCCCTTCATTTATATTCAAGCCCTCTCCTACTTTTGCCTTACTGCCTGGTTGCTAGGTAATTAAGCCCTAGCAACCAAGATGTAACAATTCCAAACCAGACAACTGCACAACTAACTGTAAAGCCCATTATGGCTGCTTCCATTGCTACACAAAAGCTTACTGTTCTCTCCCCTGACTAAATACATAGGCAGAGAAAACCACGTTATATTAATATTATTAAAGGAGAAGGAAAGTCTGTTTGCACTTGGGGGTGCCAAATGTTAGGCACACCCCAGTTGACTGTATAGACTTATCTGAAACCCCGGGCCGGTGCTCCTTTCAGCAGAAAACTGCACCGGCCCAGGTTATACCAACGAGCACCACACAGTGATCTTCTTTCTTCAAATTTCCTGGGGCAAACGAATGCGCAGTAAAATGAAATATCCGACTTTTTATTTAAAGTTCGGCTTTTAGTTCCACTGTGCATGCGAAACTGCACGAAGTAGGACGAAGCAGGAAGAAGATTGATCTCGTGGTGCTCACTGGTATAACCCCGGGCCGGTGCAGTTTTCTGCTGATAGGAGCACAGCCCGCGGTTTCAAGTAAGTTAATACAATCACTTGGGGGTCCCTAACATTTGGCACCCGCAAGTCTTTTCTTCTCCTTTAACTCTTCAGAAGCAAATGAATTACACTACTTATTTCTAATAATGTTTATTTAGAACTGGTTAGAAGTCCTAGCTATAATTCTAGAAGCACTAAGAGTACATTTGTGTGTCAGCTGCTGCACACGTCAAGAGACACACTGGGGCTCATCTACTGTAACCAGGGCAGTAACCCATAGCAACCAGACATTAGCTGTCACTTTCTAATTTGCAGTAGTCCAAGGCCACAGCTGTAAGTTACTGCCCAGTGTTAGTGTTAACGAGCAGCCGCTATAATATTATTGGGACAAATGACCATTGCAGGGCAGAAGTAGAGCTGCCACACTCCTGTCAGTCTGAGAAGCACGTGGGTCCTGTACCTCCACTGATCCCTTGAGAAAGCGACAGAGCAATGGCCACAATACCGCACCTGGGCGCAGACTCAAATCCCTGAATTTCCTTCTTGACGTTTCTCGCTCGACACCAATTCATTCCATGTAACTTCTCTCTAGATTGACAGAGGCCGCCATGATTCCCTGTAAAGACGCTATCGCGCTGCACCATGGGAATAATATCGTTCCCACCCAATCGTCTGCTTGAAAAGATATCATGTGACTTTCGGCCGCGGCCATGTTTCATTCTGGCAAAAGTAGCCTGGACGCCGGAGGGATAATTCTTGCAGAGGAAATGGATTCACCTTACATGAGAATACGTGGACAGATACAATGTGAACAAAATAATATTCTCAGTAAAATCCCTTTAACGTGTGTGGGACTGGATTTAGAGAAAAAGAAGGCACTGGAATCCAGACTGATGCCGCTTGTGTGGGGTGTCCAACCTGCATCTCCTCTATACTGATATTACCCCCTACATCGTCTGACTCCGCTCCTCTAGCGCCCCCTATATTGAATCACTCCGCTCCCCAGCAACCCTGCTTCATTCCTTCACTCAGTTCAGCCCTTATCGCGCACCAAGACTCGGTACCAAATGTTACCGTAGGTCCCGCACATACACGCTGATCACGTGATTTTTACGTCGCAGACCAGCGAACTGCAGCTTCCAGACTGGCGGCGGAGTGTTTTTCAAGTGGCACCGGAAGCGATGCATTTAATCGTGAAGTTCCTTTGCTTCCGCAGCTTAAAGTGCGGACTAACCCGGCCTGTCTGAAGCAATAAACATGGCATCTATATGGGATGAAACGGAGGTAAGAGGAGGAAGCCGGGATGGGTAGAGACGGGACTGGCAGGTGCCGAGAAAGGGGAGAGATGCGGAACTAAGTGAATGGACACGTGTAGGATGAGCACATACAGCCGGACATACAATACTGCGAGACACAAAACACAATGAGGAAGGATATGGAAAGAAAACAGGAGGGAATGGAAGAAAGAATGAGATTGGAACACGGAAGAGAGAATGGACCAGTGAAGGGAAAAATGAGAGGCAATGGGCCAAAGAAGGAAGAATGAGAAGTCATGAATCAACGGAAGGGGGAATGGGTCAAGGAAGACAGAGAGAGAGAGGGAACAGGACAAGGAAGGGAGGGAGAGTGAAAGGGAATAGCTGAGTGAGGGAAAGAGAGGGAATGGTTCAAGGAAGAGAGTGAGAGGGAATGGGTCAAGGAAGAGTTAGTGAGAGGGACTGGGACAAGGAAAGGAGAGAGAGGGAATGCTACAGGGAAGTAAGAATTCGAATGAATGAGTTATAGACAAGTACTAGAGAGAATTAGCAGGAATAAGGGAGAAAGGCAGGAGATTGCGAGAATGGGGGGGCTCAAAGAAAAAGTACATGGGAATGCTAAGTGCAAAGCGTTGGGAATGGCGAGTGCGAAGCGTTGGGAATGGCGAGTGCGAAGCGTTGGGAATGGCGAGTGCGAAGCGATGGGAATGGCGAGTGCGAAGCGATGGGAATGGCGAGTGCGAAGCGATGGGAATGGCGAGTGCGAAGCGATGGGAATGGCGAGTGCGAAGCGTCGGGAATGGCGAGTGCGAAGCGATGGGAATGGCGAGTGCGAAGCGATGGGAATGCCGAATGCCATATCAGGAGTTCAAACAGAAAGTGAAGTGGAGCTGAAGCGAGGGGGAGGAAACCTAAAGGTGATCAGACATCTGAATGGGGAGAAGACCTAAAGCTGATTGTATGGTATATAGAATGATGAATCCATAGTCAAATAAAATCAGCTCTTGATTGACAGACCCTCTGTATAATGTGCTTTTCCTATACATATACTGACAGATCAAACCTCAAGGTCAAAAATATAATGGCCCATGTACGTGTATGGCCACCTATGCATTTGCTTAGTTCAGCCAGTTATTGTTTTGAGTGGCCTAGAAATCATCTAAACTGCACAGCCAAACCTGGACATGTTTGGTCAGCTTTACAAAGGCAGCAAATGGCAGTGTGGGGGGGGGGTTGTTTATACAGGGGGTTTCTCAATGGTCTGCTGATTTTACTTTCAGTTTCAGATTGTGGGCTGTTTAGTGCAAGAAAAACCAAATGGCAAAAAAGCATATTATTCATTGGAGCCAAACAAATCACAGTGACATGTCTGATATGTCACCCAATATAGGGCTTTCAAAATGTTATTGTTCTTATTGAATAGACTGAAGTGTTTAACTCTTTGCTTGCCAGCAGATTGTAGTAACCCACTGTATCCCATTTGTGGTGACCCTAAGGAACAGGTTGGATTTTGTAGGATTAATGGAGAGAGACTGATTAAAACAAAATAATACCAAAATAGAATAAAAAACACAAAGCTGAGGCTGAATGCCATCTATGTGAATTCTTTAATTTTACTATGAAAATCTGTATATTGCAAAACTGATCTTGTATATAGGAAATGTTTCGCTTTCACTGCTTGAGTCTGTTACACAGGGGAGCAAGGAGGGTTTGTAGGGCTGGAAGTGACATATGGGTTTTTTCTTGTCATTTTGCAGGCAGATGGGTTGGGAGAAGATGTCCTCAAAATGTCCACTGAAGAGATTATCCAGAGAACTCGGCTGCTGGACAGTGAAATTAAAGTGAGTTACTTCACACAAATGAAAATGTTCTTATTATTTACAAATAGCTAGGTCTTTATAGAGCAAAGCCCCAGACAAGCTCATGTCTTGCTGTATCTCTTCCAAGTTTATAGCAGCCACATGCAAAAAAAGATTAAAAGTCATTTCAGTGGGAAAATCACTTTATCAAATCCGATATCTGCTTTTCCTAATTCCTGGCCAGTAGTCAAGGAAGTTGTCAGGAGAAAGAAAGAGGCTGCTCTGATGTGAGAATGAGTTCTGCTTTTTTTCCTAAGCAGAAGAACATCAGAGCAGCCTCTTTCTTTCTCCTGACAACTTCCTTGACTACTTGCTGGTCAGACTGGTGGGAAAATGACCAGCAGGTGGCATTGTTGTAACAAAATTCAATCATATTGACAGTATATGTATCCTTTAATATCTTGGAATTAAAATAAATACATAATGAATTACAGAAATGCTTAGAATAGCACCCTCGTCAATTTTACATTTGCTTATTTTAAAGGTTTACTTATCCTATAACTACATATTATATTCCTGAGGCAAGTGGCAATGCTTTTTTTCCCCCAGATCATGAAGAGTGAGGTTTTGAGAGTTACGCATGAGCTGCAAGCAATGAGAGACAAAATTAAAGAAAACAGTGAAAAAATCAAAGTGAATAAAACCCTCCCGTACCTGGTGTCCAATGTCATAGAGGTAAAGCTGGTTTATTCCCAGTTGTCCCCAATACCTCCCTTAGCGAATTTGCTTTTGGACTCTACGTCTCATTTTCTTGCACATCTAGCTCCTGGATGTTGATCCTAATGATCAGGAAGAGGATGGAGCCAACATTGATTTAGACTCTCAGAGAAAGGGAAAGTGTGCTGTGATCAAAACCTCAACGCGACAGGTAAGAACAGCATGTAGCAGTTCACCTTGAATCGTCGTTATGAAACACATTGATGGGGGAGACCATGTGACGTTTCGATAAATCCATTGTTTTTTCTATACCCATGCTTCTTGTTTCTGCTATTGTCTGATTCGGTATGGGAAAGCCCCCGGAAAGTGGTCGTGACCATCAAAGGTCAAATTTCGAATTCATGTGATTTTTTTTTTTTTTTTTTTTTTAAACTCCTTTAAATTCAAATATACTCGAAATTCGATTGGGGGGTTATTCAGTTTAAAAAAAAAAAAATAGAATATCTAAAACGCGCACAAATTATACAGACTCAAAATCGAATTCGATTAACTTGATTCCAGATTTTTCTCCAAAAAAAACTCATGTCAGGAAGGCTAATAATATGTCCAAATTGATACCCGGTCCTCTCCCATTGACACTCCCCTGAACTCTGCAGGTTTTAGGTGGCGAATAGTCGAATTTCAGATTTTTAAAGGGTCAGAGTATGATAAATCTCGAAATTCGAATTTAAACCCGAATAGAGTTTGGATAATTTACCATTTAAAGGAAAACTATACCCCCAAAATGAACACTTAAGCAACAGATAGTTCATATCGTATTAAGTGGCATATTAAAGAATCTTACCAAACTGGAAAATATATTTAAGTAAATATTGCCCTTTTACATCTCTTGCCTTGAACCACCATTTCGTGACTCTATCTGTGCTGCCTCAGAGATCACCTGACCAGAAATACTACAACTCTAACTGTAACAGGAAGAAGTGTTGAAGCAGAAGACACAACTCTGTCTGTTAATTGGCTCATGTGACCTACACTGTTGGTTTGTTTGTGAGTACAGTGAATCCTACGATCCCAGGGGGCGGCCCTTATTTTTCAAAATGGCAATTTTCTATTTATGATTACCCAATGGCACATACTACTAGAAAAGTATATTATTATGAAAATGGTTTATTTACATGAAGCAGGATTTTACATATGAGCTGTTTTATGCAATATCTTTTTATAGAGACCTACATTGTTTGGGGGGTATAGTTTTCCTTTAAGTTTTGACCATAATTTTTTTTTTCTAATTGACATCCTGATCTGCACTGGGTTTCCGAAAAATTATACATTATACATATTATATACGGACTCAGACATTCAGGCCCACTCCTTTTATGCTCAAAAGATACATTGGTATTCAGTTTGTGCCACTTCCCCAGCCTGAAGTAGTCTGTGAAAGTAGGGAGGGGTGTGTGTATGGATGCTGCATTTGGAGGGGTTGAACTTGATGGACTTCGTCTTTTTTCAACCGGATTTAACTATGTGACTCATCTTATAGTACTGGTGGGAGCCCAGAATTTAAGCATGTCTGTTGATGGGTCTTTCACAGTACGGATCACACAGTGCATGCATAATTAAATATTGTGCGGGCAGCATTGTGAGGATGGAATCACTGGCACAGATGAGGGTCCAGGTTTTTGCTCCTTGTGGGTTTAGTTAATTGGCTAATAATTAAACTGCAATGAGAGGTATTTATTACACTGGATCATGAGGTTATATTTTCCCTTTTCAGTGCCTGGCTGTTCACATATGCGATTGAGCATAAAGCTCATGAAAAAGCTGTATGTATGTTTGATATAAAATTGTATTTGTAGCCAATGTTCTTAAATGAATCTTTTTTTTTTCTTTAGACTTACTTCTTGCCAGTCATTGGTTTGGTCGATGCAGAGAAACTAAAGCCTGGAGATCTTGTGGTAAGGGGCCAGTAGGCTATATTTGACACCATTATTACTTTGGGCTGGTGATGCCTTTAAAGGAGAAGTAAAGGCTAAAGTAATGTTGCTCTGAGTCCTCTGTCAAAAGTTACTTTTATAGTGTACACATGGACTTCTGTATCAGACTTCCTGTTTTCAGCATACACCTCCAGGGCTTGGGCTTGAGCATGCTCAGTTTGCTCCTCTCTCCCTTTTTCATCCTCCCTCTCTGCTGTAATCTGAGCTATGAGTGAGCAGGGAGAGGCTCAGGCAGGAAGTAATGTCACACCAAGCTAATACGGCAGTTGATATCCTAAACAAACAGATCTATTAGTATGGTATGGTAAAGCTTTCTACAGAATAAATATAGTGTTTTAGCTTGCACTATTGTGGCTAAACTATTGGCCATAAACTGCTTTGGTTGCTTTCCTTCTCCTTTACGGGTGACAGATTGTGTAAATAATACATTAATTGTCTTGTCCTTGTCTTGTGTTTTTTCAGGGCGTTAACAAAGATTCTTACCTCATTTTGGAGACCCTTCCTACTGAATATGATTCCCGTGTAAAGGCCATGGAAGTGGACGAAAGGCCCACCGAGCAATACAGTGACATAGGCGGTCTGGATAAACAGATCCAGGAGGTGATGCGTATGGACCTGTAATACAGTTCACTAAATGTATTCGTGAACCTTTCCCCATATACACCTGTTCTGTTTTCCCTTTTCCTTCAGCTTGTCGAGGCCATTGTACTGCCTATGAACCACAAGGAGAAGTTTGAGAACTTAGGAATCCAGCCTCCTAAAGGTGTCCTTATGTACGGCCCCCCTGGAACTGGAAAGACTCTGCTGGCTAGGGCATGTGCAGCGCAGACTAAGGTATATGTTCATTTTGTAGAGCTCAGCGATACACATTTTAAAGGCATTTAAAGCCTAATGATTTTTTTTTCTTTCAGGCAACCTTTCTGAAGCTCGCCGGCCCACAGCTGGTACAGATGTTTATTGGAGACGGTGCCAAACTTGTGCGAGATGCTTTCTCTCTAGCCAAGGAGAAAGCACCTTCTATCATTTTCATTGATGAACTTGATGCTATTGGCACAAAAAGGTACACATTGCTTGCCAAGAACATGCTGTGGCCTACTGTGCCTTCAAGGAATCCTGTGTTTCAGTTTTAAAGGGCATGTAAAGGCAAACAAATAAAATCCCATTTTTACTTTCTTTAATGAAAAAGAAACCTACCTCCAATATACTCCAATAATTCTCCCTTCATTTACTGCTGTGGATAGAAATTGTCAGACGGTCCCTAACTGCTGAGCAGGGAAACAATCATACTTATGTACAGCAGGGGGAGCCCCCGGCTTACTTCCCAGCCACGCAGAGCTCAGATTTGTTTGTATCCCTGTAGATTTGTATTGGATTTTATTTTTGCCTTTACATCCCCTTTTCTGTTTCCAACTCCAGATGCAGGGGCAAAGATCATGGAGCCAGATAAACTGGGATTCTATTTGGAGCATTATTTTGCTGCAGCCACTGGTTCTGCAAAGTTGGAGAAAGTTTGTATCAAACAATACAAAAACTATAAAATCCACATTAGATTACATGACAACACAGGACCCAGTGCAGTCTGCACATTCTGATTATTAATCAGTCTTGCTGTATCGGCATCTGGCCGATATTATTTGACTTGTGCTTTTTTGATAATTTATGAAGATCACACTGAGCATGTGCACAGTCTTGGCTTGCAAAGATGTTTAACAAAGTTACAAGATGTATACCCCCTGTGGCCAACTTTGAAAGCATAAATCATTTGTTTGATTAAGTTTATGTATAGTATACAATAAACAGTATTTCTAGCCTTATTGTATTTTAGACTTTACTTCCCCTTTAAATGCACATTTATTCTTTCCAACAGGTTTGACAGTGAGAAAGCAGGAGACAGGGAAGTACAAAGAACAATGCTTGAGCTTCTTAATCAGCTTGATGGATTTCAGCCAACCACACAAGTCAAGGTAAATCATTTTACGTCGTTATTAACATCTTAAGTTCAAATGCAAGGCTTGCCCCAGCTGAAAGGTACTACAGCACTGCTATACAAAAGATAGCTTAGTCTTACGCTGTATCTTTAAAAAGATCCTGATATATGACCAGTGAACGCGTCATGGTCACTATTTCCAGTTTTTGTTTTTTTCTGTTGGACTTTAATGTGTTATAGGTACCACAGCTGTAGCAACAATTCTGAGAAGTATTTGCCCTTTAAGTTCTGCCTTATGGTCAGAAATGTAAACCTTATTTCTGTGTTGTTGTGCAGGTGATTGCTGCTACTAATCGTGTGGATATCCTGGATCCGGCGCTGCTGCGTTCTGGGCGGCTAGATCGGAAGATTGAATTTCCCATGCCCAATGAAGAGGCCAGAGCACGTATCATGCAGATTCATTCCCGTAAGATGAATGTCAGGTAAGGATGAGATACGCTCAATTCTGTTGTCAGCCCACCTGAAAATTAGGAGTTTACTATAAAATACTTAGTTGCTTTTATGGTAGTGAATTTGTAAATGTGGTCCTGTTACTAAGTGCACAGAACATGTAGAAATCCGTTTTAGATTGGCTTTATAATCTGGCCTTGGGGTCAGGATCTAGAAATCTAGCCCTAGTCATAAAATGCATTTAGCATATGAAAGAAATGTCTAATATCCAGGTTTGTTTGCTTTGTACACCAGGTATATCCATCACAGCTGATATTTCTTAGCTTAGTATCTGTATCAGTAAAAATAATTGATTTGCAGTTCAAATTCTGCTGTGGTGGACACAACATTCCGTTTTAATTTCCCTTTTGGTTCTGCAGCCCTGACGTGAATTACGAGGAGCTTGCTCGTTGTACCGACGATTTCAATGGCGCACAGTGCAAAGCAGTTTGCGTGGAAGCAGTAAGTATTTTACCTACACATTTGGTCGGCCTTGTAAACCCTATCTCTGCCAACAACATGTAAGCTCCTTTGTTAACAAGGAAGCTAGAGAGCGAAACATTCTAAGATCCTGGATTACATTTAAGCGAATGGGTCAGGTCAAGATTAGTTCCGGAGCAGGCCAGGACTGGCAATCTGTGGGTTCTGGCAAATGCCAGAGGGACTGCTATAAGGTCCCATAGAAAGTCACTATTTAGTGGGCTGGTGGGGGCTGTTTGGGCCTCTATGTTTGCCGATTAGGCCTCTGTGTACCTGAAATGCCAGGGCCTATTTTAATTCTCAGTCCGGACCTGTTCCGGAGCCAAGAAAGGGTTAAACCCTCACACTAAAGGTGTAGTGAAACAGGCCTCAATTTCCTGGTGTTATGCTGGCAGTTCTTTTTATTTATAATTATATATTATATAAAATTATATTATTTTATATTTTTAGCTATTCAAGTTCCCTTAGCTTCAAAGGTTATAAATCCTGCCTCTAATTCACTGGGACCCTTCCCCCCCCCATCACCTTCCATGTTTAAATTTTCTCCTTAGTCTGCTTGGGGAACACCGGAACAATGGTGTATAGCTTGCACCACTAAGAGGCAGGACACAATACAAAACAAACTAGTCCCTCCTCATCCTGCTATACCCCAGCTCCCAGGCGGAGCCAGACCAGTTTCGTTGTGTCCTCAGGAGGTTAGGACATAGAGCTCCTAGCCAGGAGTTTAATTTAATCTTTTATTTTGTTCTAAGGAGGTGGCTCTTCATTCACTGGATCCCGTGCAGGCTCTCAAGTACTACCTGCACCGAGTCGAGGACGTCCGTAAGTCGGACTCTGTTCGCCATTCCCTTGGGGCCCCGCCAGGGCTCTCCTGCCACCAAAGGCAACTATCTCCCGTTGGATTAAGCAGGCCATTCAATGGGCTTATACAGCTCAGGGACTAAGCCCCCCAGCTAGACTCAAGGCTCATTCCACCAGAGGAATGAGTAAGTCCTGGGCTTTTCGGAATCAGGCCTCAGCTGAACAGTTGTGCAAGGCTGCCACATGGACCTCTATCCAAACTTTTGGAAAATTCTGCCATTTTGATACCTTTGCGGCATCTGACACCCGCTACGGCAGGAAGGTACTTCAAGCCGCAGTGGCTAGTTCCACATAGGCCTCTATCTCCTGCCCGTGTCTATTGGGACAGCTTTGGTATGTCCCCATTGTTCCTGTGTCCCCCAAGTAGACTAAGGAGAAAAGGAGATTTTGTGTACTCACCGTTAAATCTCTTTCTCTCCAGTCGCTTGGGGGACACAGGACTTCTCTCCCTGGTTGAGGTCTTCACATGTTCTCTTCAGACATGGTCGCTAAATGCAGCAAACCTTTCATTGTATATAGTTACTTAAGGCTTCATGTTTATTGGTAACCCTGTTCCGTGCTTTGGTTACAAACTGGTCTGGCTCTGCCTGGGAGCTGGGGTATAGCAGAAGGAGGAGGGACTAGTTTGTTTGTTTTTTTTATTGTGTCCTGCCTCTTAGTGGTGCAAGCTATACCCCGTTGTTCCTGTGTCCCCCAAGCGACTGGAGAGAAAGAGATTTAACGGTGAGTACACAATCTCCTTTTAATTCTGGGACCCCCTCTGGTTTCCATGGTGGTTTTTGCTAGGGATGCACCGCATGCACTATTTTGGATTCGGCCGAATCCTTTGCGAGAGATTTGGCCGATTACCAAAGCGATTTCCGAATCCTAATTTGCATATGCAATTTAGGAGTGGGAAGGGGAAAAAAATTTTTACTTCCTTGTTTTGTGACAAAAAGTCATGCAATTTCCCTCCCCACCACTAATTTGCATTAGGATTCAGATCGGGCAGGCAGAAGGATTCACCGAATCCTGCTGAAAAAGGCTGAATCCTGGCCGAATCCCGAACCGAATCCTGGATTCAGTGCATTCCTATTTTTTGCACATACTTTTTGTAAAACAGGCACTTCAGGTCCCACAATCCATGAATTCAACATGGAACAAAACAGGTGGGCACATGGCCCCTGAGAGTCTGAGGTAGACTGTCATGGTATACTCTTTCTCTTCCCTTTAAAATAACACTCAAATAGTATGTGTCAGCTTAAGTTTTGGCTAAACATGTGTCTTTCCTAACAGGGAATGATTGCTCTGCGCAGAGGAGCCACTGAATTAACGCATGAAGATTATATGGAGGGCATCTTAGAAGTCCAGGCCAAGAAAAAAGCCAATTTACAGTACTATGCATAGAGCACAGGTGGGAAATCTTTGGGAGGATCTGCTGAGTGTTGAACCTAGACTGTTTATGTTACAGGAAGAAATAAACCAGACCTTTTAAATAAACCAAACCTCTGACAGTGACATCTTTGATCCCAATTTCATGTTATGCCAGTCATTAATCTAACCCCGAAGTTCAGTGTCAAATGTTGGTTCCAAGGAGCTTGTATAAAGATTATACCTGTTGCAGGAAAATGCTTGTGGCTTTTAATTGTATATTTTCTAAGCATGTGCCGTCTGGTTTAGAAAAGTCAATATACTGTTTCTTTCATTGAATTACCCTGAAATATACGAGGGTTGATTTTTACGCTTGTTTGTGTTTTGTGTCCTGGAGCATGCTGTGGTTCCTTTTGCAAGTAAAACCTATTGTCTATATGTAAATGCAAACGAATATAAAATCTTGCATCTGCCTTGAAAACCCAAATAGCTTTTATGTACAAGCTTTAAGTTTGCCA
Organism: Xenopus petersii; assembly: GCA_038501925.1. NCBI lineage: Eukaryota > Metazoa > Chordata > Amphibia > Anura > Pipidae > Xenopus > Xenopus petersii. The sequence continues at coordinate 12,513,909 of CM076679.1, forward strand.
GATGCAGTACACCACGCATTTCAGATCATGTAAAGTCTGCAGTGGGTCAGGTACCCGCAAAAAAAGCGTGTATAGATACGGGTCTCTTTTTTTTATATATATATATATATATATATATATATATATATATATATATATATATATATATATATATATATATATATATATATATATATATATATATATATATATATATATATATATATATATATTCTCATGTTATACTGTTTATATTTTACAAAACTTTCTCTGTCTCCGCCCACTTTTGATGATGCCACTTCCGGTTTGCATTACCAGCACTTCCTGTTTAATGGTGGTCGGCGGGTTGCGGATAAGGCAGTTGCGGGCCGGGGTCCGGTAGCAAATCCAAGTGGGTAAACGGTTTGCGGTTCGGGCTGCGGATTCGGGTCTGAAAAATTGGTTCCACTCAGGACTCTGTACTGTTGGTCGCACTTTAATCTACCCAAAGACTGTTGTAGCAACAACGAGCACCTAAGAACTGCACTAAGGTGGCCTGAAAAATAAAATAAATGACTTTTTCTGTACCACCTTAGCATAATAGTGGAGGATTTAAATTATACAAATATGTATATTGTATTTTTTTTTTTTTTTTTACCCAAAACTTCCATGTTATTAAAATACATTTTTCTCATATCTCAGGCAGACATAAGGGAGCAGATTCCCTAAAGGGCGAAGTGACTAACAATAGCGAAAATTCGCCAGCATGACGTAATTTCGGAACTTTGCCGATTTCCTAACGGGCGCAGGCGTTACTTTGCTAGCGAATGAGCGAGACTCTAGCGTTGCATCACACTCTGCCAGGCGAATTTTCTCTCTGGCAAACAGACGTAACTCCGCAAATTCACTAAGATGCGGATTTTACTGAATGTTACCTCATTCGCCAGACTTGCCTTTGCCAGCTCAGACCAGGCGAAGTGCATTGGAGTGTATAGAACTTTCTCAATTTTTAGTGCAAAATTTTTCTAAGTCCCAAAAAACGCTGGCGTCTTTTCTTTTTTTCAGAGTGATAACCTGCAAAGGTCCCTCCATTTTCTAACATATGGAACATAAATTATACACTGGGCTCATGTGTAGGGCATTATAAGAACTCTATTTTATTTATTAATATTCTCTGGGCTTGTGTATTGTAATGTATTTGCTGAAACAAATGTCCATTCAACTTTATCATTTCCCACTGTATGCAAATTAGGCAATGCTAGCGCATCTTCTTTTTAATTGCTGAAGTAACGCTAGTGAAAATTCGCCAGTGTTCGTCGTCCTGGATGCAACTTTGCGCTGTCCTTGCGAATTTACACCTGGCGAAGTGTTGCAATGGCTGCGAAGCTGGCAGATTTTCACCGGTTGGAGAACATGCCCCTAGGACACTAGTGTAGCACCAAAAGACAATAAAAACTCTACCGATAAATAGAACACAAGAAGATAGGCGCTGAGGCAGGATTAACTGCTAATTCATCAGTGTTTATTTGCCAACACTACATGTTTCGAACCATAGAAGGCTCTTTGTCAAGTGTGGAGACAATCAGTGCATCATTACTTAAAAGGTGCTAGACAGGAAGTGACACAATATAATGGAAACAAACTTTCCAATTATTAACCCTTGCCTAAGAGATTCTGTAGAAAAATTATTTAGAAAAACATACTGAGACGTGACAATGTCCAATACAGTCTTTTGTTTGGTACAAATAAAGTCTTTTGAAGCATTTCAAAGGTGTCTGTTGTGTATCTTTACTTTTTGCGATAATTCTTTACGGTGGAAGTAGGAAAAACAGTGACTGTGAAGATAAAAATATCATAGGGAATAAAAACATTTCGATTTATTATCCAGGTTTAGTACTGCCTAAAAAAGCCTACCATGCCCTCTTTTTATCACAAATTCTTAACAACAGAGTTCCATTAGTACGAAAAATTACTAGGCCTTGAATGCCATTGGTTTATTATATATATGTTTAACATATTTATTAAGCCCATACGTTACCATTAGAAGTTTTCAAACATATCTTGGCTATTAATACTGATCAATATCTGGAAAAGAAGAGTAATGCACATATTAGGACCGTTTATAAAAAACTTTTTTCGCTCCAAGACTCATTCAAGCCTTTTGGATTCATAGAGTTTAATTTCTTAATCCAGTACATTTCCCGTTGTAACAATTTAGTTTTCACATCCCCTCCCCTGGGAGGGTTTTGCACAACTTCTAGTACAAGCCATTTTAACTGATTGACATTGTGTTTCATTTCTGCGAAGTGTCTCGCAACTGCTGTATCTGTATAGGTGTCTTTTTTATAATTTCGGATATACCCTCGATGTTCCTTAATCCGTATTTTTATTTGTCTAGCAGTTTGCCCCACGTATGCCATTCCACACGGGCATTTAAGTAGGTAAACTACGTTGCATGTGTCGCATGTTGCATAATTTTTTAAAAACAAGGGGGTGCCATATAAGGGGTGGTTAACCCTATCTCCCTTGATAATGGATGCACAACACACACAATTAAGGCAAGCAAATGTTCCCTTTTTTTATTGTGTGTGTTGTGCATCCATTATCAAGGGAGATAGGGTTAACCACCCCTTATATGGCACCCCCTTGTTTTTAAAAAATTATGCAACATGCGACACATGCAACGTAGTTTACCTACTTAAATGCCCGTGTGGAATGGCATACGTGGGGCAAACTGCTAGACAAATAAAAATACGGATTAAGGAACATCGAGGGTATATCCGAAATTATAAAAAAGACACCTATACAGATACAGCAGTTGCGAGACACTTCGCAGAAATGAAACACAATGTCAATCAGTTAAAATGGCTTGTACTAGAAGTTGTGCAAAACCCTCCCAGGGGAGGGGATGTGAAAACTAAATTGTTACAACGGGAAATGTACTGGATTAAGAAATTAAACTCTATGAATCCAAAAGGCTTGAATGAGTCTTGGAGCGAAAAAAGTTTTTTATAAACGGTCCTAATATGTGCATTACTCTTCTTTTCCAGATATTGATCAGTATTAATAGCCAAGATATGTTTGAAAACTTCTAATGGTAACGTATGGGCTTAATAAATATGTTAAACATATATATAATAAACCAATGGCATTCAAGGCCTAGTAATTTTTCGTACTAATGGAACTCTGTTGTTAAGAATTTGTGATAAAAAGAGGGCATGGTAGGCTTTTTTAGGCAGTACTAAACCTGGATAATAAATCGAAATGTTTTTATTCCCTATGATATTTTTATCTTCACAGTCACTGTTTTTCCTACTTCCACCGTAAAGAATTATCGCAAAAAGTAAAGATACACAACAGACACCTTTGAAATGCTTCAAAAGACTTTATTTGTACCAAACAAAAGACTGTATTGGACATTGTCACGTCTCAGTATGTTTTTCTAAATAATTTTTCTACAGAATCTCTTAGGCAAGGGTTAATAATTGGAAAGTTTGTTTCCATTATATTGTGTCACTTCCTGTCTAGCACCTTTTAAGTAATGATGCACTGATTGTCTCCACACTTGACAAAGAGCCTTCTATGGTTCGAAACATGTAGTGTTGGCAAATAAACACTGATGAATTAGCAGTTAATCCTGCCTCAGCGCCTATCTTCTTGTGTTCTATTTATCGGTGGATCACTTACTTGCACCTACGGCGGAGGTGCCTCACAAGAAGACTGGGCAATACTATTTAAAGATTTTGCGGTATCCAGTCAACCCCTATTGCCACAATAAAAACTCTATGGGAGGCAAAAGTACTGGGTGGGTCATAACACCAGAACAATTGCTGATTGTTGCCTTTTAGAGAAGAAGTTGCATTTGGGTTGAGAAACAGATGGAGAGGTGTTTCTCAACACCCCTTATGTAGTCCAATTATTGTCTCAAGGGCAAAGTAAAGCTGGCCATAGACGCAAAGATCTCATCGTACGAATCGAGGATTCGTACGATTTTTTGACCGTATGTGGAGAGTCCCGACATTTTTCGTCCGGCGGAGATCGTCGTTTGGTCGATCGACAGGTTAGAAAATTTCTGACGGCTGCCGATAATATCTCTGCGTGTATTGCCGATCGTACGATTTTCAGTGTCACTAGCTTTGTCTATCGTACAATTGCTGTTAGGGGCAGAACGTTGTCTGATTTGTTCTTTAACTACTTTATTTGGTCGGAATGGTAAGACTTTGATCTGAATGGTTAGTGGCAGGTCGGGAGATGGGAAAGTCCGATCATACATTAATTCGTACGATCGGATCTTTGCGTCTGTGGCCAGCTTAACTCCCACATTCGGAAAAAGAAATACACGTCCAAAGTAGATCCTTCTAGCCTGCTTAACATTACAGTTGCTTGTGCTACAGTCTGGCCAAAGTCGGTTCTATCAACAAGCCTTTATATTAGAAGACAAAAAACAAGCCTCATGCAGATCAGATCTTGCTATCTAAAGTTTTCTATGGTATTTGGTGAGTGTAAAATGTGTTCTACAGATATGCTGGGGCATGTGTATGTATTATAAAACTAACTTGAATATGAGTATCCCTTCTAAAGTGTGTCATTTCGACCAGAAATAAGCAGATTCAGTCTACGGCAAGATTTTTATTATTCTTTGAGACCTTTGTTTATCTTCCAGTCTGTAATGGAAACTGCTGCACCGCTGCTGCAAGGATCCAGTGACCCGAGCAACCAGACAGCTGTTTAAATATCCAGTTTGAAAGGTACAGAACAAAACAATAAAAATAAATAAAAAAAAAAAAAGGAACAATGGCAAATAAGATTAGAATCCCTGCAGCAGCAGTCTTAAAATTTGAAGCCTGTGGGGCTCACTTCAAAATCTTCCAAGAGTTCCAAGTGGACTCCTTGTTCATTGTACATGTTTCATAAAGGCAAAATACAAAAATGCCACAATATGGCATTCCAGGAGCTCTCACCCTTATTCAGGCTTTTCCCTTAGAACATTGCAAAGATACAGATAAAGGAAAACATTGTGATTCAGCCATAGGTCCAAGAATATCTAGTAAATATGTTTTCACCCTAAATCTCACCCTAATGGACCTTCAAGCTGGACTTTCAGGTGTATATTGGAAACGTGGCATTGGCTTTGGGGTGAATTTCCCAATTCATGGATAAAATTAGCTTGTGGAGCAGAGCAAGGATTGATAGGCCCCAGGACTAAATTAGATTAGATTGTGTACATATCTACAGGTTCTGTTATTTAAAAAAGGACTCAAAAGAATCATCCTCGGCTAAAAAAACCAAACCTCACTCCAGATAGATCAGGAGGGTAACCTTGGTCTTGTTATGGAACGATGGCCATCTGTTTATTCCTGACTAGCACCAGACAGATCTACACATAATTTATATTATAACAATCCAGACAGAAGAGATGAGCGGTTTGCAGTGACGATACAAACCTGTGCTTCTTATAATTGTAATGGACCACAAACAATACTTTACCCAAGGACCCCAAGTTCTCTCCTTCCGCCCATTCCTACATCCTTTTGTGAGGTTCCAGCCAATTCTGCATTAAACAGAGGAAGGACCAACCCTGTGTGTGCCTTATTGTCGTTTTCTCCATGTTGCCCCTGTATTATCTCAGCCTGAGCTTGTGTAGGCTTGTCCGGCCTACTTAAAGGCACTGCAGGAGGTTCGCTTGGGTCTGACGGTAACAGAATTGAAGAGGGCCTGTGGATATTCCATTCCTCAAATAGGAAAACTGAAATTTAATTGGCGAGGCTTTTGTTTTTGGCCTGTATTAAAACATGTAAAGAGCAATTGCCGGTTATGTATACAAAAGTCCCAAATACTGATCCCGTAGCCTGCACCGGCCCTACGCCCCAGTGTCTCTGAAGGAGTGTAGAAGCTGAAGGAGACTGCTATCCACGAAAAGAATAAAATGTCTAAACCACACAGCTGTATAGGGTTCACTCCCCGTGAATTAGGGAGTCAACAACACTGCTGAAGTTGCTCCTTGCGGCACTGATGGGATTTCGGGCTCGCAGAAAAAAACGAAAGGTTCCCTTCAAGCAATTCCATTTTATAAACGTGACGTTTGGACTTCTGCACTTTTCACAAGCAACCACATGGTCAGACCAAACAAACAAGTTGAACAGAACAACTTCCTTTTGAGGCCCACAAATACCCCAAGTCATATGTTTAGTCCAGCCCCCGCTGGGGTGTCCCTTCTCTCTCCCTGTCAGACTGCCCCATTCTCCTGCCGTGGTTTTTGTACAGCTGACTGTGACGCACTGAGGGATGGAGCCAAAGTGCAGAGGAATCCGGACAGAAGAGTGAGTCCCAGTCCGCCCCATGCACAAAACATAGACCAGCCGTAACCGTGGCTGATTTCCTCCGGCAGAGAGTATATCGAGCGAGGATACCGGGAGAGCTCAAAGTTGATTCCAGCGACGCAGGTACAGAGGGATATGATACAGCAGGTTCCTATGGATAAAGAAAAACAAAGTAAACTGCAAGAGCATCCAGAACGGCACACTAGAACATCAATAGATAAAGGACCTGGATAGAAAAGTAATACAGTAATACAATCTGTTATCCAGAATGCTTGGGACCTGTGGTTTTCCAGATAATGGATCTTTCTGTAATTTGGAGCTTCATACCTTGTCTACTAGAAAATCATGTAAACATTAAATAAACCCAATAGGCTGGTTTTGCTTCCAATAAGGATTAATTATATCTTAGTTGGGATCAAGTACAAGCTACTGTTTTATTATTACAGAGAAAATGGAAATCATTTTTACGAATATGGATTATTTGGATAAAATGACCGGCACTGTCCTTCTGGGAAGGTTTCCACTAGATGGTGGAACATTATTGGTGGGATTTGTTTCCATTCAGGCTAAAACCAAACTCTTGCAAGTGTGCACGGCCAATTTTTCCCATTAAAGGAGAAGGAAAGGCTTGCAGCACTTGGGGGTGCCAAATGTTAGACACGCCCATGTGATTGTAGTTACTTACCTGAAACCCCGGGCCGGTGCTCCTATCAGCAGAAAACTGCCCCTCCCGGGGTTATACCAGTGAGCACTACGGAGCGATCCACTTCTGTCTTCAAATTTCCCAGGGCAAAGCATGCGCAGTTGAACGAAATACCCGACTTTTAAGTTAAAGTTCGGCTTTTCGTTCCACTGCGCATGCTCAGCTGTGCGAAGAAGATGGAAGAAGATCGATCCATGGTGCTCTTTGGTATAACCTCAAACCAGTGCAGTTTTCTGCTGATAGGAGCATCGGCCCGGGGTTTCAGGTAAGTAACTACAATAAGCCTTTCCTTCTCCTTTAAATCGGTTGTGGATTTGGTTCAGCCAGGCTCTTAAAGGAGAACTAAAACCCCCCAATAAGAAAGGCCCCATCTACTACCCTTGATAGCCCCCCCTACTTCCTCTCTACATAGTACATTATTCCAATAAGTGTCCATGAATACCATGCTTGCTTCCCCATCTTTGGTCTTCTTCAGATCCTCTTCCTTCCCTTCTGCAATTTACCGAACTTTTTGGAGCATGAGCAGTAGGTATGAATGCTCCAACAACACATTCTCCAAATACCTCCATGTTGGTGTTCCCTTGAAGAAGACATACTACGATCTGGAAGATTTTGTCTATGAGATCCTGTGCTGTCATACTATGCATAAATAAGTGCGCATGCTATTCAGGGACACTTCTTGGAATACTGTACTATGCAGGGAGGGGGGGACTATCTAGGGTAGTAGATTGGGTTTTTCCTATGGGAGGGGTTTAGTTCTCCTTTAAATACGTCTGAATCCAAATCCTGCTAAAAATGGCTCGGATTTGGCTGAATCCTGAACTGTATCTGGGATTTGGTGTATCCACAATTCAGGCACAAGATATTAGGAAGGTTGGTCACTGATGTTGGGGATCAAGCCTGGTTTAGAGTTGGGGTTTCAATTCATCCCACAGGTTTCGGTTGGGTTGAGGTCAGGCCTCTCTACCAACCCTCATCAATGCATTCTGTATGGACCTGGCTTTGTCCATGGGGGCATGACTGTGCCGAAACACCAAAGAGCCTTCCCCAATTCCAGCCGCTAGAAGGGCTATCCACGTAGTTTGGACCATGTCGCATATAAGTCACTGCAGCAACGAAACTGGATTGCTGGAAGCAGCAATCGAAGGGCAAGAAAACTAAAAACAGTGAAGACCAATAGGAAGCAGCCTTAGATATGTGATCTTTGTTTTGCATTCTTCCATTCATTTTATGGTATGGTACACTCCGATACACACCAGTAAAATAAAATAGAGCTTGGGTTTGTTTACAAATCATATGAGATTCCATGCAAGCTAATGAGGAAATGTGTGATAGTGGGGTCCCCACTGGGGACTGAAATATTGAACATGCAGCAATTCCCCTCCCCTCTGCCTCATCTGGAAAGCCTGACATCAATCCCCATTCTCTTTGTTCAGAGTCAAGTAAATGGCTGATAATTATCCCCTTCTTACCTCCCATGAGGAATAGGAGCCCGGCCACATATTGCATGAGATCATGCTGCTTGCAACAGCCCAGCACTCCGACCAGCCAACCAAAAAGGATAATGGACACGGCCATTCCTATGAAGCCAGCCGTCATTCTGCGCAGATCTGTTGGGAGAGAAAAGTAGAGAATGGGAGCCTGTGATGGAAACCTGCATCTGTATTTTTTATAAATGTTTTAATTATTTGCATAAATTTGACTCTATGGGAGATGGCTGTCTGGTAATTCTTTCCGGATAATGGGTTACTGTATAAGGGATCCATACCTGTACCTCTCTTTATTTAGGTGCTTATAGGTTCCCTGTAAAACAATTGGAAGGTCTTCTTCTTACCTTTTTCAAGGAGACCCTGATTCATTTTGGAATCAGCAACCTGACCCAGAAGGGTTGCTTTAGTACTGGTATAGGATCTATTATCCAGAATGGGGTCTGGGGTTTTGTGAATAATGGGTCTTTCCATAATTTAGATCACCGTACCTTAAGTCTGCTAAAATCATATAAACCCAGCTAATTATACATAATATGACCCAGCATCTTCCATTGCAAGAAGAGTGACCCCATCAGTTTATTAAACTGAGATAATGTGACCCCATCATCTTCCACTGCAAAAAGTGTGACCCCAGCTGATTATACGGAGATAATGTGACCCCATCATCTTCCACTGCAAGAAGAGTGACCCCATCAGTTTATTATACTGAGATAATCTGACCCCATCATCTTCCACTGCAAGAAGAGTGACCCCAGCTGATTACACTGATGAAACAATGACCCACCGAGGCTCGTGCCACACATGGAGCTTGTATAAGTGAGCAAAAATGGATACAGTTTTTGGCCTGAAAACACAGCTTAATATTGTGTAAAGTAATGACATTGTGGAAAAATTGCCCTTTTTCTTTTTTTCACTTCCTCTCCAGCAGTTTCCTTCCTTCCCCTTTGCCTTTATCCTACTCGTCTTGCCCCTCCTCTTCTTCTCTCCTTCTCCTTTATCCTATTCTTATTCCATCTAGTACTTAGTATGTGAGAGCATCATTTTTCTTCCAACCTCCTCTTCCCCTCTGTTGTGCTTCTCTCCCCCTGCTACATTCTCTTCACCTCTTATTTCTTGCCCTTCTGTTCCTTTCTTCCCCCTCTATTGTTTCTCTCTCCTCTTCTCTACCCTCAAACTCTGCTATTGCTTATGGCCAGCTACTCTGTCCTAACCCTGTGATGCAGATGTACGGTGGGTGTGGCCTGGGTGGATTGTGGGTGTGGCCTGGGTGGATTGTGGGTGGGGTTTTGACACATACAGTATGAAAAGTGGATCAGGGATGCGGCCGTGCTTGCAAGAGTTTTTTTTCTTACTTTGGGGGGTCTCAATTTATTTGTTGGCAGACAAATAACCAGAAGGCCAGTGGGCTAATACTCAATGACAGTATGTTTAATGGTGGCTGCCCAGTTAGTAATGGAAAAAACACAATATTTTTATTTTTTTTCAAATCTGCCCCTAAGACCAGCCCAGCTGCCCTCCCTCTCCCACGTAGTGCTTAAAGGAGAAGGAAAGCTACAGAGGCATTTTATTGCCAATAGATTAGCTGAAATAGTGAAAGCTAGAATGCTATATTTATTCTGTAGAATGTTATACCATACCTGAGTAAAAAGCTCTACAAGCTCTCTATTTGTTTAGGATAGCAGCTGCAGTATTAGCTTGGTGTGACATCACTTCCTGCTCGAGTCTCTCCCTGCTCACTTATAGCTCTGGGCTCAAATTACAGCAGGGAGTGGAGGAGGGAGAGAGTAGCAAACTGAGCATGCTCAAGCCCAAGTCATGGAGGATTAAGCTGAAAACAGGAAGTCTGATACAGAAGCCCATGTGTACACAACAGAAGGAAAGAAATGCTGTGTTGCTTTATAAAGAGCATTACTTTGAGGGGTTACAGGAGTATTTATATAGACCTTTCTGATTAGGTTTACTTCTGCTTTAAAAATCGGAACAGGTCAAGGTGGGGCATCAGAGCTGGACACAATAGCAGAGCCAAATTACTGGGTTAGAACCTGGAAATTTGGATCTTAAAGTTACAAGAGGCGACTGTTTGCTGCCCCTTGTAACTAGCCCCTCGCTGCCTCCTGAGGCAAGATTCTCATGTCAGGAGCAGCCCTGCACTGACCCCATCTAAAAAACAAATGCTCTGTAAGGCTACAAATATATTGTTACTTTTTATTACTCCTCTTTCTATTCAGGCCTCTCCTATTTATATTCCAGTCTCTTATTCAAATCAGTGCATGGTTGCTAGGGGAATTTGCACCCCAGCAACCAGACTGCTGAAAATGCTAACTCAAGAGCTGTCAAATAAAAAGCGAAATAAAACCACAAATAATAAAAAATAAAAAAACAATTACAAATTGTCTCAGATTGTCACTCTCTGCACCATGCTCAACGTTAATTAAAAGGTGAACAACCCCCTTTAAGAATATATGGCGAGTAGAGAGGGTACTTACGCAGTGCGTGCCATTCATCTTGGCGGATAGTCTTGGTAACGTTGATGGACAAGTTGGGGGGCAGGGAGGACGATGTGTAATAATATCGGACTGGAGTGCAGCGCTCAACAATTCCTGAAATGAAAAAAAAATGTTCAACGCAATGATTAGACCACTTTTTAGCTAGGGCAGTAAGGGACAATGTACAGGTGATTTGCTATGGGTATTCTAGATACTTCAGGAACAAAAGCCCTCTCCCTGTTGTAACAATGTTTATAACCTTGTCGTGAAGTCAACAACTGCTAATATCATGAATGTGTTACACAAACACCCCCTGCTGTGCTCTCCAGGCACAGGCCCTACTGCGCTTGTTACTGATAGGAGGAAGCGTCTCCTGTTGGTTCTCTGCTCAGTTCTCTGACTCCCATCACACTGTGCAATAGAACTGAGCAAAGAAGAGATGCTTCCTGCATCAGTAACTTAAAGGAACAGTAACACCAAAAACTAAAGGAATGCCAATATAATGTACTGTTGCCCTGCACTGGTAAAACTGGTGTGTTTGCTTCAGAAACTCTACTATAGTTTATAAAAACAAGCTGCTGTGTAGCCATGGGGGCAGCCATTCAAGCACAGGATATGCAGTAGATAACAGATAAGTATTACTATAGTTTAAGTAAACAAGCTGCTGTGTAGCCATGGGGGCAGCCATTCAAGCACAGGATACACAGTAGATAACATATATGTCTGAAGAATCCCATTGTATACTATAGAGCTTATCTGTTATTTGCTGTGTGCTTGAATGGCTGCCCCCCATGCTACACATCAGCTTGTTTAGATAAACTATAGTAGTACTTATCTGTTATCTACTGTGTATCCTGTGCTTGATTGGCTGCCCCCCATGTCTACACAGCAGCTTGTTTAGATAAACTATAGTAGTACTTATCTGTTATCTACTGCGTATCCTGTGCTTGAATGGCTGCCCCCATGCTACACATCAGCTTGTTTATATAAACTATAGTAGTACTTATCTGTTATCTACTGCGTATCCTGTGCTTGAATGGCTGCCCCCATGGCTACACAGCAGATTGTTTATATAAACTATTGTAGAATTTCTGAAGCTAACATGTCCGTTTTAACAGTGCAGTACAATAGAACATTCATTTTCTGGTGTTACAGTTCCTTTAATACGTTCTGTCTGACCTGTGTATAGACAGAACAGCAGGGGGCGCTTCATTCCGCCTGTATTTTTGTGCTTGGCATTAACCAGACCAATCACCTGTTATAGATGTTATAGCTGCCCTTTTTGTATTTAAATGGACACTGTAAATCTCCTGAGCCCCTGGCACATCTGCCTGTGTATTAATGCAGAATCTGCCGCCAGTCAGTGAATATTCCCTGGGAAAACAGATGTAGTCTATGCCCTGCCAAAATCAAAATATCAATGCAAAATGCAATCAAAATATTGCCTTCAGAAAGTTATTGTAGAATGATCTTTTCTCTCCAAAGTATCATAGGACCCCTTGTCCATCTTGCTCGGCAGTTGTAACTAGATGTTACTGGGCCCCACAGCAAATACATTTTAGGGCCCCCAACATATCCAGATCTTGCCCTTTTTTTACCAATATATTTTGAATTTACTCTGTACCACCTGGGCCCCCTGCAGCCTCAGGGTCTGCTTCCTCTGTTGTTACACTCCTGCTAAGCACACTAGTCACTTCTCTTGCACACATGTGCCTGAAATTCTTCTATCTATATTCTTATATAGGATTTGAACTTGATCTTGGACTGGCACAAAGAGACTGCTCCTGGGAAATCCTATGGGCTGCTGCAAGGTTTTGCTTTCCCTTTAAACGATAATGGGTAAAATGATCCCCTCATAGCTGGGAATATCAATGGGAAACTGCCTGACTTCATCTTCTTAAATATTTAATCAAGCTCGATGCAGAAGGCGGCCTTTTGTCTATGTTTTGCGTTACATCCAGCCATATGAAAGAATATGAAGGAGAGTAGCCGAGAGGATCCAGTGTGGGTGTCACCAGGGTGGGACTGACCTGACAGGTTACCTAGGAATCTCACAGTGAGCTCTGGCCCTGGTGGGCTCCACTGTAATAAAATCAGCTGTTTTATTTCTACCATAGAGTTGTGAAACACAGATTTTAGTACCCTTTAAAGGGGTGCTTCACCTTTAGGGTAAGGGCAGACGCGAAGATTCGGGGAGATTAAGTCGCCTGGTAAAAATCATCTCTTCTTCGGGACAAATAATCTCTCTGAACTTGGCTCCCGCCGGCTAGAATCAAAATCGCGGGCAGGATGGCACATGGAGCGCTTCATTTTCTGAAGTCGTCTGAACTTTCCCCGTGAGGCAACTTCGGAAAACGAATCGCCAGTTCGGGGAGAATAGTCGCCCTGAAGAAGAGGAGATTTGTCGATGGGCGACTAAATCACCCCGAATCTGAGTGTGTGTCTCTGCCCATAAAGGAGAAAAAAACCACCATAAAAAGAACCCTACCCCCCTACCCTACATAGACGCCCCTCCCTCCTAGCCTAGCTGCCCCCCCCGGGCAAATGCCCCAAACTCTTTTCTTACCCCTCCGCTAGGGTTGCCACCCAGCCGGTATTTTTTTGCATAGCCAGTAAAACACCTGCCAAGGCCAGGGCCGGTAATACAAATTTACCATGTAGCCGCTGATAAATTTATAATACCCCTAAAAAAGGCCCTTGGCCCGCCCCCAAACCGATCAAAAAGTACCTTTTTCGCTGCCTTCTGCCCATCGTGTGCCGTGGCTCCACCCCTTTGATGTCACAGCCCACCCCTTTTGTTCCCGCCCCCACCATTGGCCCATCGCGTGCTCTGGCTCCACCCCCTTTGACATCACAGCCCACCCCTTTTGTTCCTGCCCCCACCACTGGCCGGTGAAAATCTTCTTCTATTGGGAAATCTACGGAATGAGGCCGACGCTTCGTCAATTTTCGTGAGTTTCAGGGCATGCACAGTTGTGGCGAAACAGAAAATTGCTCCAACTATGCATGCGCCGATTCGCCGGTCTCATTCCAAAGGTTGCCGAAGAGAAGAAGATGGCTGCCTCAAACAGAATCTGCATGGAGGGGTAAGTAAAGAAGTTAGGGGCATTGTATGTAGGGTAGGGTTTTTTTAATTAAGGGTTTGTTTCTCCTTTAAGTTAACGTTTAGTATGTTATAGAATGGCCCATTCTAAGCAACTTTTCAATTGGACTTCATTATTCATTTGTTAAAGTTTTTTTTAATTATTTGCCTTTTTCTTCTAACTCTTTCCAACTTTCAAATGGGGGGGGGTGTTATGTATTTGCATAAGCTGTATTAAGTTTTTATAAAGTTAATTACCTTTGAAGAATGTCAGAATGTTGCAGCCTTGGGAGGAGACCGGGAAGCTAGTCTGTGTGTGTGTGAAATAAAGATGGAGAACTGATAACAGCCTGTCTGCATTACTGTGATATAACAGAGGGATCACTGACCCTCATCTAAAAACAAATACTACACTTTTATTGCTATTGTTACTTTTTATTACTCATTTTTATTCAGGCCTTCTACTATTTATATTCCAATCTCTTATTCAAATCAATGCCTGGTTGCTAGGGTAATTTGGCACAGAGGTTCTCCGGTAGGCACCCAACATTGGGTGCTAGAGAATAGAGGGGCCACATCTGTGGGTTGGGAATTACATACATAAGAGATGTAAAGCCTGCAACCCCCTGCCTGTGTTTTTTTTAAAAAAAATACAACTCCCAGCAGCTCCCTGCAGCAGTTCAACCATATCTGTAAGGCTGCAGTTCAGACATCCATGCTAAGCCTTAGGGATCATGTACACAGGGTCGGACTGGGACCCAGATCCACTCCCTGCACTCCCTCTCCTTACCTCCCTTCTTAACCCCGGTCGTGCTGACGTGCCATAAAAAAAGTACACAAAAGCGTGGGGGCGGCGCCAGAGAGGACTTTATAGCTGGGGGGCCATGGGGTTGGTGTGGGCGGACAATCCAGTGAGTACCCGCACACCCTGGCCCACGCTTGATAAAGGGGGTAACCCCGAAACGTTGCATGCTGCAATAAACTCTTAGCAAGGTATATCCTGCTTGTATTACCTGTGTGCCGGTGAATTCTTGTTGCCGTTGGTGTGGGGGGGCCACTGAGGCTGCAGGTCCGGTGGGCCCTGGGGCCCCCAGTCTGACGTTGCATGTACATCAACTCGGGGCAGAAGTGAAAAACACTAAGTAGTGCATGAGACTAGATAAAAAAAAAATCTGGTGCAGCAGCTAGCAGTGTTAGTGGGGTGCAGGTTGGCCCTGTAGGTAGGAGAAGAGGTAAGTAGTGGGCCCAATAGCAGCCAGGGCCGGATTTACATTGCAGGCGCCCCTAGGCCCACTGCCGTTTGTCGCCCCTGTCCTCTCTTCTTTATTCGTGCAAATTTTCATCATCTGGACCATAGCAATGGGGATTGGCGCATGGGAAATGAAAACAATTATTGTATCTCCAGCGCATCCCCTGTGTTTTTGAACCAATGTGGGTGTGGTTGGGCAGCATGCCGCCCCCTTAAAATCCTGCCACCCTAGGCCCGAGCCTAGGTGGCCTTTCCACAAATCCGGGCCGGATAGCAGCCTGTACCTGCTCTCTAACATGCACTTATGTATTCATGGGGAAGCTGTACTCCCAGCAGAGACCTGCAGCCAGTGGCTTAACTAGGCACCACAGCAAATCTATTTTCTGGCTGTTCAGTGCAGAAGATCAAAGAGAAATTGGGACATTTCAGTAACAATCCGGGACTGCGGGTTGAGCTGTCAAAATGGTGACTGTCCTGCGAAAAATTGGACAGTTGGAAGGTATGAGGGAACCACCTAGGGCCTTGCTGGAAATTAATCTGCACCTGGAGTATGTAGTTCGGTACCTGCAGAAAAGTAGTAAAGAAGTCTGGCAGCAGTTGTGGAAGTGGCTGTAGGCAAACCCCCTTTTGGGGACCATGGTTGTTGGAAAAATTTCTAATAGAGGAATTGTACAGTATTGCAGTGCAGCAGTGCAGTCAAGAATATCCCAAGACTGAACTTCACGGCTGACTTGCTGCAGATAAAGGGCGTAGACGCATTTATTAGTACCATTATGCTTTTATGGGATAGTCAGCACACTGTCCTTTGATTTATGCATTGACATTTTTAAAGGGTTCATTTACCTAAAAATCCAAAATCGCTTTTCATTTTCGATTGACTATATTTATATACCAACAGGCTTGACCGACTTTTAGCCGGATGGGGAGGGGATGCTGGGAATGGTAGTTTAACAACTGCTGAAGTGTGTTAGCATCCCCATATATGATTTGGTCAGGGATTCAAGGATGCGGCATTGTTTCCCTGGTGCTTCTGACAGTTTGATCAAATGGGATTACATTTTGTTTCCAGAGACGACTGCCTCGTGTTCAGCTCAAGCAATCAAACATATAAAGCATAGATTTCCTACCAATGAAGAGATCCGTTAATCCAATCTAATCCAATAACCCTTGTCCCAGGATAAAGAGAATTTGTAGGCCGGCCAAAACCTCTCAGACTACTCTGCAAACATGGCAGCTCACTCACCGGCCATTTAAACCAGGCTGTGTCCTGTACTCTGTCAGGGCTGGTTTAGGGTTGGGTACCCCTATAGCAGAGAAGGGACAAACATAGTGGTACCAACAGGGCCGCTCCTGCAACAAGTGGCCAGTTACAATGGGTGGCAAAAAGCTGAAATTTGCCTCCAGTAGTACAGAGAGCTCTATAGCACCAACAATGCTGCCCCCCTCTGACCCACCCCAATGCTGATTTTTAAGTGTGGAGAGGGGGAAGGGCCCCAGAATCGCCTCTGGGTACCAAACATATACTTTGCTGCAGGCAGGGGAATAACTACAGAAGAAGCAGACCCTGCGGTTGCAGAGGGGACCCAGGAGGTATAGGGGTACCCAAGACGCCCTACTTAATCAGAAATTTCAATATATATTAGAAAACAGGATGACCTCTGGATATTTTGGGGCCCCTAAATAGATACAGTGTTTCTGAAACTTAACTGGCGTTTGGCAGAGAGCCCAGAATACGTGGCAGCTGCACTTGGATACTTTTGTAACAATTTAAGATAAGCAGGTCTCTGGGGGAAACTGACTTGCAGTTTAAAAGGGCAATTCACCTTCATTAGTAAAACTGTAATAACACATAAAAACCACAGAAATGTGTTCAAACTTTCATAATCTGCCAAATTTTGAACATGTAAATTAGGGGGTGTATCCACAAATATGGGTGTGGCCAGATGAGTTTTTGTCCCTTTTCCTATAACTAAAATGTTGGGAGGTATGGGTTCCCTGCCACCTCTTCATGGTACCTGGGTCCACCCAAAACCCACTTCCGATCCACCCCAGCTCCTCCCCCTCTTTACGCCATTTTGCCCCCTGGAAACCATGGGCCCCAGGTGATCATTTAGATTAAGGGGCATAACTACAGAAGAAGCAGACCCCAGCTGTAGGGGGGCACTGGAAGAATAGGGACCCCATGAGGCCCAAAATAATGAGCAATTTCAACATATATTGGTAAAAAAAGGACAACCTCTGGTATGTTGGGAGCCTTAAAATTATTTTGCGGTGGGGCCCAGTTAAATCTAGTTACACCACTGTCTAGATTCCATATTATCTCGCAGAGGTTGAACTTGAGACCAATTTAATCAAACAAGAACTGAACTAAAACCTTTAATAGGGTTAAGTGGCTACATTTGAGCTCCTAGCACACACCCAGGAGCTGAACAAGAATCTGCTATAATAGTGATTGAACTGGGGCCCTCTATAGGGTTGTGCAGGGGCTGAACTAGACCTCTCTAGAAGCATGCATAGCTGAACTAGAGCTCCCTACCCAGAGAACCCCCAGTGGGTCCAGGCACTAGTGGAGACCTGCTGGATAAAAAGCAAAATAACTCAAAAACCATAAATAATTAAAAATGAAAACCAATTGCAGATTGTCTCAGAATATCGCTCTCTACATCATACTAAAAGTTAACTCAAAGGTGAACAACCCCTTTAAAAACACTGAATATTTTTTCAAAGAAGCATTTTGCATTTTGCATTTGCATTTTTTGCATTTTTTTTTTCATTAGACAAAATGTTATTGTTGGGTTTACTTTGCCTTAAAATACCTGACTTTAGCTCAGCATAGGAACATACAGAAGCATGTTGTTCCATAATAAGGAATAAGTTGGCACTCCGTGTGCCATGAAATGTAAATGAATGGGCAGGATCAGCTCCGTGAGATTTCAGCACCACGGAGAGCGGCACAAGCATCAGACTAATATGACTTGTTCCCTGGTCGACACTGCAGCAAACGAGAAAGCACTGATCTCTTTTTGGGAGTCGGAACAAACAATAATTTGAATAACAAAGAACATCATCTGCAGGAAATGTCAGCTTCTCCCCCTTTATCCTGATAAAGTCCCAACCCTTATGTCTGCAAGCTCTTGCGGTTGCCTCATTCTCTATCAATGAGGAAGCAATGAGCAGTTTGCAGTCAATAAAAATAATTTTGTTGTATTTTTCTACATCTGTCTCTATATTTTTGTGTCCTGCTTACCTCAACTGCCCCTAGGGACTTGTGACCCACATTTCTCCTTTCCTACTCCCTCCCAGAAAACACACATTGCTGTATCGGATAGGTATTATAGCACCTTGGTTAAGGATTTGGTGCTTGTTGCCCTTTTTTGGTCAATCTCCCCGTTAGAAGTCCAACCTTAAATCAGGGAACATGTTGGTATATCAGCCATAGTTCCAAGAATATTTAAGGCAACAGATGTACAATACATGAGCTGAGCTGTAAAACAGGTTGCCCGATTGGACCACAGGCCAACTGGACACATACTGCATGAAGGGCCGCACATGTGTTTGACCCACTTTTCATTGTTCCGGAGCAGCAGCAGGAGCAGGGTCTTCAAAGGTTTGGCTCCTTTTCACTTCCTTTTGGCCGGCCGACTTTCATTAGGACTGATGATCCTCAACCCACCAAGACCTGAAATCAACCAAACTGCTAGACCATGTATGGTCAGCTAAACTAACCCACAAACTGGGCTTTGGGGTATATCTAGAAGAAAAAAATAAGCATTCTCCCCAAATCTTACCCTTACCAGCATTCATGAGCCCCCAATACTGCTCCAAGCTCTCATCTTTGGCTCTACCATTTGGGAACCACTGTTCCATACTCATCAAACC
Source organism: Xenopus petersii (assembly GCA_038501925.1). Classification (NCBI taxonomy): domain Eukaryota; kingdom Metazoa; phylum Chordata; class Amphibia; order Anura; family Pipidae; genus Xenopus; species Xenopus petersii. The sequence goes on from CM076679.1 coordinate 12,533,076, forward strand.
AATGTATGAGAATAGCTGGGATATGGTCAGACCTACTCAACACTCTAGCTGAACTGGCCCACCAAAAGGTCTGCACTGAGATTCAAACAGGTCCTGGCATGTCAAGGCCCACCATGTCCTAGGAGGGTCATGTGTCAGTTGGCCCATCTGCTCACCCATTTGACCGTGTGTGCCAATGAAGAATAAAGAAATTGATAAAGAGGCGTGGTCCTATGGGCTAAGGTTTTTTTACGGACCCTTGGCCCCGACTGCGCCACTACTCAAGGCACTACTCAAGGCAATGGGGCACAACTTCAGAAGACCTCAAGCATCTGGATACTTGTGATTTAAACCAAAGGGAAAAAGAAACAGTGATCCAGATGCCACACTGCACCATTAGCCTAATTGACTAGCGAAACCCTGAGCTTGCACCTCGTCACTCTCCCTAATCAGCCCCCTCCGTTATTGATCCCCCCTAATACGGTTACAATGATTAATTCCTTGTCTAAATAATTAGCCGTGTAAGTTAAGTTTCAAAGTGCTCGAGAACAGGAGATTATTGATGTCAATTGTCACCTAAACCGCACGATTGAACTTTACAAAGCTGCACTGCAAGGTGAAGTCTCCTCCCCACAGAGCTTGCAATCTACGTTTGATGGCTGAGGCTGACCATATGAATATTATCCTCATTTGGTATTGGGGGGGGGTCAGTTTGGGTCTATGTAAGGGCCAACAGAAAATGTAAATCCATGATGTCACAAGGTGGAGGGCGACAAAAAAGCTTTTCAACATTAGAGAAGCTCTATGGACAGAATAAATGTTGATGCAAGGTTTTAGTTACCCTTTGAGCGACACATCTACAGGAAAGGAAAGGCTTGTGTCAGCTGATGCTTTGTATCTTAGTTGAAGGAATCCCCCCTTGGGAAAAGCTCTGCCATTGGCCGGGGAATGCCAACCCTTCTCGCTTTGTTTATGGCTGTTTATTTACTATGGAAATCTCGGCACATGGTCCCCAGGGCCGCTCTCGCTGACAATGGCACTTGAATCAGGGTGGCCAGTTCTGCAGAATTCTGGGCAGTACCAACATTTCTCGGCAGCGGGGGGAACCACAATGGTTAGAAGTGTAGCCAACAGAAAAAGAATGCCATAAAGAGATTTGTGGGTGCTCTTACAGGGGTGCTGAATGGGGATTAAAGTTAGTGTTTGAGTTTTAAGATGATGGGGTCCCCCGGTACCAAGTACAAGCAGAGTGGTACAGTTGAAGCACAGGCAAAAGGTAAAACTGCATTATATCAGGGTGTAGAACTAGGGGTGACAGTCCTTGGTCCTATACATTGGGGCCCCAGAGTGAGGCAGGATTGGGTAGTAGAATAGCAGGGCTAGATGTTAGGTGGTCAGTAACATGTGGCCTTTTAGTTGTTATTGGGCGACAACTCCCAAAATCCCATGAACACCAGAAAGACTGCATGTTGGACATCCAGATTTATCATTGGAGATTATCAGCCCAAATTCTACAGACACGCCAGGCAGAAAGATAAGCCTCAATCCTACCCATAATAAGCACATGTCCATATGGCATCATCAGGGGCCCATACAATAAATAGGGTTTCTCATTGGCCTAATCCTTTGTGTTGTATCAGACACCTGCTCTGTTATTATTATTGTGCCGGATCAGAAACCTGCTATAGGGTGAATTTACCCCAGTACTTGGGCCTTGCGTGGCCTTTATACTGACAGACCCCTTGTGTTGTTGGCACCCTGTACCCAGTGCCTCATCACCCATTATTAAGGTTGTAATCCCAATGACATTTATACAGGAAGGGCCACTCTATGTCCAATAGCCCAAATATCCTTAATATGGGTCGGAGCCCCTTTTTCTCCCAATACCATTTCTGTAGCATTCCTAACACTTCCTCCTGTATCCCCAATAATGTATATATATTCTCACTACACCCTATAGCCTGTATTGGCCCCAATAGCCTTTATATTGGCAGGGGCTCCTATATCCCCACTATCCCTTACATAAGAGGGCCCTGTATCCCCACTATTCCTTATAAAGGCAGGGCCCCTATATCCCCACTATCCCTTACATAAGAGGGGCCCCTGTATCCCCACTTTCCCTTAAATAAGAGGGCCCTGTATCCCTATTCCTTACATAAGAGGGGTCCCTGTATCCCCAGTATTCTTTATAAAGGCAGGACCCTTGTATCCCCACTATCCCTTACATAAGAGGGGAACCTGTACCCCCACTATCCCTTAAATAAGAGGGGCCCCTGTATCCCCACTATCCCTTAAGTAAGAGGGGCCCCTGCATCCCCACTTTCCCTTAAATAAGAGGGCCCTGTATCCCTATTCCTTACATAAGAGGGGTCCCTGTATCCCCACTATTCTTTATAAAGGCAGGGCCCCTGTATCCCCACTATTCCTTACATAAGAGGGGTCCCTGTATCCCCACTATCCCTTACATAAGAGGGGCCCCTGTATCCCCACTATCCCTTACATAAGAGGGGCCCCTGTATCCCCACTATCCCTTACATAAGAGGGGTCCCTGTATCCCCACTACCGTTCATAAAGGCAGGGCCCCTGTGTCCCCACTTTCCCTTAAATAAGAGGGCCCTGTATCCCCACTATCCCTTACATAAGAGGGGTCCCTGTATCCCCACTATCCCTTACATAAGAGGGGTCCCTGTATCCCCACTATCCCTTACATAAGAGGGGTCCCTGTATCCCCACTATTCCTTGCATAAGAGGGGCCCTGTATCCTCACTATCCCTTACATAAGAGGCGTCCCTGTATCCCCACTATTCTTTATAAAGGCAGGGCCCCTGTATCCCCACTATACCTATAGGAAGGGGTCGATCTCTCCCCCACTATCCCATGTATTTCCACTATATCTTTATAGAGGGGAGTCCAGTCTCCTCAGTGTCCCTCATTTACTCAGGGGCCCCTGTATCCCCAGTACAGGCAGGAGACAAGTACCAAATGCAGCCGTTTCCAAGACCCCTCCCTCCAGTCCGTCTCCATCACCCCCGGGGTCGGTACCTTTCAGGATCAGCTCCTCGGTGTCTTTATCGAATCCGTCCCGGTGACATTTGCGCCAGAGTCCGGACACGGTGGAGTTGAAGCGGCGGCTGCAGTGGGGGTCGATGGCCAAATAGGGGCGGGATAGAGGCAAGTCCTGGGTCCCGGGGGGTCTCTCCCGAAGCCCCCTGACCCCCAAAGCCTCTGCCCTGGAAATAGTGCGGACTCTCCCCGACTCCCCCCCGCGAGGGCTCCGGATCCTGCTGCCGCTGCTGCTGCCGGGGGTCTCTCCGCGGAGGGGAAGGTGTTGGCCGGGGGTGTACATGTAGCCGGGGTCGTTCCGTTTCCCTCCGGGTTTCCTGCAGCGGTCTCGGTGCCTCCGGGCGTCCGTCTCGTACCAGTGATCGGTGCAAAGAGCCACGGCCAAAAGCGCGAGAGCGGCCAGAGCCAAACACAGACCCGCACCGGCCAACAGCCTCATAGCGCCGGAGAGACGGGCCACTGATCACCGGAGAGGAGGCTCCCCCTGCTGCCCGCGCTGCTTTACTGCTGCTGCTGCCGGAGGAGTGGCCTAAACACTGGAGGTGCCGCTGTCAGAGCTCTGGTGCTGCTCCCACAATAACACAGCTCCGGCCTCATTCCAATTGTCTTTATACATAAGAGACATCACAGCCGGAAAACAAGGATGTGTCTGATATTCAGCTGCTCTTGTGTTTGTGCTCGGGGCTCCCTAATGCCTTCTCTATTACTCTATTATTACTCTATTACACCATTATTCACCTTATTCACTCTAGTCTCTATGGACCAACCTCTCCCCTAGCTCTATTGCCGGCTCAGCACTAATATACGGGTCCCAGTGCAGCCCCCCAGCAGTGTCTGTCCCTCCAGCCCAGGCCAGTCCTTCACCCCCTACTCCCCCATTAATGGCTTCATTTCTCACAGTATTGTCTGTCCATCCCATATAGTGTCTCTGCCTCTCCACTAGTAACACTTATACACCTTTACTAACATGTCCTTCTACAACCCTCCAGTAGTATACATTTCCTTTGTGCCCTCCAGCAGTATATATTTTCCTTTGTGCCCTCCAGCAGAATGTATTTTCCTTTGTGCCCTCCAGCAGAATGTATTTTCCTTTGTGTCCTCCAGCAGTTTATATTTTCCTTTGTGCCCTCCAGCAGAATGTATTTTCCTTTGTGCCCTCCAGCAGTTTATATTTTCCTTTGTGTCCTCCAGCAGTTTATATTTTCCTTTGTGTCCTCCAGCAGTATATATTTTCCTTTGTGCCCTCCAGCAGTATATATTTTCCTTTGTGCCCTCCAGCAGAATGTATTTTCCTTTGTGCCCTCCAGCAGTATGTATTTTCCTTTGTGCCCTCCAGCAGTATATATTTTCCTTTGTGCCCTCCAGCAGTATATATTTTCCTTTGTGCCCTCCAGCAGTATGTATTTTCCTTTGTGCCCTCCAGCAGTATGTATTTTCCTTTGTGCCCTCCAGCAGTATATATTTTCCTTTGTGCCCTCCAGCAGTATGTATTTTCCTTTGTGCCCTCCAGCAGTATGTATTTTCCTTTGTGCCCTCCAGCAGTATGTATGTTCTTTTACCCTCCAGTGATATACCCTGTATTCCCTTACAGTCCTCAAGCAGTATACAGTACATGCCCCTGGTAAATGGGGTGCATAGTGAACTTGGGCGTTGATTCCGACTGATAAAGTGGGTGATAGTCAAACATACAGGTAATTGAATGTTTCCACTGGGCCTTTGTTCTGATCATTCAGACACTATAGGTGCTTTGTGCTAATGGGACCTACGTATTTAGACACAAGCTCCAACTGCTGGAATAACTCTGCAGTACTGACTTCCCTTACTGTAGGCCCTGTTATTTATAGCATATATATATATATATATATATATATATATATATATATATATATATATATACCCATGTATATATATATAGTGAATAAAGTACCTCCTCTTGTAAAATATAAGGATATTATAAGTTACCAAGGAGTTTCATGACCATATAAAAACACGAGGCCGAAGGTCGAGATAACTTCTAATATCCTCATATTTTGTAACAGGGGGTACTTTATTTATTATAATACACAAGTTTCAGTGAGTCATGTGACAGAAATGACATCAGAACTCCCCTTTAATAACTGATGACATCAGAACCCTCCGTTTATAAGGAGATAATTTACAAGATATTCATGGCTTTTGTGTATTATATCCCAATAAACAGCAGTATATACTGTATTCCAGTGTGTACTCATCTGCCTGAGACACCCACACCCCACCCACATTGTAGTTATTCATTTCCTTACAGTCACCCACGTATCCTCCTGCGCCTCCTCATCAGTCTGTCTGTGCCAAACCCCCACCAGTCTGTCTGTAATTCCCCACTGCATTATTTCACTCAGGTAACTACTTTCAGGCTAAAATTCACTTCTTTTTGTTTATTATGGGGAATACTCTATGTCTTCACTAACAACATTCAAGAGTTCATGTGACAGGGTCCATAGAGAACAATGAAACCTATTTTGAGCTACAAAATCCCTAGTGTATTGTGGCCCTTAATTGGTCTATAATTACCCACCCACCACTCTGTAATTGCCCTCCTGTCAAACAGTCTGACTGTAATTACCCACCCAGTAGCTTATTATTATTAGTCTTCTTCTAATTAGCCCATTGTCTGTTAATCTGTCCCTACCCAGATGCCAGTCTGTAAGTTCCTTCCCTCCTGTTTGTTTGGCTAATTTTCCAGTTATCATTACCTGCAATTCAACCAGTCTACCTATATAAATATAAATATATATAAATATATAAGGCATGCCTTTTCTGGGTCAACCCAGTCTGCCCCTTCTTGATCCTTCAGGTGATGTCAGAGATGGGTGGTTGGGTGTGGGTCATCGGTTTCTCAATAAGTTGTTGACCCATGTATCACCAGTAACCGCTATCTACCCGTGTACATACCATTTGGTCAAATTGTAATAGACCGCAACATGCAATAGACTATAAATCCATAGCTCTCCAAATTTCTGACTGGAGTGGGTATTTGTAGTTTAATGATATCCATGCCCTTGGCGGATGCATACAATAGAGTAAAAGCATGTTTGAGAGTTGTAGTTCATCACCATTAGGGTAAGTCATGGTTCAGGATAATAGTAAGTAAAGGTATTGTTGCCTTAAAGGAGAACTAAAGAAGTAGTTAGAAATGTTGTACATTATGTTTTGGGTTTCTGTACCAGCCCAAGGCAACCACAGCCCTTTAGCAGTAAAGATCTGTGTCTCCAAAGATGCCCCAGTAGCTCCCCATCTTCTTTTCTGCTGATTCACTGCACATGCTCTGTGCTGCTGTCACTTACTGAGCTTAGGGACCCACTCACAATATACAGTACACATAGAATAGAAATGTCCCAATATAAGACTGATTAGTAATTAATACACATAATTACTACATGGCAGCACAGAAACCAGTGCAATTAGCATCAGAATTTAATAATCAGCAAACCTGTAGCATCAGCTTATATTACAGCCAGGGAAGCTCATTTTCTGCTGGATAATTAGCGACGAGCCCTAAGCTTAGCTTCTCAACAGCCAATCAGAGCCCACTGAGCATGTGAGTGTCACAGACACTTTCCAAGATGGTGACCCCCTGTGACAAGTTTGAAGTCCTGGATCATTGCTGCTATTGACAAGCTGAAACTTTAGCCTCGTGCAATAAAGTCAGCATGTAAAATATGCCATTTTTAACCATATTATTTTTTAGGGTTTAGTTCTCTTTTAAAGTGCCTGGGGTCCTGGGTTCAGTTGAAGCCACAGTAATGTCTATATGGAATTTGTATGTTCTCCCAATGTCTGCATGTGTTTCCTTTCACACCCCAAGATGTACAGGAAGGGTAACTGGCTCCTGATAAAACTGACCATAGTGTGTGTCCGTGGCAGCTCCAGCATTGGACTTGGGGGGGGGGGGATCTGGGACCCACTGGGGCTGGCCACAACCCCCTCCAACTAGGGTTGCCTCATTTTCTGGAAAAATACCGGCCTTCCTATATATTTATCTTTTTTCCCTATTAATAACATTGGGATCAACCATTTTTACGGTAAAATACTACCTCCAACCAGCCATGCGCTTACTTTATTCTTTTTTGCGTTCACAGTCGGGGCCAGGGGGGTGGCCAGGGGCAGCACCGATCGTATGAACCAGGGGTCTGGGTCAGTGGGGCCCACAAGGGCCCATCTGGTTTTTTCCCGGTGTCCAGCCAGCCCACTCCAACTCTGGTAAGCTCCACTGGGATGAACACTGAATATATATCATTGTTCTCTATGGGGACATGAAGCCCCCTGATATAAGTTAAGCTTCATAAGATAGTACCTCTGTTATATAAAGACTAATTCATTACAGTCAGCATCAGTGTTGGACTGGCCCACCGGGATACCAGGAAAACTCCCGGTGGACCCAGGTGTTAGTGGGCCCTCTTGTTTCTAAACATTTGGCCTATTTCGTGGTCATTCTCTATTTCTTTATTTCTTTAATTTCTTTAATAATGGGAGAATATTGTAAATATATATAAAAGACTATGAGAATAAAGAGGTTGAGTGAGTAGAGGAGGAATAATAGTTTGGAAAGGTCCACTGTCTAAGGTTTTCTGGTGGGCTCAAGGTTTTAAGTTTTCTGGTGGGCCCAAGGTCTAAGGCTTTCTGGTGGGCCCCTGGCATCCCAGTCCGACATTGAGCGTCTATTCTGTGTTCTTCTTTCTAGTCAACAATAAGCCCCCCCATTGTGTTCAGACTGCCCAATCTCCATCCTTTCATCCTAAATGCCCGTCTGTTGGTTTCTCCTGTTCCCTGTGCCAGCTCCTCTCTATCTGCCCTGATGACTCTTCATTCTGTTTCCCCAATGCATTCACCTCCCCCTCCTTCCCAAAATGTTGATTTATGAATAGACAGCGACTCTGTGTAAATGTGATCCACCCCCACCCAGAGTATTAGTCCCCAGCAAGAAGCTGTGAGCAGTCTGACCGAGCCATCTGTCCCAATAAATTAGCCCAGCGGATAGGGAGGGGCACCTGACTAGTAGTGAATGGTGGTGTGTGTGTATTTGTGTGTGTGTATTTGTGTGTGTGTGTAAGAAGCAGTGGATGCAGCTGCTGTGTGTGTGTGTAAACGTGTCAGTATGACAGCTCTGGAGGTGTGCTGGGACATAGGTGCCTCCGAATAGACTGCAGGGCTCTCATTGGCTGCCAATATTTCCCCTTCTATTTTTTCCCCCTGTCGTTTGCTTATAATTATGCATATCACTGCCCCCCCAATTAACGCTTTCGCACGGTTTGTCTGTGTGCCCCCTCAGATTCTCAGTGTAACCTGCTCCAGCTGCGTCAGAGCGTTGATATTCCCAGCAATGTGCAGCTATAGTTATTCTAATACACAGGGGCAGCCAGGGACTGAGCTGTCATATCTATGTTAATAATGGCAGTTTGGGCTGTGGCGCCTCCATGATTTTCTTTCCCCAGCATGGTGTTATTTGCAGGTGGGGCCGTAGGCGAGGTGTGTTGGAGGGGGAGTTGGCATGGTAGGCATGTGATTAAGTGTTCCCTGGTGGCACGAAACGCATAAGCTTTTTCTTTTTTTCATAATGAAAAATAAATTCAAACTTTTTTTTTTAAAATAATTACTCCCGGCTTTGAATTATTTGGTCCGGTATGGTGCCATCCTGCAATAATGTATCTCTGAGTAAACTCCCCTTGCTGAAGGTCTGAGGCATTTGCACCCGGGCCCACCATGGCGGCAAGAGTTTAGTATAATCCACAAAACTGATTATTCATTTATCTTTGACTCAAGGATCTGTGCCTAGGGAAGCACCCATGGGTGCCTATAAAAAAAAAACATATTACTGAACCCCCTGCCCCACTGGGCCCCCCCTTGCACAAAAAATACCCAGCCCCCACCTATCCACTCCCCCCCACACCCTGCCCAGTGGTTGCAGATTTGGCAGCAGATGTTGGGTTAGGGGGTCCCCATTGTAGGACTGAATGGTCCAAGGCCTACCAGGCTTCCAATAAAGGGGTCCCCACCACCGCCCTCCAGTGCTGTTACCTGTTCTCTGGGCGGGAGGGGGTAGATCGTGGAAGAAGTGTGGGCCTGTTCAGGCAGCAGACAGGTTTGGGTCTGGGTCAGCCCAAGTTTGACAATGGGGTACCCTGTAGCAGTGCAGCAAAAGTGCATGCACCATGACATCCCACCTGTCAACATTGTACGCATTACAAGATGAGGGCACTGCCTAGGGCAGCACCTTACCTAACTACACTGTTGAGTAGGGGTCGGCTTTTTGCTGACCTACACAATTCCTGCCCTGGCTAGAATCGAACCTTAAATGGGAAATAAAGTTTAAAATAGAATATAGCTAGAAATGCTGTATTTTGTATACTTAACATAAACATGAACTTACTGCACCACTAATCAAACAAATGATTTATGTTTTCAAAGTTGGCAACAGGGGGTCATCATCTTGTAACTTTGTTAAATATCTTTGCAAGACCAAGACTGTGCACATGCTCAGTGTGGTCTGGGCTGCTTAGGGATTGTCATATATGATCAAAACAGCACAAGTCAAATAATATCTGCCAGAAGCCGATACAACAAGACTAATAATAATCAGAATATACAGACTGCACTGGGTCCTGTGTTGTCATTTAATCTAATGTGGATTTTATAGTTTTTGTATTGTTTAATACAAACATTCTCCAACTCTGCAGAGCCAGTGGCTGCAGCAAAATAATCCTCCAAATAAAATCCCAGTTTATCTGTTTAAATCTGTCTCCACGATCTTCGTCCCTGCAGCTGGAGTTGGAAACAGTAAAGAGGATGTAAAGGCAAAATAAAATCCAATACAAATCTTTACACAGTCGCCGATTGCTCTGCAGGGAAACAAACAAAGCTGCTTAAATTCTGCATGGCTGGGAAGTAAGGCGGGGGCTCCCCCTGCTGTTCATAAGTATGATTGTTTCCCTGCAGAGCAGTTAGGGACCGTCTGACAATTCCTATCCACAGCAGTAAATGAAGGTAGAGTTTCACTGCATACAGTCAGGTTTCTTATAAAAACGGTACACATTTTTTAATTAAAGTATATTGGAGATAGGTTTCTTTTCATTAAAGAAAGTAAGAATGGGATTTTATTTTTTTGCCTTTACAATGTAGCCGTACATGGGCAGATATCGCTCAGAGAGGGTTGAAGATCCCATTGGATGAGGAAAGCATTGTCAAATTGATAAAGTCCTGATTTTATAGCCCTGTTGACCAGTGATCGGTTGAGAGTGGCCAAATCGGGGGCTGGGGGGCCCTTTGTGCCCCTTCCCTATTTAGCGCACCTTGAATTTACCTCTTTAAAGTGGAATGTAGAGACACTGCTGTTGCTTTATCATGGTAAATGAGGCTGCTCTCATAGGAAACATGCCAGCGATCACTGGACTGTATTGTGCAGCCGCTCACTGTTGCATGCTGGGAGGGGGAATCTTTGTTGTGTACAAAAGCCCAGCGCTATTGTGATGTACAGGCTCATTACTGCAGCCTGCACTGTGCCACGTTTCATGCCACAGACTTTTATTCTTGCGGTTATTGTTAGTGACCCTAAATGGATGTGCAGTTACAGTATATGTTTAAGGTCAGGCAGAGGAGGGGCCCTAAAGTGAATTTGGGCCCCTTTATTTTCTAGTTACGCAACTGGACCAGCCAAACGAGCAAATTATGTCCTTGAAACACTGCTACAAGTGAATATGTAGTATGAGAGCCACTTGATGTTCTGTCTGGGAGCAGGCCAGATAGAAGCTTAAGTTACTGATGCAGGAAGCATCCTTGGACGCTTCCTGCATCAGTAACTTAAGCTTCTGTCTGGCCTGCACCCAGACAGAACAGAAGGGGGCTCTCATGTTACACATTCATAATATTAGCAGTAAAGTCCAGGCATTTTTCAGATGCCCAGCTAAGGAATGCCATCTTTCCTACCCAACAGAGATGCTTTGTTGGCTTTTGCTGCTCTGAATATTTCTTTATTCCTTATTGCTGACTGGCAAATGTGTGGGTTGCAAATTCAACAAAAGCATACAATTACCCTTCTCTGCGCCCTCCCTGTCTGCAATACACCAATACCAGTGGCTTTGGGGAGGGAGCCCTCCAGCTGAATGCATTTATACAGACCATAAATGAAAAGTGATCTTTAAAGGGGTTGTTCACCTTTAAATTAACTTTTAGAGAGTAATATTTTCCGAGACAATTTGCAATTGGTTTCCATTTTTTATTATTTGCGGTTTTTGAGTTAATTAGCTTTTTTTTTCAGCAGCTCTACAGTTTGCAACAGTTTGCAATCTGGTTGCTAGGGTCCGAATTACCCCAGAAACCATACATTGAATTGAATTAGAGACTGGAATATGAACAGGAGAGGTGCCAGTGACCCCCCCATTTGAAAACTGGAAGGAGTCAGAAGAAGAAGAAGGCAAATAATTCAAAAACAATAAAAAGACCAATTGCAAAATTGGCCATTCTATAACGTAATCTAATTGTAAAGCTAACGTAAAGGTGACTCATGCCTTTAATATTATTAATAAAATATATCTTTATAATTGGTGGTTTATGGTGTTATTTTATAATAGGCTCTAATAGGGGGTGAAGTTCGACTCCCTATATATCATGGAGTCGGCAGTTGCAAAGGGCAACATGTCCCCCTTATTAGGGTTTGATGTTGGAAGGTACAATTTTCTGTTAAACACAGCTTTACGCTCCGCAGACCCCCTTGTAATAAAAATATCACTAATAATAATAAAAACGGACAAATGGGACCCCTGACCCGGTTGTATAAATCAGAACCATTGTGTGCAATGACAAGTCCCCGCCCCCTTTCCCTGGGCAGGTGTCAGTCTATTTCTTGAGCTCTCTGTGATCAGCTGGGGTTCCCTAAACCTCATCACAAAGTAATCAGACAGTCAGTCCCTGGAGACACATGTAGGGGCCCGCGTTTAGGCAAACAGGACCCTTATTAGCCTCCCCTTTAATTTTGGAGGAGGGGGTCAAATTAACACGTCAATTGGCAGCTTCTATGAACAGCTGTGCCCTGTAAGGATATTTATTGGTTATTACTCAAAGTCCAGCTTTTACTCAGGCCTTCAATTAGGGGACTGTATACCCAGAGCTCAGCAGATCTGTCTAAACGGCTGTCGTTGGACTACAGCTCCCAGCATCCCCTACAGCCAGCTGTTTCTAGAAAATGTAGTTTGAGAACACCTAGAGACAAGCATGCTTCATATCTAATTATATGATCATTTAGATGGAGATTGCAAGCTGCATGGGTTTCTTGTCAGCCAATTAGCAAGCAGGATATGAACTTTTGAAACTTAAGGGTAAGGGCACACCTGGAGATTCGGGGAGATTTAGTCATTCCGGCGACTAATCTCCCATAACTACTTCCCCGTGTCTTCTTCCTGCTTCAATAAAAAAACACCTGCGGCCTGGCACATCGTTTTCCGAAGTCGCACGGTTTCCTTGTGAGGCAACTTCAGAAATCGACGGAGATTGTTGCTTCGCAGAAGAGGCGATTAGTCGTCAGGCAACTAAATCTCCCCGAATCTGTCCATGTGCCCCTACCCTTAGGGCAGAGACACATGCTCCTATTTTGGGAGATTAGTCACCCAGCGACAAATCGCTTCTTCTGCGGACGACTAATCTCCCTGAAAAGCCTTCCTAAATCGCAGACGGGAAGGCACTCGGATTGCTTCTGTTTTCCGAAGTCGCGCAGTTTCCTCGTGAGGCAACTTTGGGCAACTTCGGAAAATGAAGCGTTCCAATCGATTTTCATTCTAGCCGCGCAGGAAGGCAGTTTGGGGAGATTAGTCGTCCGAAGAAGAAGTGATTTGTCGATGGGCAACTAATCTCCAGAAATAGCAGCGTGTGTCTCTGCCCTAAAGGAGTTGTTCACCTTTAAATAACTTTTAGTATGATGTAGAGAGTGATATTCTGAGACAATTTGCAATTGGTTTTCATTTTTTATTATTTGTGGTTTATTAGTTATTTAGCTTTTTATTCAGCAGCTCTCCAGTTTGCAATTTCAGCAGCCTGGTTGCTAGGATGCAAATTACCCCAGCAACCATGCACTGATTTGCATAAGAGACTGGAATATGAATAGGAGAGGGGTCTAAATAGAAAAAGGAGGAATTAAAAGTAGGAATAACAACACATTTGTAGCCTTACAGAGCATTTGTTTTTTTTAGATGGTGGAAGAGAAGGCGGATCATGCATCTACGACAAAAATATAAATAATGAAGACTAATTGGAAAGTTGCTTAGAATTAGCCATTTTAGAACATACTAAAAGGTAACTTAAAGGGCTTCTGTCACAGAAAGGTTTTGGCTCAGTACATATATGGGCTTGTGCAACACGTATGTGCATTCTGAGCAAAGCGAAACACTTGCTTATTATGCATGTGTATGCTCCAGCATGGCAGTTTACGGCGGGGGCCTATTCTTGATAGATTACTATTACTTTTCCCATCTGGAGTGTGGCTGTAATAACCCATGCATCCAGTGGAGTGGTAAAAAAAAAAATATAGACGTCCTTGAAAGTTACTGAAGTAGGAAGTGTCTCCTGTCACATTTAGCAATAGAATGGAGCAGAAAAGCAGCAGGGGATGCTTAAGTAACTTAAGTGCCTGTCTGGCCTGCACCTGGACTGAACAGGGCGCTCTCAGGGCTTCACTGCTAAAAATGTCGTAAATAATGAGAAACATTGCATCAATGCAAATCGCAAAAGTGCTAAGAAGAACACTCTGAGCACTTTTAAGTTAGACCTTTAGGGTCAGGGCACACACTCAGATTCGGGGAGATTGGTCGTCTGGAGACAAATCTCCTGACTAATCTCCCCGAATGTAAATTGCCGGCGGGATGGCAAATAATTACCTCTACAATATAAAATTTCATTCCTGAACCAGCAAGTGTATTTTTTTTAGTAATATTGGTGTGTACGTTCATCTCAGGTTATTTTGCCTGGTCATGTGCTTTCAGAAAGAGCCAGCACTTTAGGATGGAACTGCTTTCTGGCAGGCTGTTGTTTCTCCTACTCAATGTAACTAAATGTGTCTCAGTGGGACCTGGATTTTACTATTGAGTGCTGTTCTTAGATCTACCAGGCAGCTGTTATCTTGTGTTAGGGAGCTGCTATCTGGTTACCTTCCCATTGTTCTTTTGTTTGGCTGCTGGAGGGGGGGGGGGGAAGGGAGGGGGTGATATCACTCCAACTTGCAGTACAGTAGTAAAGAGTGACTGAAGTTTATCAGAGCACACGTCACATAACTGAGGGCAATTGGGAAACTGACAATCTGTCTAGCCCCATGTCAGATTTCAAAATTAAATATAAAAAAAATTGTTTGCTCTTTTGAGAAACGGATTTCAGTGCAGAAGTCTGCCGGAGCAGCACTATTAACTGGTACCTTTTGAAAAAAAACTTTTTCCCATAACAGTATCCCTTTAAGAGAGACTTGTAAACGCAGAATTCCGATTGGTTGCCATGTGCTGTATCAGTATAGTGACACCGGGGGCTCCCTCTGGGCTCTGTAATTGACTCCTAAACTCCTTATGAATCTCAAAAAATACTTTTTTCATCAGATTACTATTTTTTTTAAAAAAATTTCCTGGTGAAAACGCAAAAAGACATTTTTTCCCACCAACACTCATTAGAATAAAATACATTTTCACCCGGCGTTGGCGATAATAAATGCAGACAAGAGGCGGCGAGGCTGTAATAAATAGAAACGTTATTGTATTCATGCAAAAGATAAAGAATATCATAAAACTCTCATTATTGTAGTGTTTCATATGCAAAATAACATCTATGCGGCTCTTGTTAAAATAAAGCAGAGACTCTGTAACAATCCTATATAAAATCCTATAAAATGACAATCACACCGGGCCATCCCCCTGCGTGTCCCTTCTTAAAGGGCCAGTCCAGCCGTGTACTGAATGATGTAGGAGGAACCAGAGCAGTGGGTCACACTTGGGCAGATTGTGTCACTTGGGGAAGATAATAAATAAAAAAAGGGCTTTAGTTTGGGCACGGGGGCAGCTGCTCGGCAGGTCAGTGCCATTTGCACCTATTAATGCCAGCGAGGGGCAAGGAAGACCCTTACCAAACACCCGCCATTAAAAAGTACAAGGCTCCCTTTGGCAATTGCACCCACATGAACAATTATTAAAGGAAAACTATACCCCTCAAACAATGTAGGTCTCTATAAAAAGATATTGCATAAAACAACTCATGTGTAAAAACCTGCTTCATGTAAATAAAACGTTTTCATAATAATATACTTTTCTAGTAGTATGTGCCATTGGGTAATCATAAATAGAATATTGCTATTTTAAATATTAAGGGCCGCCCCCTGGGATCGCATGATTCATGGTGCAGACAAACATACCAACAAACCATACTTGTTAGGTCACATGAGCCAATTAACAGCCACAGTTGTGTCTTTTGCTTCAACACTTCTTCCTGTTACAGTTATAGTATTTCTGGTCAGGTGATCTCTGAGGAAGCACACAGACCATCACAAAATGGTGGCTCAAGGCAAGAGATGTAAAAGGGCAATATTTACTTAAATATATAGACCAGTTTGAAAAGATTCTTTAATATGTCACTTAATTTAATATAGACTATCTGTTGCTCAAGTATTAATTTTGGGGGTATAGTTTTCCTTTAAATCATATCCAATTTAGGGGTGTGAAATAGTGATGTGCGGGCCAAACCGATACCCGCAGGTCGGGCGGGTTCGGGCCAACCTCGCACGGGTGGTCGGTAGTTGCGCGTTGAGCTCTTCTCCTGCTCTCCCCAGCTGCCACCGTTAAATGCCGGCTTCGTCTTTTATAGACGCTGCGCCTGCTAGCCCCTCCTCTTTTGTGATGTAATCGGCAGGGCGGGTCTATAAAAGCAACCCGGAAGTGCAGATGCGGGCCAAGGGAGGGTGGGTTAGGGAAATCCGACCCGCACATCACTAGTGTGAAAGTAGGCGCCCACTCAATATGCCCATATTGTCCCTGGTGCCCTTTAACAGAGAAAAAAAAAGGAGGAAAGGTGAAATAGGTACAAAAATGAGACTCACAGGGGTTAAAGGGCACCTAAATAGAGCTGGTAAAACAATACTAACAAGGCACAGTGCCTGCTACAAGCATCCTATGGGTTCTACTAGCCAGGAGAAATTTTGGGGCATTTTAAAGGGGTTGTTCACCTTTGCGTTAACTTTTAGTATGATGTAGAGAGGGATATTCTGAGACAATTTGCAATTGGTTTTCATTTTTTGCGGGTTTTTTTTCAATTATTTCGCTTTTTTTATTCAGCAGATCTCCACGTTGCAATTTCAGCCGCCTGGTTGCTAGGGTCCAAATTGCCCTAGCAACCACGCACAATTTGAACAAGAGACTGGAATATGAATAGGAGAGGCCTGGATAGAAAGACGAGTAATACAAAGTAGCATTAACAATAGATTTGTAGCCTTACAGAGCATTTGTTTTTTTGAGATGGGGTCAGTGACCCCCTATTTGAAAGTTGGAAATAATTAAAAAAAAAAAAATAATAATAATGAGCAATTGAAAAGTTGCTTAGAATGAGCCATTGTATAACATACTTAACATAACTTAAAGCTGAACCACCACTTTAAAGGGGTTAAACAGAAAGAAACAGGAGGGGGCAAAAGCAAGAAGAATGGGCAGGATGGCACAAAGAGACCAGGAGTTGGAATTCCCTTACTGTGCTCTGAAACTGCCTGTGTAAAAGCAATTGGTCCTTCTAGTTTGGCATGAACCCTGTGCATATTGATGTGAATGATATTCCCTGCTCTGCCCATAGTGTGACACTCTGTGCTGCTCTCCTATACAGTACTGGGCTCGTACCACTGACTGAGAGCAGGGGTAAGTGCAGACAAACTAGGACTCTCAATCCATTTGTGCAAACAGCAACTTGTTCGTATTGCTTTCAGCGTATAAACATTTAAAGGGAACATCTTAAGGATAAAATAGTAGACTAAAAAGCAGGGAGTATACCTTTAAATGGCTACCATACCCAAAACTTTCTTTAAGTACAAGGGTAGACACATGTACATGTGGTATTCTGAACCCTGCTAGGGAGTGTGCCATTTCTGTTCAATTGCCACGCCTTTAATTAGGCCACTCCTTCTGAACTAGCTTTTTTTTTCCATTAAAGTAACAGTAACACCAAAAAATGAAAGTGTTTTAAAGTAATGAAAATATCATATAGTGTACAAACAGAAAGAAAAATGAGTACGAAATAGTATAGTGGCCCTTTAAATATATGGAGCCTTGCAATCTGACTTGGTTTACGCAACTCTTTAGTTTAACTCAGATGACCGGCCAAATATATTTTCACCTCCCGTACATTCAGAATAAATAGGGATAGGGATTCACCGAATCCAGGATTCAGTTCGGGATTCTGCTAGGATTTAGTTCGGGATTTGGCCTTTTTCAGCAGGATTCAACCAAATCCTTATGCATATGCAAATTAGGGGCGGGAGGGTAATTACGTGACTTTTTGTCACAAAACAAGGATTAAAAATTGCAAATTAGGATTTGGCCGAATCTCTCGCGAAGGATTCAAGGGTTCGGCCGAATCCAAAATAGTGGATTTGGTGCATCCCTAGAATAAAGACTGCATGGCACAAAACATACCGGCCGATAAACTAACCAACCCTAAGAACAGATTCCAAGGCTCCGCCTCCCTCGGCAGAACATACAATATACTTAGCATTAAAAGCAGCAGCGTTTTGTCTGGAGTTCATTACTTATAACCTTTTTGTGCAGCAAGGAGTTTGTGTGTAAGAAATGAAGGTCAGCTAATAAAATACCGATCGCTCCAGGGAATAAGTGGGACCCTCTGTAAAAGCGGGCAAATGCCATGTCAATTGAAGTTAATGGAATGTAAGGACTAGGGATGCATCGAATCCACTCATTTGGATTCGGCCAAACCCCTGAATCCTATTTTGCATCTGCAAATCAGGGGTGGGAAGGGGAAAACATTTTTTACTGTGTTTTGTGACAAAAAGTCACATAATTTCCCTCCCCGTCCCTAATTTGCATATGCAAATTAGGATTCGGTTCAGCCGGGCAGAAGGATTCAGCCAAATCCGAATCCTGCTGAAAAAGGCAGAATTCTGGATTCGGTGCATCCCTAGTAAGGACTCGTATATCAGTAAATCTGCTCAGGTTGCTCCCCGTGTAAGATGCTATTAGCTGCTTTAAGGGGGACAAATTCAATTTGCGTTGAGTGCTCTTCTGAGCACTTTTGCAATATATCCTTTTGTTTCAATGTATTTTTTATAATTCTAATATTGTAACCTCAGCCCCATCCTGCTGTTTGGCCTAGCCAGACAGAACTGCAAAAACTACATTTACTAAAGCAAGAAGCATCTCTTGATGATTTCCTTCTCAGTTATATGACCCCTGTCACACACAGTAATAGAACTGAGCAGGGAAGTGTCAAGAGAAGCTTCATGCGTCATTGAAATAAGCTGTTGCCTTTCTTCCTTGGCACTCACCTGGGTCAAACAGCAGGGAATGTTGAAATGTTATGTAAAATGCAAAAAGTGCTCAGAAGAACACTCTCAACAACTTTACATTTTAAGAAATGTTAAGACTTTATCAGCTGCAATACTGCTTAGGGGAGCACTTTGAGTTTAAATATATACAGTGAAACCTCAATTTCACATCCCCTTATTTTAAGTTTTCCCTCATTTTACATTGTTGTTTTGTGGTCTTATCTATATAATATCCATAATACATTTCCCTCATTTAACATTTTCCCAGATTTTACACCATTTTCTCTGGTCCCTGCTCTACTACTATTGGCATTGCATTTGTTTTTTTTCAGCAGTTTGGGGTACCAGTTGTTAGTTGCTCTCCCCACTTCCTGTTACTAAACAGGAAGTGGTGAGTGCAAATTGCACCCCTTTCAAAAATATCACATGCTGTTTAAAATATCCGCCGCTGCAGTGGAATGGAAACCAGTGTGATGCAGACAGCGGAGAGACAGAAATCTGAGGTAGCTCCGGCACTCATTTAAAGAGACGTGCAGCGGGAGAAGCTGGGGGTACATGCAGAATGTATCTATGCGAGCAACCACATGCTTAAAGGATAAGTAAACCTTTAAAATAAGTGAATGTAAAATTGATGAGGTTGCTTTTCTAAGCACTTTTGCAATGTACATTCATTATTTGTTCATTTTTAATTCCAAGAAAGAAAGAGGCTGCTCTGATGTTCTTCTGCTAAGGAAAACAATTAGAAACCTTTCTCACATCTTTCCTAACCAGAAAGAACCAGAAAGCAGCCTCTTTCTTTCTCCTGACAACTTCCTTGACTACTTGGTGGTCAGACTGGTGGGAAACTAACCAGCAGGTGGTGCTGTTGTAACAAATTTATTCATATTAACATTACACGTATACCTTAATATCTTGGAATGAAAAATAAATAATGAATGTACATTGCAAAAGTGCTTATCATAGCCCCCTCATCAATTTTACATTCACTTATTTTAAAGGTTTACTTATTCTATAACAGGTGATAGAAGCACAGGGCAAGGATTGAACGAGCAAGAGAGCAATGCAGAAACCATAGATAGAGAAAACGTGACAATTCAGCCACTGCACCCATAATCCTCTCTGGCAGCTGGATCGCCACAATACGACTGGTTAGCAGCAGCCAATGGATAACCACAGGTTTGGCCTGGGGTCTACTTAAAGGAACAGGTAAACCAAACCATTGTTTTCTGCTTGACACGGAGCCCTGCCCTGCTCTCTCTCAACACCACCTCTTGCAGTGTTGAATGTGTGGGTGACCCTCCTGCTCTTTACAGAGATGTTATTTCTGGCCCATTGCTCTTCTCATTCCACTACCAGCGACAAGACGGTTATCACTGCGATCCCACAGCAGATCAAGAGGACCTGTCCGAGAGAGTTCCTGGGAAGAAAAAAAAAATGGAGGAAGTCAGAATCGGCAGTTCAGTCAATTATGATGAGTTATGCTGCAACGAGGACCCTCACCTAACATTTTTCTCCTCTATGAGGTCGGGTAGAACTGTAACTAGTGCAATGTACAGGAACCCTCCAGATGTGAATGGTAGAATCCAAGCCACTGCCTCCCCTGCAGGGGATAAGTAGAACAAGCAATGTTAGAAATGGGGGTAGAGATCGAACGTGTCCGTCTGTCCAGCTGCTCAATTGCCCACCTGCTCCCTTTGGGGACTGTGCACATAGCGCAAAGGCAGCTCCCAACATTCCACCCAGCGCTGTGGTCAGTTGCAGCCTAGCGGCATTCCAGCGGTCAAACCCGGCGCGCAGCAGGATGGCGAAATCCCCAACCTGACAGCAGGAAAGATCCAACAAGGTCAGATGTACAGCACTGAAGGACAGACACTAGACATTAATACTGAACTTAAAAACAATAATGCACTCACCTCGTGAGGAATTTCATGCAACAAGATGGCCACGGTAGTGAGGATGCCAACCTGGAAGTGGGGGGGAGAGGTCAGCCACCATCAGAGCCATCTACCCAATCAGAAAGCTGAATGGAGTCTACGAGGCAAAAACCTTAGTACTTACCTTCATACTGACTAAGAAACTGCCTGCAACCGCCATGCCATGGGTAAAGTTATCAATGGTGTTGGCCAGGAGGTTGAGATAACCACTGACCTGTAATAAAAATTAAAAAAAAAAAAGAAGATACAGTGGCTAGGGCCAGGTTTCTTAAAGGAGAAGCAAAGCATCAATCTAAGGGGAGTGGCAAATGTTAGGGCACCCCCAAAGGATTGTAATTACTCACCT
This sequence comes from Xenopus petersii, assembly GCA_038501925.1. Classification (NCBI taxonomy): domain Eukaryota; kingdom Metazoa; phylum Chordata; class Amphibia; order Anura; family Pipidae; genus Xenopus; species Xenopus petersii. Next base: position 12,553,933 of record CM076679.1, read on the forward strand.
GATACCCTGGGCTGATGCTCTTGCGAGTGAGCAAGCCTCTTCCTTCCTTCTTTCTTCCCGTGGGTGCACATGCGCAGTAGAGTTAAAAGTCGCCTTTTTGTTCTACTGCACATGCGTCGGATGTTGGATTTTGAATAAGGAAGGAAGAGGATCAACTGCTCACAAGTGTCCAGACCGGTGCAGTTTTCTGCTAAAAGGAGCACCAGACCAGGCATCAGCATAGTCATGACAATCCTTAGGGGGTGCCCTTATATTTGGCATCCCACTTGGGTGCCAAATATTAGGGGAACGTCTACTTTAAAGAAGAAGGAAAGCTACAGAAGCAGTTTATTGCCAATATATTAGCCACTATAGTACAAGCTATAAAACTATATTTATTCTGTAGAATGCAGTAAACTGCTCTCTCTGTTTGTTTAGGACAGCAGCTGCCATAGTAGCTTGCTGTGACATCACTTCCTGCCTGAGAATCTCCCTGCTTACTCATAGCTCTGGGCTCAGATTACAGCAAGGAGGGGGAAAAGGGAGAGAGGAGCAAACTGAGCATGCTCAAGCCCAAGCCCTGGAGGTTTAAGCTGAAAACAGGAAGTCTGATACAGAAGTCCATGTGTACACGATAGAAGGAAAGAAAAGCTGTGTTTCTTTTGACAGAGGACTCCGGGCAAAATTATTTTGAGGGTTTACTGGTGTATTTATATAGACCTTTCTGATAAAGCTCACTTACTTTTAGCCTTTCCTTCTCCTTTAACCATGGGTCCCCAAATGTCGCTGCACTACAACTCCCAAGCATTCTTTATTATATAACCCAGCAACATCGGGGGAGCCAATGTTTAGAAAGAGGACGTTTGGAGTCTATAGTCTACCTGGTAGCAATTACTTACCTTGATGTGATCATTAGAAGGTTTCTGCGTTTGGCATTTCTGCTTGCTGTTGTTCTTGTGCTTTCCGTTCATCAGACTCTCTCTGGCCACTTTCTGAAAAAAACAAACAAAAAAATCCCAATTTGGATCATTTGTGTTACGGCAATGCCATTCTGGGATATTGCTAGCTGACTGTTAGTAAGATGGGGTGCAATGGTAGACATGTTGCCGACCACTTGGGGAGCTCTTAAATGATATAACAGCAGGGCACCCTGAAATTGTATTTTTAAAGTGATACGATCCTCAGACTGGAATTGTGCTGGAGTAAAGATACCGTTTAGTAAAGATTTGTCCAAATCCTTAGCATTCTAATTCAGTTTGAAGTCTAATTTTTTTCCTTTACTTCCCCTTTAATCAGTGAAGTACCTAGATGTTACTGGGCCCCACAGCAAATTCAGTTTAAGGCCTTAACCTATTCTACCAGGATATAATAAAATTAATTATGCCCTTACTGTGTCCTCTACACTCCTGTGGGCCTCCCTGCAATCGCAGGGTCTGCTTTCTCTGTAGTTACACCCCTGCCTTTAATATGAAATATTGATTGTCGAAAAAAGGGGCGATCATTTGGATTGATGGGAGTTGAAGGTCTAAGGATTTACTTCCCCTTTTATCAGTGAAGTAACTAGATGTTACTGGGCCCCACAACAAATTCAGTTTAAGGCCTTAAGATATTCTACCAGTATATACTGAAATGCATTATGCCCTTACTGCAGGGTCTGCTTTATCTGTAGTTACACTCCTGCCTTATTGATTGTAGGAAAACTGTCAATCATTAGGGATGCTTGGAGTTGAATTTAGCAGCTGAAGCCAACACGGACTGTTCTATAAAATTGGGACCTGCCTGACCTTGCAAACTACAACTCCCAGCATGAGAGTGGGACGGAATTTCATTCCCAACAGCTGCAGGGCATTTTGTCTCTCCTTTCAACCATATCAAGTTTTCATGTCATGCGGAGAAGAAAGTCAACATCAATATAGCGAACAAGCTCAGCAACTGTTGTTTTATGTTAGATTTATATTTTTATTAAACACACAGTAATGTAGGGGAGAAACTTACAGTGAGCTCAGCTCATCTTGCACTGTGTATATAGTATATATCAATTGTGGGAGCTCAATCGCAGACAAAGCAAAAGCTCCCCCTAGTGGCACTAACAAATAATGCTCTTACTAATTGCCCATTTTCAGATCTGCCAGAAATAAACAAATATATACTCATCATATTTCTCAGCAATGAATTTTATTTTCTTCTAAATGCTCAGAAATTGCTCCTCCTCACAGCATAAGGGGCTTGTTAAATCCTCTAACAAAGGAGATCCTGTCCTATTAAGACCTAGTTCAAAAGCTACCCCAAAACACTCTTAAGATCTTTGAATACTTTCAGCTTAGGCACTTTGTTAAATCGTATAGCGATAAGGCAAAAGCAACCTCACCAACATGCTTTGAATCTTTAGCCAAACTTGGTCTCCCTCAAAAGGGGCTTATTTCAAGGATCTATCAACTACTCTCTGATCCTCAAGCTGATCCCCCTCCCAGACTGCAATATATGGTCAAATGGGCCTCTCAGTTCTCCCAACCCTTACTAGATCAGGAGTGGGTTGCCATATGGGACAATGCAAAGAGGATGTCACAATGTTCTAGGCAAAGGGAGCATATCTATAAAATATTAATCTACTGGTACCACACCCCAGCCAAGCTGCATACACTTTTCCAGGATCATTCTCCCTTATGCTGGAGAAATTGTGGGGAAATAGGTACTTTACCACACATATTCTGGACTTGTCCTGCAATCACCCCATTATGGACTGAGGTTGCAGACCTACTGAGCAGGACTTTGAGGAACATAATTCCAACGGGCATGTGTACTTTTCTGTTGGGCAAACCATTTCCTAGAGTGGGCAAAACCACTCAGGCACTGATAAATCAGATACTAACAGCAACTCGAATTTCGATTGCGGCCCACTGGAAATCTAGCTCCATACCAACCCTAGAAGAGATCAGACGCCGGATAGAGATCAATAAGAGATTTGAGTATGGTATTGCTAAAATACGCAACAAACTCCCCCGCCACTTAGAGATGTGGGCACCTTGGGAATTATTAGCCTCGGAAAATTGAGTTTAGTCACTCTTACCCCCATATACAGTAGTTCATATCTGTCTCCTTTGGGTTTTTATTTATTTATATATATATATATATATATATATATATATATATATATATATATATATATTATATTTATTTTTTTTTATATATATATATATATATATATATATATATATATATATATATATATATATATATATATATATATTTTTTTTTTTTTTTTTTTTTTCTCTCTACCATATTTTTCTCTCTACCATAGACTTCTCTCCTCACACAGACAAGTAACCTTCCTGCTCTTTGTCCTGATCAGAGAGACCTTCCCTACAGTCTCACTAGAATTAAATACCTTCCTATGGAACGTGAGCTGCAATACATGAGCTGGACTACTGGATCGGACTACCTGGCTTGTCTGTTCCTTCCAGATTACTCCATCTTCCAAGATATGGCAACTAAAGTCTTTGAACAGACAAACCATTCTCAGTTTATTACCACCTTTCTTGGAGCTTACCTCTCCCATTATGGAGAACTTAAAGGGGTTGGTCACCTTACCAACTTTTAGTGTGATACAGAGAGTGATATTCTGAGATAATTTGCAATTAGTTTCCATTTTTTATTATTCGTAGTTTTTGAGTTATTTAGCTTTTTACTCAGCAGCTCTCCAGTTTGCAGTTTCAGCAAACTGGTTGCTGGGGTTCGAATTCCCCTAGCAACCATGCACTGATTAGAATAAGAGACTGGGAATATGAATAGGAGAGACCTGAATAGAAAGATGTGAGTGATAAAAAGTATTTGTTTTAGATGGGGTCAGTGACTCCAGTTTGAAAGCTGGAAAGAGTCAGAAGAAGAAGACAAATGATGAAACATACTTAAAGTTAACTTAAAGGTGAACCACCCCTTTAAATGGAAAACAGACATTTCCCTCATCACTTTGGTCTCTCTACCACAACAGATAAAGGATTGGTCAGTTTGTATAAAAGCCGTGGCAATGTCCAGCCTGTGTACTTAACAGCTGGTCACTTTAAGGCTAGGGCCACACGGGAAGATTCAGGGAGATCGGTTGTCTGGCGACTAATCGCCGCGTGTGAATAGGCGCAGGCGACTTTAGCGCTAGCAGGTGCAAGATACCAGCAAGCCATTCAGGGAGATTAGACGCGGCGACTAGTTGCCAGGCGACTAATCTCTCTGAAATCTTCCCGTGTGTCCTAGCCCTAAACGGTAAATAAACTTTAGGTCAAACCAGGTCCTTGGGTAAATGCATCCAAGCTTGCACTACTACTTACTGTGGTCTCAGTGGAGTGAGAAGCTGGGGATTGTGCCCCTCTATTCATTGTTTCTTTGGAACAAAAACCATTTGAGAGCACTTCCCTTGGCTGGTCACCCCTAGAGATCAAACCAACTGACTAAAAGTGAGTCGAATAGTGTGATTGGCAGGATATAGCATGTCTTTATTTTAATTCAAACGACTGCTACTGTATGTCTTGCAACTAACTTTAAAATGGAATTAAAAGAAGTAAGGTAATTAGCGATTATATTATCCCCTTTAAATGATTGCAACTCGGAACCCTGTTATTTATGTACTGGAAAACATTATAAATCTGCCTCAATGCCCAGTAAAAAAATAAAAAAAATCTTTATTTCTACAATTTTAATATTCACATCTGTTGTTTCCAAACCTCAAGGAGAGACACTTCCCAAATTGCTGAGCGGATTTAGCCTGCAGTCTCCTGCTGTCAGCTTAACATACCCAATTTGTATTCCATGCTCCCTTTCCACTGCATTTGCCCAGTTATATTACAGGTTTCCTTTCCACAAAGTTTGGCTTTTATATTAAGGCTTCTATTTAGGTCATATTTTCCTAAGAGTTAATGTTTCTATATATCTGTAACCTTGTTATGAGCTAAGGGGGCCCAGCCTGAAGGTCAGTTAGAGGGAGATTTGGGGTGAGTGCTTATTTGTACACTGGGTACCCCTGGAACTATAGCAGGGTGACTGTTACCCCAATGTTTCTATATATCTGTAACCTTGTTATGAGCTAAGGGGGCCCAGCCTGAAGGTCAGTTAGAGGGAGATTTGGGGTGAGTGCTTATTTGTACACTGGGTACCCCTGGAACTATAGCAGGGTGACTGTTACCCCAATGTTTCTATATATCTGTAACCTTATTATGAGCTAAAGGGGCCCAGCCTGAAGGTCAGTTAGAGGGAGATTTGGGATGAGTGTTTATTTGTGTCCTGGGTACCCCTGGAACTATAGCAGGGTGACTGTTACCCCAATGTTTCTATATATCTGTAACCTTGTTATGAGCTAAGGGGGCCCAGCCTGAAGGCCAGTTAGGGGGAGATTTGGGGTGAGTGCTTATTTGTACCCTGGGTACCCCTGGAACTATAGCAGGGTGACTGTTACCCCAATGTTTCTATATATCTGTAACCTTGTTATGAGCTAAGGGGGCCCAGCCTGAAGGTCAGTTAGAGGGAGATTTGGGGTGAGTGCTTATTTGTACACTGGGTACCCCTGGAACTATAGCAGGGTGACTGTTACCCCAATGTTTCTATATATCTGTAACCTTATTATGAGCTAAGGGGGCCCAGCCGGAAGGTCAGTTAGGGGGAGATTTGGGGTGAGTGCGTATTTGTGCCCTGGCTACCCCAGAACTATAGCAGCGTGACTGTTACCCCAATATTTATATATATCTGTAACCTTGTAATGAGCTATAGGGGACCCTGACCACAGGATAGACCAGTGGGTTTAGAACATAGCATAATTTTTTAACACCAAAGTGACAGTTTATGCTTGTATTATTGGACACGTAGCTAATTGCATCGTTGGCCAAGAGTGAAAGCTGTTCCACACCCAAGAAAAACAGTTTTTTGGAGTATATGGACAACCTTCAGTCTATTCAATGAAAAACACAGCAAATCATACAGAACAGAGCTTTGTTACTCACTGGGGTGGTGGAGTCAACTTGCTCTTCATGGTTCTTGTCTGAAAATGTTTTCTCCAGAATTAAGAAGCTGAGGAATCCAATGATGACCCATAGCCCGAGGAGCCTCTGCTGCTTCAGGGACTGATAACTCCCTGGAGAAATACAAACAAAAATCATTTTAAAATAATCATGTTTCTATACTGTATGTCGCTACTAATATTAATGAAAGCTTTACTGGGAAGTTTTATAGCAAAATGGAGAACATAAGTAATATTGCCACAAAGAAGGTTTCAGCCCTGGGAAGGCAAGTTGCTGAATAGGAATGATAAAAACTGTACTGAAAGCAGATTTCAGTTAGGGGACTCTAGAAATAAATATTTCTGCACATTGGGTAAAAACACTGCAGGTCCTTCCATTTATAAAACAAATTCCTACTTAGGAATTCCTAATTTAGTCCCACTCACCCTCTTAGCGCACCGTGTTCTTTATAATGAATTCTGCCCTTTACTCTTTGCTTCTGCTCTCAAATATAAAAAAGAACTCCATGCACTGGGAGGGCGAGTGGGACTAAATGTGTTTTCTCTCCTCCAACTGTTGCTTTATTGAGTCAAGGAGGCAGTTAATAAGTTCTTAATGAAAGCAATATCCGGAGCAGATGACGTGGAACATAGGTGCATAACCACTGACTAATGACTGTGATCCCCGGAAAACTTATAACCTTAGGAAACCTACAGACGTTCTTGTCTAGACTTGCCATGTGCATACGTGAAACTGCCGGCTCCAGGTGCTCCCAAAATAAACTTAACCGAGGCTGTTGCACGGCTGTTGCATACAGCAACTTTGCACTTTCTCTTTTTTCAGTTGAAATATGGCCTCTCCAGTTCAGAAAGGTTTATTGACAGTGATGCTGTGTGCATAGGTAGCATTTTCTGGCAGTGGAATGGGCAGGGAGTAGCAGGTTCTCCCTTGAGTGCAGTCTAGAAGACAAGCTCTGCCGTGGGGCAGAAGGCATTTCTTTAAGTGGAACTAAAACAACATACTGAACTGATTGCACCACCCTAAAGTTTCAGCTTCCCAATAGCAGCAATGATCCAGGACTTCAAACCTGTCATCCTGAATAGTGTCTGCGACACGCACATGCTCAGTGGGTTCTGAGCAACGGTTGGGAAGCCAAACTTAGGGGTCGTTGCAAATTATTGAGCAGAAAATGAGGTTGGACTGTAATTTAAAACAGGACTGATTATTAAATTCTGATACTAATTGCACTTTTTCTGTGCTGCCATGTAGTAATTATCTTTATTAATTACTAATCAGCCTTATATTGTGACATTTCTATTCTATGTGTACTGTATATTGTGAGTGGGTCCCTAAGCTCAGTAAGTGACAGCAGCACAGAGCATGTGCAGTGAATCAGCAGAAAAGAAGATGGGGAGCTACTGGGGCATCTTTGGAGACACAGATCTTTACTGCTAAAGGGCTGTGGTTGCCTTGGGCTGGTACAAAAGACCAAAACATAATTTCTGCCTACTTCTTTAGTTAAGCTTTAGTTCTCCTTTAAGGGAAACAGTTTATTAAACAGTAAATGCTAATGTTCCAGGTAGCATAGTGGGTTTTCAGTAAAGACAGACCTTCTGCAGTGTCATTGAACCACTTGTGTGCTGAAACTTCTTTCCTTGTGTCATAGGCCAAATCATACCAGCCTGTGTACAGCAAATACAACTGCAGCACCACTTGTGATATCACTCACTGTCTACCAACCCTTCTGTGTTAATAACAGAATGCTGGGTGTGCAGTACTCATGCACTGAGCTGCCAGGGGTTCATTTGGAAGCCAATGTGATCAAGATATTAATGTAAGTCCCAGGTACCTGTTGTTGCACTGCAGGTATAAGCCCAGGCCTCCGGTAACAGATGTAGGAACACATCGCCCAGTAATCCACCAATTGCAAAGCTCAGGAGCTGTTTTAGCCTTTGAGAGTTCTCTGAAAGACAAAAGAATGGAGAGGCCTTGTCAAGATATCCCTTTACTCCAACCATACCAACAATGGATTTCAGGCAGGTGATATAATTGCCGAAATGTTAAGTGTTCCCCTAGCAACACGGAGAGACTGATCTTCCCCAATCCTTTATAATTGGAGGATTATATCTTTATTATTCCAGCTCTAAAGATCCCATAGGAACAGCAGGAAAAAGGACTTACTTTCTGACCGAAGTTCTGCCCCGGCTTCAATGGGAATGACCAGCAGTGGAAAGACCCCGCTAAGCCCCACAAGCAGGGAGCCGATTATGGAGCAGATCCATGCATCCACAGAAGAGAGGCTGGCAGGCTCACAAGCACGACTGCCCGGCGGGCACGTAGCACTGAGTTGGAAGACTAGGCATATCAAGCACAGCAACAGGATTCTTCCTCCCCACATCATCCTGCACAGAGAAAGCCAGAAGCCTTAGTACCAGGGCATAAAGCATAACACTGATATCTTCAGAAATGACTGCAGGTGGGCACAATGACTTAAACTCAGAACAAAATGCTCATCTGCAATTGCTGAACCTGATGCCCCGGGGAAAGGGATGAAGCAAAGTCTGGAAAAAAACAAGTCAATTAGGGAGATCATCTCTCTACCTGCGCAAACACCTTCATTTAATTCCTCTTTTCATTCGTGCAGCCTCAGGGCACCAACAGTTGCATTCAGAAACCATGAAATAACCACACAGCACCAGCCCTCAAAGTGGTTGAACTTCAAATCCCATCATTCCACCAACAGCCAAAGTCTCTCACTCATACAAACACACACATGCCAACCTCTCTTAGCCAGCCTCTAATACTAGCTTACCCTACCTCTACCACCCATGCCAATTCTAAGTGTACCCTCACAGACTCCTGAAAACTGACTTCCACCTCACCCAATCATGCCAACTCTAATCTTACCCTCTGAGCCTCATACAGTATAAACTGCAAAATATATCCTTAGCCAGTGGAGCTTACAATCTAAGGTCCCTACAGGGGCGGAACTACCGGGGGAGCAGGGGGTGCAAGCGGGCCAGGGCCCACACCCCCTCAGGGCCCCCCGGTAGTCTGCGTGCCGTTTTGCGTATTCCCGGCCAGTTCCGGTTGTACGGAGGGGGGCAGGGGGCCTGGCTGCGCGTCCTGCGCCAGGGCCCGCTCCCCTCTAGTTCCGTTTCTGGGTCCCTATCATATACACACACTGCTAGCATCCCAAATCGTGGGTCAGCAGAGGCACAGGGAGCCAGACTGAAACTGAGAGTAGAACAAATGCCTACTGACTTTCAAATATTTTCCTGGAACCCAGCTTGAAGGTCAGTTAGGGTCGGATTTTGGATAAACTATTCTGGGAAATTCTTCTCTACAACACCCTATCTATTCTCCCAGCTCCCATCCATGAAAAGCTATAACCTTACCCTATCTGGTCTCCCACACCTTCTCACCCCACCCATGCCAAATCTACCATTAGCCTCTATAGCTTTCTATACCTTCTAGCCCCACCTACACAACACATGACCAATACATTACACTTTCTTGGATCTTATAAACATACCCCCCCCCCCACCTGGAAATTATACCCTATTATTACCCTCTGTTGCCAACCTCCCCTCCTCATACCTTACCCTCTCCAGCCTTATAGATGCTCGGATTCTTCACTGCCTATACCAATTTAAACCTATGCTGGCCACTCACTTCTCCAACTGATGGTTCGGGGTTAAACTGAGCTGCACCCATGTATGTCCATTAGGTTGTGCTTGAATGGCCATGTTTCACTCGCTCTCTGATCAAATCATAAATAATGGGTGTGAATGATCGTGTGGGGACCCAATGACCAGAAAACTATTTCTAAAAGAACTGATTTGTCCTCTTCAAACAACCTGCCAGCTATGCACTTATCCCAGGGGGAGCCCTCCTGCCTTCTCCTGCCCAGGATAAAATCTTCTTCACACATTCCTGTCAACTAAACCCTCTCTGCCAACTATTCCCACACAAGCTCATCCTTTCTCCCTTAGTGGATCCCCCCAGACCTGCTGCTGCTGCCCACCTGCCCAATTACTGCTGCCCATACCCACCTGCCCAATTACTGCTGCCCATACCCACCTGCCCAATCACTGCTGCCCATACCCACCTGCCCAATCACTGCTGCCCATACCCACCTGCCCAATCACTGCTGCCCATACCCACCTGCAATAAACCTCCTCAAATAATTAGCTATTCCCTGGGACTACAACTCCCAGAAGCCCCACTTAGCACCAGTGTTGCACGCAGTTTGGCAGAGTTCAGCAAGTTTCAACAGCAGAAGATTTCAAGTTTAGACCAGGACCCCATTATACACTTTCATCTTTGCCCTCCTCACACTGACCGACTCCTAAAGAATAAGGCAGCCCACAGAGCCCATGTAAATCTATTCGGTAATAAAAGATATAGGAATCACCTCACCGCTGTCCGATCTCCTCTCTGTCCCTGCCATCACCAGCTGCCTCCACCCTCTCTCCGCCCCCCTTCTGGAGCCACGTATCATTGCTCCTCCAGAACCATTCCACTGCTGCTCAATGCCCAGTGGGACGGATTAGGAAGGAACTTCCTGTTTGCATTGTTATGGGGGAATGTAAAAAAGGAGATGCCAGGAAGTAGCATTTTATTGTGCTCATATAAACACAAGCGTCAGTCATTGGTGCAGTAATTACATATATAGAAGAGGTGGAACTGGTGTGTTTGTGCAGCTGCTTAATACAGAGCTACAGACAGTATGTGAATGCATATACTTTTATATAGTACTGTATTCCTAGACACTAAACTTTTTCTTTCTTGGAATTTCTTTTCAAACCATCATCACCCTAAACAGAACATTTCATTTCCAATGCATTTTACATACCTCCCAACTGTCCCTTTTTCGGAGGGACAGTCCCTCTTTTGACAGCTCAACCCGCAGTCCTTCATTTGTACTGGAAAGTCCCTCTTTTCTCTGCACTGAACAGCCAGAAAAAAAACAAAGTCTCTCACTTAATTGGCTTTTAGCAGAGAGCCCAGAACACCTAACAGGTGCAAATAAGATACTTTGTAACAATTTTGAGACACAAAAACACAGTTTAGATAAGGAGAAATATTTTCAAACGAACATGGTAATTAGGGGGTGTGGCCACAGAAAGGGGTGTGGTCAAAAATTGCTGCGCTACATGCGGAAAAAAAATTTTCGGCCCTCTTTTTACTTCCAAAATGTTGGGAGGTATGAATGCAACATGTAGCTGGTCAGGTTAACCTGTGCTCTTTGGCTCTTCCAGTTCCACGTGCAGCATATGTTACAAGTAGTGTTGCCACCTTATATGGAAAAAAATACCTGCCTTCCTGTATTCTTGCCATTTTCTCCTATTAATAACATTGGCATTCAGCATCATTTTTACCAGCCAGGCCTGTAAAATACTGGCCTGTTGGCAACCCTAGTTACAAGGGTATGCTGTACCTAAGGTTGCCACCCGGCTAGGGTTGCCACCTTTTCTTGAAAAAACTACCGGCCTTCCTATATATTTATCTGTTTTCCCTATTAATAACATTGGGATCAACCATCATTTTTACCGGCCAGGCCGGTAAAATACCGGCCAGGTGGCAACCCTAGCTGTACCTAAGGTTGCCACCCGGCCGGTATTTTACCGGCCTGGCCGGTAAAAATGATGGTTGATCCCAATGTTATTAATAGGGAAAAAAGATAAATATATAGGAAGGCTGGTAGTTTTTTCCAGAAAAGGTGGCAACCCTAGCCACTATACCACACCAGCTTGTCTGTAACAGCAACAATATTAGGGGCACTTATTTCCCAGCCAATAGGAATGGTATTTGTAATCCACTATAGAAACTCACCATACCAGATCTATAGCACTCTCCACATGTAATTGTGCCTTTCCCTTTTCAATGATGACAGGTCTGTAAAATGAATAATGTCAACCACCACTAGGGTTGCCACCTGACCGGTATTTTACCAGCCCGGCCGGTAAAAATGATGGTTGATCCCAATTGTATTAAAAGGGAAAAAATAAATAGGAAGGCCGGTATTTTTTTTCCAAAAAAGGTGGCAACCCTAACCACCAAAAAGAAACTAGATCTGATCCTAAATACCGTATGTACTCTCTGGTGGAAACATTATCCATAACGTGGAAGTGGGGTTGCACTTCATCTGAACTCTTTTTCACTTGGCAGTCAGCAATGAGTGTATATAGTGAATTGCCGTTATTTCTACATTATGAAAAAGTAGTAAAAGTTGTGTGTACTTCAACCCCTTTGTAAGAACTTGTGAAGTAGGTGCAAAGCAGACCAGAAAACCCTTGCCAGGGGTTACATAGACATCCGGGAAAAGAAATACGGCTCACTCAATGTTGCCTGGTTGTCTGACCTAATAAATTCAATTTTTCATTTTTGCAATTACGGGGTGCTGCAGCCGTATTTTTTTTCTGGATTTCTACAGTATTAAGACATTTGAATGTGTTAAAAGTTATCACCATGTCCCACCCTGAACAGCACAGTCAGGCCCCGGAATTGTGGCGAGGTCTAGGGCAGCAAGATTTTAGTGGCGCCATGCTGGCCAGCTGCAAACTACAGAGCTCTGGGGAGGCGTACTTCTGTTAACCCCAGCTCTCTAACGCATGCACATGTCGCAGGGCAACAGGGCTCAGCAGCCTGGGAGCAACTCAGCCTGGAATCTGTGCCTGGGCACAGTGACCCATTTTTGGTCCATTGGATAAGAATTCCTTGTCTAGAAACTAGTACCAGAAGTTTTTTTTAAAGCATTTGAGCTCTAATTGGCTCAACACACATTGCTATGTGAACCCCGTTGTTCATGATCAGTGTAGGACACAAAAATATGAATGAAACTTTTTTTTTAGATTTTAGTTTTCTTTTCATGCATACACTTCCGAAAAAGCCCTGCCCATTTCTTTGTACACTGCCCCTTGTTTCTGTAACAAGCAGCTGCATGTTATAATGGATTTGCCACTGACAGAGAGTGTGAAGTCCTTGACTTCCAGATTTCTTGCTGGGGAAGTGCCATAACATAATTTATCTGAGGCATATTCAAGCAAGGCTTCTTTTGCAACATCTTCTGTGATAGTGGGAGGTTGTAAAAGACAGTAAAATAATTATACAGTATTCTGTGTTCTGCCGTATTTAATCCCATTATTATAGTTACTTTATGCTACACAGAGGCCTAGAATTATTAGGGTACAGAAGCCTCAGCTCTTTGCAGCATACTCATTGTGGTGTTTATACAAATGGCCTGTAGGTGTCACTGTACAGTATATTCTATACATTACCATTACATAATGAGACTTATGAAACTGCACTTACTGCTATAAAGAACTTTTTCGTGCCAAGAGTAAATGTGGTTGCTGAAAGATATAAATTCCGCCAACGTGAATAACCTAATGGCGAATCCACAGAACAATTTGTAGCAGCTTTGAGAGAGCTGGTTGTTACCTGTGAGTTTGGGAATCTAACAGATGAAATGCCAAGAGACCAAACAGTGGAAAAAACAAATTCACCATGCATTAGAGAGACTGTTCCTAGAGCAGGATTTAAACCTTGCAAAGGCTATTTGTTGGAGTGTAATGGTCGCATGAACCTGCTAATAAAGCACTGTTATACTCTACTCATACTCGGCTACCAATACATAACACGCAGCCAGACCAGATGTTAAATCAAGGTAAATCATGCACCCATATGCACTATTTTTATGCATTTAGGAAATGGCATACAACTGATATACCCACTGACAGCCCACATAATGCCCAAACTGGCATCGGTGCAACTTGCTCTTCATTTACAAACACGTGCAATGAGGTTTCATATCTAGTGGGCAATCACCAAATTGTGGTTGGTGAAATGACTGTATTGTTTGTTGGGGGGGGGGGAGACTGCCAATTGTTTGCATCTAGCACTGTTACCCTCTTTGGTAAATGAAACAATAGTAGCCAGTTTAAAGGAGAATGAGACCCTAAAAATGAATATGGCTAGAATTGTCATATTGTATCTACTGAACTTATTGATCCAGCCCTGAGGGTTAGATATTTAACTCCGGCAGTTTTTGGACACCTAAGTGGTCCTTTGATTCACTTAAAGGAAAACTATACCCCCCAAACAATGTAGGTCTCTATTAAAAGATAGTGAGTAAAACAGCTCATGTGTAAAACCCTGCTTCATGTAAATGAACCATTATCATAATAATATACTTTTTTAGTAGTATGTGCCATTGGGTAATCATAAATAGAAAATTGCCATTTTAAAAAATAAGGGCCGCCCCCTGAGATCGTAAGATTCACTGTGCACACATACAAACCACATGTAAGGTCACATGAGCCAATTAACAGACAGAGTTCTGCCTTTTGCTTCCACACTTCTTCCTGTTACAGTTAGTGTTGTAGTATTTCTGGTCAGGTGATCTCTGAGGCAGCACAGAGACCATCACGAAATGGTGGTTCAAGGCAAGAGATGTAAAAGGGCAATATTTATGTAAATATATATTCCAGTTTGGTAAGATTCTTTAATATGTCATTCAATTTGATATAAACTATCTGTTGCTTAAGTATTCATTTTGGGGGTATAGTTTTCCTTTAAGGCAGCTGTGTCCCTTTTCCTGAGTCATTTGTAATATACGGTTTGCCCAGAAAGTGGCAGTGTTTAAAAGTATAAAAGGAGAGCACATGTGCTCAGGGCTCTCTCTTCCTGGATCCCAACAGGAGTGGGTCTGGACAGTAACAGGCCCCAACTTAGGGAAAGTTTAATGCTTTAATGACTTGACACATTTATCAAGGCAGATCAAGGTGGCAGTTTATCAGCATGTGTTTGACTGCTTAGAGCTATTGAACTCCATTCTGTTCTATGTAGTGTCAGCTAAGGAAAAAATTCATGTGTTAAAACAACCCCCCATGTAGTGATTGTCCAACCTTTTCAAATCAAGCCCCACTTGAAAAGCCCAACCTTGGGCTGGGACACTCTTAGCCCATGAAATAAATATGGGTATAGGAGATTATTGATTTATTAGTCATTTTGAAATTAAATTAAAAAGATCCAATCCTTCCTGACTCCAAATGGAATTGACAAATACCTTGATTAACTCGACTAAAGAGTAGATTTAGGAAACTGTTCAAAGTATATTTTCATTGATTTGGTGAATTTAAAATATTTTTGTCTATACAGGTATGGGATCTGTTATGCAGAATGCTCAGGACCTGGGGTATTCCGGATAACAGATCTTTCTATAAGTTGGATCTTCATACCTTAAGTCTACTAGAAAATCACCAGTGGCGTAACTACCGGGGGAGCAGGGGGTGTGATTGGGCCAGGGCTCGCACCCCCTCAGGGCCCCCCGGTAGCTCACGCGCCGCGTATTCCGGGCTGATTCCCCGGTGGTTCCGGGTGTATGGAGGGGAGCGGGGGGCCCGGCAGCACGTCCCATGCTAGGGCCCGCCCCCCTCTAGTTACATCACTGAAAATCACGTAAACATTAATAAATGCAATAGGCTGGTTTTGCTTCCATTAAGGATTAATTATATCTTGGTTGTGATCAAGTACAAGCTACTGTTTTATTATTACAGAGAAAAAGGAAATCATTTTTAAAAATTTGGATTATTTGAATAAAATCATCTATCAGAGATCGCCTTTCCATAATTCGGAGCTTTCTGGATAACAGGCTTTCAGATAATGGATCCCATACCTGTATACTATTTTTTGTTAATTATTTTTTTTTGTATATTTTCACCACTTGTCTGTTTTGTCTTTAAGTATGCAACTCGGGAGACAAACAGGGGTCACATTTCATTAATAGATTTCCATAGAACTATAAAATAATGTTTTATTTTTTAAACGCTTCATGGCGTTGTTTTTTTTTTAAAAATTTCATGGCATTATTGGTACTTTTTGGCGAATGCTGTGTACCCAATGGATGCCTTCATGTCTGGAGACATCTGCTTTCCTTATATATTTTTATGAAGTTAATACATAACCATGGTTCATGTCCTTTTATAAAAAGAATGTCAGACAGATGGACTTTTGTCACTGTGATTCTTCCTGCCCTGAGAAACATATCATAAAAACGAGATTTGCTTCAAATTTATCAAGAATTTGGGCATTCTACATGACTATATACTCATCATGTAAACAACGGTGTCACTATATGTTTGGAGGGGCCTGGTGCACACAGCAAACCCTCCCCAGCCCCCCTCACCCGCTCCCCCTGGGAGAGCAGCCCCCTACAACTGCAGGGTCTCCTTCCTCTATAGTTATGCTGGTACATGTAAAAAAGCTATGTGTTTTGTATATACAGTAATTGTGAATATGGTCAAAAAGTAAATAAGGTTTTGGAAAGTGGTACAGGTATAGGATCAGTTATCCAGAAACCCATTATCCAGAAAGCTCCGAAGTAGGTAAAGGTCATGTCTCGTAGATGCCATTTTATCCATATAATCCAAGTGTTTAAAAATGATTTCCTTTTTACTCTTTAGATAGATAGATTGTACTTCATCAAAACTAAGATGTAATTAATCCTTATTGTAAGCAAAACCAGTCTAATGGGTTAATTTAATGTTTCCATGATTTTCTAGTAGACTTAAGGCATGAAGGTCCAAATCACAGAAAGATCCGTTATCTGGAAAACCCCATGTCCCGAGCATTCTGGATAACAGGTCCCATTCCTGTATCAAATATGCAATAGATTCAAGTTAACAAAAGAAAGTGATCACTCACCTGGATTAGTAAGAGTATAGCTTGTATCAACCATCAATTGGGGTGTCTGACTCATCTTGGGGAAATTCACATTTTAAAAAAAGTAACTTAAATAAGGAAATTATTACATAATAATAAGTGATATCACTTTGCTTTTCATTGACCCTTTAAAGGAGTTATTGAATGTGCAGAGGGTATAGTGATGTTCTCGTTTACTAAAAGGGTATTTAATTATTCTTGTATAAAAACAGATTTGATTTAAATGCATGAAAGCATAATTTGCCTTTTTATGGATCCATGTTACGACCTCACCTTAAGTACCAGTGTGATTGTGGTCGCCAAGCCATAGAAAGAATATTAAAGAGACACATAGGGGCAGATTTACTAAAGGACGAAGTGGCTAACGCTAGCGACCTTTCGCCAGAAATCCCATCAGCAGGGACATCGGCAATTCACTAATAGGTGCAGATGACAATTCGCTAGTGAAAGAGACTGACGCTAGCGTTTGTTCGCCTTATAACGACAGGTGACTTTTCACTCAGGCCAGGGCCGGATTTCCATAGCAGCCGCCCCTAGGCGCACTGTCGTTCGTCGCCCCTGTCCCCTACCCTTTATTCATGCAAATTTTCATCATTGGGACCTAAGCAATGGGGATTGGTGTATGGGGAATTAAAAAAACAATTGTATGTCCTGCACATCCCCAGTATTTTTAAACCAATGTGGATGTGGTTGGGCAGCATGCCGCCCCCTAAAATACTGCCGCCCTAGGCCCGGGCCTTAGTGGCCTCTCCACAAATCCAGGCCTGGCTCAGGCGAATGGTCGTTGCTCCGCAAATTCACTAAAGTGCGGATTTTAATGAACGTTACCTGTTTTGAGTTGACTTTGCCACCTCAGACCAGACGAACTGCTAAAATGAAGCCAGATCTTCCTCAATCTTACGTCACTTACATCATATCCTGTCTGACGAATCTGCCAAAAATGCATTAAAGTTGAAAAAACACTGGTGACTTTTCATTTTTTAAGCAGGATTGCCTGCAAAAGTCCTAACTTGAACTTTTTTTGGGTGAACATTTTCCCCCAGACATTTTAGGGCCATGGAACATTGATTTTACAGTGGGCTCATGTGTAGGACATTATCTGATCTCTTTTGTCTTTATTAAGGTTCCTTGGACAATGGTAATAAAAGTGCCCAATTGAAGCATTTGCACCATCTCTAATAAAGAGGTCCATACAACTTTAATGTACCCGTCAAATTGACCTAAGCGTAAGATAACTAGCGACTTTCCGCTTGGCATTAACTAACGCTAGCGAATCTTCACTTTGAAATGCTCGCACTGAAGAAGTATCACTAGCGAAAAGTCGCCAGCGTTCGGCGCCCACGATGCAACTTTGCACTTTAGTGAATTTGCATAGTGGTAACGGATTTGCGCCTTTAGTAAATCTGCCCCATAGGGGCAAATTCACTATACTGCAGAAATTCGTCAGGGCCGGCTTTGCACACATCGCAACAACGCTAATTCTTCGCATGGCGTAAGAGTGCAAAGTATTTGGCAAGGACAAACTTGTAAACACACAGGTAGAATAAACAAAGGTAGACCAGTTCATTTTGTTTAATCTGTTTATTTGACATCATGTGATTTTACTTAAAAATGGATAATATAATATTCTGACAATGACATCACTGTGAATTGGAAAGGGACACTGCGTGTACCCATTATGTGCAATGTTTTCTATGCAATTGATATAAATATGATGTATCCAATAAAAAATTAATATTTCTATTCAGGCCTCTCCTATTCATATTCCAGTCTCTTATTCAAATCAATGCATGGTTGCTAGGCAGCCACTATTGATGTGTGGGCCGACCCAAGGCCCGCGGGTTGAGCGGGTTCGGGCCGACCCCTGGACAAAATGTGCGGGGCGAGTGTGGTTCGAGCTCTTCTCCTGCTCTCCCTGCCTGCGACCTAGTACTGCCGGCTTCCGGCGGCAGAATTTATAGACTTCCGCCCCTTTTGTGATGTCGGGGCAGGCGCGGGTCTATAAATAAAGGGGAGCAGCGGGCCCGGGTCGGGTGCAGGTAGGGAGCGGGCGGGAAATTTTCGACCCGCACATCATTAGCAGGCACGTTTCAGGCTGTAACCCTGCTTGAGGCTTACCTTAATATCACTGATGGGCGTCCAGGGGGGCCGTATCGCTAGCGCAGTTGGGAGGTATGTCATATATACAATACTATAGTACTGGTTTTACTATAATTTGGGAGGTAGTATGGAGATATTAATAACTGCACAAAAATACACAAATTGTGCACAATTAACTTATATGGTCTTATTGCAGAAATATAGATGAATTAGAATGAATTAGAATAATAGGCCTATTTACTATGTACTGTGGTGACATACTGAAAAAAAACCTCTTGAGAATCTACTTTCATTTTTTCTGCCACTAAATTATAACAACGGCATATCAAGTATTACAGTCCAGATCAATAGTCATTATTGATCAATAGATTGATCTGGAATTAGACTGTAATAACGCTGATTGTACTACATGTATGGGACCCTTTATCCAGAATGCTCGGGACCTTGGGTCTTCTGGATAATGGATCTTTTCATAATTTGGATCTTACTAACTTAAGTCTACTATAAAATCATGTAAACATTATATAATAGAGTGATTTTGCTTCCAACAAGGATTAATTAAATCTTAATTTGATTCAAATACAATCTACTGTTTTATTATTACAGAGAAAAAGAAAATCACATTGAAAAATTTGGAATATTTGATTATAATGGGGTCTATTATATATCCACCAAGAATGGGACTGGGAATTATTTAAAAAATATTGTCATTGATTTTATACTATAGGAGCATGTTCCTTTCTCTCCTTTTTGATTTTAATTTCAGTAGCTATATGGTTGCTAGGGTCCAATTATCCAAGCAGCAGTTTGTATGAATGACTTGAATATGAATAGGAAAGAGCCTGAATAAAAAGATTAGACTCTCAAAGCAATAGGTTTTTTTCAGATGTTGGGGTCAGTAACCCCTGTCTGAAAGTTGGAATGAAACAGAAATGTAAAGAAAGTAATTTAACAACTATTCAAAATAAATGGTGAACACCAACTAAAAAGGTGCAGAGAAAATGCCATTAATCTGTTTGTTACACAAAGATTCACAAGGTAATGGACATGCCAGAGGCTGCTAGGGTAATGTGGACCCTAGCAACCCAATAACCTGCTGCAACACAGCAGGCAAGATAAACAAAACACACAGTTCCTTACCTTCATTGTAGGGTTAACTCTAGAATCTCCAGAATATTTAGGGGTGAATGGTTTGGTTCAGTTACTGTTATCAGGTATGGGTCTTAAAATATCAGTTAAATCAACTGTGTCCTGTGAACTTGCACCAAGAAGAGTCACTGTAGATCTATCTTTTCCATTAGGGCGAGGTCACATGGTGCGTTTTTACATGGTGTTTTTAAAAACGCAAAATTGAGTGTAAATTTGCACAAGATAACGTGCATTTTTCAACCTCTAGTTTTCTTTTCCCAACATGCATTTCTGGTTTTTCTCATTCCCCACAATTCAGCTCCAAAGAATTTTCTAAAACTTTTGTGAAAAAAAGCCAAACGGATAAGCAATTTACATGCAAAATGGTCGTCAATACGTAGCGTAATTACATCACCAGCAGACAATGACGCAAATACATATATGCACAATCCATCTCTTGAGTGGTTGCCCACCAAATTTAAAAATATGCTGCGTATTTCAGCAAAGTGTATTTCCAAACCTGCGGATTCCATAGAGTTCAATAATATGGTGTTTCCTTGGCATAATGGTGTTTCTACTGAAAAAATGCAAATATTGGAATCTTGTGTTGGATGTTGGTTTGCAAACACCCAGTGGGAATTTCTATAGTGAGTCAGTAGGGCTTAATTTTGTGCGTATTTTTGCTTGGCCGTGCGTTTTTAAAAAGTGCCCCATGTGACCTTGCCGTTAGATGGATAAAGTAGCGCAGTCAGGCTGTTTCTGTTTCTTTCAAGGAAAAAAAAATATATTCTTTGATCACTTGGAAATGGACTCACTGGAGCCACATCTGGAGGTGTATCCATTGGCTGGAAAAGTCGAGGCTCATAGACTGCATCCTCACCTGCTAAAGAAAGAGGAAGGGAGGAAGGATTTTGGAAGGAGAGAAAAAGCACAGGTATATATTAGTAATGACGGCTCGCTAAGTTGGTTGGTAGAGGATGGGGAGAGCAAAGTTTTAGGGTTAGCATTTCATTCTCATTTTTAAAGATGATTTCCTTTTTTTCTCTGTAATAATAAAACAGTATCTTGTACTTGATCCTATTGGTTTTATTTAATATTTAAATGCTTTTTTTAACAGATAAAGTATGGAGATCCAGATTACAGAAAAACTCCTAATCCAGAAAACCCAAGGTCCCAGCCACTCTGGAAAACAGGTCTCATACCTGTATCGTTTGCTTCTTATTGCTGGCTAATGACGGGATGGATCAACACAAGCAGACTAAGTGAGTAGTTTCATCTAGAAAACCTGCGTTTACAAAAATGCAAGGAGTACATATTACCTACAGTACATATGCAAATACTTTAAAAGAGTTTTCCCACATAACTTGCTGTGGGGAAAGTTGTGGGTCCACAACTGGGTTGCACTAAGTAAATGACTCCTACAGACTACGGACTTTAATATGACTACATTCCATGAAGAGTTGTATATGGTATGCAGATGTTACTGCTCATAATTGGGTATTTGGAATAGATCTACTGATCCACAATGTTTGTTTTATAGGGACTCCAGTCAAGAAGAATGTTTGAGATGGAAGAAGGGTACAAGAGAAACATTATAGAATGTGTAAGAGCAGCAAAAGCAAGTCCTTTATGTGTCTAGGTAAGCCGACATCTATAAATAGAGAGAGGGTTCCATATTACTATAATAACATTCTATGTTCATCTAAGTGTCTTATCCCAATCACTTTGGACTAGTACATTTCATCTGCAATATTTTTCCAATGGAGCCAAATTTTTAGCTCTTAGGTGCTGCCTTTATTTGTATAGTAGGAATTACAGAGAATCATTAAAACCTTGACTGGTTATGACTTTCTTATACCAGTACAGTATTCTCTAATGTATTCTATACCATCATCTGCTATCTACTATTACTTGTGTCTCAGGCTGAACTGCCGCATGCCACTCAGACACAAACCATGACGACCCAACGGTCACTGTCCAACCGACTTTCAGCTGGATAGGAGAGACGTCGCAGGAGTTTAGTCTTGGAGATACAGAGCTTTTGGAAGATTTCAGAGTGAAGAAAGGAGGATTTTTTTAGCAGAAGAAAGAAGAAGGAGTGAGAGAGAAGAAAGAGAGGAGGAGGAGATTTGTCAAGAAGAAGAAAAATGAATAGCAAGAAAAAGAGAAGAGGCAGTAGCCCAGTGGATGATCCAGGAGGTAAGGAGATGAAACTATCAGTATATTGCTATAGGAACATACTCATATAACCTTTTACTTTTCTGGTAAAAAAGCAGAGATGAGCTTCTTACTGTATATTATAGTAGAACCCCCCAAAGTGGGGAATAAGTGTATTATACATAATATATTGTTTGGGCCATAGTAAACTGGTGTAGAATGAGGGAAAACTTAAAATCATGGTAAAAAGCAATGTAAAAATTAGGTTTCACAGTATGTTCTTGGGATAATTGTACCTATAGTATATTGCTATAGGAACATACTCATATAACCTTTTATTTTTCTGGTAAAAATGCAGAGATGAGCTTCTTACTGTATATTATAGTAGAACCCCCCCAAAGTGGGGAATAAGAGCATTATACATAATATATTGTTTGGGCCATAGTAAACTGGTGTAGAATGAGGAAAATTTAAAATCATGGTAAAAAGCAATGTAAAAATGAGGTTTCACAGTATGTTCTTGGGATAATTGTACCCCTGCCTCTCATTTTAACAGGGGGTAAGTATTTGCCTTTCACCTGTATAATATACCTGTATTGCCAATGGCAGTTGGTATAGTTGGTGCAGTGATGTACCACATTTAGATTAGATGTAGTTTGTATAAATTGTGCTAGAAATACTAGTATTTGCTGTATTACTCTATAAATAACATATTTGGGGTACCAGTACCTTTTCAATATATATAATGTCTTCAGGGTGCCAGGGTCCATTGCCTGTAAGAGAATAGTGTTATAGGGCAACCTTTGCCAACTGCTTTTTACTATGTATACTGTGCTTGGACTATCAATGATCACTGGATTTTAATCATTTAATATGGTTGAGTTACCACTATAGGACTGCATGTAGTGTTGTATGAGAACCTGTAAATAATTTGCCAGGGGAACCATTAAATATTGCTTCAAACTGTATAAAACATATTTGGGGAACTAATAAACACAAACTTTCAAAGTGTATAATGCCCTGGGTGTGCCAGTATCCATTGACTGACAAATATAATGTATTTGAGGTACCTGTGTCATCTGCTATTCAATGTGCATAATGTTCCTGGAGTCCCAGTGACCATTGGCTTTTACAGTTTAATATGGATGAGGCAGCAATATAGGGCTTTAGTGTGCTATGAGTGCTGGTATATAATGAGCTAGGGAAAACAGTTACTACTACTGTATAAACGTATTTTGGGAACACAGATATGCACTCTATAGGGCACATTTACTTAGCTCGAGTGAAGGATTCGAAGTAAAAAAAAACTTTGCATTTCAAAGTTTTTTTTGGGGTACTTCGACCATCGAATAGGCTACCTCGACCTTCGACTACGACTTCGAATCGAAGAAAGTCATAGTCGAACTGAGTGTCCTGAGCTTTGTTCTACCCTGTATCTTGTTATGGTATAAAAACCCATTACAGGTACAGGCTACAACAAGGCACAACAAGCAAGTTTTACACTCATTTGTTTGTACTTGGCACCTTGCCCATGAATAAGAAATACATTCCCCCATAAGTGAATAAAGTAGGAATTAGAGAGTCACATGGTGCTTATTTTTTATCAGGTAAAAAGTTTCGAAAAGAAGAAAAGGAGAGAAAGAAAGGAAAGAAAAGAAATGAAAAAGAGGAGAAGAAAAGCCACGGAGAAAGAGAAAAGAAAACAACGGCCAAGAAACGTTCCAGGAGTCCAGATAAAAGCCGAGATGGTAAGGAGAATAAACTTGCAGTTCATTGCTGGTGTTCTAAGAAAAAAGTTTTTTGCACAGTAAAACAAAATGGTATTTTAAACAACGTTCCTATAAACATTAAAGGGGTGGTTCACCTTTAAGTTAACTTTGAGTATGTTATACAATGGCCAGTTCTAAGCAACTTTTCAAATGGTCTTCATTATTTATTTTTTATAGTTTTTGAATTATTTGCCGTTTTCTTTTGATTCTTTCCAGCTTTCAAACAGGGGTCACTGACCCAACCTAAAAAACAAATGGTCTGTAAGGCTACAAATATATTATTATTGCTACTTTTTATTACTCATCTTTCTAGTCAGCCCCTCTCTTATTCATATTCCAGTCTCTTTTTCAAATCAATGCATGGTTGCTAGGGTAATTTGCACCCTAGCAACCAGATTGCTGAAATTGCAAACTGGAGAGTTGCTGAATAAAAAGCTAAATAACTTAAAAACCACAAATAATAAAAAATGAAAACCAATTGCAAATCGTCTCAGAATATCATTCTCTACATAATACTAAAAGGTAATTTAGGGGCACATTTACTATTGGTCTAATATCGAGGGTTAATTTTAATCCATCGATCGAACGATTTTCCTTCGATCAAATAAAAGCTTAGAAAGCTTATGGGGAAGGTCCCCATAGACTAACATTGGTGCTCGGTAGGTTTAAAATGCCAAAGTAGGTGGTCAAAGTGTTTTTTAAAGAGACAGTACTTAAACTATCGAATAGTCGAACGATTTTTAGTTCAATCATTCGATTCGAAGTCGTAGTCGAAGGTCGAAGTAGCCAATTTAATGGTCGAAGTAGCCAAAAAAATACTTTGAAATTCAAAGTGTTTTTTATTCTAATCCTTCACTCCCCTTAAAGTAAATGTGTCCCTTAAAGTTAAACCCCCCTTTTAATAAACATTTTCAGTGTACTGTAATTCACTATAATTGCTATTAAAACAAACATCTGTCACAGCTCTAACTCCTGAAACAATGTTGCAGACTTGTTTAAAAAATCTATAGAGCATTAATGTAAGTTTTTTTTACTTTTGTTCTATAGAATTGTTTATATTAGTGTGGTTAATCCATTGTAGCTTCAATTAATAAATAAATTCATTTTGTGAAAAACTAAATTCAGTGCCATTAGTGATTATTGTGAAATCAGAGAATAATTCGTTGATTGTTAGAGTGCTGATTCAGTGCTATATGTTTCTCTGACTGCATCTGATCTTTGAATGGCAATATCAAAATCAGGACATATTTAGACCCCATAAAATGTATGGACATGCAAAATTACACCCGGCTGTGACCTTATGCACCAAACTCTGCCGATTCCCAACATGCCCCATGCATTACCTGGTTACTGATATGGGAATGTACCAATGAAACAGGTTTGAAATAACTTGTTACATGGGACATAAGGAAGACTGTATCTTACAAATGAGGTGACACTGTAACAATTCAGACATTCGCTGAATATTCTTGAATTAACTTTATTTTTTTTAATACTCTAGATGGAAGAAAACAGAAGAAGATTCGAGGGGAACCCGAAACACCACCGGCCCTCGATATCAACAATTACCGCCTTATAAAACAGATAGGCGAAGGATCATTTGGCAAGGTGAGTGATGAACTTCCTAAAGGAAGTGCCAGGAAAAAGCAGGGAAATCTACTCCTAAGTTGAGATGC
Source organism: Xenopus petersii (assembly GCA_038501925.1). NCBI lineage: Eukaryota > Metazoa > Chordata > Amphibia > Anura > Pipidae > Xenopus > Xenopus petersii. The sequence continues at coordinate 12,579,448 of CM076679.1, forward strand.
CAGTTCTTGCTGTGTCCAACACAATATATCCTTCCACTTATGCAAATCAGTGACTAGCATATACATGAAATTACTGACTGTTCCAGTACCTCTAATGTGATAGGTCAGCAGGGGCATCCTGTGTATGTACAAGCTGTTGATTTGCAAAAGAGGAGATATGGCAGTATAGTACATACCCAGGGACCTCTGTATTCTGTATCATTTCGTGCAAGTGCATCTTTCCAGTGCGGTGCTTTAAGGAATGAGAAACTGTATAATGCAAGCTTTAGGTTCATGCATTCCCTTATTCCCTTATTGTTTTCTTTCATTACTTATCTTTTAGTCTTGCCTGGTTAGTATATTAAATTGAACCCTAACAACCAGATACTTGCAGAAATGTCAAAGTAGAAAAAATCATATTAAAAGTTAATTTAAAGTCTTTAGGGGTCCAATATTCTTTCGGAACTATGAACTATGTCTTTAAGGGTCCAATATTCTTTTGGATATATTAGTCAGTCCGTAAGGATAATTTTGAGTCTAAAGTGGGAATGCAGGATACTTCATTGATCATCTTTTGTATGAAACTAAACCATAAATCTTTATATAAACCATTAAACCAAATAGCCATTTCAATCCTTTCAATCCTATTTAACCATAATCCGATTTAACCCATAAATCATGTCGGCTAGATGCACTTAAGTCCATACAAGCAACCCAGCAATATTTTCTTAATTCCCACTCTTTTCTCTAGGTGATGTTGGCATCTTATATCATTAAAGACCAACTGGTTGCAGTGAAGATAATTGAAAAGAAAAAGACTCGGGACTTCAAGAACGTCAGGAATGAAGCGTCAGTGCTACAGCTTGCCAGAGGATGCCCGTATTTATGTCGGGGAATGGCAACACTTCAAACTCAGGTAAAGGGAAGAGAGTTTTATTAGGGTCTTATTTTATCCCAGGTTCTGTTACTAATATAATGACTTCATATAGCATATTTTTATTTATTAGTTATTGTAATGCTGCCAGGGGACTAACTAGCGGGGGTGCAGGGGGGGCATATGGGCCCTTACCCTCTTGAGGGTGGGCACGGCTTGCACCCAGACCCAATCCTACTTATCTTCATTACTGAATGCTGCTATTAGAGATTAGAGATATAATAGGCGGTGGTATACTTTTCAGGATAGGTGTGGTAGTATTTGAGGGTTATATCTTTCTATTGTATGGGTTTCATATGAGCACTTTTTAGTATCAGAACTATCATGATAAAACAGATGCTGTTGTGCTGGGGTCATTCTGTTCTAAATTGGGAACTAGAATTTTCCATGCATTTCAACTATATACAGGTCAGACCTAAATTTGTTCTAAATACATACATCTCATATATTTGTACTCTCCTCTGCTTTGTTCAGCTATTGAAAGATACATCAGTATGGCAGGACCCTTTCCCAATAGTATAATCTATTCCTATTAATGCTAGCGTATTGTGTCTAACCCACTATTTCTTAAAGGGGTGGTTTACCTTTAAACAACTAGTTGTTTTCAGATAGATCACCAGAAATAATGACTATTTACAATGACTTTCAATTTTCTATGTGTGACCGTTTTTCTAACATTGAAGTGTAAAATGTCATTTTTCACCTTCTGAAGCAGCTCTGGGAGGGGGGGTCGCTGACCCTGTAAACTATTCTAAATGGATCCATTTAGGGGCATATTTATCAAGGGTCGAATTTCGAATTGAAAAACTTCAATTCGAATTCAAAAAGGCCAACCAAAATGAAGTCAAAGTTTTTTTTGGTAGAATAGGTCTGTTTTCGATCGAATAGGTCCATAATAATTTGGACAAATAAAAATCGTATGAATCAAAGGAATATCGCATTTGTTCTAATTCGATTTTAAGTTTTTCCTAAAAAAACTTTGATTTTTCAAAGTCCACCAATTGACTCCAAATAGGTTCTAGGAAGTCCTCCATGGAAATTAATTCTGGGGAACAATCTAAAAATAACTGAATTGAAAAAAGTGTTTGGAAGGTGAACAACCCCTTTAAAGTAATTATTAAATGATTTTACCTAACTTTGTATTAAATTGTGAAAATATGAAATTGTGTTCCTCTCTTCTGTGATATCCAATTCCGTGCCTCACTCTCTCCTTTATATTTTGTATCCAGTCTCTCATACTGCTAGTTCTGGAGTATATGAGTGGCGGCACACTGGATGACCTCATAACAACCGTAGGTCGTCTGAACAGTGACCTCATTATGTAAGTAACCTGCTTCTTGAGGCAGAAGGACCTAAAACATTATGGATATCACAATCTGCAAGTACTTTGTTCATTATATATACTAAATCCTGTCATTTGTCTTTTAAAAGGTTTTATTCTGCAGAACTAGCAGTAGGTTTGAAGTTCTTGCATGCCAATGGGATCCTGCATCGGTAAGGAAACTTTACATCCTCTCGAAATGCCACTCATTTTACTAATGGCAAACATGATATACACTGTGCTACTTATGTGCCTTACAGTGACCTGAAGCCTAAGAATATTTTGTTGGATGAAGAGGGTCATTTGAAGATCGCTGATTTCGGCCTCGTCTGTACCAACATGTTTAAATCAAATACTCAGCGTGGAAGGTGTGGAACACCAGGGTATATAGCCCCAGAGGTAAGAATATTAGCGCCATACGGCTATACACTATTTCTTATTATTTTAAGTGAAATTGAAGTGCTCCTATGCAACTTGACCTCAGTTACCTTGTCCTTGAGCCCATCCTGGGTAATTCATTTTATTAATTTTTTTAAATATATTTATATTGATTTCTGGTAAGAATGGGATAGGGGATACAGAAAAAGAAAAAGGTAAGGTAGGTAGTTTCTTTCGCTCTTGCCATCAAGCATGTTATATATTAGAGATGTTATTTGCTTTTCAAACGGGGTGAGGGATCTTCCGAGGTTACTGGATCCTCCTAAATAGCCATAGAAATGCTTGAGCTGACAATATTGATGATAGTCCTGCAAGTCTGCCATGGGTCTGGCCTGTCTGAGGAGTGGCAAGTCAGCCAGTTGTCCTTTCTCCATTATATGGATAAACTGCAGATGTCCATCGACCTGGGTAATTCATTTTATATATTTCTTCTCTAGGTTTTAGCAGATATGGAATACAATTCAAGTGCTGATTGGTGGTCGTTTGGTGTTATCTTATATAAAATGGCCACCGGCATATTACCATATTCGCGGCATGTATCTAAAGAAGAACAACTAGAAAGGATCCTGACTGAAAAGCCTCAATATCCAGAATTCCTTTCTACGGAATTACATGACCTCTTAAAACAGGTTAGTAAAATGGGAATGGAATTTTAACAGAAATTGTATTAAATGCTAAAAAGTTGCTTTTTTTTTGTTTTCAACATAACAGTTTTAAGGTATTTAGTCTACTGTTATAGTTGTGACTGCTAAAGTGGGTCTGCAGACACAGAGGGCACTCTAAATAATTAAACAAATTCTTAAAGGCTAAATGCGATCTACATTTTTAACTAATGTAAAACAGACCAGCCATTAACCAGAGAATGATTCCATTCTATGAAGTTCCCATGTAGGCACATTGGACCAGGGATATTGGAAGCATTGCTCATGTAGGTCACTGATAGTTGGCTTTGGCCTGGTTTAGGAGGAATATAGTAAAATTGCTACTGTAAGTCATTTGACCCTAAGTAGTTCAGCTTCCGACTTTGACTTACGCTGCTTATTTGCTGAGTGTAGCAGAAAAGGGTGCAATTAAACACATGTAAGCACATTTTAAGTGAAAAGTCTCCAGAACAAGGTAAGACTGGGAAGGGGACCCATGAGTGTGGGGATAGTTTGAGATCAAAAGTTCAGTAAGAGGTGCTATAAGAGGTGGTTAGTCAGCTGTTTAGCCTTGAGTACCATAGAGGAGTGTTAGCAGCTTTAGATCCCAAATAGTTGTAACTACATTTTATATATTAGAATACTATATGACAGCTCATCTAGTTCTTATTCAAAAGTCTAGATGCCATCAAGATCACAAAGCATTACCTAGGAAGAATGATATGATTTTGTATGTAAATAATTAACTGAATGAAATGTAGCCACATAAATGAAATATATAATAATTACTATTCATCTTTTGCTTTAGCTCTTGAAGAAGAAGCCCAAACATCGCCTTGGGGTATATGCCGACATCCGGGACCACCCATTTTATTCCACAATTGATTGGGCGCAAGTGGAGAGAAGAAGCCTGCTGTCTCCTATTATACCACCTAAAGTAAGTTCATAACGTTAATGTGATCGCACTTGCCATTCCCCCAGAAGTGATATAGTACCTCTTATCCCACCGTGAAACATGTCGATTTCATTTGCTGTGGGATACAATTTGTAGATAAATAGGTTTTTATGTGTAAATGTACTTTGGTAGCCTTGTTCACTTAATTAACTTTCAGTATATTATTTAAAGTAGTATTCTATGTCAGTCTGCATTAGAGCTTCATTACTTTGTATTATATGAGAACATGTTTTGCTGCACAGCTTTTGGGTTTTAAACTGTTCCAAGGTTTTAATGACCCTACTAACAGGATAAGGAATTTGGAAGACAGAACGGCAAGTGAAGGAAAGATTCTGAATAAAGGGATAAGCTAGGGAAAATAAGAATTCATATTGCAATACAGCCAGTTAGAGGTTAGCTGTGCATACATAGTAACACACACAACAAAATCATGTGAAAATGTACCTGTCCTTTCAATACTAATAATACAGGTTTGGGACCTATTATCCTGAATGCTCGGGACCTGGGATTTTCTGGATAATGGATCTTTCCGTAATTTGGATCTTCCTACTTTAAATCTACTAGAAAATCATGTAAACATTAAATAAACACAATAAAATGGTTGTACATTCAATAAGGATTAATTATATCTCAGTGTGGGTCAGGTACAATGTACTGTTTAATTATTATAGAGAAAATGAAATTTTTCAAAATTTTGATTATTTAGGTAAAATGAAGTCTATGGGAGACTTAATTTGGAGTTTATCAGATAATGGGTTTCCAGATAACAGATCCCATACCTGTAATAATATAGCAAAACATATATAGTTGGGCAAAAACACAATGTATGAGAATAAAACATGAAATCTGCTCCGCTTATGCTTTACAATAGACTCATGGCAATTTAGAATAGAAATGTCACAATGGCTATAGAAGGTTAATTATTATATAACCATGCTTCTCTTTTTTCCTGCAGAGCTCAGTTAAGGGATTCAGCAAGAAAAATATCCCATTCCCAGAGGAGGACCCCAGTGAGACCCGCATGGTCGAAAATTTCAACTACATTGACCCAAGCTGGCAGGAGTAATTCCTCTGCCACCACCGAGGTAAATCTTAGAGTTTGGCTGGGAATATTTCTAGACCTAATATGTTAGATTAGAATATGGATCTGAAGTCTTTATTTCAGAATATCTTTATCTGCTAAAGTACAAGTTGCAGCTCTTGCCATTGACTTTTAAACGTGTCTGAGCTCTGGGCACTATCCCCCACATTTATTTTTTGAGCACTGTGATTGGGTTGTTGGTGGACATATCCAATGGTCTGTTATTTTATCACCATAACCCAGGGAAACTTTTACATTAGAAATTGATTTCTATATAAAAAGAGGTCTTGAAGAAGCCTTAACGTTGAAATTACTCTACTACTTAATATGTTGCATCTTTCATACATTAAAACGTATTGATTTACAGAAATTATTGCATACTTTAACTCATACACTTACAAGCAGAAATGCCAGGATTGGGTACTTGTATATTCATTTCACAAAAGGACTGAGATTTCTGGACCAGCAGTACTTTATATAAAATGTAACTTTTTCAGATTGATCTCATCCAACTGACCATCACAAAAGCTGTGCAACTTGCCACCAGGACACCAGTAGCACTGGCTTCATCCTGTAATATCGGGTAATGTATAACATCCAAGGTGAGCGAATACTGTTTTTTAATATCTTAAAATCTGTCCTGCTCTACCAACCCGAATTGAAGCTTTCTCCCCACATCCACCATCTTTCAGCACTGCATGTAATTGCCAGCATCATCACAGAAAGCACTTATAGCTGCATTTATCATCTCTGTGTGCTTTATGTGCCATTTCTATCTAACGCAGCTTTTCATAGTTTTAAAGTTTTTAATCATAGTCTCAGTTTTATTCTAGTTTAAAAAAAAAAAACAAAAAAAACAAAAAAAACACCTCCCCATCCTTCCCTGTTAAACAACCTGCCCATCATTTCACCTGAACCAACCCTTCCCTATTTCTATAAAGCACAGCCTCTTTCTTACAGGCTCTATAAAGCACAGCCTGTTCCCTGCAGGCACTTTAAAGCATCATACCTTCCCATTGTACCTTATTAAGCAACCTTCCCATCTCTTCATGTAAAACTGCCCTTCCCAATTCTTTACCAAGCGTAACCTGCTTTTTGCAGGCTCCATAAAGCTCAGTCTGTTCCCTACAAGCTTTATCATTATCTGTGATGTCATCAGAGGGGGGGTTAGGGGTGGGCATAGCTAGTAGCCTGTGACTAGCTAATTTTAATCTATGGTCAGTCACAAGTCACTAGCGGTTCCCCTCTAATGATATCACAAATTCACCCTGTTAAACTACCTATGCATCTTACCATGAAATACATCCCCACCATACTTTCCCATTGTACCTTATTAAGCAACCTTCCCATCTCTCCATGTAAAACTGCCCTTCCCAATTCTTTACCAAGCGTAACCTGCTTTTTGCAGGCTCCATAAAGCACAGCCTGTTCCCTGCAGGCTTCATAAAGCTCAGCCTCTTTCCTACAGGCTCTATAAAGCTCAACCGGTTCCCTTTAGACTCTATAAAGCTCAGCCTGTTCCCTGCAGGCTTTATAAAGCACAGCCTGTTTCTTGCAGGCTCTAGAAAGCTCAGCCTGTTCCCTACAGGCTTCATAATCAACCATGGTAAAATTGTCCCCTACTCATCCATGGTCCAGAACCCTTTAAAAACCGTTGTTCTTCAAATTTGTCAGGGAAAATGTGAAATGGTGTCATTGAGTTTCCCCAGCATAAGAAGATGTAGCTATAAATGAACATAAAGAAAGGTAACACTATGGTATATGTCCCAGCATTTGCTTTACTGGAGTCTGTGATATCCTCAGAGGAAGGGTAAATGGTTGGGCATAACTAGTGGCCTATGATTGGTCAGTTATTAGTTTATGGACGATGACAAAATTTAGCTTTACTGGTCCTTTCTTAGTGTATTTATAACTTTAGAGTCATCACCAAGAGGAAGGATCTAGCTAAGGTACTAAATATTAACATTTCCCCATAAAATATGGCCCGAAAGAGAGGGTGTCGTAGCCAGGAGATTAAAATCAAACTTTTTGATGACCTGGAACACAACAAGCAGTTCTGTCAATAGTGTATATGTTAGAGATACAACGCGAAAGCAGCTACCATCTTGTTCTACGTAATGCACGCTGCATGGTCTGTACTGTCACCAGAAGGGAGGGCTGGGGTGGGCATAGCTGGTGGCCTGTGATTAGTTCTTGTCAATTTATATAGTCACAGGCCTCAGCGGCACCTCTCTGGTGACATCATAAACTGCACTTGTATGAAAGTACTCGCCATATAAGATTTCTACTGTTTACAAAGCTCCTAACATTATATATTTATATATCTATGCTTTTATTTAGGATTTGGCACATATATACATATATAATAGGATTACTTAGCCTATATTAAAGGGGTTGTTCACCTCCAAACACTTAGCTGAGTTGGTTAGTGATGGGTGAATAAATTTGGCAGGTGCGAATTCACAATGAATTTCGACGTTTCGCCACTGGCAAATAAATTCGGTGGTGTCAAAATAATGTAGACACACGCTGGAATAGTCGCTTGCATCAAAACTTTCACGCGTTAACATTATTTGGATACCCATTGACTTTAATGCAGGCAGCAAGATTGACGAGGTCATCATAATTCGCATTTCGGGAAGTTTTTCACTGTTACTCTAATTTCCCGGGAAATTTGTGAATTTTTCCGCAATGCAAAATGGGACAAATTCGCCCATCACTGGAGTTGCTTTCAGAGTGTTCCCAGAAATAAAGACTTTTTTTCAATTGCTTCCCATTTAGTTGATACATTTCTCAGCAGAATCTGCGATAAATAATCAGCTATTGTATCAATTGTAACAGCTGCCTTTAATGAAACTCAGGGATTCTGCTCAGCAGGGACAAAGATAAAAAAAAAATGCAGTGGCGTAACTAGACCCCTAAGGGCCCCGGTACAGAAACTTACAACTGGGCCCCCCCAAAGGGAATGTTCACCTAGGAGTTAACTTTTAGTATGATGTAGAGAATGATATTCTGAAACTATTTGCAATTGGTTTTCATTTTTTGTAGTTTTTGAGTTATTTAGCTTTTTATTCAGCAGCTCTCTGGTTTGCAATTTCAGCAATCTGGTTGCTAGGGTCCAAATTCCCCTTGCAACCATGCACTGTTTTGAATAAGAGACTGGAATATGAAAAGGAGAGGCCTGAATACACAAATGAGTCATTAAAAAGTAGCAACAACAGTTAATGTAAAAATTACACGTAAAAAGGACATGTAAAATTTAGGTTTTACTGTATTATAATGATATACGGGATAATGTACTGTAAATGATAAGGATATTAGAAATCACTGAGGGGTTCTGTGACCATATAAAGACACAAGGCTGCAGGCTGAGTTATACAGGGAACTCCGAGTATCACTCATGTATTATAAGGGATAATGTACCCCCTACTGTAAATTATAAGGATATTAGAAGTCAATGAGGGGTTCTGTGACCATTGCTTAGTACAAGGGAATACCTATGCTGCCATAGTTTTATGGTATCTCGCTGTACAGAATATGAGCAAATTTAGGGGCTGTTCCTTCTGAATTGTGCTTAGTACAGAGGAATACCTATGCTGCCATAGTTTTATGGGATCTCTCTGTACAGACTATGTTCGTGCTGAATTTAGACCATGCCCACTATGGTAGAATATTTGATAGCTAAACATTTGTTTTAGCTGTACCTAAAGCTCAAATCTCATAATTCAGAGAAAAAGAGACACTGATGCAATTTAATTAATTATTAAAACATTAATCAGAATAAACACAGTTGCAGTTCCATGAACAAGTACCCCAGAACTTAAAGTAGGATGAACACAGTAAGAATTTCATGTTTAATATCCCCCGAATTCAGACTAGGATGATACAGTGGCAATTCCATGAATTAATAACCCCAGAAATCACATAAGGATGACACACAGTCAATTCCATGTCAAATACCCCAAATGTCATAATAGGAGGGCACAACTGGAATTTTTGCTATTAAAAGCAATTAAAGGGTTAAAAATCACAAGGCAGTGTAATAAATGTGATTTGCATCCTTACCGGCCTGCCTTCTTTTTTTCTTCACTGATAGTCTTGGGGGTGGGTGGAGATGAGGAACCTGCAGCAGAGTCCTGGACAATTTGAACTAATACTGGCACCCTTTTACCCTGCTGCAATTGGGATTTGTCCTGCCCACACACACTCTCAAACTCCACTCCGGCACACTCTCAACCCCCCCTGCACACACTCTCAACCCCCCCTGCACACTCTCTCATCCCCCCCTGCACACACTCTCAACCCCCCCTGCACACACTCTCAACCCCCCCTGCACACTCTCTCATCCCCCCCTGCACACACTCTCAACCCCCCTGCACACTCTCTCAACCCACCCTGCACACTCGCAACCCCCCCTGCACACACTCGCAACCCCCCCTGCACACTCGCAACCCCCCCTGCACACACTCTCAACCCCCCCTGCACACTCTGTCAACCCCCCTGCACACTCTCAAGTTTCAACCCCCCACTCTCTCAACTCTTACCCCCCCACAGCACTCTTTCAACCCCCCCAGGATCAGACTGCGCCGGCTCCAGTGGGCCCTGCTGGCCCAGATGACCTGTCCGGTGGTAACCCGATGCGCATGTATGCAATCGCGCACTCGCGCATGTACGTTAGCTCGCAAATTGTTTTTTTTAGGCAGAAAATTAGATCTGGGCCAGATCTAATTTTCTGCCTAAAAAAAAAAATTTGCGAGCTAACGTACATGCGCGCGTGCGCGATTGCATACATGCGCATCGGGTTACCACCGGACAGGAGCTGCTGAGGCAGCATCCCCCGGGGTCCGAAGGGAGAAGCCCCAGTGGGCCCCGGAGTCCGAATCTGAAGCCAGCAGTGAGGGGGAGGAGGTGTCTCCTAGCAGGAATCTTTATACTGATGGCACCACGGAGTAGCCATCAGGACTTTACCGGTACTCCATTCCTGGGTTGCGGGCCCCGCCGGGGGTGCAGGGGAGCAGGCCCCGGTGCCGCTGCACCCTGTGCACCCCCGGTAGTTCCGCCACTGAAAAAATGTATAAACAGAATGTATCAATTTAGAACAGTTACAGGGTCAGCGACCCCCCCCACTCCCAGAGCTGCTTTAGAAGGTCAAATATAAAATATCAATATAAAGATCAAAATAGAAAATAGAAAGTAATTGGAAAAAGTCTTTATTTCTGATGAACTGTCTGCAACCAACTGAACTGAAAAAAGTGTTTAAAGGTGAATAACCCCTTTAACAAATGGAAATAGATTGTATTGTTTCCTGTTCTTGGCTCATAAAACGACATGCACAGTAGTATTAAAAGACTGTCAGATAAACGATCAGGAAAGTAAAATGAATGTGTTTGATTAATTGTCCTAATTCTCCTCTTTGTATTTACCATTATTCCATTCAATTTATTCATACTTCATATTCTAGCCCAGTAACCTTTGGCTGCCAAAATGATGACTTATTTATTTTACAAATAATTTATTGCTATAAATATATTGACTGGCAAATAATTAACAAAATAAACAGAATAACAGCCTAATCCTGTCTGCGTGTGAATTTATTGGGTAACATTGTTTCCCCCCAGCAAGGGCAGGAGGTAAGAGAAAGTGGGGCTGGAAAGTGAAAGGGGGAGGGAAAGTTATGGGGCAGTGAGAAGTGAACTCAGTACCTTGACTTTTGGCAGAGCAATTTCTGAAACTTGGTTAAGCAAAACAAATGAATTGTTCCATGAGGATAATAAGAGGCAGGGTTTGGCTAATAACATCTGTTATCTGGGGCACAACTGGTGTATGTGAGGGCATTGCCACACCAGCTGTATAAAGGTGGCAGGGGAGGGAACGCTTACATTTGGGACATATATCATTTACCTCTGGGGTTTTTTAAGTGTAACCTGTGTGTTAACTGTGCAGACAGCGGAATTGGATCATTTTATTTCACTTATCAGGAAATCAAGGTGAATCAAGATTTTCCTTTCAGATTTCAGGGATAAGGGCAGGGACACCCCTGGACTATTAAGTGTATAATTCTCCTAGAGGAGGTTGTGGGGGGGGGGTTGCTTAAAAAGAAGTAGCATTTATTCAGCCGATTTGGCGATATAACAATCTGTGACCTGCCAAACTGGGTTTATAGAGTATGGCGTAGTTGTAGATACTGAAAATACAGTACATAGTCTAAAAAGTTAAAAGGCAAAGTGCCCACACCACAAACACACAGTCATTTTAAGCTCAGGTTTATAAAATCATAAACTTTATTAGTGGGACCCAAATCACAATACCCTTAACCTATTACACACTAGAAAAGCAAATGTTATGTGATTATCAATTCATTATTGGAATTTCATAAACACAGCATTGCATAATAAATATAATGCTTATAAATGGCTAAAAAAGCATCCGAGTTCATTATAAGATAGGGAGGAATGGAAATTTCTCAGGCATTCTGGACTATACTTCATTCTGGAGTGCAAAGACCTGAGCCTATGGGCACTAAGTGTGGGATAAACAGGCTGTATAATTAAAAGGCCTTATCAAATTAAACACTGGGGACTTGGGGTTTTCCGGATTACAGATCTTTCCGTAATTTGTATCTTCATATCTTAAGTCATGTAAACTTTAAATAAACCCAATAGGCTGGTTTTGCTTCCAATAAGGATTAATTATATCTTAGTTGGGATCAAGTACAAGTTACTGTTTTATTATTGCAGAGTAAAGGGAAATCATTTTTAAAAAATCTGGATTATTTAATTATAATAGAGGCTACGGGAGATAATGGGTTTCCGGATAACGGATCCCATACCTGTACTAATAAGAGAAGATGGTGGGAGTTGTATTGGAGCCCTATTCGCAATGTTGCAGGTTAGACATCACTGATGAATTTCCTAACAAGTCCTGCTGCTGAGTGCCAAGTAGCAATGTGCCACCTAGTGGGTGCCCTGATTAAATGCACCCAGAAAGGAATAGAATTATAGCCGAGGAACATGACTCCTTAATTCCAAATTCATTTGTAGCTGAAAGAAGATACCGAGATGTTGTGTCCACAAGTAACAAAAATATCTGTCACCTCTATAATGTGCCAGTGGGATAAATCCCTGAAGCACTGCAGTATGTACGAATGCCTCTAGCCATGGCTTTCTGATTGGCTAAAAGACATTTAAAGGGGTGGCTCTCCTTTAACTGAATCTTTAGTATGTTATAGAATGACCAGTTATAATACACAAAACCAGCCTATTGGGTTTATTTAATGTTTACATGACTTTCTAGTAGACTTAAGGCATGATCTAAATTATGGAAAGATCCGTTATCCAGAAAGCCTCAGGTCCCAAACATTCTGGGTAATAGGTCCCATACCTGTACAATCAGGCCCACACATCTCTTTACAAGTCCTACCTTAGGCTAATTAGAGCATTTAAAGAAATATCTAGATCTCCAGTCCCTCCACTATCTAGGGCTGCCACTAGGCTTTGTGTCATCAAAGGGGTGGTTCACTTTCAAGTTAACTTTTAGTATGCTATAGAATGACCAACTCTAAGAAACTTTTCAATTGGTCTTCATTATTTTTAGGGATACACCGAATCCACTATTTTGGATTTGGCCGAACCACTGAATCCTTCATGAAAGATTTGTCGGAATACCAAACTGAATCCTAATTTGCATATGCAAATTAGGGGTGGGAAGGGGAAAACATTTTTTACTTCCTTGTGAAAAAAAGTCATGTGATTTCCCTCTCAAATTAGGATTTGGTTTGGCCGTGCAGAAGGTTTCTGAAAAAGGAAGAATCCTGACAAAATCCCGAACCGAATCCTGGATGCATCCCTAATTATTTCTTTTATATCGTTTTTGAGTTGCTTGCCTTCTTCTTCTGACACTTTCTGACTTTTTCTTCTGATTCCAGTTTCTTATTCAAATCAGTGCATGGTTGCTAGGGTAATTTGGACCCTATGTGAATAGATATAGATTAGGGAGCACCGCCCAACAAGAGAGAAGCAATGGATAGTGTGCAGGGTTATGGAAATAGTGATAATAAAGGCAAAAGCTAACCCTAAAGATTGCACCGCCCCATCCTAGGATCAGAGGACTCCAAGAACCAAATAAAAAAACTTTTAATGCAAACTGATTAAAAAATATATATGTTGTGGTAGGTCCAAGAACTATTTAAAATAAAGTTAGGAACAGGGTGATGAGCCTACTAAAGGTGAGTTATACCAGAAGTGTAGGTCTAGAGGTGGGTATAGATCTGATCTGTTAGGTCTATAATGGAGTATTTAGAGTGATAACAGGGTAGAAATAAAGATCATTATCTGATCATATGGAAAGAAGCGGGTATCAGACACATCTGTCCCGCTACTTTTGGTTCACTGCCGAACCCCAATCTAACAACAACCTCTTCACCCTCCGTTAAGCCCTCCCAGCAATCTGGCTAGAGAGAGTTAAAGGAGAAGGAAACCCCCAGGGCGCAAAACCCCTCCCCCCCCTCCCCTGTGTTTCCCCCCCCTCCCTCCTCCCCCCTGGCCTACCTGTCCCCCTGGGCAAATGCCCCTAACTTGTTACTCACCCCTCTGCGCAGGTCCTGTCCACGGAGTTCACAGTCGCCATCTTCTCCCACGTGCGTCTTTTTCCTGCTCTGACCGGCGTCTTCTGGCGCATGCACAGTAGGAACAGTTACCGGTACGGCTCTACTGCGCATGCGCTGAATGTCATGAAGTTTTCCGATTTCACTTTGTGACATTCGGCGTAGAGCCATACTGGTAACTGTTCCTAGTGCGCATGCGCCAGAAGACGCCAGTCAGAGCAGGAAGAAGACGCGCGTGGGAGAAGATGGCGACTGTGAACTGTGATCTTACTACATGGGCAAGTCAGCATATAGATAATGTTATCTGTGGTACAAGGGGTGGGCATACACATAAAATCTCTCATCACAAGTTCCCCAAATGTAGTTACAGTAGAACTGGTTTTTTAGGGGGCATAAACCTACTCTTGGGTTTAAGTGATTGGGTTGGTTTGGTTTGTTCTAATAGCAGATCTTGTAAATCACTGATCGCTTGGTCTAATGATATCTGTTCCTGAGTGCTGCTTACAGACGAGTAGGCCAAGTCATGGGGGTTCTGGGAATCAGAGATGGCCATGAGGGGATCAGGCCCGGACTGGCAATCTGTGGGTTCTGGCAAATGCCAGAGGGGCTGCTATAAGGTGCCATAGAAAGTGACTATATAGTGGGCTGGTGGAGGCTGTTTGGGCCTCTGTGTACCTGAAATGGCAGGGCCTATTTTAATTCTCAGTTTGGACCTGGAGGGGATTGACCAGGACTTGCCCTTCCAGATTGGAGTCCCTATGAAAATGATTTTTTAAAAGTAATTTGCGACAGAATATAAAGAATGGGCAAGGTGAATGGGCTAATGTAATGCACAAGGTAAAATGATAAACCTCTTTTCAAAACTAGATTCTGGGGTATGGTAAGAACATAATTTGGACCCTAGCAACCACATTGCTGAAACTGCAAACTGGAGAACTGCTGAATAAAAAGCTAAATAACTCGAAAAGCACAAATAATAATAAATGAAAACCAATTGCAAATTGTCTTAGAATATCACTCTCTGCCTTATACTAAAAGTTAACTTAAAGATGAACAACCACATTAATAGGGAAGAAAGATAAAACTATAGGAAGGCGACTCTACCACCAACCTGTGAACATGCTGTGCCCATGGTATAATCACTAATTCTCTGAATGAGGAAAGGCAATGCCGGGGCCTGTGAGTCAGCAGTGATATAGACTCTAGATCTGGGAATAGTCAGTAAGCTCACAAAGGCTTCTTTTGGCACATGGAGTATATTATTCCCTAAAAATGAATGGGCTGATTTATAGGGATGCACCAAACCCACTATTTTGGATTTGGCTGAGCCACCGAATCCTCAGAGAAAGATTCGGCCGAATACTGAACCGAATCCTTCGCGTAAGATTCGGCTGAATACCGAAACAAATCCTAATTTGCATATGTAAATTAGGGATAGGAAGGGGGAAATATTTTTTACTTCCTTGTTTTGTGACAAAAAGTCACGCGATTTGCTTATGCAAATTAGGATACAGATTTGGTTCAGCCAGGCAGAAGGATTCGGCCGAATCCCAATCCTGCTGAAAAAGGCCAAATCCTGGCCGAATCCCAAACCGAATCCTGGAATTGTTGAATCCCTACTGATTTATAGAAAAAAAAATTGAGCTGATGTTTTTTTCTCGATCAGACAAATATATTCTGCCCCTAAATGTTGGCTCTTTCTGATATTTTGACCCTTTTAGCAACAGCTTGTAGCTACAATGAATGTAGTATGATGGCAGCCATTACAATGGGTCACATGCAGGCTCAGATCTGTGGAAAGGCCACAAAGGCAGAATTTTAGGGTTCAGAAGTACGGGGGACATGCAGGGATTCATGCTCCAGACTCAATGATATAAGGCTTGCGCATGCCTTTGCGTGAATATGAATGGAGGAGGCGGGAAAGGGGGAAAGGATGCAGGGGAAGGGACAAGTGGTCCTGGCCTAGGGGCGCCCTATATATAAATCCGGCCCTGTTCACATGCTTTGGAGGGCTGCTGAATTTTGTTTGTGATTGTGGTTTAGTAAACTGTATTGTACAGGGTAGGGTGGGCGGCAGCTCCAGACTAAATAAACAGTGTATAGACCACCATGGAACAAAAAGTGGAAGTGATCTGTCGTGGAAATTCGGTTAGCGGAGATCACGAGACAAAAGTTTATTTGACCCTAGCTCCATGGATTCTGAACTCACAAAGACTCAGAACCCCCGAACAAATAGATGACAGAAAAACAAAGAACTGCTCTTACAGCCAAGCAGGTGGCTCTGCCCCAAGGCCAGGGAACTGAAACCATCCAAGTTGGGGGAATCTGCATACACAGAATTTTATTCTCTCTCACACCCGTTTCACAAAAGTCATATCATCCCTCGCTCAGGTTGAATATAAGCCCTTTTCTTATTCCTTAGTAGGATTCTCATTTTGAAAGCACATAGGGCAAAATGAGGGAAGTGGAAGAGAGAGATTTCAGGCATTTCAGTTTCAGTTCATTTGAACCAGAAAGAACGTGGCAGAAAAAGTCCAATGAATTGCCCCATGTCGGTTCCTACGGTGAGAGATGACCTTACAGGAAATCTTAAAGGATAAGTAAACCTTTAAAATAAATGAATGTAAAATTGATGAGGGGGCTATTCTAAAACATTTAGGGGACGGCATGCTGCCCAATCAAACCCACATTGGTTCAAAAACACAGGGGATGCGCTGGAGATACAATCATTTTTTTAATTTCCTGTGCGCCAATCCCCATTGCGCCAGTGTAGATGATGACAATTTGCACGAATAAAGGGGAGGGGACAGGGGCGATGTGGGCAGTGGGCCTAGGGCCCCTCACTATGTAAATCTGGCCCTGAATCCACACTACCACCACGGCTGCGGCCACACGCTCCTGTGCAATCTTCTTCAATGGAAGCTGGGTGAGCATGAGATTTGTCTGTCACAAAATCTTCCGCTCAGTCCCCAGTGCACCTGCAGCCAGCCTGCCTCCCTAGGCCTAGGCCTTTGTGACCTGCCACAAATCAGGGACTGCCAATGTTTGCACTACTGATGTGCCGGTCAGGGTTTTCCTGACCTAACCCACCCTGCTCCAGCCCGCACTTCCGGGGGCCTTTTATAGACCCGCGCCGTCACAATGACATCACAAAAGGGGTGGGGCGAGCGGACACGAGACTATAAAACCGGAACCCGGCATTTGAAGGTTCCCGCCAAGAGCAGTGCGAGGTCAACCTGAACCCACCCAACACGCGGGTAAACCCATGGGTATCGGGTCGGCCCGCACATCACTAGTTTGCACCTCAGTGTACTTGAAATATTGGTCCCACTCCCAACTCATACCCCTTCAGTACCTGACCATCTAAACTAAAGTATTTTGCAGCTCTTCAGGGAGGGATAAGGGGGAGGGGCAAGTTGGAAAACATAAAAACTAATATTGTTTAACTTTTAACTGGACTTTGTGGAAAACACATTTTTTTGTTGTTGTTATAACGACTCAATCTCTCACTTTCTTGATAAGTAACACGTGCTGTGAATAATGGACTGTGCAAAAATGTTACAACCACTAAACTCCTGTGATTGTGCCGCCCTAATACTGAACAAAAAAAGGGGCACTTCTGACTGGAAATAGTGTGGCAAGAAAATGAACTTGGACCCCTCAGATTTTTATTACCACTGCTAGGGCCACGAGTTTACATAATGGGAAGATTTATTTTCTGTCAGGCCTATCGTGTGTAACAAGAGAACAAGCCACGCTTGAATCAATCGCACTTCACATGTGCTTTTCTCGGCAGGCATTTGACACGGACAGCCCACAATTAACTCTTGGGGCGCGGCGAGGTCCTTTAGCACGCTTTGCCGGATCTCTCCATTGTCCGTTTTGGCTGACTTTGCGGCGCCTGAAGAATAAATGCACTTTTGAACGGGTTTTGTCAATCTAGATGGAAATATCAGCGCTGCCGCGTTTCTGAGAGAAAGAACGGCAGTTCGCGTGATGATTGGTCGCGCTGTTACGCTGTTAAGGAGTTGGCTGACATCAGGCATTTTGGAGGGCAGCCCGGTACTAGGGCCCTGCTAGTGTAAAATCCCTCCGCTTCCTGTGTCTCGGCCTCATTAGCTCGGTGCGGAGGGTAGTGGCGGAGCGGCAGCGACTCCTCTTTAAGACCGTCTTACAGCGACCAGCTCAAGCCCCGGCAGACTCTGGAAGGTGTGGGACGAAGGCGGGGCTACGGAAAGGTCCCGTTACCGGAGGAGGGGGGTGGTGGGAAACACTTCCCTGGAGTCCAAACATTCACGGGAGAGAGTGGGTGGAGACTAAAGTGTCACCGGCAGCTGTGGGAGGGGACGTTTAGTGGGTTAAAGCGAGAACTACCGGCGGCTTTAGTTAAAGGGACCGATCGAGATCGATCTATATCGTACGAGGCACGTCCTCATTTAGGAGACATCTGAGGCAGCCATGTTTACATAGAAACCTGCCACCGGGAGCGCAATTCCATGCGCCTCAACCCAAGAGAGCAGTATGGCTGATCCAGCGCGTAGTCTACTAGAAATCATGAATGATTGGCTACCGCAGGCCTCCGTCCAATAGAACACAATGAAGTGAAAATCAGGTCTTTGTTTGCTTTCCCTTTAACAAACCTTTCAGGCAAAGGAGCCTTTCCTGGTAGGGGCCCTTGGATTTAAGCTGCCCATAGACTCAAAGATCCGCTCGTTTGGCGACTTCGCCAAAAGAGCGTATCTTTCCCCCCCAATATGCCACTATCGGCATAGCTATATCTGGGGTAAACTGAACGACCGGGTTACGATACACCAAGGGGCTCAGACGGGTCGGTCGGGTAGAAATCAAACCTTCTCTATCTATATCATGGCCAGATATCGATCGGGAAGACCCGTCGGAAGCTCCCATACGCAGGCAGATAAGCTGTCAAATTGGTCCAAACGACTGATATCGCCAGCTTTATCTGCCCGTGTATGGCCTCCTTAAGACCCAGAGGAATTCTAGGAAGACACTTGGCGTGTGGATCATGGATTTATTTTTTAAAAAAAATGTTGGGATCTGGACCGTGGCCATAGACGTAACAATTACCATCTTTCCTGGAAAAGAGGTTTCCGAGAAAGATCGGTCGTTTCAATACACCCGTATAGAGCTGAACCATCCGACATACAGGTAGATACAATAGAATTCTACCTGTGTCTGACATAACGTTCCCTGCATGGGCAGATTAAAGATGCCGATATCTGTCCTTTAGACCAATTCGGCAGCTTATCTGCCTGTGTATGGGGTCTTCTCGATCGATATCTGGCCACGATATAGATCAGGAAGGTTTTTCAGGCGATCAACCTGTCTGTGCCATTGCTCCTTGTTGTAAACCGATCGTTTGGCCCTAGGGCCGATCATTCTGAATCTAGCCCTGCATTGGTGGGTATATTGGAGGAAAGATGTCTCCAATCGAGCAGATCTTATAGTGTATGGCCAGTTTAACAGTGGCTGATCACATTTTAACGGCCAGCCCGATCGATGAACCAACAGATATCCAAGTCTTCTGCCGATATCGGTCAGCTCTTTTCCCGCCATATACGCACCCAATATCATATGAAAATACGATTTGTACGATATCCGTGCGTCTTCGGCTACCGGGTCGCTTATCCGAATCTGTTCCTCCAAAATGTATTGGGATGCTACAAAATCCTCCACGCTGTACTGAAATAAGTTTCATTTTGCTGGATGCCTGGGGTTTACCGGCGGGACCATGTTCATATAGAAACACCCAAGGGCCTAGAGTTGTTAGTTTAAGGGGGTGTCATTTTGAATCGGGGCCTATATTTTCTCTCTACCTGCTGTTCAAGTCAGTTGATGGGGGGTAATGCCTAGGGCAGATGGTTAAATGGGACCTGTCTATCCTAGTGGTGACAGGCATATGTGTTTACCAGCCTGGCATCCCTAGTGACGGTTCAATTAAAAGAGTAATGCTGGTGGAGGATACACAATGTGTGCCATAGGCCTGAGTACCCCACTGTTTTGTTGGAAAGTCATAGTGTGTTGCCAGCTCTCTTATTAAAAGTCCTTTGTGAGCTTGTGTTTCATTCAGTCTTTGAATGACCTGCAGGCTCCAGCAGCACAAAGGAACACAACGCGAGGAGGTGTGGTGTTGCAGCATGATGTTTTGGTCTTCATTTATAATATTTCATTTATAACATTGGTCTCCTTTTTGCTCCTTCACAGATGCCCTCTGCTACCAGCAGCAAAGCGGTGCCGGGCTCCACCGATGCAGCTCCTGGCAACATCCAGACCGAAGCCATGAAACAGATCTTGGGGATCATCGACAAGAAGCTGCGCAATCTGGAAAAGAAAAAGGTTTGTGCGTGTATTTGCATAACCAGTCGCTGTTCCACACAAACCTAGTTGTTAAGTACAACATTGTGTAGGTTTGGCTGCTGGGGCCCAGGATAACTTGAGCGGCACCAATGACACAATCTGACACTGGGATCTTGTGGGACTGCTGGCACATTACCAACCGCATTCAATTCAATCCCTCGCTCTGTTTATGCCATTTTTCCTTGTCAATTTGCTTTGCACTTCTGTTGCGCACCATACGAATTCGCCCTACTAAACGCAACCATTTGCATCAATATTTTCCGTGGACGTTTTATGCTCTGGACTCCATGGCAATTATATGATGCCAACTTATTTCTTGCCACCTTAAAGACATACATCATTCACAACTGTCCCTGCCCTATGGAGCTTACAATCTAAGGTCTCTGTTTTCCTCATTTCCCAGAGGAAACCTACACAGACACACGCACCATGCACCCCAGTGCTGTTTGAATTGCCAACTGTTGTGCAACATTTAAAGCAGCCATATGCTGATTATCAGGCAGGATTGTTCCTTTCCTCGCGACTCAAGATAAATAAATAATCTCAATAATAATTTCTGTTGAACAGTACAGTAGGCTGAGTCTCTGTAGTTTTGCCTGGAAGTCCTGCCTACCTCACCTATACAACCATTTGTAGGATTTACTCTAGTTACAGCATTTCACTGTTCATGAAAACACAAGGAATTTTTTCCAGGCAATCCGAATATCTGGTCTCTCAAGGGACAATGGTTGAAGTCTGCAGTGGCCCTTAAACACCTAATCATGTCCCTTACACTCAATAGATCTTGGGTGCAGGTTATAAAATAGCTGTATCAATGTTAACTAGGGATGCACCGAATCCAGGATTCGGTTCGGGATTCGGCCTTTTTCAGCAGGATTCGGATTCGGCCGAATCTTTCTGCCCGGCCGAACCGAATCCTAATTTGCATATGCAAATTAGGGATGGGGAGGGAAATCACGTGACTTTTCGTCACAAAACAAGGAAGTAAATTGTTTTCCCCCTTCCCACCCCTAATTTGCATATGCAAATTAGGGTTCGGTATTCGGCCGAATCTTTCACAAAGGATTCAGGGGTTCGGCCCGAATCCAAAATAGTGGATTCGGTGCATCCCTAATGTTAACATAGGCTATAAAACTGCCCTTGTGCACCCGCCCACCCCAACAGGCGAAAACTGGTTCAATAATAGTAATTCTTATGATGCACTTGAGCTACAGTACCTCAATCACTTCTCTTCCCAGCAGTTAAGAATCTCAAATGCTCCAGTTACTGGGCATAGCAATTTTATTAGGCAACCCCAGTGAATATAATAATCAAATTTCAACCCTAAAGGTCCCCATAGACGCGGCGATTCTTCTTTGGTGAACGACCGATTTCAGTGCAGTCCGACCAATCCATAAAATTATTGTGCTGTTAGTGGGATTCGATCGAACGTACATCTTATGATTTTTCGTCCGACATCTGTCAGAAAATTGATCGGCGAGGTTTAAAAATCTTTATCGGCCCCAGTGCAATCTATTTATATTTGCAGGGCCAAGCAGGCAGCTACTCTCCAGTTTTGCTGGCAATGTTGCCTGAAATGGTCTTTTTAGTTGATGGACACATCGTACATTTAAACGATCATTTCGAGATAATCGTGGTCTCACAATAACGATTGGATCTTTTAAAAATCTTTAAATCTATGGCCAGCTTAACCCTCCCAAATGTCAGTAATCATGCAGATCCCCATGGGTTTTTGTATCAACCTGCACCTTTTTATTTTTTTCCCCCCTCAGTGAGGGTCTCTATCTTTAAGGATTATGCCAAGGACCCCTTGTAACAAGGACAATTGTCATGTGCATTAAGGATCCCTGAGAAAGCTTATAGATGGCACGATTAGTGATTCTATTTACTAGACAGGGGTTAGCTAATCGGCAGCCATCAGTAAATTGCACTTGCATTGTCTTTAAAATGGGAAGGTCACCTTTAAAATCCTTACTGTTGTAACCGTGGCCAAAGGCCTAAGCCAGGTACCTCCCGAGTCAGTGGCAGCTGCAAAGCAAATACAAGCAAACTACAAAAAAAAAATCCTATCTTTGTGCGAAACAGCCATAAAAGTGATTGATAATGGTTCCTTACATTCAATCACATGCATAGATCGTACAAATTTGCAGTGCTGCACTGAAAGGCTTATCCTGTATGTACCTATAAAGCACTTACTGATCATTGTTCTCAGCTCTGCATATATTAGGGATGCACCAAATCCAATATTTTTTTTGGCTGAGAGATTCCGAACTCAATTCGCACCCTAATTTGCCTGCAAATCAGGGGAAGGGAGAGGCAGCATAGTGTAAAAAAAAAAAAAAAAATGTTTAACTCCTTTGTTTTCGTGATAGTCACAGATTTGTCGGCTTCTGTTTGGCCAAATCCTGGATTCGGTGTATCCCTAGCATATATAAAATCCCCTCCTGTAACTTGCTGTTCTCCTTGCAGTCGGCATTTATAGGGTTAATTGGACCCTAAGATTAGTAGCCTATGGGATCTATTTCCCTACAAGTTGCATGTGACTGTATGAAAGAATAGTTTGGAATAGGCAGAAGCCTCCAATCTTTGCTAAAAGTCCAGCATCCCTCTAGCTGTTCCGTTTTATTGGTGCAGCTGGAGATGGATGTTTATACTGTGCACCATGTAGGTGATGCCGTTACCTTCTCTGCCCCCGAGGCAGTGTTTATGGTTCCTGGGAGAAAGTTTACATCCTACCGAAATGCTTTCACTTTCATTTAACCTAATTACACACACACACACACACATATGCTGAAGTCAGGGTTTCTCTGCTGCGTCATGTTCCCTTTCTTTTATCGCACCGCATGAGCACAAGCTGAGAAGTGTGTGTGTTTGCAACTGTCACCTGCCAGTTTCCCAGCATGATAGTTTGTATCCCTATAACAACATAAACTGCTTCTGTATAGTCCTCGTTACTATAGCAAGCTGCACATCGTTTTAACCCTTTATATCAAGTGCGTCAATTTAAAAGAGAAATGTTTGCATTGCGGCAATAAGATGCATGTGGCTCTGATTGTCTTTCAGACCCTTAATCCAGTCTTCCCCCTAAACGGGAAGCTGCGGGTCTTTTATTTCATAGCCCTCTACCATAGCTATAAATTCACAATATATCAAGAGTAGAGTACAGGTTTGGGAACTGTTGTCCAGTTTACTCAAGACTTGGGGTTTAAGGGATCCTTCCCATAATTTGGATCTCAATGCTTTATCTATAGAAATAAGTCAAATCAACTGGACTTGCTGTGTCTTACAAATTCAGTTGATTTGACTTATTTCTATAGATCTACCATGATCTGGATGAATGAGAACTTTCATAATCAATATTTGTTTACATAAATAAATAAATAAACCCAATAGGCCTCCAATAAGGATTAACTATATATTAAGGTGGCCATATACTATAATATCCTCTATATTGGCAACCTTGGGCTAATCATTCAACTCAACTGTTGGATTACAACTATGGAGTGGATGCCAACAGTAGGAGGACCACATCAAGTAGCCAATATGGTCCTTGATCACGGGGAAAATAAAACCTGCCTGATATTTGTTTTTTTTGGGGTTTTCTTGCCAGAAATTGGTTCGAAGTCCCACACATGGGCAAATAAGGTGCCGAAAATGGCATCTTAAATCTGCCCGTATATGGCTACTTTTAGTTGGGATCAAGTACAAGATACTGTTCTATTTATTATTACTATTATTGGAATTTTGTTTTTAATTTGAGTAAAATGGTGTCTATGGGAGATGGCCTTCCCGTAAGTTGGAGCTGTCTCGATAACTGGTTTCCTGATGATGGATCCCACATCTTCACCACTGTATATAACATAGATCAAAGGAACACTGGTTCTGCTCTTTCAGATTGGCAAGCACCGCATGAGTGTTGGTTAGCAACAACCCGGTTGTACTGGAAATTGTATTCATAATGTTGTTTTTGTAATGTTTGTTACAGTGCATGTTTCAGACATTGGAACAGATGTAGCAGAAGGAAGCCCGTGGATCCCTTGAGCATTAAAAACCCCTTGCAGTTGCCACTAGTTAGGTCACAGCAGGCGACCCACCTCCATTATAGAAATCTAACCTTGGCCTGTCTGTTTTGTATCCTCCATAACTGGATCATGCCCTGTGTTCTAATCCATCTGCAATACTGGACCATGTTTGTCCACAATCTGCACGGCCGATGGTTTTGCTGACCTAACCGAAGGGAAAGTTTATCGCACCTTGGTCTCTACCGGTTTTATGTTGTCTGTTTCTAATTCTAAATCTAATCCCCCCCCCCCCCTTTGCTCCCTGTAGGGCAAGCTGGATGACTACCAGGATCGACTTGACAAGGGAGAACGACTAAATCAGGACCAAATGGTAGATACCTTTTTAAAATCTTTGTATATTCTTGCACTTTGTAATATATATGCTTTATGTTGAATGGTAATACAGCCCAGTTGTGCTGATGACATGGCTTTGTACAGGCAAAGCATATATCCATGTAACTGCATTGAACAGATGACATTATTTTATTGTGGGTTTTATATTAAGTTTGTAAGCCCAGACCGTAAGCAATCTTCATTATCATTAAAGTGGACCTGTCATCCAGACACAAACAGCTGTATAATAAAAGTCCTTTTCAAATTAAACATGAAATCCAATTTCTATGTTTTATTAAAGCATTCATAGCTGTTGTAAGCTCATGTAAAAATCATAGCTGTCAATAAAATATTGTCTGCCCTTCCTCTAGGCTGGGCAGAAAATTACTTTAACTTTCCATTCAGCACTTACTAGATGTCTCTGCTCTCCCCACATTCCCCCGTTCTCTTCACCATTTAATTGTGTAGCCAGTGCATGGGGATGGACATCAGGTCCCCCATTCTGGTGCACAAACAAGAGTCTCAGATAATTCAAGACTTGCCTTAACAATATCTACAAAATGGCTGCTGCCTGCTTGTTATAATTATGAATTCCCTGACTGAAGGAAACAAGATTCAAATTTATACAGTGTAATTAAAGTTCATTTTGCTTGATGTGATTAAAATAGGATTTTGAATTAATTTTTTTTGAATAAAGGAAAGCTAAAGCTTAAAGGGGTGGTTCACCTTCAAACAACTAGTTGTTTTCAGATAGATCACCAAAAATAACGACTTTTTCCAATGACTTTACATTTTCTACGGGTGACCGTTTTATTGAAGTTTAAAGTGTCATTTTTCACCTTCTGAAGCAGCTCCAGGAGGGGGGGTCGCCGACCCTGTAAACTGTTCTAAATGGATCCATTTAGTTGATGCATTTCTTATCTTTGTCCCTGCTGAGCAGAATCTCTGCCATTACAGGCAGCTGTTAGAATTGATACAATAGTTGCTAATAGTCCTAAGATGCTGCTGAGAAATGGATCAACTAAATGTTGCAATAGTTTGAGTCCGGCAGCTCAGTAATTCAGGCACGGACTCTAAACACCAGAGACTGGGACATTCATCTTTAAACTTAGATTTTGGAAAAACCCGTAAAAAATAAAGGGAGTAATTGAAAAATGTCTTTATTTCTGCGGAGCAATCTAAAAAGAACTGAATTGAAAAGTGTTTTAAAGGTGAACAACCCCTTTAACTAAAGAAGTAGCTAGAAATGTTGTACATTTTATGTTTTAAGCTTCTGTACCAGCCCAAAGCATCCACATCCCTTTAGCAGGGTAGATGTCTCCAAAGATGCCCCAGTAGCTCCCCATCTTTTTTACTGCTGATTCACTGCACATGCTCTGTGCTGCTGTCACTTACTGAGCTTAGAGACCCACTCACAGTATACTTACTATAGTGCATGTGTGTGTATATATAAATTTAATGTATGATTATACGGCTGATTTCTAAATAATTCCGATTATTGGTACATGGCAACTCAGAAATTGGCACTATTGCCATCGCAATTTAATAATCCACCCTGTTGCATCAGCTTATATGGCAGGTGAACCTTATTTTCTGCTTGATTTGCAAGAACCCCCAAGCTTAGCTTCTCAACAACTGCTCACAGTACACTGAGCATGTGAGTGTTGCACTCCTAACAAAATCCAAAATGGGGAAACTCCTGGTGACAACTTTGAAGGCCGGGATCACTACTACTACAGCGATGCTGAATATTTGGTAATAAGTTCAGTGTATACACAATATGGCATTTCTAGCCATATTCACTTTTTAGGGGTTAGTTCTCCTTTAAGTGGAGTCATGCTGTTTGCTGAATGTCCATGAGATCAAGTGATATGCTTGATTTCAGTATACAGTTACTGATGAATGTACATTTTATACTCCTTCCTTTCCTCCTAGGATGCGGTGACAAAACATCAAGAGGTGGTGGCCAACATGGAATTTGCCCGTGAACTGCAAAGGAATTTTATGGCATTGGGTCAAGATGTAAGTGAGTTTACTGTATCTTTAATTGAATGGGCACCTAAGTGTGAGTGCTGGAATGAGCTAACCTGACCCTGCTGCAGTTTTGTTAATGCATTCAGAAGGCAGCATTCCCTGGTCACATCCTAATCTACAGGACCGTCTGCTTTCTGCTACTGTTCTAAGTCAGTGGATGTTTGAGCTCCTCTTTAAAGTGGTTATTTGTCTTCAATTAACTTTTGGTATGATGTAGAGTGATATTGCGAGAAATTGTTTAATTTTTTTTATTTGTGGTTTTGGAGTTCTTTAGCTTATTATTCAGAAGCTCTCCAGTTTGGTTGCTAGGGTTCAAATTACCCTAGACTGGAATATAATTAGGAGAGGCCCTGAATAGAAAGGTGAGTAATAAAATGTGGCAGTAACAATACATTTGTAGGCTGCCTTACAGTGCCTTTGTTTTTAGACGGGTCAGTGACCCCCATTTAGAAGCTGGAAAGAATCTGACATACACGGGTAGATTAAAGCTGCCGATATGGGCCCTTTAGACTGATTCGACAGTTTATCTGCCAGTGTGTAGGGGCTTCCGACAGGTCTCCCCAGTGGAGATCAGGCCAGATATACAGTAGATTGGGCAGGTTTTTTATTTTTTATTTTTATATGCGATCGAGGACTGCATTGACTACTTAATGCGGTCCTATGACTCATCGGCACCCATTTCCTTCCTATAATCGGATCATTTGGCCCTAGGGCCGAATGTTTGGATGAACCCAATATCACCCTGCTGTTGGTGGGCATATCTGGGAAAGATCCTCTCGTTTGGCGATGGTCTTATTGTGTATGGCCACCTCAAAGGGGGGTTGTTCACACCTTCAAACAACTATTTTTTTTCAGATAGATCACCAGAAATAACTACTTTTTCCAATTACTTTCTATTTTCTCTGTCACCATTTTTCTAATACTGAAGTGTAAAGTGTCATTTTTCACCTTCTGAAGCAGCTCTGGGAGGGGGGGGGTCGCCGACTTTACTAAACCGATACATTTAGTTGATACATTTATCTGTCCCTGCTGAGCAGAATCTCTGGGTTCATTACAGGCAGCTGTTAGAATTGATACAATAGTTACTAATAATACAGAGATGCTGCTGAGAAATGGATCAACTAAATGTTGCAAAATTGTAACAGTTCAGAGTCTGCGCCTGAATTTCTGATCTGCCAGACTCAAACACCAGAGACAGGGACATTCAACTTTACACTTACATTTTGGGAAAAACAGACTCTGAACGGACCATTTTTTTTAACCTGTTTAAAATGCCACCTGCCCTCTCCCCATGAACAGTAATGTAGGGACTTTTTTGTGTGGTGCCAAGGCAAAGATGCCTTAAGTTACAGGCAGTGTTTGGTCCATCGTGTTTATGCTAGTCCTGCACGGGGTTTTTTTTTTTTTTTTTTTTTTTTTAATTCCTGTACCTGCAATCCGGAACCCGCAATCTTACCCACTACCCGGCCCGCAAGTACCTTATCTGCAACCTGGGAAATTGAGAAGACCTGCGGCCCAACCCGCATCTATATCCGCACCCGGAACATCTACCTGCAACCTTCAGGTTTTCCGACCTGCTGCAGGACTCTAGTCTATGCTGCCAAGTCATGCCTTAAAATCTTGTTTAGGTGTGTAATGGGCACTAGGGATAGGTAATCTGTTCAACAGGGTAAGGTTAGAGGCCAGAAGCTTTTTAGACAAATGACACCAAAACCATCCAGGCTGGACATCTCTTCCCATTGCATAGCAGGAGAAAAAAGGGTCAATATTTCTTTGGCAGCTTGTATCACTTTTGTTTATTTTTTTTAAATAAAACAAGAATTTATGTTCTCCCACAGATGCAGAAAACCATCAAGAAAGCCGCCCGCCGCGAGCAACTTATGCGAGAGGAAGCCGAACAGAAACGCTTAAAGACGGTGCTGGAGTTCCAGTTTGTTCTGGATAAACTGGGAGATGAGGAAGTGCGGAACGATTTAAAGCAAGGGTTGGATGGGGTTCTGGTGGTGTCAGAGGAGGAGCTGTCACTACTGGATGAGTTCTACAAGCTGGTGAATCCTGACAGAGACACGTCCGTAAGGTACAGCATCCGTCCCACTGACTTGACTTATTTGGCACAACCAGTTTACCTGCATATATGGCCTTTCCTATGTATTTTTGCTTAGCAAACTGGAATGTTGCGACTTGTTAAAGGTTTAAGCATTGACCTGCTAATGGGGGTGGGCATTGTCCCTTCTTGAGTGGTTTCTGTCTGCACTTATTAACCTGGAGAAGCTGAAGGTCTGCTCAGCGTCTGGGAGCAATCCTCATTTATTTTGCTGTTGCATGCAGAAAGCATTTGAGACGCTGTTTTCTGCTACTAATTCCACTAAATTTCTTTCATATAATTTACTTATATCTAATGCAAACTTTTGTTACAATTTGCACTTGGTTTTCATTTTTTATTATTTGTGTTTTTTTTTAGTTATTTGGCTTTTTATTTAGCCGCTCTCCAGTTGGCAGATTCAGAAATCTGGTTTCTAGGGTCGAAATTCCCCTAACAACCATGCATTGATTTGAACAAGAGACGGGGATTTGAACAGGAAAGGCCTGAATAGAAAAATGAATAGTAACCATAAATGTGTAGCCTTACAGAGCATTTGTTTTTTGACCCCGATTTGAAAGCTGGAAAGAGTTGCTTAGAGTAGGCCGACTAAAAGTTGACTTAAAGCTGAACCACCTCTTTAATACTGAACCTGTGAATGCTTCCCTATAGCCAGTATATTTTAAAGGGGCAGTACACCATGCAACAAAGCTTTGAAAGGGCTAGCCCATAACTCATAGGTTTGCTCCATAGCCCATAGCAACCAATAAGATGTTTACTTTTAAACTGGTGGCCATTAAATTCTGCTTCCTGACTTGTTTCTATGGGTTTACTGCTCCTGGGCAAACTTGGTGCCTTTTTTTTTTTTGTTTTTTTGTTTTTTTATATTACATAACCCCCCCATAGTGATTTAATTCATTGGCAGAAGCCTAGATATCGGCAACCCTCCGATGAATGTTCTTGCTCTTTAGTAGTAGAGCTAATGCAGAGATGGAGACTGCTAGGTGAAGATATTGTACAGGTATGGGACCTGTTATCCAGAATGCTTGGGATTAGGTTTTCAGGATAAAGGATCTTTCCGTAATTTGGATCTTCATACCTTAAGGCTACTAGAAAATCATATAAACATTAAATAAACCCAACAAAAAAAATTAAAGTAATCCTTTTTAGAGTGGGGTTAAAGTGATGATTGGCTCACGTAGATGATCGCTGCATCCTCTTAATTCACTTTGTAAGCTAATCCGCTTAGAAATGGAACTTAAAAGAAAAATCTATTCTGAAAGCTTTCTGGGATCATCTTGGAGGTCAAGTATACGCGTGACGCATGCTTAGTGACCAACCAAGTGTTACTGTAACTACAGAAGAGTAGAAATTTGGTCCCATGTGTCCTTCCATTGCAAGGGCAGTGATTTAAATTCTTCTTGCTGCCTTCTATGCTGCCAGGTTACTTGGGCATTCCTTTGTAATATAGGAAGCTTAATTCTGTCGCTTCATTGGAAAGCAGCGGTGGCTATTGGCAGCCCCTCTTTACCTATAGTGGACACCACAGCTCTCATCTATATTCTGTGTGCAGTTGTGTTGTCTCTGAATCTATAATGGTGCAGGGAATAAGTGATCCTGCATTGCCATAAAATACCCGTAATATGGGACATAATTGCCTTGTTTTTTGTCATTTCTAAGACCAATGACCAATGTCCTGTCAGAACTGTTCTGCAGCTGTCCAAATATACAGGTATGGGACTTGTTATCCAGAATGCTTGGGACCTAGAGTTTTCCAGATAACTGATCTTCCTTAATATGGATCTTCATACCTTAAGGGACAGATTTATCAAGGGATCTTCATACCTTAAGGGACAGATTTATCAAGGGTCGAATTTCAAGGTGATGGGAGTTTCAAAAAAAACAAAAAAAAAAACTCCCATCAACATGAAATTCAAATGAAAAAAAGACCAAATTAGGTTAGAATAAAATTTGAATATCAATGTATCATGTTGGACTATTCTCTAGTCGAAGTACACTAAAATTGGCTCGAAATTTTTCAATTCGACCCTTGATAAATCTGCCCCTAAGTCTACTAGAAAAAGGATATTATTTGTATAAAATGGAGTCTATAAAAGATGTCCTTTCTGTAATTCAGAGCTTTCTGGATAACGGATCCCATACCTGAAGATTTTTAGTGCTTAAAGGACCAGTAACATTAAAAAATGTGTTTCTTTGTAACGAAAAAAAACCACCAAGACAGTTTAACTATTAAATCACAAAGCATTTATAAAGAAATAACTTACCGAAACTCTGCTTACGCTCTTATTCAGAAACGACGATCCATCGTGCAGTGCTGGGTTTCTCCTCTCCTCCATGGCTATCTCCTATAAGGATGGCAGAGAGGAGAAATCGAGCGCCGCACAATGGATCGTCGCTGTTTCTGAAGAGGAGCACATACAGAGAATCGGTCAGTAATCTCTTAATAAAAGCTTTACGCAAAAGTTAAAACTGTCATGGTGTTTTTATTTTCAACTGAGTTGAGTGAGACTACGAGAAGCAGGAGGAGCAGGGTTTGGCTGGTTATACGTGCTACAATCCAAATGGAATCCTCTCATGTTCTAGGCTAAGTGACCAGTACGAGCAGGCCTCCATTCACCTATGGGATGTGCTGGATAGCAAGGAGAAATCTGTGTGTGGGACTACATGTAAGTCGTATTCATCTTTTGCTTGTATCTGTCAAGTACAATTGCTATTTAGTCTTCATGCTGATGAGCTCTAACAGCAGGAGCAATTTTAAACACAGCGCATATAGTCAATCTGTTTGTTTTTTTTGTTTTTGTTTTTTTTTTGTGGCCATTCTGGAACAGTTGTAATTGCTTTATGGCTGTGCTCCAATATCACTCCATTTATTTTGCAGCTTTGTCAGCAGTAAGCCAGCTCCAGTGCCTACATTGTTGCTGATGCACAGTGTGCCCTGTTTCCAGAAGCGCTGCAAAATATATATTGTTTTCTTCCTGCTGCTAGTTCTAGATTTCTTCATAGTCCTCTGGTCTTACATCTGCTACTGCTTGGCTTTCCTGATCTTGCAAATGCGATATTTGCATTAGGCTGTAATGCCAGTAACGCTTCAGAAACACTACTATAGTTTAAATAATCAAGCTGCTGTGTAGCCATGGGGGCAGCCATTCAAGCACAGGATACACAGTAGATAACTGATAAGTACTACTATAGTTTATATAAACAAGCTGCTGTGTAGCCATGGAGGCAGCCATTCAAGCACAGGATACACAGTAGATAACGGATAAGTACTACTATAGTTTATATAAACAAGCTGCTGTGTAGCAATGGTGGAA
Source organism: Xenopus petersii (assembly GCA_038501925.1). Taxonomy (NCBI): domain Eukaryota; kingdom Metazoa; phylum Chordata; class Amphibia; order Anura; family Pipidae; genus Xenopus; species Xenopus petersii. The sequence goes on from CM076679.1 coordinate 12,611,620, forward strand.
ACTTAAAAAGGCTATATGGCATTGGTTAAATACTGGATAACACCATTATGTTCTACAGAGCTTATCTGCTGTGTGACCTGAACCTTTTCTCCATTGCTTCACAGCATTATTTATATTAATAGTAGCGTTTCTGAAGCAAACACACCGGTTTTACCACTGCAGGGGAACACTGCATTATATTTGTATTACTTTAAAACATTTATTTTTTGATGTTACTGTTTCTTTAAATGGTAACTAAAGCCCTTCCACTGCCTCCTAGCTGCACTAAGGGTAACTGCATCCAGCAGCCCCATTAAATTCTTCCCATCTCCCTTCCCTCCCTTGTTGGTGGAACAGTCCTACCACCCCAAACCTTAAAGGGATACTGTCATGGGGAAACATATGTTTTTTCAAATGCATCAGTTAATCGTGCTGCTCCAGCAGATTTCTCCACTGAAATTAATTCTTTCAAAAAAGCAAATAGATTTGTTATATTCAATTTTGAAATCTGACATGGGGCTAGACATATTGTCAGTTTCCCAGCTGCCCCCAGTCATGTGACTTGTGCTCTGATAAACTTCAGTCACTCTTTACTGCTGTACTGCAAGTTGGAATGATATTACCCCTCTCCCCCAGCAGCCTAACAGAACACAATGTGAAGGTAACCAGATAACTGCTCCCTGGTATATCTAAGAACAGCACTCAGTAGTAAAAGCCAAGTCCCACTGAGCGATACCAAGTAGGAGAAATAACAGCCTGCCAGAAAGTAGTTCCATCCTAAAGTGCTGGCCCCAGTCACATGACTGGGGCAGCTGGGAAACTGACAAAATGTCTAGCCCCATGTTAGACTTCAAAATTGAATATAAAAAAAAATGTTTGCTCTTTGAGAAATGGATTTCAGTGCAGAATTCTGCTGGATCCGCACTATTAACTGATGTGTTTTGGAAAAAACATGTTTTCCCGTGACAGCATCCCTTTAATCAAATAAGCGTCTGTATATCATTTGCCGATTCAGGTGGATGCCCTCATATGGGCCAGTAGGAGGGATGTGTTGTGCCAAGGTGTAATGTCATTTTAAATATGTATATTTTTTTCTAAGACAAAAATCTGAAGGATCTGTTGGATCGAATTCTCCAGAGCGGCTACTTTGACAGCGCACAGAACCATCAGAATGGGCTTTGTGAGGAAGAGGAGGAGGAGGAACCACTTGCAGCACCGCCTGTGGAAGAACAAGCCCCAGAACTTGGTATGTGAGATTTTATTGTTAAAGGAACAGTAACACCAATTTTTTCTATTTTTTAAGTAATTAAAATAGAATGTATGGTTGTCCTGCCCTGGGAAAAGTTATATTTGCTTTAGAAAGACTACAATAGTTTATACAAATAGGCTTCGGTGTAGCCATTTAAAAGGTTGTTCACCTTCCAGCACTTTTTTCAGTTCAATTGGTTTTAGAAAGTTCACCAGAAATACTCTTTTTACAATTACTTTCTATTTTCTATCTGTGATCGTTTTTCTAATAATGTAAAGCTTCCTTGTGAGGCAACTCCAGAAAGTGGTACCTACATATGCCATCCTGCTGGTGATGTGCGGTCTTGCCGGTGGGAAGGCATTGCAGGGAGATTAGTCGGCCGAAGAAGAGGAGATTTGTCGCTGGTCGTCTTACTCTCCCAAATTTTACAGTGTGCAGCTCTGGGAGGGAGGTCGGCGACTCTGTAAACTGTTCTAAATGGATACATTTAGTTGATACATTTCTTATCTTTGTCCCTGCTGAGCAGAATCCCTGAGTTTCATTACAGGCAGCTGTTAGAATTGATACAATAGTTGCTAATAGTCCAGAGATGCTGCTGAGACTAAATATTGTAACCTTTTAAGTCTGCACCTGAATTACTGAGCTGACAAACGGAAACACCAGAGACAGGGGACATTAAACTTTAAAATTAGATACTGGGGAAAAAAAAAATAATAAATGGAAAGTAACTGAAAAAGGCTTTATTTTTGGTGAAAAATCTGAAAAAAACGAAAAAACCTCTCAACTGAAAGCGTTTGGAAAGTGAATAACCACTTTTAAGCTAAAAAAAAGAGAAAAGGCTCCGGTTACAATACAATGGTATTTTACAGAGTGCATCTGTTATCTGCCGAGTAACCTGAACCTTGAATGGCTGCCCCCATGGCTACACATCAGCTTGTTTATATAAACTATAGTAGTACTTATCTGTTATCTACTGTGTATCCTGTGCTTGAATGGCTGCCCCCATGGCTACACAGCAGCTTGTTTATATAAACTATAGTAGTACTTATCTGTTATCTACTGTGTATCCTGTGCTTGAATGGCTGCCCCCATGGCTACACAGCAGCCCCTTCCATATCCATAACTTGGACCAAACAATGTGCTCACTGGAATGTCAGACTACTGAATGAAACACCCCATCCCTGCACTTTGGGCTCAGTGTGCTGCTCCTAGATAGAGGGTGGATCACATACAATGTGTTTGTGGCTATAAAAAGTGGCGTAGTTGCCCTGTGCTAAAGACTTATTTATACTTTTGCTTTTCTTAGGGTTTTAGCCTATCCATACCAGTTGTCTTTAAATTCAGTGTAAACAAATTGCAGTGTTCAATTTATTTTTCCTTTCTTTCTAGAACCAGAACCTGTAGAAGAATACACTGAGCCCAGTGAAGTGGAGTCCACTGAGGTGAGAGGCTGAATCTTGTTCGGTAGTTAGACAAAGCTATGTATTCTGATCAGGGGACACAGGAGGTGCATCTTTAAGCTTCACCCTCTAGGACAGGGGTGTCCAACTTTTTGGCTTCCATGTGCCACATTCAAAGAAAAATGTTCTGGTGCCGCACATGAAACTACATTTTAGTTGGAAAGTTACTTAAAATGACAGTTATTGTATTTTTGGGACCTTTGGCTATTTGTAGTGGTTTTTTTCTGTTGCTTAGGCAATCGCGAACAGATGTCCCTATAGCTTGCCATGTTGGACGATATCGGGTTAATTGTCATTTTATTGTATGCAGTTTGTCAACAGGCAGTTCATGACAGAGGCTCAGTACAGCGGCAGTGAGAAAGAGCAAGTCGATGAGTGGACGGTAGAAACAGTTGAAGTAAGTTCATTTCTGTGTGAAAAGTGAAACCATAACTGTTGTGTGTTGTTACCACTCATTTCTTCCCCCATCCAATAAACACTTGTGTTTTGCTTTGTACAATGTCTCTTAAATGTTTCCTCCATCTCTTAAAGGTTGTAAACTCTCTCCAGCAAGCAGCAACCCCGCCTATCCCAGAACCCCTTGCATTAAATGCTATTGTCCAAGTCCAGCCCGACCCCATTGTCAGGAGGCAGAGAGTTCAAGACCTGATGGCCCAAATGCAAGGTCCATACAACTTCATGCAGGTGATTGCCACAGTCTCTAAAAGGCTACTGAATTACCGATCTGTCTCCATTGTTCTAAAAACAGAGCGATACGTTTCTTGTACTTTTTTTTTGTTTTTGATAGGACTCTATGCTTGAGTTTGAGAGCCAACCAATGGACCCAGCCATTGTATCTGCACAGCCCATGAACCCATCTCAAAGCATGGACCTACCGCAGATGCTCTGCCCGCCAGGTAAGCTTCTTGCACAACTAGGTGCCTGTTATCGTATCAACCTAAAGTTCAAGGGCTTCTAGTATGCAATTCATGTTTCATATCTGCATATTTGTTTATGTATATTCACTATTGGCCGGTGTACAGGCTTTGATTTTATTTTTTTACACTTTGATACTCTGTAGAATGTGACTGGCTACTTGGTCAAGCTATTCATATTGTGGAAATGTCTTTGTTTTTTTTCTTTTCCCCAGTGCATTCCGAGCCTAGACCGTCTCAGCCCATCCAAGTTCCAGACACCACACAGGTGATGTTGAATTCTCCATTCCTGACTATTTTTTGCATCTCTATGCTTTTCAAGTTGTATGACTTCTAAAGACTAAATCCAGGTTTCTCTTCTTAAGGTTGCACTGGTGTCTTCCCCAAGTGAAGCGTACACAGGTTCCCCGGAGATATACCAACCATCTCACCCCATAGAAGCAAGAACCCAGAATGATGCAATGGAGCAGATTCAGGTAGGCTCTTGCTTTCGTTGGTGGTGAATTTTTTTTTCGGACTTCACTTGAAACAAACTGGCTAATTCTTTCTCGGTGGCCTCATTGACAGGCATCGTTATCCTTAAACCCAGACCCAACACAGACCTTGTCGTCTATTCCTGCTGCTTCCCAACCTCAGGTGTTCCAGACCGGGTCCAACAAACCTCTGCACAGCAGTGGCATCAACGTTAATGCTGCTCCATTCCAATCAATGCAGACTGTAAGTGTTTTTATTGTGGAGCATAATGTAATTTCAATACTTGATTAGGAAAGGAAATTCTAGATAACCTTATAACTGCAATGTCTTTGCCTGCTAATGCTCTGCTGTAACAGAATACCCCTCTTTAGATCGCTCCTTGGTGGGGGTGGGATGAGACTATGGGTAGGACTACACGGACGTTTTTGGCACGATGCGATGAATCGCATGCAACAGAAATAAGGCAAGTGAATGCATTGTCGGATGAAGTCAGTGTTGATCCGAGACGACTGATGCAGAGGCTGCATCTGTATCCATACAGTCGTGTCAACTCTTCGACTTCATCTGACATTTCTATCTCTTACCTTATTTCCATTGCATGAGTTTTTTTTTTTTTGTCACAGTGCGTCTGATCACGCCGAAAACTCCAAATCAGCGATAATGAAGGTGGTTGTGAGTGGCGGCTTGGGTTAAAACTTAAAGGAGAATTCAACCTTTTAGGAAAAAACCCTGTACCCTGCTGGGGATATGTCCCATACTTTATTCTTGCCCTTCGTCACAGATTCTGGCATCCAACTTCACGGTATCCATCTTCCGGGTCCTCGGTAAACTGACTGGGAGATCGGTATGTCGGCTCATGCGCAGTTGGAGCAGTTTTGCTGGTTTGGACAACTGCACATGCACCAAATTAGACAGATTGCCGAAGCGCCAGAATAAGACCCGAAAGATGGTTGCCGTGAAGTCCGATGCCAGAATCTATCTGTGACAAGGGTCAAGTATAAAGTACAGGGCATTTACCCGGGGGGGGGGGGGGAGGGTTTCTACAGGGTTGAATTCTCCTTTAAAGGAACAGTAACACCATAAAATCAAACTATTTTAAAGTAATGAAAATATCAGGTACTGTTGCCCTGCACTGATCTGTTTACTTCAGAAACACTACTATAGTTCAAGCTGCTGTGTAGCAATGGCAGAAATTGAAAAAAAAAAAGTCTATGGCACAGGTGAAATAGTGGTTAACAGATAACACCATTATGTTCTACAGAGATTATCTGCTGTGTAACCTGAACCTTTGAATGGCTGCCCCCATTGCTACACAGCAGCTTATTAATATAAAAAATAGTTGTGTTTCTGAAGCAAGCACACCAGTTTTACTCGTGCAGGGCAACACTGCATTATATTATTGCTTTAAATCACTTTCATTTTTTGATGTTATTGTTCCTTTAAACTTCAAGCCAAATCTGTAATAGATGAAACATAATTGCCCTTTAATGAGTGCCTTAGTGGGTCCCCCCCCTAAAGTTTTCACACTTATGGCCTTTAAAGGGATACTGTCATGGGGAAAACATTTTTTTTCAAAATGAATCAGTTATGACCAGGGGCAGCTGGGAAATTGACTAGCCCCATGTCAGATTTCAAAATTGAATATAAAAAAATCTGTTTGCTCTTTTGAGAAATGGATTTCAGTGCAGAATTCTGCTGGAGCAGCACTATTAACTGATGCATTTTGAAAAAAACTTTTTTCCCATGACGGTATCCTTTTAAGTCTCTGGAACTACAACTCCACTCTCTCCTCCTGTATTTTACCAACTTTTTTTCTTGTGCTGGGGCTTGTTTAATACAGCTCAGTAATATTACATGGCTTGCTATTGCATTGTGTCTATTGAGTGTGCCTGGCTAGAGCAGATAGTACAGAAGAACCACAACCAGCTATAGCATGAGCCCTAGGAGTCTGTAAAGGTATTGGTTGGGTCTGTCAAACACATGTCTGTCTCTATACACATTACAATTCCATGGTTGCAATTCCTGCATTACAGGATAAAAGTAACACTGGTATATGTGCTGCTGTTCAGGTTTTTAATATGAATGCACCTGTCCCTCCTGTGAATGAGCCAGAAACACTGAAACAGAACCAGTACCAGGCCAGTTATAACCAGACTTTCCCTGGCCAACCTCATCAAGTGGAACAAACAGAACTTCAACCAGAGCAGCTACAAACAGGTACTGGTACTGCGGTTTTTTTTCCACACACACACCTAAATAGCTATTGACACTGACCCGTTAACTAAAGCAGTAGCTAGAAATGTTGTACATGATGTTTTGGGCTTCTGTACCAGCCCAGTGCAACCACAGCCCTTTAGCTGTAAAGATCTGTGTCTCCAAAGATGCCCCAGTAGCTCCCCATCTTTTCTGCTGATTCACTGCACATGCTCTGTGCTGCTGTCACTTACTGAGCTTAAGGACCCACTCAATATACAGTATACATAGAATAGGAATGTCATAATTTAAGGCTGATTAGTAACTAATACAGATAATTACTACATGGCAGCATAGAAACCAGTGCAATTAGCATCAGAATTTAATGATCAGCCCTGTAGCATCAGGCCAATCTCATTTTCTGCTGGATAATTTGCGACGACCCCTAAGCTTAGCTTCTCAACAGCTGCTCAGAGCCCACTGAGCATGCGAGTGTCAGACACTTTCCAAGATGGTGACCCCTGTGACAAGTTTGAAGTCCTGGATCATTGCTGCTATTGACAAGCTGAAACTTTAGGCAGATTCAGTATATAAAAATTGCCGTTTTAGCCATATTCATTTTTAAGGTTCAGTTCTCCTTTAACCATTTTCTACCCTCCTCCCCAGTTGTAAACACTTACCATACAACGTCGGAGCAGGCCCATCAAGCGCCCTCGGGGCACCAGCAGCCCACTCAGCAAAACGCAGGATTCCCAAGGAATAGCCAGCCTTTCTACAACAATCGAGGGATGGCCCGAGGAGGTCAGCGAGGTAACCGAGGCATGATGAATGGCTACAGAGGCCAGTCAAATGGCTTTAGAGGTAATTGGCACAGCAAGGTTCAAGCATTGTGAACAATTAAGCATGGGGAGAATAGCCTGGCTTACAGAACTGCTTATTGGCTGCTTCTGGGCCCCAATGCTTGAGGAACTGCCACCTTGTTGGAGCAATAACATGTGAAGCTTTGTTAATCCGAGGCCTCTGCACTTCCGCTTGTAGAAGGACCTGTTATCTCTGTATTGTGTCTGTGAGCTAGTAAAGCTTCATCATTTATCGTGCAAGTGTCCGGCATTGCTGATGAGATGAACTGTTTTTACTGCTGTTAATCACAAGACTAATATTAATGCATCTGCTGATAAGCCCGGTAACACCAGTGGGGCTGGCACCTGCTTAAAGTGGAGGCATACAGCCTGTTTATCTGCAAATAAACACTTGCAGGGAATAGCCAATACTGTAACATACTAAAAGTGACCTGAAAGTGAAACTGCCTTTTTTTTTTTTTAATGGTTAACTTTTTAGTATATTATAAAATGTCTCATTCTAAGCACATTTCCTTTCAGACTTTTTCCAGCATTCGCATGGTGATCCAAAAAAAAGCTCTGAAAGGCTACAAATGTATTGTTACTTTGACTTTGTATTACTCCTATTCATATTCCATTCTCTTATTAAAATCAGAGCACTATCAACCAAATTACTGAAATGACAAACTGGAGAGCTGTCCAATAAAAAGCTAAATAACAAACTGCAAATAATGAACCTACTGCAAATTATCTCAGAATATCACGATTTTGCATCACACTGAAAGTGAATTTAAAGGCAAGCAGCCCCCTTTAAGGCTGGGTTTCTCCTTAGATCTTTACGGGTGCTGTGCACAAAAGGAATTGTGATAGCAGCCTAAAGTGCCCACATTTGCTCATTATATCACACACACCCTGGCAGAATTTGATTTCTTAACCTTTTTTCAGAGAATATAAATAACACAATTTTTTCACACATGGTTATTGGTTGGCTGAAGCCATTTATTGCCAAACAACTTTGTTTACTCTTTTTAAATCATCGCTACAACAACTACCCAAATGACCCTGATCAAAAGTTTACATACCCTGGTGATTTGACCTGATAACATGCACAAAAGGGTTAAATGGCTATTAAATGAACCATCTTCACCTGTGATCTGTTTGCTTGTAATTAGTGGCTGTGTGTAAAAGGTCAATGACTTTCTGGACTCCTGACAGACCCTTGCATCTTTCATCCAGTGCTACACTGATGTTTTTTGGATTCTAAGTCATGGGGAAAGCAAAAGAATTGTCAAAGGATCTGCGGGAAAAGGTAGTTGAACTCTATAAAACGGGAAAGAGATATAAGAAAATAGCAAAGGAACAAATTAACTGAGTGCCAATCAGCAGTGTTCAAACTCTAAGAAGTGGAAAATTAGGGGTTCTGTTGAAACCAAACAAACCAAGAACAACTAAAATTTCAGCCACAACTGCCAGAAAAATTGGGATGCAAGGAAAGACCCACAAATAACTTCAGGTGAAATACAGGACTCTGAAAAAATGTGGTGTGGCTGTTTCAAGATGAACAAAAAGGAGGCACTTGAAAGAAAGATGGGCTGCTTCATCGAGTTGCCAGAAGAAAGCCATTACTACGCAAATGCCAACAAGTATCCCGCTTACAATATGCCAAACCGCATAGAGACAAGCCTCAAATCTTCTGCCACAAAGTAATTTGTAATGGTAATTAGGAGTGCTCTCCCTTCATTAAACCAGTGTAGGTTTCAGGTGCTGAACTGGAAGACCCTCTCCTGCTTTTTGGGTCAACTTGGCATCCAAAGTAAGAAATCCAGCAGCACACTCTGAAAAGTCAGTCATTTGTAGTGATGAGACTAAAATTGAACTTTTTGGCCACAACCATAAACGCTACAAGGCCTATGATGAACAAGGCCTATGATGAAAGGTACAGCTTTCCTACTGTGAAACATGGTGGGTCGCTGATGTTTTGGGGATGTGTTTGATGGTCAGAATTGATGGCAAAATGATTGCAGTAAGTTATCAAAAAATACCGGAGGAAAATTTGCACTCATCAGCCCGGAAGCTTCGCATGGGATGTACTTGGACATACTCCAACATGATAATGATCCAAAACACAAGGCCAAGTTGACCCGTCATTGGCTACAGCAAAATAAAGTGAAGGTTCTGGAGTGGCCACACAGTCTCCTGACCTTAATATCATTGAGCCACTCTGGGGAGACCTCAAACGTGCAGTTCATGCAAGACAGCCAAAGAATTTATGGGAACTGGAGGCTTTTTGCCAGGAAGAATGGGCAACTTTGCCATCTGAGAAGATAAAGAGTCTCGTCCACAACTACCACAAAAGACTTCAAGCTGTCCTTGATGTTAAAGGGGGCAATACACGGTATGAAGAACTGGGGTATGTAAACTTTTGGAATAGGGGTCATTTGGGTAGTTTGCGTATTGATTATGATTTAAAAAGAGTAAAGACAGTTGTTTGACAATAAATGGCTTCAGCCAACCACTAACCATGAGTGAGAAGTTTTTGTGTTGTTCATTCATATTCTCTGAAAAATGGGTTAAGAAATCATAAATTCTGCCTGGGTATGTTAACTTATGAATAATATATAGTATATATTTAACCTCATACACACTCCTCTTATCCTAGGAGGCTATGATGGCTACCGAGCTGCTTTCCCCAACACTCCAAACAGTGGCTACCCCCAGGCACAGTTTAACGCTCCTCGTGACTACAGCAACAACTATCAGCGGGTGAGAATTTATTTCAGGCGCAAACGGCGAACAAGATTAAAACGATGGCATTCTTCGCTTTAGTTGCTTCTGTGTTCTGGCTCTGCGTAGGAGTAGGTGGTGGAGGGGGGTGTGGGAAATACAACATTGAGAACAAAGTAAGGGAATATTACTAATGTTATACTAACGTCTGTATGCTACAAGCAAAGATACTGATTCTCCAGTAGACTATGGAAAGGCCTTTAGGGCCAGACCATGTGAACAGTTATCGACTGACCTGGTGTGTGTTTTTGTCTTTGGTGGCAGTGTAGAAAATAGTTTTCTGTGTTTTTGTTTAAACCTGTGAAGCACAGGCCCTAATCTAAGCAAGATCTGAGCATTCTGCCTATTCCTTGTCACCTCTGTTGTTCTATATAGTCACTCACAACATCCTTAGCGGCACCCTATGGTGGTTGGGAATCAGGGTGATTAAACCTAACATCTACTTCCCCCTCTTCCAGGACGGATACCAACAAAACTTTAAGCGCGGTGCTGGGCAGGGAGGTCCTCGGGTCGCCCCTCGAGGTAATTCTCAAGCGATGCACTCCTAACTCTGCTTGGACAGGCGACACAGGCCTGAAGAGTAGAAGGAACATTGTATCCACTAATTCTATGCCTAGATCACATCGCCACTATAAACCTCTTCCTGCAGAGCTACTAGTTTTGGGTAGTAACTCTGCCACCTGGATGTTCAGTGAAAATGTCCTGCTTTAACCTTGTAAATGACCCCCTTTATAACCCACCTGAGCAGCAGTTTAAAACTCAACCAAACTTGGCCCCCTTAACTTTTTTTTTTTTTTTTTTCTGCAAAATTTCCTCCTGAAAACTTGAAAATGTAATTTATTTTTTTTTTCTTAAGCTTTACAACCTGTTGCTGCCTTGGCCCATTTCGGGGAGTGTACAATTTTATATTTTAAAGAAACTTTTAATTTTGCAAGCTTAAAATTAATAAAGTTTATTTTATTTTTTTTCTCCTCTTCCCCGGTAACCACTCCCCCTCAAAACTCTGAATTTGTACATCGTTGCTTGAGTTTCAATAAAGTTGTGTTGCATCAACCGCAGCTGGTCGAGGAGTTTTTGTGTGGTGTGGGATTATGAGACCGGGTTGCGCTGATTCACATTGTGCAAATCTGATGCTCACACAGGTGTTAGAATGAACCAATGAGAAATGTCTGGGTGCCTCTAATTTGTATCGTCGGCCAGTCCAGCTGCCACTTGTAAAGCTAGTCTGGCCTAACTCTACCATCACATTAATTGGAGTCTACTAACCTTTGGTCCATTTTCTCTCCTCCTCCAAAAAGGCAGCAACACTTTTGGACTAGAATCCTATTAGGTGAGTGAAGGCCGACTGCTCATTGGACTCTGCAGTTAGGCTAAATTGTATAGGATGTTTGGCAATGGCTAAAGCAACCAATGGGGTTATGGGATGTGATTAAAGATTACCAATACTAGCTTAGTTCCAGTTTGCATCTTTGTACTACGTTGTTGTATATTGCCCATGGATTCAGATCTGTCCCACGCTCACTCCAATGCCTCCCGCTTCTAATTGTGCAAACATCATTCTCAGAATGCTCAGAGTTAGCGCCTGGGGGACTCTGAATCCATCTGCTTTTGTGCCTTTGATGAACTTGTTAAAATGGCTGACGTGAAGCCCACACCATTACCAAGCGGAAGTAGTTTAGGAAGGGGCTAAATGGAGAAATAGTAACAGGGGTAACCGTCAATCTTCTTACATAAATTGTATAAAATATATAAAACTTAGGTTAGGACTACGTGGACGTTTTCGGTGCACTGTGACAAAAATAAGGTAAGTGAATGCATCGTTGATACGACGCAACACGACTGTCTAATGCAGACACTGCGTCTGCATCCGACTGTCATGTCGCACCGGATCAACGCTGCGCCACCATGCGTCAATGCATTCACTTAATTTTTGACTTGCGTTTTATCGGATCGCACCGAAAACGTCCATGTAGTCCTACCCTAAGTCTTTTTAAAAAGTCTCAAACAATGGGGCTCATTTATCAACACTGGGCAAATTTGCCCATGGGCAGTTACCTATAGCAACCAATCACTAATTAGCTTTTTAATGAATGATTGTTTGCAATGGGTTACTGCCCATGGGCAAATTTGCCCAGTGTTGATAAATGACCCACAGTATGTATTTAATGTGTTTTTATAGAAATGAGTGTATATATTTTTGTTAATACTGACATCTTCATAAAATCCCTAATGAGTTTCAAATGTCAAAGTAAAAATTTTGAATTCTTCTTCATTAATCAACCTTCACCAAATGCGTTTTTTTTTTTTTTTTTTTTTTTTATTAAATCGTGTAAAAATTGTTGCAGTTTACATAGTGTTTATGCACTTTTTATACCAACTGATTGAGCTTGTGTGAGAAAGGGAGGTATAACCCCCCCTGCCCCGATCACATCCGCTATACTTTTAATAATAAGGAATTCTGCTGAAGCCCAGAGGAATAACAGATAAAGATAAACCCAAAGGTCTTACTGGTTTAAGACCACTAGTTTGATGATGGTGCCTGCCAATCCATTGACCCCGATCATGTGGCTGGTGGAAGTTCTCTGTACAGTTATATTTGCTGTGATGAAACTGAACGAGTTGCCGATTTGTTAAAAGCAGATTGTTTCAATTTGCAGGTCACGGAGGGCCCCCCCGCCCCAGCCGAGGCATACCGCAGATGAACCCCCAGCAAGTCAATTAACCCTTTGCCTTGGATGAAGCCTTGCACAGCGGCTATTGTGAATATTTTTTGTTACCTGGCAGATAATTACAGATTTCTGTCGTCTGGTTATAACTCAAGACTCCACTCGTCCGCTTTCTATTAACTGGATATGCAAAGAAACCAGATCTGGCATGTTCTCCCTCTGCGGCGCCCACCATCTCCCTGGTTATGAAGGAGCAACACTGACTCTCTTACTTTTCTCTCTAAACTGTTCCAGATCTTGTCTCTAAACAAACCACTTGGGGTGTGAGAATCGTCCTTTTTAATGTAGGACTTTTGACCCATTGTCCTAGTCTTCAGGGGATCCGTTAGAGGGATCCCTTCACTAAAATTTCATTCTGTGCCCATTATCCAGTACATTGACCCACATCTGCACTTTATTTGGGATTTGTAAAGGATTTTAGACAGAATGGGGATTGTTTCCCTTTTAATATCGGTGTCTTTATAGATTTTTATTTTTAATTCGCACATCTGTTTTTATATGCATCCCCTGCAATAATAATTAATGTGAATTGTGTTTTAAGGGTGGGAACATGGTTATCCCTTGGGTGTCTTGGACCTAAAGAAGACCCGGTTTGGTACTTGTTGTTGTGCATCAGATTTAGTTTAATCATTGTAGCTATCAGTTATACACCACTGTTATCGTATTAGGAGGGAGAACCGTAATCGGGCAAAAGCGAGGGTCTGCCGTTAAATAAAAATCTGTTTATAAAAAGTGTTCAAGCTGTTAAAACTTTTTTTTCTTTTTCCTGTGCTGGTACCTGGGTGGGAGGCAGGTGCAGTACTAATACTATTATGGCCTACACTAATAGGGTCCAAGTGTGTCTAGTCTTCCATAAAGCACTACACTTTAGAGTCCTGCACGGAACCGCAACCCAAATATTTACCCACTTTAATCCACTACCCGACCCTCAACTGTCTTATCCGCAACCCGCAGACCACCGTCAAACAGGAAGTGATGTCATCAAAAGTGGGTGGGACAGAAGTTTTGTAAAATCTAGACCATATTACATAAGACAAGAAATTTAGATGAGACCTGCAACCCTACCCGTACCTGAAAATCCTCCCCTCATTCCGCAGGGTGCCCACTTCTTTTGCTGGTACCCGACCTGCAGCAGGATTCTAAATTTCTATAGCAGCAGCTCCAGTAAATATTGGGGAGTTTGCATTCCAGCAGTGGCTCCAAATACACACCATATTCATTGTACTTCCAGTATATTTAGTGGCTGGTATGAGACTGTCACACTCGCTGCCCCCTACCTTTTGAGGCTGTCTTTTATGTTCATTTTTATCTTGCCCAGTATAATGATTCACTGAATGATCTTTGCCTAGAAGAGCCATACATTTCAGTGCAAGTACAGCCTCTTCACCACTTGGTGGCAGTGTGTGGAGACAGATTATGACAGTCCATGAGGCTGTGGTGGCTGCTCCCTGTTGGGGTGATCATTTGGGGAGCATTAGTTTTCCCTTTCTTGCTCAATAATTCCCCCCGAAAAAAGTGGCCAGTATTACGTCAAAGTGGCTGTAGAAAACCAGGGTAAGGTAACCTTGTGCAGCAATGTGCTCCTCTTAAGAGTAATGGGAAGTATCCCAGAGTGTTTTGTGGTTGCAGGATTTGCTCTGATGCTTCTTACTATCAAGAACAATAGCAGTGCATTCAATTCAGGGTCATGCTGTCCCGTTCTACTTGTTTAGGAAAGGGTTTGCAATGAGGTTGGGGGCTTCTGCATCTAGGATCAAGAGCCCTTGCTTGATGGTCCCCAGTAGGCTTCAAACATCCCAGTATGACATAGAGTTTATGCAAAACCAATACAGTGGCGTAAGTAGATATTACTGGGTCCCACAGCTATTTATTGTTTAGGCCCCCCCAAAAATGTCTAGAGGTTGACCTGGTTTACCAATATTTATTGAAATTGTATTTTATATATATTTTATAAAACTCAAAAACAAGGTCGGTCAAGGCCTTACGAGTTTCGGGCACTTCCGCCCTTAATCATATGATTACTCCTGCACCTCACCAATAAACTGCTGAGGAACACGGTCATCGTAGTCTTGGCAGCAGCCAAAGAACTCTACCTTTTGAGCCTATTAAAGCCAAGAATATAAACGTTTTGGACTAAAGCTGGTCATGGATGCAAAGATCCGATGATTCATACGATTTTCGGACCACGTGTGGAGAGTCCCGACATTTTTTGTTCCATGGAGATTGGTTGTTTGGCCGATCGGCCAGGATAAAAGATTTCTGTCGGCTGACGATAATATCTCTGCATGTGTTGCCGATCTGACGATATCGCTGTGAGCTTCCCAGTAGAACTTGTCGGCCATACTTTCGCACGATTGCTGTGACGGGCAGGACATCGGCTAGTTTGTTCTCTTTGCTGCTTTATTTTATCTGAATTGTTAGTGGCAGGTCGGGAAACGATCTTTAGGCCGATATGTAGGCAAAATCTGCATGTCTCTGGCCTAAAATAGAATAAGACTAGAAATGCTGTATTTTGTATACTAAACATAAACATGAACTTACTGCACCACAAGCCTAATCAAACAAATGATTTATGCTTTCAAAGTTGGCCACAGGGGGTCACCATCTTGTAACTTTGTTAAACATCTTTGCTAGACCAAGACTGTGCACATACTCAGTGTGGTCTGGGCTGCTTAAGGATCATCCTAAATTATCAAAACATCACAAGTCAAAAAATACATGCCCTTTAAGGAGGTGTAGGGTTTACTGGAGGCTGTCACCCAAGATCACACCACCCCAGCATCAGAGGCACCAACTCAACCACGTACATGCTCTTTTGGCTGCCTGGGGTTATGCTTGGGCATACCGCAAGGCCAGAACTAGGGGTAGGCAGACTAGGCACATGCCTAGGGTGCAAAGCTTGGGGGTACCAGTCACGTACCTGCTCTGTCGCTTACTCATGTCCGGTCCCGTCTCTCCCCAACCGCCGCTTGAGAATTTCTGCGTAATAACGTTTCTCACATGCGTGCTCGAGCGCGCACTCAGCCAGCGCAGTGTCCGGCCAGGCTACCTAGGGCGCCTGGCCGGGTTGGCCTGGCTCTGGCATACCGGGATTTTTCCCAGTGTCCAACTTGCTCAGTTCGACCTTGCAGGGCAAAATGAAAAAAATGGTCTACTACTGTCTTTTGTTACCTAATGACCCCTTCTGTCTAAGGCTTCAGAAAAAGCAGTATGGCAGCTTCATTTTATTTATAGAGAATACATTTGGGATGAAGTGGTTTCAACGGACAAAAATGTCACGAATAAAAAGCTACACCTCAGGTCAGATAAGAGGCAAACTGGCATGAAAAGACTTGGGGGAAAACGATTGAAGGGCTCAGTATTTTCATCTGTAATTTTATGAGCTGGGGGGGCCCCTAACGGGAAAAACACCAAAAAAAGAACACGATTAGAATAGTAGGCTGCACATGCCGGTCGGATTTCACAATAGCAGATGAAATATTCAGCAGCCTATGAATATTGGACGGATCAGCTGCTTTTACTCACTGTTCAATATACAACATATAGGAGTTAGGTCCTGCATTAATGCAGCGAGATGCACACAGCACTCAGGCCATGACGCAGGACACGCTACACACCACACAATGTGCCGGAAACTATAAAGGACACCAGTAGCGCCTGGTGCCAGTCATTGTCTGGGGTAACGTGTACTTCATCTTCACTCTAAAGGCAAAGTTCACTTTTAGCCTGATGTCAATTGGCATACCTCCCAAATGTCCTGTTTTTCGTGGGACAGTCCCAGTTTCGTTTGACAGCTCAACCCGCAGTCCCGGATTGTTTCTGAAATGTCCCGACTTTCTATTCGATCTCCTGCACCGAACATGCCAGCAAAAGATACAAAGCTTCTGAAACTTAATTGGCTTTTGGCAGAGAGCCCAGAATACATGGCAGGTGCACTTTGATACATTTGTTATAATTTAAAATAAGCCAAGGAATAATAAGTAATAACAAGAATAATTGTAACAATTTAAGATAGGTAGGTTTGTGGGGGAAAACGGTGACTTGCAGCTTAAAGGGCAAATCACCTTCATTAGCAGAACTGTAATAACACATAAAAACTACAGAAATGTGTTCAAACTTTCCATAACCTGCCAAATGGACATGTTAATTAGGGGCGTGGTCATATAATGGGTGTGGTCAAACTTTTTCACATTGCTGCACTCTGCAAAACATTTTGTCCCTCTTTCTATTTTCAAAATGTTAGGAGGTATGCATTGTAGTGATGTGCGGGTCAGGTTTTACCCGCTACCCCACCCTAACCCGCCCTCCATGAACCCGCGCCTGCCCGCGACTTCCGGGTTCCTTTTAAAGTCCTGCGCTGACCCGCCGATGATGTCACAAAAAAGGATAACTAAACCCAGAAATCATGGTCCTACAGCCAAACGTTATATTTTAGGAATCTTCTTCCTTTTTGGACCTTCTGCTATTCATCTTCAGGTCACTGAAATGACTGCTATGTTGCTAGGGTCAGTGGAACCCTAACGACCAGATTAGACTACCTTTATGGCACTGTCTGCACTCAAAGGTCCCTCATACTAGAGAGGTAGGACATGGGTGACACATGGGCAGCCCCTGGTACTTCCCTAGTTTGTTCATCAATCACAAGAGTCCTGCATGGTTCCAATTTCATTAAAATCTTTGCCTATGTTCAAAGGCTACTGGAAAAAGTCTGTTTGCTAAAACCTTGGACAATGTTGGTGCTGCCTGGGTTTGTGCATTGTTGTAGTTTCACCTGCTTTACAAAGAGCTTATACAGTAAGCAGTGACGTAAATAGAGTGTGCCGGGCCCCCCTGCAAAAAAATCTTCAGGGCCCAACGCACTCCGATCCCCATCCTTCCACCTACTTCCCAGCTGCCTCTGCCCTGCCCATGTCCTGCATCTGCCTCACCTACTCCTGGCACAACTTGAGTCCCGGGTAAGAGAGTGGCTGGAGAGGAGGGGTGTTTTTATTAGCTATAGAGGAAGCAGACCCCACAGTCCAGGCCCTCCCTGTTCCCTGGGCCACCTTACGACTGCAGTAATGATGTGCAGGTCAGGATTTCCCCGACCCACACTGGACCCTAACTCGCCCTACCTTGGGCCATGCCTGCCCACATCCCACTTTTATAGACCCACCCTGCCGATGATGTCACAAAAGGGGCGAGACGAGCAGGTACATCGTCTATAAAAGACGAAGTCGGAAGCCGGCATTTAATGGTGGCGGGCGGGGAGAGCAGGAGAAGAGCTCAACCCGCACCCGCCTCCCACCCGCGAAGAAGAGTGCAAGGTCAGTCCGAACCCGCCCGAGCTGGCCTGAACCCGCGGGTATTGGGCCAGCCCGCACATCACTAGACTGCGGCCTCTGCTACACATGGAGGCTGCTTATGTGGACCTGCTGTGCTTCAAAAATAAATGTCCGTCTCAGCAATTTGGATCAGTGTGGACCTTTAAAGAGGTGGATCTCCTATAAGTTACCTTTTAGTATGTTATAGAATGGCTACTTCTAAGCAACTTTATTTTTTTCACGTTTTTAGATTATTTTCTTTCTTCTGACTCTTTCCAGCTTTCTGATGGGGGTAAATTTAAAGATGAACAACCCTTTTAAGAAGAACCTTTGTGATCAAAAAACGCCTGTGCCCACTGGCAGTTGCCTCCTACTTATTTTAACAGTATTTAAAGAGTGAATGCATTGTGTATGGTACGTTTTACTCATTGGTAGGAACACTGTGAATGCAGATGATAGCAGATCATCGGACCTCACAGAAAATGGGGCCATGGAAGGACCACACTGGAGTTTTTCAGTGAAAAAGAGCACTGACTGGGGATTTAAAGGTTAGCGATCGTAATCATAAGTAACAAACAAATTGGCATCCCAAGTAATTTAAACTTTCCTTGTCCTTTAAAAGCAGAAGCAGCAGTGTTTGGGTAAAGCTAATGCCTGGAGATACTACCAAGGTTGTTAGTTAAAGAGAGTTTTGACAAATGACTTCCCCAGGATATCAGTGCCCAGGGCAGGAATTCTATGCTAACTTGTCACTATCACTTTAAGGGCAGAGACACTCTCAGATTCGGTGAGATTTAGTCGCCCAGCGATAAATCGCCTCTTCTTTGGGGTGACTAATCTCTGGCTAGAATCTAAATCGCCAGTGGGAAAACGAAGCCCAGAAGAAGAGCGTGTGTCTCTGCCCTAAAGGATCACTAAAGCCCTAAAATAAAAATGTGCTAGTTGTTCATATCATCAGAGATTTAGCAATCGTGTCCTTGAGTGGAAGAGAAGAACACCTTTTATTGCTCAGATATACTGTGTCATATTTGCATTGAGGTTTGGTGTTGCCCACATGCTGGTGTCCAGGATACAGGGAGCTACTTCTGGCACATTAGTTGCCATTTTCTATAGTATCCCACACAAAGGGAGCCAAAGCAGCAGAATTTTTTTGAAAACTCCCAATTTTTTCTAGATACGTCAAATAGAAAAAGGGTGTTAGGGTTCTGTTCAGTTCATCTGATTCTGTACTTGGCTGAATCTTCATTCATCCTGACTTTATATTCTAGGCTTTGGGTGGACACTTTGGTGTCATGTTTTTGAGCCACCCCCATTGTCAAAAATCCCACCCATTGAATCACCGGCCCCATATATCAGACCCCAATGAAGGCTATGGGGCAAGATATTTTTATTTCATGTTATTCTTGTTCATTTGTTGAACCAGAACCATGGGTCTACTTTGAGATGGGCTCAGTCTAGGGTTGCCACCTTTTCTGGAAAAAAAAAACCGGCCTTCCTATATATTTATCTTTTTTCCCTATTAATAACATTGGGATCAACCATCATTTTTACTGGCCAGGCCGGTAAAATACCGGCCAGGTGGCAACCCTAGCTCAGTCTGGTCATTTCAGAATTATTCTGACTAAATTTACTTACATAAATAAACTAGGGTTGCCACCTGGCCGGTATTACCAATGTTATTAATAGGGAAACAAGATAAATATATAGGAAGGCCGGTATTTTTTTCCAGAAAAGGTGGCATCCCTAGAATAAACCCCAAATTCAGATTTATTCGGCAGCTATTGTTCCATCATGTTACTTGTTTAATATTCCTCCCAGTCCAACAGAGGAGTAACTAGATATTACTGGGCAAATTATTTTTCAGGCCCCAAAATGTTTAGCGGTCGAACGGGTCAATATATAATTGGACTGATATAAAAATCTGTCATGCAACGTGTTGCCTTGTGCATTCCAGTGGGATATGGCCTCAGTCTCTATTTGGTGAGGCGCATAGTCTTTCATCCAGCCAGTTTATGAGCACCTCGGGTGTAGAGAAGAAGTGGGACTTTCCACTGTCTGTGGCGCGGAGTCATGCCGGGAATATTTTGGCATATGGCAGTTGTTTTTGTCTTAGCCGTCTCTTGGTTTCTGTGAATCATGCTCTCTGCTTCCTCACCTCCATGGAGAAGTCGGGGTAAATTGATATTTTTTGGTGTTCAAAGCAGAAGTCATCTGCTTTTCTGGCGGCTGACAGTGCCGCGTCCCTATCTCTGTAGTTTAGTAGGTGGGCTATTAGAGGTCGTGGTGGTGCCCCCATTGGAGGTGGCTTACCAGGCACCCTGTGGACTTTCTCCACTGTAAAGGCCGGGCAGAAGGGCCTTTACTCTAACTCTAATTAATCTTATTAAAGAAACATATAGGTAATACAAGGTATATTTATGCAGGGCCACCATCAGGGGGGCACAGGGGGTACAAGTGTACCAGGCCCGGGCCTGAAGGGGGGCCCGGCAGTGCTACATTTTTCGAAAGAGCCCCGCTTGACAGCACCGAAGCAATGCCACCTCCTTCCAAAGTCCCGAACACCTGAAATGCGGAAGTCCCGAAGCGGCGAAAAGACCCAAAGTCACAAAAACAGCCGAAATTTAAGTCCTGAAGCGGCGAAAAGACCCGAAGTCACGAAACAGCCAAAGTTGAAGTACTGAAGCTGTGAAAAGACCCAAAGTCACGAAAGTAGGCGAAGTTAAAATCCTGAAGCCACAAGTTCAATTCCTCTGAACACCAATGTGTGTTTATTTTATTTTTTTTAATCCCCTGGCCACAAATGTATTATTTTAATACTCTATAGGCCCCTGCCACAAATGTTTTTGTAGCGCTGTGTGGTCGTTTAACTGTGATGCGGAGTGGGTGGGATCTGGGGCGGGGCTTGGGGGCCAGGGGGTCCCGAAAATGTTGTTGTGCGGTGCCCCGTGATTTATAACGGCGGCCCTGTATTTATGTTTATCTAGTGCTGGGCCAAGTAGTATTAGCACACAAGGAAATACTGTAAACCTCTACACTACCCCTGTGCTCGCTCCCTTACTCTTGCACTGGCAGCTGCTTGCCCCCTCTCTTGGGATTGTGCCCCTACACACCTGGGTGATAGGCATGGGCCTCTGCTTTCTAACCCTAGTTCTGACCTCTAACATTGGTCTTTCCTACTGCAGCACCCCTGAAAATGCCATTCAGTGGTGCAAAGGTGTTTTGGCACTACCATGGTTTAACCTAATAATACAGACAGATGCTTAAAAACATTTGTGGCTTGTATGGCATCATTCATGCCTATGCAAAAGTCTGACAGCTATTAATAATGTGACACCAACGGACGATTCAAGTCATAGAGTTCACATCCTCCTCACGTAACATAACAGAGGCCAGACGAGGCGATCAACAGACACAATATGTGCAGAAAAAAAGGCAATAAATGTCAAAACATACCATTCATATTAATGGCCATCACATCCCAAATATTTCACATATGTATCAGTTGTTGCCCGGGCCGCCGTAGTAACCTGAATATCAGCCTTATCCACTATTAATGACATTATGTATATAAAAACGGTCCAGACCTGAACAGTTTCACCACTCAGCCGAGAAGCATATTCCCATTCTCCACCTGTTCGACAGAGGACTCCAGACAACATGGTCCCAGGTTTGTCTTCTAAATGAGTAGATTCCCAGTCGTGCTGATAATTGTATGGGAGTCCTATGCTGGCACTTTAAAATCCTAAAATATTGAGATAGAAAAGTTTCATACATTAATGACATGTTTTCAATGATTTTTAAAGGGGTGGTTCATCTTTAAGTTAAAGTAACAGTACCATCCATTAAAGTAAGAAAATTGAATGTACTGATTGCGCTGCACTGGTAAAACTGGTGTGTTTGCTTCAGAATTTCTACTATAGTTTATATAAACAAGCTGCTGTGTAGTCATGGGGGCAGCCATTCAAGCACAGGATACACAGCAGATAACAGATAAGTACTACTATAGTTTATATAAACAAGCTGCTGTGTAGCCATGGGGGCAGCCATTCAAGCACAGGATACACAGTAGATAACAGATAAGTACTACTATAGTTTATATAAACAAGCTGCTGTGTAGCCATAGGGGCAGCCATTCAAGCACAGGATACACAGTAGATAACAGATAAGTACTACTATAGTTTATATAAACAAGCTGCTGTGTAGCCATGGGGGCAGCCATTCAAGCACAGGATACACAGTAGATAACAGATAAGTACTACTATAGTTTATATAAACAAGCTGCTGTGTAGCCATGGGGGCAGCCATTCAAGCACAGGATACACAGTAGATAACAGATAAGTACTACTATAGTTTATATAAACAAGCTGCTGTGTAGCCATGGGGGCAGCCATTCAAAGATGAAAAAGTTCAGGTTTACATAGCAGATAAGCTCTGTAGAATACAATGGGAATTTTTCCTTCTGAAAATATTAGGGATGCACTCGGTACTGCCAGGCAGAAGGATTCGGCCCAATCCAAATCCTACTGAAAAAGGCCGAACCCTGGCTGAATCCCGAACCAAATCCTGGATTCGGTGTATCCGGAGAAAATATACAGGGAAGATAACGGTATTCCCATTGCAATTACATTTGTACTCTAGTTTCACTTTACAAAATGAAATATTAATCCCTAGCAAAATATTAGCTCTAGTTGGTCAACTGCAGAAAGGCCAACGAAAAAAAAATCCTGATAGGTTGTTTAGTGAAAAATAATAATCATTACATAGCTGGAAAAGGGGTTGCAGCAAAGCAGGATAAGGTAATAAAAAATGCAAAGTTTGCACTAGATCTAATAACCTGTAGCAACCAATCAGTAGGTAGCATTTGTTTAAAGCAAATATCTGATTTGCTGTGAGTTGCTAATGCGGGTGCAAATGTCGCACCTGTTATAATATTACCTCCCCAACAAGTGAACTGACCGTAAAGTGTTTGCAGGATTCTGTTCTTCGTTTGGACTTCTAGTCATCCTGTCCTTCCAGAATGTTCCCAATGTCGGCGGTTTCCCCAATGTGCCTCTGTTCAGCCTCTTCACAAATGCTGTGAACAGGGCACAACACCTGCACATGCTGGCTGCGGATATATACAAAGACTATGTGAGTATGGCACCTGTTTTTGACTTTCAAGGAAATGGTTATTCTTATAAGAAGCCACGCACAGATTGGGCAGAGGATTCCGTCTCTGCATATATGCATTCATACAGCTGTGTTTCTTGGCCAAGGCAATAAAAGATCACTGCCATTTAACTGCCCCGTTTTCTGTGTTCTTCAGTGACATAACAAACCACTACAGTTTCTGAAGGCATCAAAGAAAGGAGTATTGATGGACTTTGGTAATTAAAAGAACAGGTATATCCTAAAGGATAAGCAAACCTTTAAAATAAGTGAATGTAAAATTGATGAGGGGGCTATTCTAAGCGCTTTTGCAATGTACATTCATTATTTAGTTATTTTTTATTCCAAGATATTATGGAATACATGTACTGTTAATATAAAGGATTTTTGTTACAACAGCGCCACCTGCTGGTCATTTTCCAACCAGTCTGACCACCAAGTAGTCAAGGAAGTTGTCAGGAGAAAGAAAGAGGCTGCTCTGATGTTCTTCTGCTTAGGAAAGAAAAGTAGAAACTTTTCTCACACCTTTCCTAAGCAGAAGAACATCAGAGCAGCCTCTTTCTCCTGACAACTTCCTTGACTACTTGGTGGTCATATTAACAGTGCATGTATCCCATAATATCTTGGAATTAAAAATAAATAAATAATGAATGTTCATTGCATTAGAATAGCACCCTCGTCACTTTTAAATTCACTTATTTTAAAGGTTTACTTATCCTTTTAAAAACCTAGTCTGGTCAAGTCCCAGAAAGAGAAATAGTCCCATTTACAGCAGCCCTAGTTGTCATAATGCAGATGACACAGTTTTCCACAGAAAACAATCACATTTAGTCAAGTAATATGTAAGGTTTTCAACTAGGGATGCCACCTGGCTGGTATTTGACAGCCCTACAGCTGGGTTGGATCAATCCATACTCAATGCTATATGGCCAAAAGTGTCCAGCTACCTGTCCAACATCTCATTCTGAAATCAAGGGAATAAATATGAAGTTGCCTCTACTCAGCCACTACTCTTCAGGGAAGGCTTTCCACTAGTGTTGGAAGATTGTTGGGGTGATTGGATTCAATTGAGCAACAAGAGTATTATTGAGGTTGGGTACTGATGTTGAATGATCAGAACCACTTCAGACTAGGGCAGTTGACTAGGACATCATATAATGCTACCATGTTGAGAGATACTGAGCTCTTCAATATGACCTTAGAATGGCTTAGTCAACTGCAATGATTATATTGTATCGATGCTGTGTTGAGACATTTCCAATGTCTTCCAGGAACGAACATATATTACAGATGACGTGAGACGTTCAAGTAAGAACTCACAAGTGGTGTCTTGTTACTCTGAAAACATCCCTGCTCCAACGGACAAAGACAACACTCACCTAAAGTCTGTGAGTAAACCACATAAAGCAATACACTGTGTTGTTCTTGTTCAGCTGCACTAGGCTACGCACATGTGCAGTAACGCAAAATGTTGGCATTTCTCATCTGAGGTCTCTACTGCACATGCACATAGCCCATATTGTCCACAAGGGATCCCTGGGACAGAAGACAAAGTGGTGATGCTTACTAGAATAGTACCATAGCCAGGTAATTTGTTTCAGCAAATAGAATCTTGTCCTGGGGTATGAGGTAAGTGATTATAATAACTTTGGGTGCCTAACAAATTGTCAGCCCTAGTACTTTACCCTTTCATTCTGCATTTTTTGTACTACTATTATTTTTCCATAACCATCGTTATCATTAGATAAAAAACAATCAGGCCAGTAGTCTGCCTACAGAGAGGCAGGGTTTTGGTGACATTATCTCTTTTATAATCCCACTGCCTAGTTGCTAGGACAAGTGTGATCCTTTCTGGGTTCTCACCCCTGCACCCAAAGCTTTGGGGATCTGCTCCCCTTACTGCAGTGATCCCCAACCAGTGGCTAGTGAACAACGTGTTGCTCTCCGACCCCGTTGGATGTTGCTACCAGTATCCTTAAAGGAGAATTCAACCCTTAATTAAAAAAAAAACCTCCCCACTACCCTGGGTAGACCTCGCCCTCCCCCAGGGCAAATGCCCCTAATTTTTTACTCCCCTCCGTGCAGATACTGGCCTCAGAGTTCACAGCAGCCATCTTCTTCTTCTCCAGTAATCTTTGTGTCTTGACAGCGTTTTCGGTGTATGCGCAGTTGGAGTAAATTTCCGGTTCCGAACAACTGTGCATACAACGAAAATTTGTTGTATGCACAGAAATTTTTTTGTGACTTTCGGCGCATGCACAGTGGTTTGGGACCGGATATTCACTCCAACTGCGCATCAGCCAAAACTTCCGACAGAAGAAAGAAGATGGCTGCCGTGAACTCCGAGGCCAGAATCTGCACTGAGGGGTGAATAAAAAATGAGGGGCATTTGCCTGGGGGGCAGGTAGGCTGGGGGAGGAGGAAGGGTAGGGGGGAGGGTTTTTTTTATTATGGGTTGAATTCTCCTTTAAAGCAGGTGATTCTTTTTGAATTGCAAGGCAAGCTTTCGTTGCATAAAAACCAGGTGTTCTGCCAAACAGATCGTCCTGTAGACTGCATGTCCACATAGGGACCACCGGTAGCCAATCACAGCCCATTTTTGGCACCCCAGGTACTTTTTGTATACTTATGTTGGTCTCCAACTTTTTTATATTTGAATGTGGATTAAAAAAAAGTTGGGGATCCATGCTTTACTGTTAATAGGGTTAATTATAACCTGTGTTTTTTTCACCCCTAAAACTCTGCAGGACATGGACCTTTTGCGATTCTCACTGACCCTCATTCAGTCTTGGCTGAACCCAGTGCAAGCCCTTCACAGGCTGTTTAGGAATTCCGATGTCTACGAGAGACTGAAGTACCTTGAGGAAGGCATCCAGTCCCTGATCCGGGTAAGTGCCAGGAGATGAAAGCAATGATTTGGTTTATGAATGAGAAAACTTGCTGAAATATAAATGAACACTCAGCTTTGATTGAAGTTGGTTTCTCTAACTGGTACTCATATGCCTGTCGGTTATCTAGTAACTGCAGGAGGGAATGCAGCTGCCACAGCTTTGGAGATTTAGAGTAGATTACGTTTTACAGGAAAGTAGGGGCAATGGCACATATAGTGATTATAGGTGATAAAGTCAATCAAAAGTATCAATGGTGAGTGTGCAACAAACATTTCAGAACTGCTCCTCATTGAATTGTATGACAGTCGTTTGGAACACAGCCTGTGTGCCATTGCCCTAACAGTATAGACAGACTAACCCTTTAAAGAAGAACCAAACCCTTTTTATTAAAATCCCTTCCGCCCTCTCTGCTCCCCCCCCAGCCTAGGTGTTACCCTGGGTAAATGCCCCTAACTCTTTACTTACCCCTCGGTGCAGATTCAGGGCATCAAAGTTCTTTCGGTAATCTTCAGGTCTTCTTTCGGCGCTTCAGCAATTTCCGTGGCTTTTGGCGCATGTGCAGTTGTTCGGGACCTGAAGATTGCGACAACTGCAAATGCGCCGATACACCGATCTCTTCCTGAAGATTACCGAAGAGAAGAAGATGGCGTCCGTGAACACCGATGCCCTGAATCTGCAACGAGGTGTAAGTAAAGAGTTAGGGGCATTTACCCAGGGTAACACCTAGGCGGGGGGGAGCAGGAAGGGGGTCTATGTAGGGTAGGGGTTTTTAATAAAAGGGGTTGGTTCTCCTTTAAAGGAGAACTAAAGCCTAACTGAAGATATAGGCTAGAAATGTTGTACATTATGTTTTGTTCTTCTGTACCACCCCAAGGCAACCACAGCCTTTTAGCAGTAAAGATCTGTGTCTCCAAAGATGCCCCAGTAGCTCCCTATTTATTTTCAGCTAATTCGCTGCACATGCTCTGTGCTGCTGTCACTTACTGAGCTTAGGGACCCACTCATAATATACAGTACACATAGAATAGACATGTCACAATATAAGTCTGATTAGTAATTAATACAGATAATTACTACATGGCAGCCAGTGCAACTAGCATCAGAATTTAAAAATCAGCCCAGGAGCCCTTACAGACAACCCTTATTTTTTACTTGTAAATTTGCAACGACCCCTGAGCTTAGCTTCTCAACAGCTGCTCAGAGCCCACTGAGCATGTGAATGTCACAGACACTTTCCAAGATGGTGATCCCCTGTGACAAGTTTGAAGTCCTGGATCATTGCTGCTATTGACAAGCTCAAACTTTAGGCTGGTGTCATAAAATATGAAATTTTTTGCCATATTGATGTTTAGTTCTCCTTTAAATGCCCTTTCCTTTTATTTTCAAATACAATGCTTAGGAACTGGAAGACGGAAATCTCCGCAGCTACTCCTTTATGAGAACGCCTTATGAAAGGTTGGACATCAACATGCGTACTGACGACGGCCTTTTAAAAGTCTACGGCCTCCTGTCCTGTTTCAAGAAAGACATGCACAAAGTAGAGACCTACATGAAAGTCATCAAGTGCCGACACTTTGCCGAAAGCAAGTGTGTAATTTAACATTTGCTGGTAAACACAAGTTTGCCATATCCCCTTACCTACCAGAACATCTACAAAACACAGCTCTATGTTATAACGCTGCCTCTCATGGCAGGAAAGGGGACTGGATAAAGTTATATATTAGATTACAAGTTCACCCCTCCTTCCCTGCTTTTCGTGCTGCTGAAATCTTTGTAAATGAGGATTTATTACATAATGCTAAATAAAGATGCATTTACAGATACATCATTTGACCCATGTTTATACTATAATATTGCTAAGATGATTTATTTATGTATTTATGGAAGCAAACAGACATTCAATAGAAGTCTCATTCTAAATAATGAGCTAAGCCCCCTGCCACTGCCCTAGGCTCCTCCAGGATGGCTAGTGCGATCGTTAAAGGGATACTGTCATGGGAAAACATGTTTTTTTTTCCAAACCCATCAGTTAATAGTGCTGTTCCAGCAGAATGCTGCACTGAAATCCATTTTTCAAAAGAGCAAACAGATTTTTTTATATTCAATTTTGAATTCTGACATGGGGCTAGACATATTGTCAGTTTCCCAGCTGCCCCCAGTCATGTGACTTGTGCTCTGATAAACTTCAGGCACTCTTCACTGCTGTACTGTAAGTTGGAGCGATTTCAAATTGGACTAGGGAATCATCCAATTAAAAAACTTCAAATTAGATTTTTGAGATTTATCATACTCTGGCCATTTAAGAATTCAAATTCGATTATTTGCCACCTAAAACCTGCCAAATTACTGTATAAGTCAATGGGAGAGGTCCAGTGACCAATTTGGGGATGTTTGTAGCCTTCCCGGCATTCAAGTTTTTTTTAGAGAAAAAACTCGAATTGTTTGGTTTGGTCTAATTCTAATCAAATTCAATTTGAGTTTTTGGGTCAGTAAAATTCATCCGAGTTTGGCATATTGGGTTTTAATAAATGACCCCCCGATCGAATTTTGAGTAAAATCGAATCCATGTGAGTTAAAAAAAACTCACATGAATTCGAAATATGACCCTTGATAAATGTGCCTCTATGGAGAGTGTGAAATAAAAATAGCACAGTAAAATAAAAACAGTATGTAAATTTATTCAGAGAATGGGCAATACAAGGCATCTGGGATTTTGTTGAATGCTAGTAATACTAGCAGACACAGTATTAGCACCTGGTGTTTTTGTTATTCGAATGGTCAGAGCCAAATCTTAGCAGCATAAAAAACTGAGATGTTGACAGTTACTCAATGTATTTTTAGTATCAGCAACTCAGTTAAACAAGAGTCAAAATAAAAAAAGAAGAGGGCTATAAATGCTGGAATTTAGATTCTGTACCAGCCCATATATTCTGCAACCCTAATGCAACAGTAATAAATTAATTGTCTTATTTTTCAGCAGCTCTCCAGTTTGCAATTTCTGCAATCTGGTTGCTAGGGTCTAAGTCACCCTAGCAACCATGCACTGATTTGAATGGAACACTGGTATATGAATCGAAGAGGCCTAATTAGAAAGATGAGTAATGAAAAGTAGCAATAACAATAAATCTGCAGATCAACAAAAGCAGCAGCACTCCGGTAATTTGAAAAAAGTGAAGGCAACGTTTTGGGCTTCTATGGCCCTTTATGAAGCTTGATAAAGGGCCATAGAAGCCTAAAACGTTGCCTTGGCACTTTAAGTAAAGATTCACTTTTTTTAAATTACCGGAGTGCTGCTGCTATTGTTGATCTAAATCTATTGGCCCTGGCAGAGGGTATAGCGTGCACATGGGGCTACAAAGAGCCGTTTTCCACTCTTGTAGCACACATGAATTGAATTAATAATAATAAATCTGTAGCCTTACAGATGTATTTGTTTCTAGATGGGGTCAGTGACCCCCATTTGAAAGCTGGAAAGAGTCAGAAGAAAAAGGCAATTTTTTCGAAAACTATAACAAAAAAATAACAAAGACCAATTGGAAAGTTGATTAGAATTGGGCATTCTATAACATACAAAAAGTTAACTTAAAGGTGAACCAAACCTTTAATAATGTGAATCTGAATCAGTATAACTTTTATATTACATATATATACTGTATATTGTGCTTCGGTACCTGTATCAAACCCTGTAGTTAATCTTCAGTTACAGTCCACAGTGTTGCCATTAGGAGAAACATACTCTACAGCTACTTTGCTGTTCTCTATAAATTGAAAACAGAGTGATATGACTTTGCTGCAGGAGATTGCAGGAATATGTATTGCATTTCTTATAGAGGAACAGGAGACACTAAGCAACTGATCAAAGGGCCGGTGTTCTCTCTTGTTAATAGTAATGGGAGGTGCTGCAGGTTACTCTGCACCCACATATCTGCCCGAGAACATGTCATTGTGTGCTTTTTGGGCAACAGATGCTGGTTGAGTAAATGCTCATCATTCCCATTATTGTCAATGTATGGCCTGCAGGAATGGTGGGGCACAAAGCAAAAAAAAGATAGAGCTTTCCCGATTGACCATGACATCTTGTTTATAGTGGCTTCCACACATAACATGTGCCCCAGCAAGACACAATGCACTCCTCTGTTATAGAACATTATAATCCTTTTACACATTTCTTTAAAGGATAAGTAAACCTTTAAAATAAGTGAATGTAAAATTGATGATTGTGCTATTCTAAGAAGTTTTGCAATGTACATTCATTATTTATTTTGTTTTTATTCCTGGATATTAAGGGATAAATGTACTGTAAATATAAAAGAATTTGGTTACAACAGCGCCACCTGCTGGTCATTTTCCTGACCAGCCTGACCACCAAGTAGTCAAGGAAGTTGTCAGGAGAAAGAAAGAGGCTGCTCTGATGTTCTTCTGCTTAGGAAAGATTTGAGAAATGTTTTCTAATTATTTTCCTAAGCAGAAGAACATCAGAGCAGCCTCTTTCTCCTGACAACTTCCTTGACTACTCGGTGGTCAGACAGGTTGGAAACTGACCAGCAGGTGGCGCTGTCCTAACAAAATTCTTTAATATTAACAGCACATGTATCCCTTAATATCTTGGAATTAAAAGAAAATAAATAATGAATGTATTACAAAAGTGCTTATAATAGCCCCCTCATCAATTTTACATCCACTTATTTTCAAGGTTTACTTATCCTTTAAAGCACAAGAAGGAAATATTCGAACAGCTGTTTAAAATTAGGAGTCACAGACCCTCTCAGGGCACATGCCATTTTAATTTATTTATTATCAGGACCCTTAAAGAAAAGATTGCTGCACAGACAAATGAGCACCACTGTTTTCAATGGGAACAAGCAAACAATCTGAAGTAATGCACTTTAGCTATTTCTTTCATTTTGTAGGACGGGAACTTGTATGAATTCCTACCAAAAATTAACAAAAGGATTTTCTGGAAGGAGTCAGACAGAGCCTTCTGCGCAGCATATTTCGGCAGTTTTCTTCAGAAGCTCTGCTGGATCTGAAACACAAAAACAATCACACCGACAAAATCATTTGGGAGATTGAAGTGTTTTTTGAAATCTGATACAGTGTTAGAGGTCTGTGGAGAAACTGTAGCAGGAAACGTTGGGCGACTTCGGAAAACGAATCGCTCCGAGTGCCATCCCGCCAGCGATTTACATTTTAGCCAGGGGAGGCAGTTTGGGGAGATTAGTCACCCCAAAGAAGAGGTGATTTGTTGCGACTAATATCCCCGAATCTGCCTGTGTGCCCTGACCCTTAAACCCCAGCCTACTTGAGAGCTTCACAGATTATTTTATAGGATACCTATTAAACTGACTAGCAAACACTGGTGTATAACAGATAATCAACTATGAGCCTGAATAATTAATTCATTGAGTACTTTTTTGTCTTTATCCATAGCAACCAATGAAACTTTTGTGTTGCTTATTCATAATGCAGAAGAACGATAACTCTATATTTTTTTATGTCAAATTATTCTCCAGAAATGAGGTACAGTATCTGCCACCAAAGAGCAATTTTTTGGCAAAAGTACGATAGGGTGATGTGTATTTTGGATGTTTAGTGAACACATATATTGTCATTATTTCAACAGCTGGCTTTTGCTACATTCATTCAATAGTCAAAACCAGCACTGTTAAGTTCTAGAGAAAGTTAAAATCTTTTGAAAGTGGCCCGGACTGGCAATCTGTGGATTCTGGCAAATTCCAGAGGGGCTGCTGTAAATTGCCATAGACAGGCACTATTTAGTGGGCAGGTGACGTGCTGTTTGGGCCACTGTGTAGCTGAAATGCCAGGGCCTATTTTGAATCTCAGTCCAGACCTGATCCCAGAGGACCTTTTACAAACTCATATCTCCACTCACCTCCTTTATCTACTTTACATAAACAAATCTACTTGTCCCTCCACTGGAATGACTGTACTATAGTCTTATGATACCTGGTTGGTGACCAGATGGGAGTTTTCTTGGTACCATGGGAATCCAGCATGATGCTGGAGATTAAGGGGGAGTTGGTCATGGAGGAATCTGTAGATGATATTTTGGAGGTAAGGGACAGCAAGCTAATAGGTAGAAGACTGCATGTGGATGATGTAAAAAGAGGTGGCTCTCTTATGGACAGATGAGAAGCATATGAACAGACCATTGGAGGAGCCAGTTCCCTTATGGTTAATGACACTTGCCATGTTTTGCAGTAGAGTAATTGCACTCAGCCTGCCTGTTCAACTGAGGGTCTGGGACAGTTGCCCAAAACTAAACCAAAAGCTGTGTTGCTTCCATAGGGGAACAATGCCTCCAACACAACTTTCAGCACTCCTTAATCCATTTAGACCTAGAAAATAGCATAACAACAGGGATAATACAAACAGTGCCTACTCAGCTAGTGCCAACTTTTGTTGTGGTTCCCAGTAACTTTCAGATACTGAAGTTTAGGAGCTATAATCTGTACTAAAATTCCGTTTAGTTTTACCTTTTCTCCTTGAACAATCTGTATTTCTTGAGGGATCTGGGTTCCCAACAGGTCCTTTTTACTTGCACCATGTCATTCTATATCCATGGATACCTTGGAGGAGAGATTTTCATATATAATTCCTCAGTCCAGAGCAGTTTAACTGCAACCAAGTATAATCACTGCAAGATCTGCTAAGTCTGTAAAACAAGCAGTTCTTCATGTCCAGATGACTACCCAAGAGTCAGGCTGAAGTGGGCTGACCCAAGCCTAAGGGTGGGTGATCAGATCACATGGAGGAGCCCATAGAGAAGGCAATGGGTTTGCCTAGGGTCAGAATTCAGATTACACAAAGGAGTCCACACCAATGCCAAAAGACTCGAAGATTGGCCAAGTCACCAAACTTACTGCCTTACTACTGACTTAATCAAGAGTGGCCAAGTCACCAACCTATCTGCCTGTTTATTGACAAGACTAATTTTGGCTGCCCTGGGGGGGGGGGGGGTCAGGGACCAGATAACTTGGAGGAGCCCAAACAGATGCCAAAAGATTGCTGGGTCAAGGGTTGCCATGTAATCAGCTTATCTTCCTGTCTAGGAACACCATAAAGTCTACAGTGAACCTATCAGAGCTAACCCCTGAGCTGTTGCTATGGGTTACAAAACTGAAATAAAATACATTTCTTTGTTTCTCCATAAACCCCCCCCCCCTCATAATCACTTTTATCCACACCAGTGATGTAACTAGATGTTAATGGGCCCCATAGCAAATACATTTTAGGGCCCCCAAAATATCCAGAGGTTGTCCTGTTTAACAAATATTTATTGAAATTGCATATTAATACACAAAAAAAAGAAATTGCATATTAATTAGGGCCTCAGGGGGGCCCCTGTATCTCTTGGGCCCCCTGCAGCCGCAGGGTCTGCTTCCTCTGTAGTTACGCCCCTGATCCACACTTTTATGATAAACGTTCTGAGCTAGGCATGCCGAAGGCCACAAAAGTACTTTAAGCAGTTCTAATAGGCTTACAAAACATTAGTCCTCTAATATTTCTCTTTAGAAAATACCTCCTTGCTCCATCATGACCCTATTATTCAGGGATTTGCTTATAAAGGACAATGATTATAATATGAGGCATGCAAGTGGCACTTCCCACATGTATAATACAGTAGTAATAGAGGGCGGGTCTGCCTCAAAATCATTGCACCTGTGGTTATTTAAACTATAAATGAACTTATTAAAACTTACTAAAGGATAAAGGAGATTTAAATGAGGGCTGTAGTTGTCATGTGTCATTCTCGGTTGAAAGGTGAACCTAGTGCCAACCTTTCTACTAAAGCCATAAGTCTGAGTTTGTATCTGGGATGCTGACCTCATGCTATATTCTTTACAAAAATGTCTATCTGCCCTAATATAATGTTTTTGTGGTGTTATCCAAGTCCTGACTATGGTTTTTCACTGCACTAATTACAGATGTAGATAACATTGAGAAGCAACTTGCACCTGATTTGTGTAAAAATATGCACTTCTAAGGGTAGGACTCCATGGGCGATTCTGGCGCGATCCGACATGCTGAGCAAAACCGCAGGCATCATGTCGGATGTGACAGAAATAAGGTAAGTAGTGGAAATATCGGATCAAGTCGCAGCATTGATCGACATCATCCGACAATGCTATTACTTACCTTATTTCTGTCACATCCGACGTGACGCCTGCGTTATTGTGCAGAATTAGGGCTGAACTCCGAGAACGCTTTTGTAGGATGGTGTCGGATCGACAAAACACATCCTACAAGTCGGTTATTGTCTCGTGGGTTAAAATATAATGGGGACTGATACAAAAATTGGATACATAATGTGAAATTGTAAAATTGTCCATTCGCCACGACTGTTGGATGTGAACGCTGCATGCTGCGTCTTCATCAGACAAGATAAAAACTAATGGATTTTGGAAATACTTTTATTTTCTCATTTAAATATATTGACTGTCCGATGTAAACGCATGAACTAAAGACTCCATCCGACTTATATGATCCGACTTTAAATTCTAGCCTAGGGGCAATAGATTTTGTAGCATCCTACAAAAGCTTGTGCTGTTGCATGGTGCTGCGCGGCGTTGCATGTCATGATCAGAAAAATCTGACCCACAAAATCTGATCAAAAACGTTTGTGGTGTTCTACCCTATGGGCTGAACTCCACGGTGTGGCGATTTCTTTTTAGAAAATGTTTGCTGTTACTGGTCCTTTAAGCTGCAAGTCACAGTTTCCCCAAGAGACCTGCTTATGTTAAATAGTTACCATTGTTTCTTTGCTTATCTTAAATTGTTACAAACTTATCTCCGTGCACCTGCCATGTATTCTGGGCTCTCTGCCAAAAGCCAATTAAGTTAGAAACATTGTATCTGTTTCTGACTGTTCAGTGCAGGAGATCAAAGAGAAAGTCAGGACATTTCAGTAACAATCCGGGACTGCAGGTTGAGCTGTCAAAATCGGGACTGTCCCACAAAAAAACGGGCAGTTGGGATGTATGAACTACACCTACATGCACATGCAGTGTTTTGTGAATCTTTTCTTGCAATAGCCTGCATTCTTTGAGTAGCCTAC
Organism: Xenopus petersii; assembly: GCA_038501925.1. NCBI lineage: Eukaryota > Metazoa > Chordata > Amphibia > Anura > Pipidae > Xenopus > Xenopus petersii. The sequence goes on from CM076679.1 coordinate 12,646,659, forward strand.
CGTATGCGTCTCGGGTGCCTGTTAGATTATCAGTCTGCTACAGGGTGTAGAACACAGTTTGCATTCACAAATGGCAAGGGGATAAGTGATTTGGAGGTATAGGGTCTTAGAGGGTGCATTTTCGGGCTTCTTCCCAAAAAGTACACATTTTCCGGATTTTTGCCAGAAATAGTTGGATTTTCGGGCTGAACCCACAGACCACAGAAACTTCCAAATAGAATAGGGACCTCTCCCATTGACTTATATACAACCTCAGCAGGTCTGAAATGGCGGATTTTCAGATTCAGACTTTTTGCAGCCTCGGTGTATAATAAATCTTGAAAAATTTGAGTTTTTACCACTAAAAATTTGTATTTAGTAGCAAAAAAAAACCCTGGAATTTTTCAAGTTTTTAGCATTTGGACTTTAATAAATAACCCCCCTATATCTGTAGTATTACAGAGCATTTGATTTTTAGATGGGGTTAGTGACCCCTCCCCCATTTGAAAACTGGATAGAGGCAGAAAAAGAAGGCAAATCGTTCAAAAACTATAAAAAAAAAGGAAAAAATTAAGAGCAATTGAAAAGTTGCTTAGAGTTAGGCATTTTTTTAACATACTAAAATGTACTAAATATACTTTCCTCGCCCTTCCATAAAATGTTTCACTTCCATTGTTTTCCTTGTAGAACCATAGTTAAAGCGATGGCTTCTTGGCTTTACAAGGTGAGCAAAATGCTGTGTGACAGCTTGACATCTGGCCCATAATAATCTTTTTTTACAGGGGTGGCTCACTTTTGAGTCAACTTTAAGGGTGTTAAATGCCAAAAAAGAGGGTTTTATTTTTACTATAAAATTCCAATTTTTAGTGGAAAAAATAAAACTCAAATCTTTTAAGATTTATTAAATCCCCGAGGATGGAAAAAGTCTGAATTCGAAAATCCAGCATCTCAGACCTGCTGAGGTTGTATATAAGTCAATAGGAGAGGTCCCTATCCTATTTGGAAGTTTCTGTGGTCTGCGCTGGAAATAGCCTGAAAATTTTGGACTTTTCGGGCAAAAATCCGGGCTTTTCGGGAGTTTGAGAAAAAAATTGCAATTTGAGAAAAAAAAAAAAATTGGTCAATTTTTACTTGATTTTATTGTTTGTCCCTGATCCTATTAAATTGTGCTTTTTTAATAATAAATAAGGTCCAATTTTGGATTCTAATTTGGTCTGACTTTTTTCTATTGAAATACTCAGAAAAATTTGGATTTTGATAAATATGACCCCCCAGGGGGTTTATAGAATGCTTAATTCTAAGCAACTTTTCAGTTAGACTTCCTATTTTAATTTTTATAAATGTCCACCTTTCACATGGGGGTCACTGACCCCATCTAAAAAACAAATGCTCTGTAAGGCTACAAATGTATTGTCATTGCTACTTTTTATTACTCCTCTTTCTATTCCAGCCTCTCCTATTCATATTTCAGTCTCTTATTCAAATCAGTGCCTGGTTGCTAGGGGAATTTGGACCAGTGGCGGAACTACCGGTGGAGCAGGGGGTGCGAGCGGGCCAGGGCCCGCACCCCCTCAGGGCCCAATGGCATACCTCCCAACTGTCACTTTTTTGGAGGTACAGTCCCTCTTTTGACAGCTCAACCCCCAGTCCCTCATTTGTACTGAAAAAGTCCCTATTTTCTCTGCACTGAACAGCCAGAAAAAGAAAGTTTCTAAATTAATTGGCTTTTAGCAGCTAACAAGTGCAAATAAGATACTTTGTAACAATTTTAAGACACAAAAAAAACAGTTTAGATTAGGAGAAATATTTTCAAACTTCCATAACCAGCCAAATTTTGTAAAAAAGAACATGGTAATTAGGGAGTGTGGCCACAGAAAGGGGCGTGGTCAAAAGATTTTGTTGCGATACTTGTGAAAAAAACATTTTGTCCCTCTTATTACTTCCAAAATGTTGGGAGCTATGCAATGGCAGCTCACGCGTCACTGCCAAATGCGGCCAAACTGAGGGGGGCGGTGCCCGGCTGCGTGTCACTCACCAGGGCCTGCCCCCCTCTAGTGACACTTCTGATTTGGACCCTAGCAACCAGACTGTTGAAATTGCAAACTGGAGAGCTGCTGAATAAAAAGCTAAATAACTCAAAAACCACAAATAATAAAAAAGGAAAACCAATTGCAAGTTGTCTCAGAATATCACTCTCTACACCATACTAAAAGTTCATGTATGGGTGAATAGCCTCTTTAACATAATGTACCGCCCAGCTGCCACACGACCTTCTCCAGTCAGAGTCCCAGGCGTGTGATACAGGGTCACAATGTGGCGCAGTGGGGGGCGCATTACTGCCTCTTAGTGCAACTAAACTTTCTCCTCACCCCTCTCTCTCCTCTACACACGTCTCTCTCACTCTCACTCTCTCTTCTCATTGTCTCCCGACCATCCAACCGTGCTCGCAGTTCTTATCCAATCAGCGCTCTTGCTGAGAGAGGAGGGCGGGCCTGTGCGTGTTTGTATAATACAGTGACAGCTCAGGGACCAGAGCGCTAACGGGGCAACATGGCGGATAAGAGGGACAATGCGGCCGACCAGATGAAGCTGTGGAAGGAGAGCCGGGGCTCCCAGGTAGCGGTGCAGTTGTTGGTGCAGCGGTGGGAGAGGGTGTTTGTGCTGTGTGTGTGGGCGCTGAACTTGAAGCCGGTGTGTCACTGCTGAAGGGTGGGATAGGGGCTGAGTCCTTACATAGTGGATGGGATCATGTGACTAAGGCTTATAAGGATTGAGTCTTGTGCAGAGCTGGTGAGGGGGGGGCTGTAAAGTGAGGATGTGGGGTTGTACTGGGGGTGTAAGGGCATGTGGGAAAGTGAGGATGTGGGGTTGTAATTGGGGTGCAAGTAGGTGTGAGTGCAGAGATAGGGCTGAGAGGTGAAAATCATAAAGGTACAGTTCTAAGATGAACATACCAGTGGGTGAGATTCTAGTGCTGGGACTGGGAGCTGCCATAGTGCTAGATATACAGAGTATAAGGGTACAGGCAACAAAGTGAGGGGACAGAGTTCCACTGAGGTGTGCGAGCAGGAGGGTGAGGGTTCAGTGCTGGGACTGGGGAGTGCAAGTATGTGAGAGTGCAGTGCTGGGACTGAGATGTACAAGAGTATAAGGAGACAGTGCTGATCGGGTGAGAGTACAAGGCTGAGACTAGAATGTGCCACAGGGTGAAAGTACAGTACTGGGACGGGCAAGAGGGTGAAGGTACAGTACTGGAACTGGGGTGTGTAAGAAGTGGAGGGTACAGTGCTAGGATGAGGATGAGGGTGCAGTGCTGGAACTAAGTAGGGCAAATACATAGTTATACAATGCTACCTGGGATGTGCCAGAGGTGGAGGGTACAGTGCTGGGATTGTGACATGCCAGAAGTGTAATCAGGATGTTGAGAAGGTGAGGGTACAGTGCTGTGAGTGGGGTGTGCCAGGGGGTGAGGGTACAATACTGTGGCAGTACTGCCTATAAGGAGAGAGTCCTAATGAAGGAAAGGTTATTGGAATGGGGCACTGGCTTTTTGGGAAAATTTTTTTAAAGGCAACAAAAGCAGGAAAATAACATTTTTAAATCACTGCCTGAAAGAAACTTGTGGGAAAATGTATGAACTACCTACAATCTTACACTCCTTTATTTTGCTTTTTTTGCCCATAAAGCATCATCATTCTCTTACGTCTGCTTTCCTTTGACTAAAACAGTGCCACCTGCTTCTTAGTGCCTGTGACAGCCTGACAGGGATGTATATGGTACTGACTGTCCCTCTTTTAATCTAGAACTAAACTTGATTAAAACTCTCATTTTGATTTTACATTTGAGTGTAACTTAGAATAAATAAACTGTCTATGTATTTCATTATTGTCCATTCTTAACTGGAAAGTTCCAGCACCAGATCTGCTGTTGGAAGTTGTTGGGTTTTTTTTGTGTCGAGAGTTAATAAATCACCAGCCCCCCCCCCCCCCAATATTTCTGTGGCCTTTGTACACTGATGCCTGAGCCGTGGACTCTGCACCTCCCTGTGATCCTCTTGGCAGATATATTGTGTTGCCTTCATATCTATATGTCAGGCCATGACATGTACACTTGTTTATATTCAGGTTAAAGGTGTGAGAAGAGCTCCAGAACCTTCAGAGCCAACCCAATATAGATAGGATCAGTGTATTGATCTAGGGGTCAGGACCCAAATGTCCCCATGTCCCTTTCATAACATTAACACTTCCCTTTATAATAGAAAATAGTCAAATATAAAGTCTTACAGTTAATTCTAATGCATTATGGGTCCCAGACGTATTCTGGGTCCCTCTTATGAAACCCTGTTCTAAGCTCAGTACCTGCAGGTCCAGACCATTATCATGGAAATCAATAAGGTGTCATTCTGGGAGATTTGTTGCTCACTGGGATGTTTAATAGGAAAACATGTCAATTTCAGCTCTGCTCACTTATAAAACTCTACATCACATTATATCTGCCACACCCAGAACCTTATGTTGGGTTACAGGCAATGTTGCAATCAGAGGGGCAGATCTTTTTATCCAGGGCAGGTATCCGTAATTATGGGGCCCCATGCAAGCAAGTTAGTTAGCAAGGCTCCCTTCAAGGCACCCCAGCTATTTTCCCAATGGTTACCTGGGCACCCCGGACTGTGGGACCTGCTTACAACAAAATGGCTCCCCAATAAAAAACAAATTGCCCCTAGCATCCATGACCACACCTTGATCACCCCAGCGACCCTAATTATGCCACACTCCATCTCTGATCTTCCTAGTCATATGCCAAACACCACCCAAAATACTGCCAGACCCCGGGCATTCAAAGTCACCCCTTTCTCACCTGTGAGTTCCATGTCGGGGCCCTTCTCTGCCATGGGGCACCTGATTACATTACCCCCTATACCCAATGATGGCAGTCCTGCTTTTGAATGTGATAACGAACAAAAGTATCTGTGGATGTGATGATATAAATTTAATGGCCCCATTGTGGATCTGCTCGTTTTTCATCATTTCCTAATAATAACATCAGCTGTGCTCTTTCCAGTAAGATGTAGAAAACTCCCTACTCATCCGGTCACTCTTTCCTTCCTTATAATTCTAGAAACCGGACGTCCTCACTACCGGCGGGGGCAACCCTATATCTGACAAGCTTAATCTCTTGACCGTTGGCCCTCGGGGACCCCTGTTGGTGCAGGATGTGGTGTTCACGGATGAAATGGCACATTTTGACAGAGAGAGGATCCCAGAAAGAGTTGTCCATGCTAAAGGAGCAGGTAAAGCAATGCTTTGTGACTGGTGTATATGAGAGAAGGAGTACCCGGATTATATTTATTCAGTTTATGCCATGTTTTTGGGGGTTGTGGGGGTGCTACTGTACCACATCAAGTTAAACCCCCATCTTCAGACTCCAAACTATTAACCTCAGGTCGTGTATGTCATAGGCTGGTAGTGGTGGCAACTCCCCATAAAAGGTATCAGTGCTACAACTAGTGATGTGTGGGTTGACCCAAAACCCATGGTGACCCAGGGGTCGACCACAAGTTGGCAGGTTTGGGTTGAAATTTGGCCAAACCATTAAGGTTTATGGTGCAGGTCAGACTGCAGAAGTAAACTCCTCCTCTGTTCTCGAAAACGAAAATGTCTTGTCTTGGAAGCTGAGGTGCACACAGACAGAATGAGAAGATGTGTTTACAGGTCAGTTGATGGGTTAAGGTCAGGTGTGGGTTGAGATTTTCTTGACCCACACCCCACTAGCTATAACCATTATATATTTCTTTATTATAGGTGCTTTTGGCTATTTTGAGGTCACGCATGACATCACGAAATACAGCAAGGCCAAGGTGTTTGAGCACATTGGGAAGAGGACTCCAATTGCCGTGAGGTTCTCCACCGTCGGTAGGATCTTCTTCTTTCCTGGGTGGCTAAATGGTTTTATTTGGTTTCACGTCCACTCAACTTTTCATTTGACTCCTTCTCTATAGCTGGAGAGTCCGGCTCTGCTGACACAGTACGAGACCCCCGAGGATTCGCTGTTAAAATGTACACGGAGGACGGGAACTGGGACCTGACTGGCAACAACACCCCAGTCTTCTTTATCCGAGATGCCATGTTGGTGAGCAGTCTGACTATTTTACCCTTGGGAAACCAACATAATGAGACGTAATTACTGGATGGTTCAGATAAAAAAGAGACACTTTCAACTAAATATAATGTTATGTAAAAGATGGAAAATGCCAGCTCTCATCTGCTTACTCTGGCCTGAACAGATAACCTTGTCTGTAAGGCTGTGTATGGACTTGGCAATAGTGCAATATATACACACCCAGGGTGGGAGAGCTGATCATAGATCTCACAGCAAATTTAAAGTAGGGATGTACCGAAACCACTATTTTAGATTCGGCTGAATCCTTCGTGGAAGATTCGGCCGAATCCTTCGTGGAAGATTCGGCCGAATACTGAACCAAATCCGAAACCCTAATTTGCATATTCAAAATAGAAATGGGAAGGGATAAAGAGAATTGTTCGCATAGCACGTGGTTACAAAAAAATTTCACTTCCTTGTTTTGTGACAAAAAGTCACATGATTTTAAGGATTTGGTTCGGTCAAGCACGAGGATTCGGCCATATCTGAATCCTGCTGAATATGGCTGAATACCGGGTCGAATCCTGGAATTTGGTGCATCCCTAATTTAAAGGAATACAGATGTGTATGCATGAGTTGCAATCTAAAGAGAGCTAGTATACACCAGGATAGGTTAAGGTAAAAAACAATACCATTTTAGCCCCTTTGTCATATTTTTTTTGGGGCAATTTTGTAAAATCAGATGGGTTAAATACTAATTTTGACCCAAAATAAATTGAATTGAAAGTCATTACTTGACTTTATTGGGTGTGTTAACTTATAACTATTTGCTGCTAAAGTGCAATAACCCAGTGCAGCCAATCAGGCATTGATTTTTTTTTTTTTTTTCCTCACTTGAAGTAGACTGTTCAAAGCTAATTGCTGATTGGTTTCTATGCGTTACTGGGCTAGTGTTTTTCAGTGAGCCCCACTGACATAGGTAATATTGCCCAGGGTGACATACGCTGGCCATACAACCTAAGATCTGCTAGTTTGGTCACCAAATGGGTGGACCTTTGCCCTATTTGGTCATTTAGATCCTGGGTCAAATCATAATGGGCATCTGCTATGTCCCCTTGGGAGAGGACCACATCAACCTTACCTATACATAACATGGCAGATTTTCGGCCACATATCTATCTGGCAAGGCCCATACACAAACAGCCAGTGTATTTCCTGCAATACCTGGTAAATCTTCTCTACAGACTTGGGTCTCCATTAATCATGATAAAATAACCTCCCTTAGCCCAAAGGGCAATGACACATGGAGTTGTTTTGCAGCTTGATAGGCAGGCGACAAAAGTATGCCCTCCATTCATTCCTGTGGCAATCGCCTGCACAATTGGGTCGAAAATGCATATTTGAGTGGTAATTGCTTCACCCGAGGGTGCAGGAGGCCCTCATAGGAATTACTGGAGAGCAGTTTATAGTGTTTTCTAGCTCGGTGTGTTGCTTACACGTACCATCAGTAGAAAACACTGGAAGAAGCCCCACAGGCCTCAATGCACGCATAAACTGTATTGTAATGGCAATATTCAGCTGAACACATGCACCATTGCTTATTTGGGGAGAGAACTGTGGGCACAAAGAGGCTTTTGCAGAGCATCTCGCAGTTTCCTATTCATTCGGGCAATTTGATTGCTGCAGAACCCTTGCAATGGACATGCCCTCTGTACTAAATGCCTTCCATTAACTCAATAAATAAATCATTAAAGAGCCAAAAAAAAATAGTTTAATCTTGCTTCAGGTTCAGAGTCCTAAATACTCCGTGTCAGTGCATCAACCTGGCACCAAATCGAATGGTTTGTTGGCTGATGTTATGTAATTGTTTATATAAAATTTGCTGCTGCGGGTGAGTGACATATAGAGGGATATTTAGAGAATTCCACTGTCACAATGCATATTATTTTCCTGGGACTAATCTCCTTTACCAAACATTACACATTACTTTCAGGCACAAATATTAACTTTTTGCTAATTGCATCCTCTGATCAGCAAGCATGACCTTTTACTGTATGTGCTTAGCACTATTAGAATATCTATGCACTGTGCCTCTCTATTAGTTTCACTCTATTAATTAACTCTTTGTCTTTGCTCCACATGCAGTTTCCATCTTTTATCCACTCCCAGAAAAGGAACCCCCAGACTCATTTGAAGGACCCTGATATGGTGTGGGATTTCTGGTCTCTGCGTCCCGAGTCTCTTCACCAGGTTAATTTTCACTTTTATCATTGCGGGTATTTACCACTACTTCTTGATTGTTAGTGATTCTGAAAGAGACCACCATTTAAAGGGGTAGCTTATACTTTTAAGCAACGTTTCAGTTGGTCTTCGTTTTGATAGATTTTGAATGAGCTGCCTTACTCTTCTGGCTCTCCCAGGCAACCACATAAAAATTACTACAGATTGGGCACAGAAGGATCATGGAGGAGAATGGACAGTAGGGTAGACGGCATATTTTGTTGGGAGCCAATACCATCCTAAAAAGTTGGCACTGTATGTCAATCCAATATAACTGTGTTGAGGTTCCAGAAGCAAGGCTGGTTTCGGGGGCAGACTATTTGCTCTACTCCCTCTAATCTCAGAAGGGGTATTAATGGAGATTAAACAGATGCAGTTTCAGTAACTGGGTTGTGTTCATCTTGCAGTGGGTTTGGTACAGGATAGAGTTTTGAGTTAATGAGATTCTCTTGCAGGTTTCCTTCCTGTTTTCTGACCGTGGTATTCCAGATGGTCACCGTCACATGAACGGCTACGGATCCCACACTTTTAAACTGGTCAATGCCAAACACGAAGCTGTATATTGTAAATTCCATTACAAGGTACTTCCTAGAGAGCAGGGTAAGATTAAGGGGGTTGTTTATCAAAATCCAAATATTTCTCAGAATTTTTCGAAAACTACTCCGACCAAATGCGCACTGATTTTTTTTCCACAAAAATTTCTTATGTGGGGAAAAAACGCGATAAAATATGAATACAGCAACTTTTACGGATTTGATGCCTGAATACCGATACCGCAACTTTTTTCAGAAACCCAACGCAGGATGTCAACGGGACATCTTGCATTGACTTCTATATGAACTTGCCAGGTCTGAGTTGGAGTACTTTTTTTATTTGGACTTTTAACACCCTTGGGGTTTAATAAATCCTAAACAATTTAAGTTTTTTTTTTTCAGGAAAAAATGGGGTTTTCCCCTTTTAAGAGGCCAATGAGAAAAAATCGGACTTTAATAAATAAGCAGAGCCTATGAGCCAGTGCCCATTTGGCATGAAATGTGTTCGGCTATACATGTCCTTATAAAGATTTTTTTACTTTTATAATTATTTTTGTTACTGCATCATTATTATTATTGTGTCTCTTCAAATCTATATTGTAAGTTTTTAATAAATAACCCCCAAAATGTATACTATTGTTAGTCCTTGTTTCAATGATGATTGCTTTTCCAGACAAACCAAGGCATCCAGAACCTCACAGTGGACGAAGCAAATCGCTTGGCTGCCAACGACCCTGACTATGGGATATATGACTTGTATGAAGCCATTGCCGCTGGTAACTGCCCATCGTGGACTTTCTACATCCAGGTCATGACTTTCGCACAAGCTGAGAAATTCAAGTTCAATCCCTTTGATTTGACCAAAGTGAGTTGGAGACTTTTACTGTCTCTGTTACTGAACAAGCCTCTTTATTTTGTATTAACACATAATTCTCGGGAGCACACAATACCTACAGCTTACATTTTGTTAAAATGCGTTAATGACATTTGCATTCCAGATCTGGCCACATGGCGATTACCCACTCATACCTGTGGGTAAACTGGTGCTGAACAAAAACCCAACAAACTACTTTGCAGAAGTGGAGCAGCTGGCTTTTGATCCAAGTAACATGCCCCCTGGCATTGAGCCAAGCCCAGATAAGATGCTGCAGGTGAGCTAGGCTGTAGAAGGAAAGTTGTGATTACTCTTGGCTGCTCACACACAGGCAGATATTGACTGACCGTTTGGCATTTCTCTATGTTGTTTGAGACCTGCATATAAGAGCTGATGGCCATGCACATCCTTCAAAATAATTGTATTGCATTATATGATGGCCAGACCTCAGATCTAGTACAATAATAATCAGCCAGATACCTTTAGGACAGATTTGAAAATCCAGTGGGCCTGGGTAGGGCCCCTGTTATGATATGTTTATTTGTTTTTTGTGTTTTTCCACCAATTTGGTAAGCAAAGTGCCCCCCAAACCACTACTCATTACATAATATTATACGCTGTATTGGGCAGAAAGTATCACATTAATTTGTGCGTATTCTTTACTTAAATCTCTAGGGGCGACTTTTCTCCTACCCCGACACTCACAGACATCGCTTGGGGCCAAATTATCTGCAACTGCCTGTAAACTGCCCTTACAGAACTCGTGTGGCCAATTACCAGCGGGATGGACCAATGTGCTTCACGGACAATCAGGGTAATTTATTACACTTTAATACTATTGCTGGTTTCCCTAAAGCTTTCCTTAAAAGTTCCAATCCTCCATACAACCTTATTTACTGCACCAACCAGATGTCATTGATTGAATGCTGAGTGCTCAAGGCTTTCCACATGTAACTAATCTGACCGTTACATTGGCAAAAATTTACATTTTCTAAGCAAAAATTTGGCACTGTGGACTAAATATGAACAAATCGTCACTTGGGCTGTATCACGTATAAAGGACTGAGTCTTTTCATAATATCCTTTTAGGTGGAGCTCCAAATTATTATCCCAACAGTTTCTCTGCTCCTGAGAACCAGCCTCAAGTGATGGAGCACAGATTCCACGTGTCTGCAGATGTTACTCGGTACAATAGCGCCGATGAGGACAATGTTTCACAGGTAACTAACCTGTCAACAAAAAGAAATGTTGCCGAAAAACAGTTGAGCCTCATCTCTTCTATTCAGACTTTAGTGCCATTAGACATGCGTCTTTAGCTATAACATGTAGGGATGCACCAAATCCAGGATTTGGTTTGAGATTCGGGCAGGATTCTGCCTTTTTCAGTAGGATTCAGATTCTGCCAAATACTTAAGCTTGGCGACCAAATTCAAATCCTAATTTGCATATGTAAATTAGGGGTGGGAAGGGAACTCACGTGACTTTTGTCACAAAACAAGGAAGTAAAAAAAATTCCCCCACTGTTTCCTTTCCTGTCCCTAATTTGCAAATTAGAATTTGGTACGGTGTTCGGTCAAATCTTTCACAAAGCATTCGGCCTAATCCCAAAAAGTAGATTCTGTGCATCCCTAGTACCAGATTACTGATATCTGTAATGGCAGTATTTCTTATATCTGAAACACTATTAAAAGCTAAGTGGGGCCTTGGAAAAATAAAAAAGTTATCCAATGGGGGCTTTATCCAAAAGGTCAGACAATGACTGATCTAATGGTACTCTCTCACTCTCTCCCAAAGGTGCGGGACTTTTATGTGAAAGTGCTGAGTGAGGAGCAGCGTCTGCGTCTCTGTGAGAACATTGCTGGACACCTGAAGGACGCTCAGCTATTCATACAGAAGAGAGCTGTGAGTAACTTGTCTATCACTTGTGTAATTATACATGGAATACAAAGTTGTATTGAATAAGAAATAAACCCTAAAAATGTATTTATCCAAAAAATGCTAATGTTATATAGTGAACTTATTGCACCAGCCTAAAGTCTCAGCTTGTCAATAGCAGCAATGTTCCAGGACTTCAAACTTGTCACAGGGGGTCACCATCTGAGCAGCTGTTGAAAAGCTAAGCTTAGGGGTCGTCACTAATTATCCAGCAGAAAATGAGTTTGGTCTGTAATATAAACTGATGCTACAGGGCTGATTGCTGATGCTAATCGCACTGGTTTCTGTGCTGCCATGTAGTAATTATCTGTATTCATTACTAATCAGCCTTATATTGTGACATTTCTATTTTATGTGTACTGTATATTGTGAGTGGGTCCCTAAGCTCAGTAAGTGACAGCAGCACAGAGCATGTGCAGTGAATCAGCAGAAAAGAAGATGGGGAGCTACTGGGGCATCTTTGGAGACACAGATCTTTACTGCTAAAGGGCTGTGGTTGCCTTGGGCCCAAAACATAATGTACAACATTTCTAGCTACTTCTATAGTTAAACTTTAGTTCTCCTTTAAGTGCCTGTCTCCCAGGAATCTGTATGGGAACTACATGTGTGCGAAGGCAAGGGACACAGAGACTCTGGAGACTTTACCATAATATACTTTGAGCGGAACCAGCATATTTAATCAGACTTCTTTTCCCCCAGGTGAAAAATTTCACAGACGTTCACCCTGAGTATGGTGCCCGGATCCAGGCTCTGTTGGATAAGTACAACGCTGGGGGGGCAAATAAGGTAATGTCCTGTACCAAACAAATACAGTTGCTCTTAACGTTCTCCCAGCCCATGTTCCAGATGCTTGTCTGTACCTGATGCATTGAAAGTCTAATGCTGGGAAGTCATGAATATTACAGTGCTAAGCCCCTGCAAGTTCAATAGAAGCCTAATGAGTTTCTAACGCAAGGCTCACTTCTGATGGCACCTCTTTCCCACTGTAGCATATGGAATGGCAATACATTTGACAGCCATGTAAACAATAGATAAAAAGCCAAAATGAGCACAAGCCCAGGGAAAATGTAGAGATTGAATTCACTGGGGCGTGTCTGTCATATTGGCAACATCCAGTGAATTTTCCCATTCCTTGTCCTTTTAACAGCTGTCTGACTGACTGCCCAATGCATGCACCCAGATGTTAGGGTGCCTTAGGGTGAAAGACTTTGCCCTAACTGATTGGAGAGGATATCCTATGGGAAAGCACCTAAAACTAAAAAAGCAATTGGGAGATCAAGGGCAAAACTTTGTCGATCTGGTGCATATAGAAAATGTTGCTTGCCCTTTAAGGCAGAGACACACGCTCAGATTCGGGGCGACTAATCTCCCGAACTGCCTCCCATCGGCTCTCGGAGCGCTTCATTTTCCGAAGTCGCCAGAAGTTTCCTTGTAAGGCAACTTCGGTCCACTTTGGAAAACTAACCGGACTGATTGCCATCTCATTCTGGCAGTGGGAGGCAGTTTGGAGAGATAAGTCGCCCGAAGAAGACGAGATTTGTTGCTGGGACTTATCTCCCCGAATCTGAGCGCGTGTCTCTGCCTTTAAATAACCGTTTAAGTGTACACTGATACCACTGCTCGCTTCCTCACTTTAGAATTTGCCAACGTTTAATTTGATCCTTTTCCCAATGCTTTCTTTTAGTCTTGTGATCATGTTGTTCTTTGCTTTTTTTATGTTTTTTTTTTGTTGAGTTGATCTTAATAAAGGAAGTGAGGAGAATAATGTTGCCTATTGATTCTGAAAAGTCTCATGGTGCTTGCTATCTCCTCGCAGTCATCCAGCTGTGCCTCTTGTGATTTGTCGGGAATCCATAAAATAAATCTAAAGAATTTAAAGGGCCCCTCTCCCTTTATTTTTATTTTTGTTGTTGTTCTATAATGATAAGGCTTTTTTTTGGCTTTTAATTGCCAAACCTGCTATTGTCTTGATAGTTAGCCCTTGTAACCTCCCATAGTCCTATTATAAGAAGTCCGCAAGTGGCATAGCCCAGGTAAATTAAAGGAACAGTTCAGTGTAAAAATAAAACTGGGTAAATAGATAGGGTGTGCAAAATAAAAACAAAAGATGTTTCTAATATAGTTAGTAGTTATTACGTTAGTTAAAATGTAATGTATAAAGAGTAGGCTGAAGTGACTGGATGTGTAACATAATAGCCAGAACACTACTTCCTGCTTTTCAGCTCTCTAACTCTGATTTAGTCAGTGACTATAAGGGGGGCCACATGGGACATAACTGTTCAGGGGGTTTGTAATTGATCCTCAGCATTCAGCTCAGATTCAAAAGCAACAGATATGCCCCATGTGCCCCCCCCTCAAGTCTCTGATTGGTTACTGCCTGGCAGGGCCACCATCAGGGGTACTATCATATGGGGCCTAAAGGTGGGGCCCAGCCGTTCTGCACTTTTCAAAAAAGCCAGGCCCCCCTTGACAGCCCCGAAGCTGTGCCTAAGCCGCCAAAGTCCCGAACCACCAAAGAGCCCAAGTACCGAAGCCGCAAAAGAAGTTAAAGTCCCAAAGCCGTGAAAAGTCTTGAAGCCACAAAAGGAGATGACGTTGAAGTCCTGAAGTCATGAGTTCAATTCTACTGAACACCAATCTGTTTTTATTTTATTAAACCCCTTGCCACCAATGTATTATTTTAGTACTCTATAGCCCTTGCCACCAATGTTTTTTTTTTTTTTTAACTTGTAAGAGAGGGCCCTGGTGCCAATGTTTCTTTGTAAAACTTTTATGGTAGGCCCTGGCTCCACAGTTGTTTTTTAACTTATAAGGGGCCCTGACTATCAATGACCTTTTATAAGTTGTGTGTGGGGTTTTACTGTTTTTAGCGCTGATGTCTGTGTGGTCTTTTAACTGTGGGATGTGGGGTGGGCAGGGCCCAGGGGGCCAAGAAAATATTGTAGTGTTCTGGCTGTTATGTTAGACATCCAGTCACTCCAGCCTACATTTTGGCTAATTAACTATATTAGAAACATTTTTTATTTTGCACGGGGGCTATATATTTATTTATATTTCAATGTGTCCATTAATGGAACTTTCTTATCAGGGACACCAGGCTGATTTATATACCCATGCCTGATCTCTGACATCACCAGAGGGTGCAAAGTCGGCATGAGTATATAAATAACAGCTGTGAGAAGTTGGGTAGGGGGAGGCTCAGTGCTATATTTTGGTCCGGTGCAACCCTAGGCCATGCCCTATTGGTGCAGTTGCAGTACTAGGGATAGGCAGAAGAGTCGCACGTTTAGGGTACAACAGAAGGAGGCATTAGGCATGGACCTCAGATCCCTGTCTACCCCTAGTTCCAGCTAGCTGAGAAAATGGGGTGCAATGGTCTCCCCGCTTGCATTGCATCACTGCTCCTGCTCTTCAAACTTATTCCACTCCACCCTTGGTCTGCATTGCATCACACCCTCCTGATTGAGGGAGGGCATATCGGGCACACCTCAAAACAAGTACCCTCTTCCCCCCTCCCAAGGGGAGATGTGTTTTTTAAGATTTTTTTTATTTCCTATATTGGCACCTGAGGTTCCCCCCCTAAAGCTGGGGGCCTAGGCATGGGCCCTCTGTTGAGGGTCAGAGAATGGCTGGGCTGCTGGAAAATATGGCTGCCATCTGCCCAAAAGCAGCTGCAGGGGCTCCGCTTCTCTATTCTGTAGCCTTTCGTAGCCGTGCAGCTCCCACTTCTTTTTATTAATGTCTGTTTACACAGCTGGACAATTATGTGCAGTAAATACTCTGAATTTGTATTTTTTTAATCTATTCCAGAAAAATGTGAAAACCTACACCCAGCATTCTTCTTATGCCACTTCCAAGGACAAAGCCAACCTGTAACCAGCAAACCCGCTTCCAGAATCCTGTCCTGTAACTTTAAGACATGAATGATTGTACTACTATTCAGTAGAGCATTTTAGTGTCCCTCTCACTGATTCCCTAATGGCAGATTTAGTACTCAAATCCTCCTTTGTGATTGGCTGCACGTTCTGCCCTCTTGCAGCACCAAGTTCTAATTCCTTTAGAAAACTGACAAAATTCTTCTCTAAAAACGGAACTGATTTGGGTAGGAACACGGGAAATTCCTTTATAAGTAAAGGTTATTAACTGGAATAATCTTCTTGGGTTAATACAAGTTAGTGTTTATTGAGTTGCCAATGCTGTTTGCCTTAAACCATCAGCCAATCACAAGCACCATTTTATTACTATGGCTAATTGAACAGAATTGCACTTAAAGGGGTTGTTTACCTTGAAAAGACTTTTTCCAATTCTTCGTTTTCAGTTTGTTCACCAGAAATAAAGACTTTTTTAAAATTGCTTTCCATTTTTTATTTTATATCTTTTTTCCAAAATTTAAGTTTAATGTTCGTGTCTCAGTTGGGCAGCTCAGTGATCCTATTACAATTTGCTCCGTTTAGTAGTTGATACATTTAGTTGATCCATTTCTCAGCAGTATCTGGAGTATAAGCAACTATTGTATCAATTCTAACAGCTGCCTGTAATGAAACTCAGGGATTCTGCTCAGCAGGGACATACATAACATGTACGGTATCAATTTCGGGGCAGATTTATTAAGGGTCGAATAGTAAATTAGAATTTTCACATTTTTATTTTTTTTTTTGGTGTCAAAATTAACACATTTGAATTTTAATCTCTTCTATTTGAATCCTCGGGTCGGGACTATCCGATCGAATATTAGACGTTCACATTTTTTCTTAACCCCCCATTCGAGTTGCGAGTATATGCAAATTTAAGAGTAAATGAGTTCGACCTTTGATAAATCGGCCCACTAATGTATCAATTTAGAACAGCTATTGAGTTGGCGACAGTCACAAATAGAAAGTATATGGAAAAAGTCTTTATTTCTGGGGAACTGTCTGAAAACCTACACTGAAAAAAGTGTTTGAAGGTGAACAACCACTTTAAGGTCAGAGACACAGGTGGAGATCGCCTTTCGCAAATCGCCTTTTCTTCGGGTGACTAATCTCCCCAAACTGCCTTCCCATCGGCGATATAGATTCTAGCCGGAGGGAAGGCATTTCGGGAAGATTAGTCGCCCAGCTACAAATCGGCTCTTCTTTGGGCAACTAATCTCCCCGAAATGCCTTCCCGTCGGCTAGAATCTAAATCGCCGTCGGGATGGCACTGGAATCGCTTTGTTTTCCGAAGTCGCCTCATGAGGAAACTTCAGAAACCGAAGCGATCTGAGTGCCATCCCGCCGGGGATTACTTAGGGGCTTCCAAACCAGTGTCCTGATTAGGTCACTGATCTATCGATCTGTCTGCGTGGGAGTTGTGGAATATATCTACTAAGCAGAGAAAGGATTGTGATTGCCCGATTCTCTGTACTTTTATTATTAAAACTGATGTGCATTCTGATCTACCAGTGTGTTGGCTTCGGTTTGGTTGCACCAAGGTAGCGGTTGTTGGTCTGGAGTACCCGGGCCCACTAAAAAACATGATCTTAAAGGCACACCGCCACCATCCAGCAACACCTTTCCTTCCTCCCAAAATCCCCCCTGCTGTCACCACCACTGCAAACCCCCCAGCTGTTGCCAACCTGCTCCCCTCACACTTCAGAGGGAAATGGCTTGGTGTGACCAGGACAAATCCTGGTGGCCCAGTCGGACTCTTGTTTCAAACCCTCCTTTGAGTACCAACATTTGACCCACTTATCTCATATTAAGATCTACAATAGTTCCAATTATCTCCATATATAATATACCCCCATATATTGACCTCCAGGATGGGCTTCCAAGAGTTTCTAGAAGAGAAATAGGCCATCTCCCCAAACTGTTCATCAGGCTGGATTCCTCTGACCCAGGCTTATCCCCATAAATGGGGAGCCAATTTAAGGATAAGTAAACCTTCAAAATAAGTGAAAGGAAAATTGATGAGTGTGTTAAACTTTTGCAGAGTACATTCATTATTTAGTTATTTTTTTATTCCAAAATATTAAGGTATACATGTTCCTGTTAATATGAATGAATTTTGTTACAACAACGCCACCTGCTGGTCAGTTTCCCACCAGTTTGATGTAAAGGGGAACTCTGGCTTCCAAACCAAAATTTGATAAAGAGGCCCACATAACACAGAAACCCCTAATATATCCATCACAGTTATCTGTTTATTCAAAAAGTATGAATAAATGCCATTGTTTATGCTGAAATCCAGCTGTTTAACAGTTCTTCTCTTTCTGCATCATTTGAAATCCTTGCAGGGAAGGAGGGACTAAACACTGATGTTACAAATTGTAACAACATCTCCACAACTTACAGACAGCATGCAGGAACTACATAACCCACAATGCATTGCACTGAGACGTCCCTCTCCTTATTGAAATCACGTGTGCAGGGAATTGTGGGGTTTGGAGGATGCAGTCTAAGGACAGATGGCTGTTGATACAAAGTATCAGTAGTCAGTCAGCTCAGCACAGTAGTCAGACAGATCAGCAGGAGAGCAGGGGGCTAGGCTTAGGGAACTGTTGGAAACAATTAAAAATCATGAAAAGTCTACATGTTTTTTAATTGATGTATATTGCAAAGTTGCTTGAAATTATGTTTACTTTTCATAAAGCTTAAGTTATTCATCCTGAATAAAAAGTTAAAGGGGGTTGTTCACCTTTAAATTAACTGTTAGTGTGATGTAGAGAGTAATATTCTGAGACAATTTGCAATTATTTTAAATTTTTTATTATCTGTGGTTTTTGAGTTATTTAGCTTTATTCAGCAGCTCTCCAGTTTGTAGTTAAAGCAATCCTGTTGCTAGGGTCCAAATTACCCCAGGAACCATGCATTGATTTGAATAAGAGAATGGAATATGAATAGGAGAGGGACTGAATAGAAAGATGAATAATAAAAAAAGTAGCAATACTAATTAGGGGGTTATTTATAAAAGTCTGAATTTATCTCAATATTTTCTGTTACAAACTCCAATCAAATCCGCTCTGTTTTTTCGCGCTTATTTATTATTACATTTTCCTGAAAATTTGCTTTGCAGGAAAAAATCTGATTTTCAAGATTTTTTCGGATCTTTCATCCGATTTTTTTAGATTTGTGCTTGAAAACGTTGGGGTATTGCACGAAACCCAGCGCACAACAATAAATCAATGGAACTTCTCCCATTGACTTATACGCAACCTCGACAGGTCTGAGATGCTGGATTTTTTGATTCGGACTTTTCCATCCTCAGGGTTTAATAAATTCTGAAAAATTCAGAGAACATTTTTTAAAAGTCCGATTTAATATATATAAAAAAAAAATCACACATTTTTTCGTGTTTTTTGCATTCGGAGTTTAGTAAACAACCCCCTAAATGTGTAGCCTTATAAAGCATTTGAATTTAGATGGGGTCAGTGACCCCCCCATTTGAAAGCTGGAAAGAGTCAGAAGAAGAAGGCAAATAATTACAAAACTCTAAAAAATAAATAATGAAGACCAATTGAAAAGTTGCTTAGAATGGGCCATTTTATAACATGCTAAAAGTGAACTTAAATGTGAACCACCCCTTTAAATAACTCAAAAACTACGAATAATAAAAAATGAAAAACACTTTAACGTACATAAATAATTGGAAGAGTAATTTGTTTCTTTGTAGTGTCAGTGTCACTTTAAAGCTCAAGCCCTGCAGAGTGTCCCGCCCTCTTTCTACATCAACCAATCCATATTCGTTATTCCGGCGATGGGGCGGGGAAGCGGGCAAATCTACTTAAGCCAATCACGGGCTTTGTCTCTTGAAGTCTTAGACTGCAGCCAATGGAAAGCAAGGGGCAGATGCATGGGCGGGGTTTCCAGAATCCGACAGCTTCTCGCTCGCGCACTCTCTCACACACACACATATACACGTAACCACGTGAGCTGTGAGGTATTGGCGCAGGCGCAGATCGTCAGCGACGACTTGCGGGGAGAATAATGCGCTGGTAGCGCACATTTGCGCCGAGTCTCTGCCGCTGGATGCATAGAGATGGGTCGGTAGGCGATAGAGGGATGGGGTTGCCCTGCACTCAGCACTACACCGGGACAGAAGCACAGTGCGCCTGACAGGTACCGCGGGGGAGGGAAAGCCGGAGCTGGAGGCACAGGGACAGTCTATTGTGTAGTGAGAGGAGGAGCTTGTACCTTCAGTGACAGCAGCTGCCCCGCCCCCTCACTCACTCACTCATAGTCACACAGGTGCTAAATAGCGCAAGTACAGTTGCCACTAGCAACCACTCTACCAATCGTTTGAAACAATCGGCTTCTAGTTAGAAATTAAAAGCAAAGATGGGGTTGTGTTATATTTCGGGTTGGGTTATATTGGCGACTGCACTCCTGCAAGTTCTCACGTGTGTTAGGAAATGATGAGCCTTTCTGTGTCCTATAGAAAAGCCCCTCTTGTTACCCCTCTCTCAACTAGGAGACCCCCCATACCTACCACTCCCTGGA
This sequence comes from Xenopus petersii, assembly GCA_038501925.1. Lineage (NCBI taxonomy): Eukaryota > Metazoa > Chordata > Amphibia > Anura > Pipidae > Xenopus > Xenopus petersii. The sequence continues at coordinate 12,666,818 of CM076679.1, forward strand.
AACTCCCTGCTTGCCCCCTGCTTTCTACACAAACCTGCCTGACACTTAGTCTTCAGCGAGAGACCCCTAACCTGCCCCTTCCTCTGTCCACAGGGGACTTCTCATCTGCACCCCTCTTATCTATCCCTTCCTTGCATTTGGTCCATACTCTCCCCAGAAGAAGACCCCTTGCTTGTCCCATACTCTCCCGAGAGGAAGACCCCTTGCCTGCCCCATACTCTCCCCAGAGGAAGACCCCTTGCCTGTCCCATACTCTCCCCAAAGGAAGACCCCTTGCCTGTCCCATACTCTCCCCAGAAGAAGACCCCTTGCCTGCCCCATACTCTCCCCAGAGGAAGACCCCTTGCCTGTCCCATACTCTCCCCAGAAGAAGACCCCTTGCCTGCCCCATACTCTCCCCAGAGGAAGACCCCTTGCCTGTCCCATACTCTCCCCAAAGGAAGACCCCTTGCCTGTCCCATACTCTCCCCAAAGGAAGACCCCTTGCCTGTCCCATACTCTCCCCAGAAGACCCCTTGCCTGCCCCATACTCTCCCCAGAGGAAGACCCCTTGCCTGTCCCATACTCTCCCCAAAGGAAGACCCTTTGCCTGTCCCATACTCTCCCCAGAAGAAGACCCCTTGCCTGCCACATACTCTCCCCAGAAGAAGACCCCTTGCCTGTCCCATACTCTCCCCAGAAGAAGACCCCTTGCCTGCCCCATACTCTCCCCAGAGGAAGACTCCTTGCCTGTCCCATACTCTCCCGAGAGGAAGACCCCTTGCCTGCCCCATACTCTCCCCAGAGGAAGACCCCTTGCCTGTCCCATACTCTCCCCAGAAGAAGACCCCTTGCCTGCCCCATACTCTCCCGAGAGGAAGACCCCTTGCCTGTCCCATACTTTCCTCAGAGGAAGACCCCTTGCCTGCCCCATACTCTCCCCAGAAGAAGACCCCTTGCCTGCCCCATACTCTCCCCAGAAGAAGACCTCTTGTCTGCCCCATAATTTCCCCAGAGGGCAACCCCATCCCCTGCCCCAACTTTTCCCTTGTCTGCCTCATCCTTGAGTGGAAGCCTTTCCCCTGAGGGGTTCCCCTTTTCTGTATCTTCAGGGAGTTTTCGTGTGTTCCCTCTGTGTCACAAAAACTGACTCCCAACACTTTCCAGACACTCCTGTGCTGCCTTTCTCCATGCTTGTTTGGTGACACCCTTTCCCCCAAAGCATTGACAGGTCCCTATTATCCCCTGCAGATGCCCCCCAAAAGAGCAACACATGGAAAGAGGAATCTGGAGCCTCCTTCAGGGGAGGAAGAGGAGCAGGAGGAAGTGTCCCCTGGAAAAAGGAAACGGGAGACAGAGAAGAATGCTACACCATGCAGCAGTAAAGGTAATTACCTGGTTATTAAATCTACTGTGAGCTGGTGCAGCTGTGCCTGTAATTCTGATTAAGTGGCTCCCCTTTGCCCCCCACAGATTCCAACTGGGGAACAAACAGAGGGGACAAGCAGACAAGTATAGTGCACTACCTGTATCGCAGCACTCTGGGGGGCAATGTCCGAGCAAAGGTAACACGCTGACAGCCCATGTGCTAACTGTCTTTTTAAGGGCGAATGTCTTGCGTCCTGTGCCGTTTCCAACTCTACGGCTAACAAAGTGCTTAAAATTCACAGGCTTTCATTGTAATGCATTTCATTGGCTTTCCAAGATTATACCCACAATACACTTTGTACTGAATTACACCCCCTCATACAAAGCAGTCACAACAAAAGACGAAGGGATGGGGTTGTATCCTGATAATCACATGATCTACCTCTCCAGGACCAAACATGACATAACCATCATGATTAATGTACTGTTCTATTTCTTCTCAGTACCTGCGAACCCCTTTTCTCCGGTCTCTGGCTTCATATATATTGTATCGGACCAACAGTCCCTTTGATCGTAGGGTTACCACTCTGGAGTGGCACCCTACGCACCCAAATACAGTCGCAGTGGGATCGAAAGGAGGGGACATCATCCTGTGGGACTATGAACAACTCAATAACACCCTTATTCCTGGGGTGAGTCCATTTTTCTCACCCCACTGGAACCCTCTTATGCACTGGATGTGTCTATAACATTACTGTGTGTTTATTCCTGCAGATTGGAGCAGGCGGTTGCATCACCGGAATGAAGTTCGATCCATTTAACCCTAATCAGCTGTACACCTCGTCCGTGGCGGGCAGCACGGTGCTGCAGGACTTCTCTGGGCGCAATATCCAAACGTTCACCAACACTGAAGACTGGGCGTAAGCGAGATGACTCTGTGGGGTAGGCGGGGGTACTGACCCGGGGGTGGTGGTTATTGCTTATTGGCTGCGGTGTGCTGGTCAGGGCCACCATCAGTGAAGGAAAGGGGGGTACAGCTGTGCCGGGCCCATTGGGTTTTGGACCCGCATCTATACCTGCACCCGGAACTTCAACCTGCAGGTTTTTTAGGGTAACCCGCGGGTACCCAACCTGCTGCAGGACTCTAATGCTTGTTTCCTCTTCAACGTTTAAGAACCGGTAGAGCTGCATTGTGATTGGATAGGCAGGGGGGGAGTTCAGATTTCACCCTCCGACCTAGCCAATCCCTGTGCAGCTCTACTGGGACTTTGAAGAGAAATCAAGCTGTACAGAAAGTGCAGGCACTTATGTAAAAATCCAAGGATTGGGGAATGATGTACAGTGAATAGAGAGTATGGCACATGGGATTTAAAGGAATTGTTCAGTATAAAAATAAAAACTGGGTAAATAGATGGACTGTACAAAATACAAAATGTTTCTAATATAGTTATTTAGCCAAAAATGTAATGTATAATGCCTGGAGTGAGTGGGTGTCTAACACTTCCTGCTTTGCAGCTCTCTTGGTTTCCACTGACTAACTCAGAGTTAGAGAGCTGAAAAGCAGGAAGTAGTGTTCTGGCTATTATGTTTTTTTTTGTTTTTTTTAATACTTAGGCACATCGCGGGGAGGGAGAGAGGGGCAATGCCTGGAAGCTTAGGGGGGCTTATGGTGGAGGGGTTTAGTTCTCCTTTATTGGCGCTGCCTGTTTCCAGCCTGGCACATAGATATCACTAAGGGGCTTCCATGGAGTGTAGGAACATCCGTTGTTTTCACTGCCTTTGGCTGTTCCCTAGAATGTGGTACTGCAGCCTCGACGTCTCTGCTGGAATGCAGTGTGTGGTCACCGGGGATAACGTAGGCAACGTGGTGCTCCTGGAGACCTGTGGGAAAGAGGTGGGTATAGTTTAGCTACCTGTGATTATAATCTCTTTGGGGTAGAGACCTCATTACAACTCTGATCCCTGTGTATGAATGTGGTCCCTCGGCATCTGCTCCTTTTATTCTCAGATCTGGAAGCTGAGGCTGCACAAGAAGAAAGTGACGCACGTAGAGTTTAACCCTCGCTGCGATTGGCTGCTGGCGTCCGCTTCCGTGGATCAGACCGTGAAGCTGTGGGACCTGAGAAATATCAAGGACAAGTCCAGCTGTTTGTACACATTGCCGCACGCACGCGGTGTCAACTCTGGTAACTGCTGTTCATTAGCCGCAGTATCTTATAGGGATTCATGGCAATTGGTTACTCACTGTGATCTCTCCACTACAGCTTATTTTAGTCCCTGGGATGGGGCAAAGCTTCTCACTACCGATCAGCACAGTGAGATCCGTGTTTATTCTGCATGTGATTGGGCCAAACCACAGCACATAATACCTCATCCTCACAGGCAATTCCAGCATTTGACTGCAATAAAGGTTAGATATATAGACTTACTGTGATCTGTGAAATATCCTTTTTATGCCAATAGTTCTACTCACATATAAGGATATAAGAAGTCACCTTCATCCATATCGCATGTGTCCTTATCCCTTTACGTGCTTTCTAAGCTCATCACTGACTTTTAATATCCATATAATTTACAGCAGGGGTACAATATCCCTTATAATACATGAGTGATACTCCGAGTTCCCTGTATAACTCAGCCTGCAGCCTTGTGTCTTTATATGGTCACAGAACCCCTCAGTGACTTCTAATATCCTTATCATTTACAGTAGGGGGTACATTATCCCTTATAATACATGAGTGATACTCAGAGTTCCCTGTATAACTCAGCCTGTAGCTTTGTGCCTTTATATGGTCACAGAACCCCTCAGTGACTTCTAATATCCTTATCATTTACAGTAGGGGATACATTATCCCTAATAATACATGAGTGATACTCCGAGTTCCCTGTATAACTCAGCCTGCAGCCTTGTGTCTTTATATGGTCACAGAACCCCTCAGTGACTTCTAATATCCTTATCATTTACAGTAGGGGGTACATTATCCCTTATAATACATGAGTGATACTCCGAGTTCCCTGTATAACTCAGCCTGCAGCCTTGTGCCTTTAGATGGTCACAGAACGCCTCAGTGACTTCTAATATCCTTATCATTTACAGTAGGGGGTACATTATCCCTTATAATACATGAGTGATACTCAGAGTTCCCTGTATAACTCAGCCTGCAGCCTTGTGGCTTTATATGGTCACAGAACCCCTCAGTGACTTCTAATATCCTTATCATTTACAGTAGGGGATACATTATCCATTATAATACATGAGCGCTGCTCAGAATTCCCTGTATTCCCAGTTAAAGCGTGCCCCTCCACTGCCCCAGACCTTCAGCATAGGGAATGGTTCACCAGGGAACTATTTAGGCAAATGAATGGACATCTTTCTTTTAAAGGAGAAGGAAACCCCCTGGGCGCAAAACCCCTCCCCCCCCTGTGTTGCCCCCCCTCCCTCCTCCACCCTGGCCTACTTGTCCCCCCGGGCAAATGCCCCTAACTTGTTACTCACCTCCCTGCGCAGGTCCTGTCCACGGAGTTCACAGGCGCCATCTTCTCCCAAGCGATCTTCTTCCTGCTTTGACCGGCGTTTTTGGCGCATGCGCAGTAGGAGCATTTACCGGTACAGATCTACTACGCATGCGCCGAATGTGAAATCGGAAAACTTTGTGACTTTTGTCACATGCGAAGTAGATCCGTACAGGTAAATGCTCATACTGCGCATACGCCAAAAACGCCGGTCAAAGCAGGAAGAAGACCGATTGGGAGAAGATGGCGCCTGTGAACTCCGTGGACAGGACCTGCGCAGAGAGGTGAGTAACAGGTTAGGGGCATTTGCCCGGCGGGACAGGTAGGCCAGGGGGGAGGAGGGGCAACACAGGGAAGGGGGGAGGGTTTTGCGCCCAGGGAATTTCCTTCTCCTTTAAGATCAGTTATGGCCTTTGTGCATAGTACATAGTACCTTGTCTTTCTATTTCTATCTCAGAATTGGATATTTGGGTAGTTCTTCACTTGCCTGTTATATTTCAGGCTTCTTGGCATCCCCGATATGATTTGATTGTTGTTGGTCGATACCCGGACCCGCAGTTTCCAGGACATACATCAGAAGAGCTGCGGACGGTAGACGTGTTTGATGGACAGAAAGGGAACATTGTGTGCCAGCTGTATGACCCTTATGCGTCTGGTATTGTTTCGGTAAGGGTCTGATCTGCCGCACTCATTCCATATTGGTTCATCATGAAAGTTGTCCACTTCTCTCCCTTTAGGGCACTGATTGATACAGCGACCTGGCAGAAGAGCTTTCACTTAAAACTGTGTATGAGCATGTGACACACACGCTATACCTCCCAAGCCACCACACACGGCTTATTAAAGGATAACTAAACCGTAAAACCTTTTTTTCCCCCCAAGATATTAAGGGATACATGTACTGCTAATATGAATTAATTTTGTTACAATACCGCCACCTGCTGGTCAGTTTCTGACCACCAAGTAGTCAAGGAAGTTGTCAGGAGAAAGAAAGAGGCTGCTCTGATATTCTTCTGCTTAGGGAAGATGTGAGAAAGGTCTCTAATTTTTTTCCTAAGCAGAAGAACATCAGAGCAGCCTCTTTCTTTCTCCTGACAACTTCCTTGACTACTTGGTGGTCAGAAACTGACCAGCAGGTGGCGGTATTGTAACAAAATTAATTCATATTAAAAAGTAACAAGTACAACAAGTACAACAAAGTATCCCATAATATCTTGGGATTAAAAATAAATAAATAATGAATGTACATTGCAAAAGTGCTTAGAATAGCCCCCTCATCAATTTTACATTCACTTATTTTAATAGTTTACTTAATAACATTAAGTGAGGGTGTAATTTGACATAGTTGGCTAGCTATATTGCAGTATATGGACAAACAATCCATGTTTTGTTTAAATGATAAGGCATTTCTAGTAGCTTAAGGCACAACATTTCCCAATGTCCTAAATATATTGAAAATGGGTTTAGTGCAGAGGACTCTTGTATTTGTCTGTAGGTTGAACCTACAACAGCGCTCAAATGGTCTCCATCACTCAAACAGGACATTATTGTATTAGAGAGGGTCCAGAGAAGGGCAACTAAGCTGGTAAAAGGTATGGAAAATCTTAGCTATGAGGGAAGACTGGCCAAATTGGGGATGTTCACGCTGGAGAAGAGGCGCTTAAAGGGGAAGGAAACCTAGTTGGCGCAAAAACCCTCCCCACCTCCCATGTTTTGCAAACTGCTGTGTTTGCTTAAGAAACACAACTATTGTTTATATAAATAAGCTGCTGTGTAGCAATAGGGGCAGCCATTCAAAGGAGAAAAGGCTCAGGTTACACAGCAGATAAGCTCTGTAGAACATAATGTTATCTGTTATCCACTATTTAACCTGTGCCAGATAACCTTTTTTTCAATTGCCACCATGGCTACACAGCAAGCCGTTTATATAAACTATAGTAGAGTTTCTGCAGCAAACACATCAGTTTCACCAGTGCAGGGCAACACTACATGATATTGTCATTCCTTTAAAACACTTTAATTTTTTGGTGTTACTGTTCCTTTAGGGCAGAGACACACAATGCTATTTGGGGGAGATTAGTCGCCCAGCGACAAATTGTCTCTTCCTCAGGTGACTAATCTCCTAGAAAGTCCTTCCCTCCGGCTAGAATCTAAATTGCTGGCGGGATGGCAATCAGAGCGCTTTGTTTTCCGAAGTCACCCGAAGTTTCCCTGTGAGGCAATTTCGGAAAACAAATTGATTCGAGTGCCATCCTGCCGGCGATTTAGATTCTATCTGGCCGAAAGGACTTTCTGGGAGATTAGTCGAGGCGATTTTTCGCTGGGCGACTAAATCTCTCCGAATCTTAGCATGTGCCTAACCCTTAAACTCCCAGGTAATTACCACATCTGGACACATGGATAATGCTCAAACATAGAAAATAAGATTTATTGAAATAATCTATTAATAATATGGGTTATTGCTTTCAATTTGTGGGCCCTGTGCACTGGTCCAAATTAGGGATGCACCGAATACACTATTTTGGATTTGGCCGAATACCGAACCGATTCCGAACCCTAATTTGCATATGCTAATTAGAGGTATGAAGGGGGAAACATTTTTTACTTCCTTGTTTTGTGATAAAAAGTCACGCGATTTCCCTCCCGGCCCCTAATTTGCATATGCAAATTCAGATTCGGTTCGGCTGGGCAGAAGGATTCGGCCGAATCCGAATCCTGCTGAAAAAGGCCGAATCCCAAACCGAAATCCTGTATTCGGTACATCCCTAGTCCAAATATAAGTACCCTCAAATCAGAAACATGCCCAGAACCTCACATCAAACATTTATTGGTGCAAATTCACCAAAATAAAAGTACATTGTTACTCATGCATAACAAACCACATGGCAGTGTCTCCCTCCCTGTCTGCATACCTCGTGTCAGCCACTCCCTCCTGACGCGTTTCGCACCATTGGGCACTTCATCAGAGGAGGTGAACCAAACTGCAGAATAGCAGAAAAAGCAATCACACAGGTCCGTACAGTGGCTTGGCGCTCTTTACACATTGTTATACAATTTTATACCAAGATCAAAACATCGTCAACATTTTTGATTACGTAACATATTTGATTCAATTTCATAGGTTAGTACATCACTTATTTAATTATTGCTTATTTCTCATTGCTGTTGTTATACAGATATTAACTCTTAAGGGATCCTGTCATCAGAAAACATGTTTTTTCCAAAACATATCAGTTAATAGTGCTACTCCAGCTTACTTATGCACTGAAATCCATTTCTCAAAAGAGTAAACTTTTTTTATATTCAATTTTGAAATCTGACATGGGGCTAGACATTTTGTCAATTTCCCAGCTGCCCCTGGTCATGTGACTTGTGCCTGCACTTTAGGAGAGAAATGCTTTCTGGCAGGCTGCTGTTTTTCCTTCTCAATGTAACTGAATGTGTCTCAGTGGGACATGGGTTTTTACTATTGAGTGTTGTTCTTAGATCTACCAGGCAGCTGTTATCTTGTGTTAGGGAGCTGCTATCTGGTTACCTTCCCATTGTTCTTTTGTTTGGCTGCTGGGGGGGGGGGGAGGGAGGGGGGTGATATCACTCCAACTTGCAGTACAGCAGTAAAGAGTGATTGAAGTTTACCAGAGCACAAGTCACATGACTGGGGCAGCTGGGAAATCGACAATATGTCTAGCTGCATGTCAGATTTCAAAATTGAATATAAAAAAATCTGTTTGCTCTTTTAAGAAATGGATTTCAGTGCAGAATTCTGCTGGAGCAGCACTATTAACTGATCTATTTGAAAAATGTTTTTTTTCCCATGACAGTATCCCTTTAACAGGCTTCAAATGGGGGTTTTCACCTTCCTCTGGATCAACTGGCAGTTAGGCAGGTTATATATAGACTTAAGGTTGAACTTGATGGACGTCTGTCTTTTTTCAACCTAACTGACTATGTAACCTCATCAATTTTTAATTTCTGATCCAGGTGGTCCCAGCCTTCCTACATTGCCAGAGGCCCCTTCTCTCTTAACTCTGGTCCTGCCTCTAGGGGTAGACATTCCTGCTCAAACCCCTTTAGGGTAGGGACACGCGCCAAGATTCAGGGAGATTTAGTCGTCTGACGACAAATCGGCTCTTCTTCGGGCAACTAATCTTCCTGAAAAGCCTTCCTGCCGGCTAGAATCTAAATCGCCGGCGGGATGGCACTTGGAGTGCTTAGTTTTCCAAAGTCGCCCAAAGTTTCTTCGTGAGGCGACTAAATCTCCCCGAATCTCAGCAGAGATTAAAGGCAGCTTTGTGTCTACACAGCTTTGGTCTCCAGTAAGTCGTTTACTCAGTTGCTATTTATTTATCTTTCCAGCTCAACAAGTTTAATCCAATGGGAGATCTTCTGGCTTCTGGCATGGGTGAGTGATCTATGGCGCCTCGCTCCTCCTGTGATAGAAGTAGAAATGAGCTGTATTGCATAATGTGCAGTGTGTCAGTAGAGGGTGATTATAATTGTAAGGGTATTATAGCACAACATGCAGCTGGTGTCCTGTCTACTGAGATTGGCAGTGGGATGGTGTGCAGCAATGGGCGGGTTGCGGTCAGTCTGACTCTGACCCTAGTCTAAACGTTATGTATTTAAGCTAATATATATTATATTATATAATAAATTGGAAAACCATTAACTTTGAGTCCCATGACCTGTAGGAAAAAATGAGTGCCTGCAGCCCTCTGCCTTTATATGGTCACAGAACCCCTCGGTGACGTCTAATATCCTTATAATTTACAGTAGGGGGTACATTATCCTTTATAATACATGAGTGATACTCAGAGTTCCCTGTATAACTCAGCCTGCAGCCTTGTGGCTTTATATGGTCACAGAACCCCTCGGTGACGTCTAATATCCTTATCATTTACAGTAGGGGGTACATTATCCCTTATAATACATGAGTGATACTCGGAGTTCCCTGTATAACTCAGCCTGTAGCCTTGTGCCTTTATATGGTCACAGAACCCCTCAGTGACTTCTAATATCCTTATCATTTACAGTAGGGGGTACATTATCCCTTATAATACATGAGTGATACTCAAGAGTCCCTGTATAACTCAGCCTGCAGCCTTGTGCCTTTATATGGTCACAGAACCCCCCATTGACTTCTAATATCTTTATCATTTACAGTAGGGGGTACATTATCCCTTATAATACATGAGTGATACTCAGAGTTCCCTGTATAACTCAGCCTGCAGCCTTGTGCCTTTATATGGTCACAGAACAACCCCTCAGTGACGTCTAATATCCTTATCATTTACAGTAGGGGGTACATTATGCCTTATAATACATAAGTGATACTCAGAGTTCCCTGTATAACTCAGCCTGTAGCCTTGTGCCTTTATATGGTCACATAACCCCTCAGTGACTTCGAATATCCTTATCATTTACAGTAGGGGGTACATTATCCCTTATAATACATGAGTGATACTCAGAGTTCTCTGTATAACTCAGCCTGCAGCCTTGTGCCTTTATATGGTCACAGAACCCCTCAGTGACTTCTAATATCCTTATCATTTACAGTAGGGGGTACATTATCCCTTATAATACATGAGTGATACTCAGAGTTCCCTGTATAACTCAGCCTGTAGCCTTGTGCCTTTATATGGTCACAGAAACCAGTGACTTTTAACAGCCTTAGTATATGCAGTAAGCAGGGGGTGCAAGTTGTTTCTAGTAACTAAAACAGTAATCATTTATTTTAGGTTTTAACATCTTGATCTGGAGCCGGGAGATTCTGTTGATGTTGAAGCAGGAGGAGCTGATGAAGGCTCTGAGAGAAAAGGGACTTTCAGTGGGGAGATAGGAACTGGAGAATTCCAGATTGCCACATTCCAACAGTCCCAGCGGGAAGCTGGGGAATAAAGTCCGCGCCACAGAGAACAACAAGACATAGACTATAAAGGACTCTACTAAGGGTGGGAAGCACAAAGAGCCAGGCGAATACATTTGGGCTTCAGCACAGAACTGGTTAACATTTCACATGTGGAGTATGGCAGCCAGCGAGAGTCAAACGCCTTGGGATTGTTCAGTTGCCGGAACCCAGCACCATAGTGCCTTATTGCACTGCTTTATGCGTTTAAATGCGACGCGTCCCTGTGTTTTCTCTGCTCTGACGAGTACCGTCCAAACAGTGAATTGACTCCTGCTGCCCCCTGCTGGCTACTAGTGTACATTGCTCTTTGCTTTCAGGACATGGTCTGTGTTATCTGTCTTTTGTTTTATATGAAAGAAAGGGACGTGGATCCATTTTTAAAGCAGAAGCATCCGGAGTTGACCGATTGGTCATCACTTGGATTCTGGGACTGCCAAGCTCGACTGATGTTGAGACATTGTGCTCAGTGACGCCCCCCCATTGTAAAAGCATCAGGCCAGGCCTTCAGCTGAGCCAGAGGTTCCTCCTATCAGTGCAGACGTGTAGGTTATGTCTTACCTCCCGAGGCAGGATAGAAGAATTGGTCTCTTGGCCCCTCCCTCAGCATATATAGGCTCCACCTCTGTTCCTGAATTGTTTTTCTCCTGCCTTGGAGGTGGACAGAAAGTATACTTCTCTCACTTTATTTTATTATTTTAGTTTTCCTTCCAGATAACAGTGGTAAGTCTTTCATTTCCCAGAGAGTACTGGGGTGTTTTCTGAACAAAGATTGTTAGTGAAGCAGTATTCAGTTGTATGAAATTAAATCAAATGTGAAAAACTGGGTGTGCAGAACATTTTCTAATTTGAATGCATGTAACTGCTAAATACTGATTACTGGCAACACCAAATTGGTTGGATTAGCTCGTTAAAGGAGAAGGAAAGCCCCAGGGCGCAAAACCCCTCCCCCCTCCCCTCCGTTGCCTCCCCTCCCTCCTCCCCCCTGGCCTACCCCTCCCCCTGGGCAAATGCCCCTAACTTGTTACTCACCCCTCTGCGCAGGTCCTGTCCATGGAGTTCGCAGTCACCATCTTCTTCCACGCGCGTCTTCTTCCTGCTCTGACCGGCGTCTTCTGGCGCATGCGCAGTAGGAACAGGCACCGGTACGGCTCTACTGCGCATGCGCCGAATGTCACGAAGTGAAATCGGAAAACTTCGTGACATTCGGCGCATGCGCAGTAGAGCCGTACCGGTGCCTGTTCCTACTGCGCATGCGCCAGAAGACGCCGGTCAGAGCAGGAAGAAGACGCGCGTGGAAGAAGATGGTGACTGCGAACTCCATGGACAGGACCTGCGCAGAGGGGTGAGTAACAAGTTAGGGGCATTTGCCCAGGGGGAGGGGTAGGCCAGGGGGGAGGAGGGAGGGGGGGCAACGGAGGGGAGGGGGGGAGGGGTTTTGCGCCCTGGGGCTTTCCTTCTCCTTTAAGCCTTGAACTTCATAGGCAGGTGTGTCCAATCATGAGAAAAGGTATTTAAGGTGACCAATTGCAAGATGTGCTTCTGTTTGACTCTCCTCTGAGGAGTGACAGCATGGGATCTTCAAAGCAACTCTCAAAAGATCTGAAAACAAAGATTGTTCAGTATCATGGTTTAGGGGAAGGCTACAAAAAGCTTAATCAGAGGTTTCAACTGTCAGTTTCAACTGTAAGGAATGGAATCAGGAAATGGAAGGCCACAGGCACAGTTGCTGTAAAACCCAGGTCTGGCAAGCCAAGAAAAATACAGGAGCAGCATATGCAGAGAATTGCGAGAATGGTTACAGACAACCCAAAGATCACCTACAAAGACCTGCAAGAACATCTTGCTGCAGATGGTGTATCTGTACATCGTTCTACAATTCAGCGCAATTTGCACAAAGAACATGTGTATGGCAGGGTGATGAGAAAGAAGCCCTTTCTGCACTCACACAAACACAAACAGAGTCACTTGTTGTATGGAAAAGCTCATTTAGACAAGCCATAGTCATTTTGGAACAAAGTGCTTTGGACTGATGAGACAAAAATTTAGTTATTTGGTCATAACAAAAAGCGCTTTGCATGGCGGAAGAAGAACACTGTATTCCAAGAAAAACACCAGCTACTTACTGTCACATTTGGTGGAGGTTCCATCATGCTGTGGGGCTGTGGGGCTAGTTCAGGGACTACTGGGGCCCTTGTTAAAGTTGAGGGTCGGATGAATTCAACCCAATATCAACAAATCCTTCAGGATAATGTTCAAGCATCAGCCACAAAGTTGAAGTTACGCAGGGGTTGGATATTCCAACAAGACAATGACTCTAAACACACTTGGAAATCTACAAAGACATTTATGCAGAGGGAAAAGTACAATATTCTGGAATGGCCGTCACAGTCCCCTGACTTGAATATCATGGAAAATCTATGGGATGATTTGAAGCAGACTGTCCATGCTCAGCAGCTTCAAATTTAACTGAACTGGAGAGATTTTGTATGGACGAATGGTCAAAAATACCCACATCCAGAATCCAGACACTCATTAAGGCTATAGGAGGCGACTATAGGCTGTTACATTTGCAAAAGGAGCTCAACTAAGTATTGATGTAATATCTCTGTTGGGGTGCCCAAATTTATGCACCTGCCTAATTTCAAGCACAGGACACATAGTAGATAACAGATAAGTACTACTATAGTTTAAACAAGCTGCTGTGTAGCCATGGGGCAGCCATTCAAGCACAGGATACACAGTAGATAACGGATAAGTACTACTATAGTTTATATAAACAGGCTGCTGTGTAGCCATGGGGACAGCCATTCAAGCACAGGATACACAGTAGATAACGGATAAGTACTACTATAGTTTATATAAACAAGCTGCTGTGTAGCCATGGGGGCAGCCATTCAAGCACAGGATACACAGTAGATAACGGATAAGTACTACTATAGTTTATATAAACAAGCTGCTGTGTAGCCATGGGGACAGCCATTCAAGCACAGGATACACAGTAGATAACGGATAAGTACTACTATAGTTTATATAAACAAGCTTCTGTGTAACCATGGGGGCAGCCATTTAAAGCTGAAAAAGGAAAAAAGGCACAGGATACACAACAGATAAGCTCTGCGGTATACAATGGGATTCTTCAAAATGTACATCTACAGCCCCCATGGCTACACAGCAGCTTGTTTATATAAACTATAGTAGTACTTATGTTATCTACTGTGTATCCTGTGCTTGAATGGCTGCCCCCATGGCTACACAGCAGCTTGTTTATATAAACTATAGTAGTACTTATCTGTTATCTACTGTGTATCCTGTGCTTGAATGGCTGCCCCCATGGCTACACAGCAGCTTGTTTATATAAACTATAGTAGTACTTATCTGTTATCTACTGTGTATCCTGTGCTTGAATGGCTGTCCCCATGGCTACACAGCAGCTTGTTTATATAAACTATAGTAGTACTTATCTGTTATCTACTGTGTATCCTGTGCTTGGATGGCTGCCCCCATGGCTACACAGCAGCTTGTTTATATAAACTATAGTAGTACTTATCTGTTATCTACTGTGTATCCTGTGCTTGAATGGCTGCCCCCATGGCTACACAGCAGCTTGTTTATGTAAACTATAGTAGAGTTTCTGAAGCAAACACACCTGTTGTACCAGTACAGGGCAACTCTACATTATATTTTTATTCCTTTAATTTTTTTGGTGTTTCTGTTCCTTTAAGGAATGGGCTAACACACACACATACAGTATTACAAATGAATATGTATCATCCAGTGGACTGAAAGAATTATGGTGACATATAAATGTGATGTTAGTGAGTATCAAGTTCAGCATGTGATCACTTCTCCCTCCTGGATCTTCATAATGATCACCTGGGAAATTGAAAAATGTTGGTGAGGGAGCTCAAATAGAAGTTACCCCAGGCTGGTGTGTTTTCAGCAAAGAGGAGCAGCTGCCCAGGGTCCAAGGTTATAAAGTATATTCCATACGGGGGGTGGGACCATAACTGGTCGGTATATGCCGATTTGATTGGTCACCAATTAGTATATACTGTAAATGACGGTTTCCTTCAGAATGTAAAGTTCTTTCATCAGGTGTGTATTTTTTAAAACTTTCTAATAAAAATAAATAAAAAAAGACCGGTGTCTGAGCAAAGCGCAGCAGTGAATTCAAGGCTCTGGGCCGTCTTTATTTGGTACAAACTAACATTTCAAATCATAAAACTTAAATTACAAATCTCTAAAATCATAGTGCAAAACAAAGAAACAGTCAAGATGTCTGGACAGTTGAGCTTGCAACCGCCGCTACATTAAATTTCACATAAAAAAATGCTAAAAGACCAAGTAAAGTCACAGAAATGTAACTGCATGAGTGAATTGCACTTGGAATGGGCAGTTCATTTCCCTATGGGGTAACTGCAGTCATTCACGGAAAAGGAATTACTGCAAAGTTCAATCACTTTCCTTGCCGACAGCTCTGCACTTCCCCTTGATTTCTCCTAGCCAACCATAGCAATTCTCTTTAAATCAGGGCGACAAGTGATTGGCTTGAAACGATTTGGTGGAAACCCAGAAACCCCCCCCCCTGCATGTAGAGCGCATTAAATTAAAACGGAAATACTGAATGATTAAAAGCTACAGTAAGGCCTGTGCCCATGTGTCATTTCAAGGAAAAAATACCCAACGCTTTCAGTTGGAAATTTGCAAAACAGATTAAAAAAAGATGCAGAAACACTTTCTAAACTGCTAAAAATATAGACGAATCGCCAGATTAAGAGGAAACCATGATGTTAGTCTGCTGCTGACTCGCAGGGACCATTTCCTCCCACTGTCATCAAGCTGGCAGTCATTCAGCCACTCCCACTCCTTGTTCCATGTTTAATTGAGACTTGAAGTCCCTCGGCTTTCTAGGGACTTTGTGCACAGCCCACTATGGAAAGCAGAGAGACTTCAAAGAGGAAGTGGCTGAATGATTCCAAGCGTAATGGGGGTGGGGAAATGGATCCTTGCGAGTCAAGGGAACACCATCATGGTTCCCGCTCAATCTAAAGGAACTGTTTACATCTGTCTAAAAAAAAAATATATATTATGGGCTGTTTAGATACTTCTGATGCACTTTTTTCACGTACACCCAACTGAACAAGCGCAAAAACCATTCCCTTAAAGGAGACATATAGGATAAATGAAAAAAAAAAAAACTAATTTTGTAGGCAGTTATAAGTAATATATGGTGTTGCTTTTACATGGTGCTAAAAATTAATATCTTTAAAAATAGCCCCTTTATTGGAGCTCCCTATAGATGTTCTCTGGTCCCTGTCCGTGTTTCAAATGAGGGGTGGGCGTGTCCTAATGGTCCCTGCCAGAAGCACAATAGGAGGGGGACAGCCAATCACAGCCCTGCAGTCACACAAGCACAGACAGGCTTCAGTTCCCCATCAGGTCCTGCTAGCTGCTGATTGGTTCCTGTCCTACAGTGCAGTGAGCTGAGAGCCGCCGGCTCCCCTGCACAGCCTGGGATTTCAGGGAGCAGGAAGTGGGAGGGATTATTAGGGTTTTTGCAGAAATATTCAATAAATCAGCCTGAAACACTACTTTTTAAAGCACAATTATTCTATATCTAAATGAGTATAATGCACTGGTACATTAAACTTTAAACATACTAAAAATTAAAATGTCCCTTTTCAAAAAGAAAGTGATTCCCCAGCAGGTCTGGGGGGAACAAACAAAAATTACTATTTCCTTTTACATCCTGTTGAAAAGCAGCATTTGCAACATCAATTCCACCCCATGGGCAGGCATTTAAAAACAGTGGTGTTGGTGACTGGCTCTACGACGGTTGCTCGTCACTGTATGAGGAGGGGTAGTGCCTTTGGGCACAGTTGTCCCCTTCAGCCATTGGTAACAGGCAAGCTGCCCTAGTCCCAGTCATTTAGTCTGTGTAGCAAAGGGAAATGGGAGACTGTAATGGTAGGGGAGACAGCTCTACTGTACCCCTCTACTTGTATTAGGGTTCCTCTGCAGCCAGCACAGAGAAGAGATTGCGCAAAACTGTTATTATTGTGTATGGCCCAAGCCAGCTGAATAAGCACCATTCTAAATTCTCTCCGTAACCTGAACAATGCCATGTCAGTTATTTCAGCGCCACGGTATATAGACAGAATTCATGGCATCTGATCTGAATTGCAATTGGGGTTATTGACTTGAGGGTGAATATTGCACTGATCCGTTGCTGTAATCTCTTTATAATGTGTCACACACACGCGTACCTTATGTTTTAACAAACCAATTAAAAGGCTAAAATTCTAACTATAAAAACCAAATGTTCGTGATGATAAAATTCACATTGCCAAGCCTTTCGTTTCGTGGTCGTCTCCCTCGTCCGAGACGTGCTGGTATCCGTCGTCTTTCGTCTCGTTGCACGACAAGAGCATCAGGACGACGATGATGATGAAAAGGGCGATTGCGCCTATAGTCAGACCAATGATCGTTTCTGGGTAATGAGTAACAAGAAAAGATGTTAAGAGATGCCCAAGAAAAGGCAAATGCACAGGGAGCTGCCATATTGTTACATAACCCCAGTAAATACAGTTTCTTGTATAGGGTTTAAAGGGCAAGAATTCTGTATTTATTTAAGCCTTGCTGTCGCTCTCTTGATTTATCTCATTTACCTTCAGTCATTATGAAACTTGTGGTCTGACACTCTTCTTCCCAGTCTTGGGCGATAATAGGCTGCAGCAAGGACTGGAAATCTTGCAAAGGGCAGGCATGGGCGCAACCTGGCAGAGACACTGGATACGGTGTTTTACCGCTTTCGTTCCTAAAATACATCTGCACTGTGAAGTTCCTGTGGGTGGGATTGGTGGAAAAAAGAAAGGCGGAACTAGTGAAGAGAAACTAACATGGACACCTAATAGCAGCTCGGTACAGGGTTTTAGGGTAAAGACAGGCAGCGATTAAAGCCTGAACATTATTACACTTATTATGTTTGAACCTCCGTAGTTTTACATACATACATAGGGCTGGAATTTAATTTTCTAGAGCAGCCAATGGACATGCAGGAGTTGCCCTCAGTCACAGAGCCTTACCCAGAATCTTCTTTGTAGAGTTCAAAAATATGGCAGGAGGCATAAGGGGCTTGTTTTCCATTATAGACATCAAGAGCCAGCTGTAGCGCTCCCAGGGTGCTGTCATGCTGTGGAAAGGAGAAAAGCGGGACGGTATTCACAAAAGGCAAAATTTTTACCTTTAATGTTGTAGATATTGATATTCTGAGACAATTTGCAATTGGCCTTCTTTTCTATAGTTCTATAGTTTTTCAGTTATTTAAGTTATTTAAGTTTCTGTTCAGCTGCTCTCCAGTTTTGTATTTCAGCAGCTGTTTGGTTGCTGGGGCCTTATGTACCCTAGCAACCAGGCAGTAATTTGCATGAAAGACTGGTGGGTGGTGAATGGTGAGAGACTGAATAGGAAGCTAAGTAATAAAAATAAATAATGACAATAAAATAATAGCGTCACAGAGCAATGATTTTTTGGCTAACAGGGTTAGTCTTTGATTAATGGAAAGAGGCATAAGACGACAAATAATTAAAAAACTATAAATAATGAAGAACAATGGCAAAGTTGCTAGGCCAGTCTATAAACATTAAAAAAAATTAACTTGAAGGTCAACCACCCTTTTAAAATAGATACACTAAGGCCCATGTTAGTTTCTGTATTCTCCCTTCAATGAACAAGTATGGGAGGAGATATACTGAATATATATTTGCTCCCAAGTGTCAGTTATCAGTGTCAGTTATACTCACAGCAGAATATGCAAGAAGTTTAAGGCCGTTGGAAGCATTATTAGCTGCTGCCGTCATGTTCTTCAGAATCTGATCCACTAACACACCTAGAAATAAACAAGAAATGGACAGGGCCGGATTTACATAGCGTTCGCCCCTAGGCCCACTGCCACTCGTTGCCCCCTGTTCCCTCCCCTTAATAAGGATTGGTGCACTGGAAATTTAAAAAATTACTGTAACTCCAGCACATCCCCAGTGTTTTTGAACCAATGTGGGTGTAGTTGGGCAGCATGCTGCCCCCTAAAATCCTGCTACCCTAGGCCCAGGCCTTGGTGGCCTATTCACAAATCCGGGCTTGGAAATGGAGCACAATGTCAAATCTCCAACAACATGTCGTCAACCACCATTAAAGAAGGGAGGAAAAAAGTGCACAGAGATGATTGACCCCCACAGGCATAATGATCGTCTTAGGATGTCGCCTCACCTCCTTGCAAACGAGCCTTCTTGACGCGCTCATGGACCCCAAATAGGAAGACAAAGCTGAAATCCTTTAGTTTGTTCAGTTTGGATAGGACGTCGGCAGTTGCCCAGGTTGGAAGAGAAAAGTTGTGCGTTTTCTAGGCCAAGGAAACAACACACTGGTAAATACAGTAGTAATTCATAATGCTGAATATTTAAGAATGAGGTTTTGGTTTCTATAATATAACAAATACAGATTTTACCTGCTAGAAATCATTTATATGTTTATAAACCCTAAAAAGGATTATTTTGCCTCCAATATCGGTTCATGCAGTTTAGTTACTCTCAAGTGCAAGATATTTGTTTTTATTATTGCAGAGAAAAAGGACAGAGTTAAGCCTGCTAGGGGCAGGAGGGCTGTCAAGACTTTTTACTTTTAAAGGCCCATTTATCAAAGGTTAAATTTCGAATTCATGTGAATTTTTTAAAATTCGAATATACCAGTCGACTGGGGGGTTATTTAAGAAAAATTTGAATGGCTAATATTCAATCGAATGGTTTGAATCGAAACAAAAATTAGAATCGTATTCAATTCAAATTCGACTCGCACTAATTGAGTTTTTCTCCCGAAAAAAACCTTGACTGTCAGGAAGGCTATTAACATCTCCAAATGGCTCAACGGTCCTCTGCCATTGGCTTGTACATGAACTCGGCAGGTTTTAGGTGGCGAATATTCGAATTAGGACGGTTTCCATGGTCGAGGGGTGATAAATCTCACATTCAAATAGGAGGATTAAAGTAGAGCCAAACCTTTTTTATTAATAACCTCTACCTCCCTACCCTACATAGACCCCCCTCCCTGCTCCCCCACAGCCTAGGTGTTACTCTGGGTATATGCCCCTAACTCTTTACTTACTACACGTTGCAGATTCAGGGCATCAGAGTTCACGGGCACCATCTTCTACTCTTAGTTAATCTTCAGGAAGAGCGCAATGTGTCGGCACACGTGCAGTTGCTGCAATCTGCCGGTCTCGAACAACTGCGCATGCACCGAAAGCTACGGAAACTGGTGAAGCACATGAAGAAGACCCGAAGATTACCGAAGAGACGAAGATGGTTCCCGTGAACTTTGCATATGTTATTTAGGGTTTGAATTTGGCCCGGCATTCAGCCAAAACTTTTGTGGCGTGTTGCAAAGATTATCTCAAAAGCTGCTGGACCCATGGATCAGTTCTGGCTGGTGCAAGAGCAATCTAGGGTGTCACTGACCAGCCGCTTCTTCACTTCATCCCCGACTGTCTGCTGGCTTTCAGGTTCCGGTTGGTTCATGCTTCTTAGGGTAGGAAATGGGTCAAGATATTTGTTGACCCTCATCATTTCACCAGCCAACTTTTAGGTTAGAGACTCACCTCACAGAACAGGGTGTCATAGACAGACCACACAGATTCAAGAGTGCAGTCCGATAGGCCGGTCTTGTTCGCCACCATCTGAAGGAAAGCCTGGAGGAGGAACAATCGTCATCATTTATTTATATAATGCTGACAAGATACGCAGTGCTTTACATTGGTTATAACATACGGAATAAATGGAGGATAACAAACAAGGGTTTTCAGAGTACAATAGGATCAGAGGACCCTGCAAATTAGAGTTTACAAACTAAAGGTTAGGGTACAATTGAGACATTAGGATTTTAGAAACAATTTTGTGATTTTTGATACAGCAATGATTGATTAATTAAGGTACATTGAAGAAGCTTATTTAAACAGGTGGGTCTTTAAAAGAGAATTCAGCCATACCCCCCCCCCCCCACCCCACGTAGACCCCTTTCCCTCCTCCCCCCAGCATTGCTGCCCCCGGGAAAATGCCCCTAACCTTATACTTACCCCTCGATGCAGATTCAGGGATCGTAGTTCCATACAGCCAGCTTCCGGGTCTTCGGGAAACTGAGTGTGAGACAGCAGCGCATTCACAATTGGAGCAATTTGCCGAAATGGACAGAAATTGCTGAATCGCCAGAAGAAGACACGAAGACCCGGAAGCTGGCTGCGTGGAACTCCGTTGCCTGAATCTGCGCCGAGGGGGTAAGTATAAAGTAAGGTGCATTTTCCCCGGCTGCACCTTGCCTGCCGCTCACCTTGTAGGTTGTGGTCATATTGATATATTCAGCAGACTGGCGCGTCTCCTCCTGCAGCTTCACATATGCAGGACAAGGGGATATTGGGAACTTTAGAAGCTGCCACAAAATCAGAGAAATGTTAAAGTTCAGACAGTGTCGTGTACACAGTTACACCCAGATAAGCACTTACTTGGTCCTCAGATTCTGGTATGGTGTGTATTGGGATTGGCTGCCAGGTAATATTTGGATTGAAGATTTGGGGACCTTCCGGCGGGTACAGACCAGCCAGGTTGGCCTCTGCGCTCATCAATGTGCGATCAACGTCCGTGCTCCGTACATAGATCTAAGGAAAAAATCAGTTCAGCCACTTCTGTCTATAATAATCATCAATAATTCTGTTTATCTTAGAAAAAAAAACCCTGTTATTTCACAGGGTGGGTCGGCAATAACTTTACTATGCATTTTCATCAACCCACTGGCACCAGGGACCCTGAAATACTTTTGTTCATATAGATGATAAAGCGGATCATAAACCATGGTCTGTTTGCCTTAGGTCACCATCATCTTATAGTTCTGCCATTCTGCTTCAATCAATAATTGTATTTCAGCTCTTAAAGGAGTTGTGTACCTTTAAATTAGCTTCCAGTATGATGTAGAGAGTGATATTCTGAGACAATTTGCAATTGGTTTTCATTTCATTACCCTGGCAACCATGCATTCATTTGAATAAGAGACTGGAATAGGAGAGATCAGACTAGAAATGGGAGTAATAAAAAGTAGCAATAGCAATGCCTTTGTAGCCTTAGAGAGGCATTGGTTATTTAGATGGGGTAAGTGACCCCTATTTGAAAGCTGGAAAGAGTCAGAAGTAGAAGGCAAATAATTTGAAAACTATAAAAAGAGAAAAAAGTGAAGGCCAATTGAAAAGTTGCTTAGAATGAGCCATTCTATAACATACTAAAAATTAACTTAAAGTTGAATCCCCCTTTAATAAAGGTTCACTTCACTTCAACTTTGGGGTGATATGAACAGCACTGTGGGGAGGTACCATGTTTTGGGAAAGGAAGGGGGTATGCTTTTGTCTCTTATGTAGCTCACCATTCCAGATTCAATCTCCCTACAGTTTCAAGGCTAACATTCCAAGGCACTGGTGTAAGTATATTTCACAGTTAACCCTATCATGTAATAACTTTTAATTATAGAAGATTTTGTGCACAACAATGCAAAACATTCTGCTCTAATTTAAAAAGACAGCAGCACAGTAAGTGATTTAACTGTACCGTGCAGCCTAGTGATATACAACCAAATCCTACAGCTGTGTTTCCGGACTTGCCTTCTGTGACCTCAGTGACACTAGGGCAAGGGATCCCAAAAGTCACAAATATTTTTGGGAGCTTGCCAGTCACAGTTCAAGTCATCTTAATTAGGAGCATAGTAATCTGTGATGATCTGTGTCCATGACAGCCAGGCAGGCCTACCCTGTAATAGTAATAGTATTCAGCATTGGCACCGGGTTTTCATCTGGCCGGGCCCCTGGCAAAGCAACTGGGGAAAGATGCCCACTAGGTGGAGTAGAATATCAGAGCAGCAGGTAGGACATCTCACCTCGTGTCGGTTATAGGACTCATTAAGGAAGCCTTTATATCGAGCACGAAGTTCTTGTCCGAGGTCCCAGTGCTGCTTCATTCCAACCTGGACAGAAAAGAAAATACAAAAAGGTTTAAATCGTCAGAAACATAAAATAGGGGACTTTAAAATGGGAAAGAAATACAGAAGGTGGAAGTCATGAGGGTTACACATGGGCTCAAGCTTAGTAGATTGCCTGCATAGGCCAAGATTAGCTAAAAAGCTCTCCCGCATAGAACTGCGACTTATTATATGGGAGAAATTTGTGTATTATTGCTTTCAAATGTGTCAGCACTCTATAATAAATCCGGCTTTTAACCAGTATTTGCAAAAAAAACATCAATTAACAAGGCACTGCGTGTACCAGCCAGATTTAAATCCCAATGAGCATTGTTAGCTCTGGATACAAAGCTAAATCATGGGCATCTAAAATACTGTTTAAAGGTTAATATTTTATTAACATTTACTCATCTCCATCCTCCTTCTATATGTTACTGTCTCTTCATTATTTCCCTCTCCCCTTATGTATTATTATTAATACATAAGCGGCCTTGTCCACTTGACTCCCACCCTCTCCCAGCCTTGTCCTCTTGACTCCCACACTCTCCCGGCCTTGTCCTCTTGACTCCCACACTCTCCCGGCCTTGTCCCGACTCCCAGCCTCTCCTGGCCTTGTCCTCTTGACTCACACCCTCTCCTGGCCTTGTCCTCTTGACTCCGACCCTCCCCCTACCTTGTCCCCTTGACTCCTAGCCTCTCCCGGCCTTGTCCTCTTGACTCCCACCCTCTCCCGGCCTTGTCCTCTTGACTCACACCCTCTCCTGGCCTTGTCCTCTTGACTCACACCCTCTCCTGGCCTTGTCCTCTTGACTCCCACCATCTTCCGGCCTTGTCCTCTTGACTCCCACCATCTCCCGGCCTGTCCTCTTGACTCCGACCCTCCCCCTACCTTGTCCTCTTGACTCCTAGCCTCTCCTGGCCTTGTCCTTTTGACTCCCACCCTCTCCTGGCCTTGTCCTCTTGACTACCACCCTCTCCTGGCCTTGTCCTGTTGACTCCTAGCCTCTCCTGACCTTATCCTCTTGACTCCCACCCTCTCCTGGCCTTGTCCGCTTGACTCTCACCCTCTCCTGGCCTTGTCCTCTTGACTACCACCCTCTCCTGGCCTTGTCCGCTTGACTCCCAGCCTATCCTGGCCTTGTCCTTTTGACTCCCAGCCACTCCTGGCCTTGTCCTCTTGACTCCCAACCTCTCCTGGCCTTGTCCTCTTGACTCCCAGCCTCTCTTGGCCTTGTCCTCTTCCTTCTCCTTTCCCATCAGTACTCCTCTTTACATAACAACCCTTTCCTATGTGTTCTCCTCTCTCTTCTACTATCATTTTCTTCACTTCCAGGCTCTTGTTTCATTTTCTCCACCTAATGTTCTCCTCCCCCCCCCTTATTTACAGGCATCCAATATTGTTCAGCTCTTCTCTTCCTTTCTTCCTAATCCCCTAATGCTAAAAGGAAGTCAATAGATAACCCAATCATGGTTTCTGCTGTCACATGAAGCACCAATGAGCCTGTCCTTATGCACAACCCAGGAATCTGAATAAATTTTATAGCCAGGAGTAGCATTTTACTTCTACCTGTGTGAGCTGTCCATAACCTTGCGGCCAGACACTCTCCTTGTGCACATCCGTTGGATATCCATGTACTGGGGACCGATCACCGTGACGGTAAACCTAAAGAGAATGAAATAAGGAAACTAAGCAGGGGGAAACCACAACAACAACATGAGCAATCCAAAAGATGTGATATCTTGTGATAAGAGAGACAACACCGTTTATATACTAAGGACACCTGCTGTGTGTTCAATGTGATCAGCGGATTTCTGGCAAGCTCTCATTGCTTACATAAAATGAATGTATCTCAGATTCGCTGTCAAATTATTTATGCAATAACGCCAAGGGTTATGCACTGTTAAAGGAGAACTAAACCCTTTTAAATAATTTAAGCTTTAATTTCTGCCTCTTTCTCTTTCCAAGCAATGATTTTATAAAACAGGGCAATCCCACCAAATTAATTCTGAACTTAAATATTTATACTTTTTTATTGCTTTTTTGTATTATTAAACCAGAGATTTACATATTCATGGAATTTATACACGGCTAACAGCAAGAGTGGTGCAAAAAAATGCTTGTATAGAATGAAAGTGGAACAGCATAGATAATAGGCGCTAAAGCCCCCCACAAAGAGAATAAGGGGATCTGGCACATGGAAGTGATACTGCAAAAAGATGATCTTTATAAAATGCCATTGTCGATATAATTTATAATTGTACATATCAAAAAAGTGTGATCATTTCACATACAAACCACCCAGCATTTTGGCCAACTGGCTACAGTCAGCAGAATATTAAGTTAGTGAGAGAAGGAAAGCCTTGTGAGATATCAGAGACCCCTACATTAAAGGAGTTGTTCAAATTTAAATTCACTTTTAGTATGGTATAGAGAGGGGTATTCTGAGACAATTTGCAATTGCTTTTAATTATTTATTATTTGCGTTTTTTGAGTTATTTAGCTTTGTATTCAAAAGATCTCCAGTTTGCAAATTCAGCAATTTCGTCGGTAGGGTCCAAATTCCCCTAGCAACCATGCACTGATTTGAATAAGAGACTGGAACATGAATAGGAGAGAGACTGAATAGAAAGAGGAGTAATACAAAGTAGCAATTACAAGAAATGTGTAGCCTCACAGAGTATCTGTTTTTAAATGGGGTCAGTGACCCCCAATTTGAAAGCTGGAAAGAGTCAGAAGATGACGCCAAATAATTAAGAAAAATGACAAAAGGAGGCTGCTCTGATGTTCTTCTGCTTAGGAAAGATTTGAGAAAGGTCTCTAATTTCTTTCCTAAGCAGAAGAACATCAGAGCAGCCTCTTTCTTTCCCCTGACAACTTCCTTGACTACTTGCTGGTCAGACTGGTGGGAAAATGACCAGCAGGTGGCGCTGTTGTAACAAAATTCATTCATATTAACAGTACATGTATCCCTTAATATCTTGGAATAAAAACAAAACAAATAACGAATGTACATTACAAAAGTGCTTAGAATAATCCCCTCACATTCACTTATTTTAAAGGTTTACTTATCCTTTAACCATATTACCACCCCAAAAATCTCACCTTTTTGCACATTATGCCCCATTTACAGACCCCGACCCCTGAAACTGAACCATCAAACAGCTCCCCGGCCCACTACTAATTCACAGGAACCACTAATGTCCGACTCACAGACCCCAGCTCATTCTCCCCGTGTTTGTATTTGCGGCCTGTCACTTACCAGAGTAACAAAGCGGAGCTCTCTGCTCTGAGCGAGGGGAACTGCACTAAACAGCAACACTACGAGCAGTGCTATCAGTCCCAACTGAGGCCCTGAGCCCAAGCAGCTCCCGTCAGCCATGTTCCTCAGCTCCGAACTCTCACTCAGCAGCCGAGCTCACCCAACCAGGAAACCGATCCTTCAACACGACATATAAACACCGCTCCACCGGCCCTGCACGGGAAAACTTCCGCATACGTCATCGGCTCGCCCGCTCGGGAGTACCAATATGGCCACTGAACATGAGGTGTACAAAGATGGAGATTTAATCGGTGGAAAGGGCGTACAAAGATGACTATTTACAAACTGAGCCTGGGTGGGAAGATGGTTGTGTTTAATACTGATCAATAAACAAATAATTTAGACCTCAGGTGCCTTCTCTGACTCTGGCCACCATCAACATGGTTGATGGATTCCCAGTGACGTTTCTGAATGCAAGTTTTTATTGGACGTTTCCTTTTGAGACGCTCTCTTACGTTTTCCGCCACGCCCATTTTCTACGTTCTCCCTGGCGAGCCTCTAAGCTTGGTGCGCGTTCACGAGAGATGGGAGGTGATAGCTGCGCATGTCCGGGTGAAGGCCGCTGAGTGACTGCGGCACCAGAGAGAAGGGCTGGATTGGCGCATCATCTCCTCAGGTAAGTGAGTGGTTTCTGTGTCTCCTTCCTTTGCCCTTAAGTGCAGTGTCCCCTCATGTTATCCTGTCAGTGGCCTTCCTCTGCTGTCACTGCGCCCTCTTCCTCCTGTCTCTCCACCCACATCCTCCGGCCACTGCCCACTGTCACCTGCCTCACTCGTTCCTCTCATTGAACTGCTCCAGAGAGAAGCGACATATGGCCGCCAGGCTGTTGCTGCAGTTCTGCTGGGGATGCTGGGAGTTGTTTCCTCCTCCTCCTGTCACATATATTCACATACAGAGCCTGAGCCTCCAACTCTCCTCAATCTTCTCTCCCGTGTCCTTCATTGTGACATCGGGCCGAATCCTTTATGAATATAATTATGACAGTGTGTAGAGCTCCAGTGGGTGATGGCAGCAGCATCACGTGTCACTTCCACGGTTTCCTCCATTGCCCTTTCCCTTCCCAGTCACTGCTCGTCTCGTTATGACATTGCACTTCTCTCCCCCATCTTTAATCCCATGTCACCCGCTCCCTCTAATTCTCCTGCTCTTTCTGACTGTCAGCTCACCAGTCACTTCTGGTTTATTCATTGTTTGTGCCATTGCCTCTACACCTCCTGCCCGGCCATCCACATCTTGTCCCCTTCCCTAGTTCTCTTATTTACCTCTCTCTTTCCTTCAGTCTTTGCATCTCTCTTCTTTTCCCCTTCAGTCAGTGTTCCCTCCTCCCCTTCTGCTCCAGTCACTACACTGCCTCTTTCCAGCCGCTCATGTTACTGAATTTCTCTCTCCTTCTGCTCCAGTCTCTGCTTTCCGACATCTGTCACTGCATCTTCTTCTTCTTACTTAGTTGTTGCCTCTCCATTTCTTCCTCTCACTGCTCTCTCATTCAGTCCTCGCACCATAATATATTTCTACTCCTGGTCACTGTATTCCCCTCTTTTAACATTCACTCACTGTACTCTATCTTATCTTATCATCCGGTTGCTGCACCCCCCCCTCTTCTTATCATGTGGTCACTACATCCCCCCCTCTTCTTATCATCTAATCACTGCATCCCCCCCTCTTCTTGTCATTCGGTCACTGCATCCCCCCTCTTATCATCCGGTCACTGCATCCCCCATTTCTTATTATCTGGTCACTGCATCCCCTCCTCTTCTTATCATCCGGTCACTGCATCCCCTCCTCTTCTGGTCACTGCATCCCCCCTCTTCTTATCATCTAATCACTGCATCCCCCCCTCTTATCATCTAATCACTGCATCCCCCCTCTTCTTATCATCTAATCACTGCATCCCCCCCTCTTATCATCTAATCACTGCATCCCCCCTCTTCTTATCATCTAATCACTGCATCCCCCCTCTTCTTATCATCTAATCACTGCATCCCCCCTCTTCTTATCATCTAATCACTGCATCCCCCCTCTTCTTATCATCTAATCACTGCATCCCCCCTCTTCTTATCATCTAATCACTGCACTCCCCCTCTTCTTATCATCCTATCACTGCACCCCCCCCTTCTTATCTTCTGGTCACTGCATTCCCCCTCTTCGTATCATCCGGTCACTGCATCCCCCATTTCTTATCTGGTCGCTGCATCCCCTCCTCTTCTTGTCACTGCATCCCCATCTCGTCTTGTTGTCTGGTCACTGCATCCCCTCCTCTTCTTGTCGTCCTGTCACTGCATCTCCTCCTCGGCTTGTCATCTGGTCATTGCGGAGGAGGAGATGCAGTGACCCCTCTTCTTATCATCCGGTCACTGCATCCCCCATTTATTATCTGGTCACTGCATCCCCCATTTATTATCTGGTCACTGCATCCCCCTTCTTCTTGTCATCTGGTCACGGCATCCCCCCTCTTCTTATCATCCGGTCACTGCATCCCCCCATTTCTTATCATCTGGTCACTGCATCCCCGCCTCTTCTCATCACCTGGTCACTGCACCCCCTTCATATCACCTGGTCACTGTATCCCCCTATTTCTTATCATCCGGTCTTTGTAACCCCCCCCATCATCCGGTCACTGCTTCCCCCCATTTCTTATCATCTGGTCACTGCATCCCCCCTATTCTTATCATCTGTTCACTGCACCCCCCCTATTCTTACCACCTGGTCACTGCATCCCCCTCTTCTTATCATCTGGTCACTGCATCCCCCCTCTTTTTATCATAAGGTCACTGCATCTCCTCTCTTCTTATCATCCGGTCACTGCTGCATCCCCCTTCTTCTTATTATCTTCACTTCTTCTAACATTGCTCAAGGCCCTCCTTCTCCTCCTCATGACCCCACCTAGATTTATCATAAACATTTGGTTATAGTTGTCACTGCACCCCTATTTTTACTCTACCCCATAGCTCCTTTCTCCCTGTTAATTTTACATCCCCTTGTATTTTGTTCCTTTATTTTGTGCTACTTCCCCTACTCTTTCTGCTTCCCTACCTCCTGTGGCTGGATTAAGACTCCCTCCTCTTTATACTGTGTCTAAATCACTCATTCTGCTTGTACTCCTGCCATTAGATTGCTCTTTTTTTCCCCATTTTTTCCACTTCTTTCACCTCTTCCCGTCAGTCCCCAGTCACTCTATCACCTTCTCACACACCCATTTTAATGTTGTGAATGATACCCCATTGCATATTTCCTCTTGTCCCTTTCAACCCATAGATTATGGCACGTGTTAATTTAACTGCGTTTGTCTCTAGAGTATAACTGAGAGAAGCTTTCAAGGACAAGATGTGGTGAATCATTGCAGGCCGCTCCCAATCAATGGGAATGAGACTTGAGTATGGCACATAGGAGCAAAAGCACCTGAAAAAGCAGATGAATGCTCATGTGCTGGACTCAATGATGGCTCCAATGAATTATGATAAGAAGCAATTATACAGTATCTGAGGTTTATTTTGGAAAAAGTTACAACGGCAAAAGGCAGTGTAATCTTCGTTTATAAAGTTACACTTGGGCAGATTCATGAAAGATTGGAGAGTTGTGTTTAATAAGCAAACTGCAAGGTTATCAAGTTTTTTAGTTTTTAAACGATTTGCCAATCAATATCATGCATTTCAAGTTTTCATGATCTATGATGCTTGAATTGATCAGAAGTTTTAACACTTCAGCTTAGATGTACCAAGAAGACCGCTGAAATCAATGGCAATAACTTATTCAAGGCTTTTTATTTCTTGCAAAAATGCTGATATTTGAGTTTTATGGTTCTGTCACCTGACTCCTCAGCACACTGAAGTGGAGGCTGATTGCACATGATGCTCGGTTTTTAACAAATGTGCTTCTTCTAGTCCAGGGGTCAGCAACCTTTACTATCAAAAGAGCCATTTTGCCCCCTCTTCCAATAAAGAAAAATAGTCTGGAGCCACAAAACATAACACAGCTTATAAACTTTTAAAAGTTACTTTTTTTTATTTTAACTGTTACAGCAACAGAATACAACCAACAGAAGTGCAGTAAGCACGTGTAGGCCTACTTTGAAATAAACACTGAATTCAATAATAGTCAAATGCTAGTGTTCTCATTAATGTGACTTCTGTTTCTGAAGCTCCATGCTGATCTTCCCTATGTCGGGGCTGTAAGATGTGACTTTGATCTTCATACCCACTTTAGAGACTCAGTATGGCTGTCCCACAGAGGTTTATTATAAGCCTGTGGCAATTGGGAGCTGTGGACACACGTGTGTCTGGTCAAGGGCCCCTTTGCAACAAATCGCCCTGGCCTATGGCAGCTCTAGTCACCCTTTTACTACCTCTGTGTAAGAGTGGGCTTGGGGCACAAGGGCTGTATTTGCAGGTGAGTAGGATTTTCCCTTTTTTCTGTAATATACTCTATAGGAGTCTAATACTATGCTTGTTCCCTTATAGAGCTTTGTCCATAACAGGAGCTGCAGGTATAGGTGGCAAATGTAGATGTAGATGGCTCGAGCTGGGTTTGCACACTGAAGAAGCCGCCAGTACCAGCAGTTAAAGGCGAGGGATATAGACGTCATTAAAATATGCGTCACGTCTATAGCCCTCACACCTGCTGCAGTGCTGCTGGACTCTGGCTTCCGTTAACCTTGTGGTGCCGGGTCCTAGCTCAAAATCAAATATAAAGTGCCCAGGCATGATTAAAGTGTAAAACCCCCCTATCCCTCCAGCCACCGATTGTGCACCACTACTGTGCCATGATCACTAACGCTGCCATGATGAAGGCCCTGCCCCATAGTGAGCTGATCCTAACAAGAGCGTACGCTGGCTATTGCCGACTACTGGATGTCGGGTCCCATGTAATTTCCCGCAGCAATCGCTTGCCTCCCTCAAGATCCGTTACCTGGGTGCCGGGTCCTAAGTGATGTCCCTAGAGATGCCGAGTCCCACCTGATGTCCCTGGATGTCGGGCCCCAAGTGATGTCCCTAGAGATGCCGGGTCCCACGTGATGTCCCTGAATGCCGGGTCCGAAGTGATGTCCCGCAGAAGGTTCGGCTGAAGTTCTGCAATGCATGAAATCCCCTGCACGTCGTCTATAGAGCCGTCCTGTCACTCCTGGGACGCAAGAGTCAGAGAACACGCTGCAGCAAGATTATCCTGCTCTCTCTACACAGCCCTAACCGCTTACTGCGGTTGCAAGCAAGTGCGATCGATTGATGATGTGCAGGGGATGCCGGGTCCCACCTGATGTCCCTGGATGTCAGGCCCCAAGTGGCCTAGAGATGCCGGGTCCCACGTGATGTCCCTGAATGTCGGGTCCGAAGTGATGTCCCGCAGAAGGTTCGGCTGAAGTTCTGCATGAAATCCCCTGCACGCTGTCTATAGAGCCGTCCTGTCACTCCTGGGACGCAAGAGTCAGAGAACACGCTGCAGCAAGATTATCCTGCTCTCTCTACACAGCAAGCAAGTGCGATCGCTCTGATGTGCAGGGGATAGAGATGCCGGGTCCCACGTGATGTCCCTGAATGCCGGGTCCGGTCCGAAGTGATGTCCCGCAGAATGTTCCCTGCAGCGTGTGACTGAGCGAGACTAAAGGTACGGAAGAAAAAAATCACATCATCGAGCGATCGCACTTGCTTGCAACCGCAGTAAGCGGTTAGGGCTGTGTAGAGAGAGCAGGATAATCTTGCTGCAGCGTGTTCTCTGACTCTTGCGTCCCAGGAGTGACAGGACGGCTCTATAGACAACAACGTGCAGGGGATTTCATGCAGAACTTCAGCCGAACCTTCTGCGGGATATCACTTTGGACCCGGCATTCAGGGACATCACGTGGGACCCGGCATCTCTAGGCCACTTGGGGCCCGACATCCAGGGACATCAGGTGGGACCCGGCATCCCCTGCACATCATCAATCGATCGCACTTGCTTGCAACCGCAGTAAGCGGTTAGGGCTGTGTAGAGAGAGCAGGATAATCTTGCTGCAGCGTGTTCTCTGACTCTTGCGTCCCGGGAGTGACAGGACGGCTCTATAGACAACGACGTGCAGGGGATTTCATGCAGAACTTCAGCCGAACCTTCTGCGGGACATCACTTCGGACCTGGCATTCAGGGACATCACGTGGGACCCGGCATCTCTAGGGCCATCACTTGGGGCCCGACATCCAGGGACACCAGGTGGGACCCGGCATCTCTAGGGACATCACTTAGGACCCGGCATCTCTAGGGACATCACTTAGGACCCGGCACCCAGGTAACGGATCTTGAGGGAGGCAAGCGATTGCTGAGGGAAATTACATGGGACCCGACATCCAGTAGTCGGCAATAGCCAGCGTACGCTCTTGTTAGGATCAGCTCACTATGGGGCAGGGCCTTCATCATGGCAGCGTTAGTGATCATGGCACAGTAGTGGTGCAAAATGGGAGGCTGGGGGATAGGGGGGCTTTTGCACAGTGAATGCGCCTTTAATCATGCCTGAGCACTTTATATTTGATTTAACTTACTGGGCACAGGCAGAGCCGCAGCAAACAGGAGAAAGAGCCGCATGAGGCTCCAGAGCCGCAGGTTGCCGACCCCTGTTCTAGTCAAATCCGTTTCATTAGTTTACTAATTGGCTCCTTTCAGTCGTTAATGATTTATACATTAGTGCTGCATGGGTCGGAAAAAAACCTCAACCCGACCCGAAGTTGCTCTTGAATGAACGTCATCTGCCTATACCTGGATCCTTCTATTCTATAAATCTATATGTATATCGCAAACCCCTTCTTGAGGGGGAGGGGCCACAGTACTGATGTCACCATCAGGAGGTGGGAGCTGCAGGAGAATGAAGGGTGCCAGGGGTTAAGTTGCAGACATAGAAGTACAAACATTGGACCTGCCACCCAATTAAAGCCAAGCAAGCAAACCACCTGCTCTTTGGTGAACAAGAAGACCTTTGTTATTACCTTGTATGTTCTCTGCATCATTGGTTAATTCTTTAATATCCCAAAAAATGTGATATACTGTAACTCCCTGCCGACATAACTCCGTGACGTCCTTCACACATTCCCTTCAACCTCACTCTCCAAAGCATTTAGTTTCATTGCTCCTGCCCTTGTTCCTCCCCCTCTGAGCCTCGAATTGCCGTTGTTTAGCTTGTTTTAGACTAGTACCACTCGCTCTACAACAAGAAAGCATGTCAGAAGGCGTCGGTGGAAAAGATCAGAGTAAAGATCATCTCTGCCCACTGGACTAGTCGCCCTCACTGAGCACGAAAGTGTCATTGCAAACACTGCGATGACCAATCATGAGTCATGAATACGCACGGCCTTTCCTTCTGTTTGTAAATGGAGGGGTGTATATAAAGAAGGAGGAGGCAGATGGCTCACTTTAAATTGGTCGGATTGACATCCCAGCCCCAGTGTGAGATTATCACAAGCTGAGATGGTTTGACAGGAGCGGAGATATGGCTTTGTGCTTAAGCAGGAGGTGAGAGGTAGCTCTTCGTAGGATTGTGAGAAAAATTAACTTGGGTAAACAAGAACTGCACAATTAATTCTTATCTTTTTGTGGTCAACATATATGTGTAACTAGGGACAAATAATGGAAGTGTGTGTGTTTGAGAAGCAATGGGGGAGTGGGACAGCAAAGACTAGTGTTCGCAATAAGACAGAAATAGCACAATAGATACAGGCAAGGATATCATTTATAAATACGCTGAATTTTGTTCATTGCCGGATACCATGATTAAGCATTTGGCATATAGGGAGAGATTTGTGCATGGAGAGATAAGATGGATATGCTACAAACAGCATGGGTAAGGCTGGCTGTGTTTAGAATAAGGTGCATGGGGGAGGACTAACGCATTTATTTATGGGGAGAATCCAAGAGGTGTAATTGGGGGTCATCTTTCAGGGTAGAAGGAAAGCAGGCACTAGTAGGGAAGAGTTTGTTAGGATTGTGCTGGAGGACGGCATGGAGACTTGATGACTTTGGGTTGTGGCCTGTGTGCTTTTAGGACTGGATGCCCTGGATGCTTTTGGGACTGGATGCCCTGGATGCTTTTGGGATTGGGCGCCCTGGATGCTTTTTGGAGTGGGCGCCCTGGATGCTTTTTGGAGTGGGCGCCCTGGATGCTTTTTGGACTTGGGGCCCTGGATGCTTTTTGGACTGGGGGCCCTGGATGCTTTTTGGACTGGGGGCCCTGGATGCTTTTTGGACTGGGGGCCCTGGATGCTTTTTGGACTGGGGGCCCTGGATGCTTTTTGGACTGGGGGCCCTGGATGCTTTTTGGACTGGGCGCCCTGGATGCCTTGGGGGCTGGGCACCCTGGATGCCTTGGGGGCTGGGCACCCTGGACGCCTTGGGGGCTGGGCGCTCTGGACGCCTTGGGGGCTGGGCGCTCTGGACGCCTTGGGGGCTGGGTGCTGGAGTGGACATTGCATTTGTAATTGTGGTTTGTCTTTCAGGATGGAAGTGAAGTGGGAACTAGTTTGTTAGGACTGTGCTTGGGGATTGTTTGCATCACAGTATGGAAACTTGGTGACTGGACTGTAGCCGTTGTGTTCGATGAATGTGGGGACTGGGCTTCCTGGATGCCTAGGGCACTGGACACACTGTACTGGGTGCTGGAGTGAAGATTGCATTTCTTCTTTGGGTTTTTGTAATGTGCCTCTGCTGCGCTCTTTCCTTTGTCAGTGCATATTAATTTGTTGTCCTTTTGGTAGCAGTAATTCATTGGCCAGTTCTGTGCAGCAATAATAATCTTTTTGAAAGCCAAATCACACAGTCTGCTTTTCCTACGTGACCTATTTGCACATGAGCTTGTGCACAGTGTTGAGCTTTATGGAGGAGGGAGGCACAATCCCTAGGCCTTGAAAGGTAAATAGAGGTCATGCTTTCCCCATATAGAAGATATCAGTGAGAATTGGTACTGCAGCCTTTTGCTCGCTTAAGTGCTTTATTTGGCCTTAAAGAAACGTCTGCACAAAAAGCCTTAGCATCTGTGGCAGATTAGGGCATGAGCTTCTGGAAAATTAGCCTCTCGGATTCTGCTGGACCACCAGTAAAGATAAAAAGCTTAAATGTATTGTGCAGTGAGATTTAGAATGACGATCAGTTCATTTACACTTTTTGGCTGATGATGGAACCTTAGGGCCCTGAACCCTTGGAGTATATTTGTTTCTCTGTAGCCATTAAGATCTACCGGTATGCTTAACCACACCACAGTTTCACACCACTTTTGCACTGTAATTAGTACAGGTTTTAACCCTTTGCTTGGGGAAGGAGGGGCTGCATGAGCTGACTGAAGTGTTGCCTGTTAGGTAGGGCAATGTTGTTTTTGTGACTTTTCTTCCTCTGGTCAAGGATGGCTGTGTGCTGGCATGTAATTTACTAACTGGAGCTTTTGCTAGAAATACACCAGCCACTTGCTGGGAGCCTGCCTAATGACAGCAGATGGCTACCACTAACTGAATTATTAATGTAACATAGTCCTTAAAGGGCTACTATACCCCTGTATATTCCTTAGGAATTTTCAGTGCTCACAGGCTTCAGTATTCCTCTGTTCCGACTGTAAAAAACCACAGGGAGTTGTCCTTGGCATGAAGACTGCCATTTACAGCCCTAATCAGCTGATCATGCGCCCAATAATGTCACTCCCACTTACAGCTTCTTGTAATAAGATTATAAACACATTGAGAGCCCCGTGGAAGGTGATAAGATCTTGTGACCACAGTTGCTACTACTACAAATGTAGGCGGAACCAGTAGTGCCATCACAAAATATATGGAAAAATAAAGCAAATGCAAAAGAAGTCATAGACGTAATCAGTATTTTCATTAGATAAATCCAAGGGGGGAGTTTTAAAAATTTTTTGTTGCAGTGCCATTAACCTAATTTTGCTTACATATCGATCCAGCCTAAAAAAAACCACCATCCCATTGGCTTTTAAGGGCAAAGACCCACTGGCAGATTCGGGGAGATTAGTCGCCTGGTGTCATAATTCCACTTTTTCGGGGGGACCAATCTTTCGGAACTGCCTTCCCCTGACTTCTGCCGGCTAGAATGAAAACGAAGCAAACTCTGAGTGCCTTCCCACCGGCGATTTTCATTAACTGCATTAATTTAATTCAAAAAAGCATTTCCATTAAACTTGTCTATAATATGTGAATATTTTTTGAAAAGAAACCTCATTAATTCAGAATTGGAGATATACATTTGTAATCGTTCTAAACATTATTGCTTCATACATAATTTGAATGAAGCACAACTTTTATTTCATTTTATAATACCGGTACGGGACCTGTTAGTCGAATGCTTGGGACCTAGGGCTTTCCGGATAATGTATCTTTCCGTAATTTGCACCTTCATACCGTAAAGGGATCCTGTCATCAGAAAACATGTTTTTTTCAAAACACATCAGTTAATAGTGCTACTCCAGCAGAATTCTGCTCTGAAATCCATTTCTCAAAAGAGCAAACAGATTTTTTTATATTCAATTTTGAAATCTGACAAGGGGCTAGACATTTTATCAATTTCCCAGCTGCCCCTGGTCATGTGACTTGTGCCTGCACTTTAGGAGAGAAATGCTTTCTGGCAGGCTGCTGTTTTTCCTTCTCAATGTAACTGAATGTGTCTCAGTGAGACATGGGTTTTTACTATGAGTGTTGTTCCTAGATCTACCAGGCAGCTGTTATCTTGTGTTAGGGAGCTGCTATCTGGTTACCTTCCCATTGTTCTTTTGTTTGGCTGCTGGGGGGGGGGGGGGGGAGGGGGGTGATATCACTCCAACTTGCAGTACAGCAGTAAAGAGTGATTGAAGTTTATCAGAGCACAAATCACATGACTCGGGGCAGCTGGGAAATTGACAATATGTCTAGCCCCATGTTAGATTTCAAAATTGAATATAAAAAAATCTGTTTGCTCTTTTGAGAAATGGATTTCAGTGCAGAATTTTGCTGGAGCAGCACTATTAACTGATGCGTTTTGAAAAAAATGTTTTTCCCAGGACAGTATCCCTTTAAGTCTACTAGGAATAAAGTGTAATTTTTCACCTTCTAAAGCAGCTCTCGTTCTAAATTGATACATTTAGTTGATACATTTCTTATCTTTGTCCCTGCTGAACAGAATCTCTGGGTTTCATTACAGGCAGCTGTTAGAATTGATACAATAGTTGCTAATAGAGATATAGAGATGCTGCTGAGAAATGGATCAACTAAATCTTGCAAAAATATAACATCTAGAAGAGTCTGCACCTGAATTACTGAGCTGCCAGACTCAAACACCAGAGATCGGAACATTCAACTTTAAACTAAGATTTTGTAAAAACAGAAAAAATTAAATAGTGGAAAGTAATTGAAAAAAGTCTTTATTTCTGGGCAACAATCTGAAAACAACTGAACTGAAAAAAGTGTTTGGAAGGTGAACAACCCCTTTAAATAATCCCAACAGGCTGGTTCTGCTTCCAATAAGGATTCATTGTATCTTAGTTGGGATCAAGTACAAGCTACTGTTTTATTATTACAGAGAAACAGGAAATCATTTTTAAAAAGTTAGATTATTTGGATAAAATAGAGTCTATGGGAGACAACCTTTCCATAATTCAGAGGTTTCCAGATAATGGATCCCATACCTGTATAAAGGTTAAACCTGTAAGTGTGCCATTAAGTTATCTAATGAATCTTGAGCTGTGACCAAAATGGATTGCATAGTTGAAACCAAAAGAAGCCTGTTGCTTAGGGTATACATACAGCATTTCCACGTAGTTCATCGGTCACACGATTTCCTAATCCAGAGGAGCTTACAATCTAAAGTCCCTATCTGACACCTCAGGGAGCCAATGAACCTTCCTGTATGTTGTTGGAGGGTGGGAGGAAACAGGAGTACCTGGAAGAGAGTAGGGGAGAACGTTCAAACTTCTTATAATACCCAGGTCATACATTAAAATCATATTGATCTAAAATGGCATTTTTTAGCGATGTGATGTTTTTATATTTCTATATTCAATAACAACGCCTCACGACCTTGATCATAACAAACAGGAGGGTTGTTTTCTCTTTTTTGATATTTGTTTATTGCATTCTGTGACCTTCTGTGAGGAACTGTAGAGTTGCTTAGCAAAGTCCAGGTCCTTTTCAAATGATGGATTACTGTTTATTAGGGATGCAACGAATCCGCTATTTTGGATTCGGCCGAACCCCGAATCCTTTGTGAAAGATTCGGCTGAATACCGAACAGAATCCAAAACAAAATCAGTGATGGGGAGGAAAGAAGAGAGGCAAACGTGCAGATCCAGTGAATTCAGTGATTGGTCCTAAATTAAATATGTAAGGGAATAAACAGTAGGGATCCACTGAATCCAGGATTGAGTTCGGTATTCGGCCATTTTCAGCAGGATTTGGATTTGGCTGAAACAAATCCGAATTCATAAAATCATCTGGCTTTTTATTGAGGTTTTCTCATGATTTTATTCTAATACTGAGCACAGCCATCAAGATTGGAAAGTGTGATCATGTCCTGAATGGCCAATTGCTTTATAGAACTCGCCATTTGTGGAAATTGAAACCACCAAAACTTACGGTGCCATTTACTGGGATTGTTGCATTTTGGTCATCTTATTTTGGTTTCTCTGTAGCACACTGTCCAGTCAACCCTTAATTTGGGTGGCTGGATATCCCAAAAGTTCCCATGTGTGTGTAGCGTAGCTCCATTGGAACCCTCTCGTAAATATCACTTTGACCTGCTGCTTTCTTAAACGTCATCCAAATATTTTAATAAATAATTTGCCTCGCTTCCACTTTTTCAGTGTGAATTTTTTTTAGGAATTTTTCCGTTATTTTGATGAATAACTATGTATAGCAATGGAAGTATTTTATGATAAACACAAGTATTTATTTTGTGATTTCTCCTTCAGGTTATTGCCTCTTAATTGTTCCACAATGGTTAAATGAGTAAAGACAGTTTAAAATGATGGACTGAGAAAGTGAAACTATGGGGCAAAGAAAGAAACCGTGTCCCCGGTTGCTGGATTACCTGGTGATCGTTGGTGCCAGGTAAGTAAGCCAATATATATATATATATATATATATATATATATATATATATATATATATATATATATATATATATATATATATATATGGGACCCCCTATACCTCATAGGTCTGTTTTTGATGTGGTTACACCCCTGCTCATGTCTTCAATGTGTCATATTGCAGGCAGCCAAGCAGCGACAGCATTTCTCAGACCCCTGAGCTTCTCCGGCGTTATCCTTTGGAGGATCATCCTGAATTTCCTCTTCCTCCTGATGTGGTGTTTTTCTGCCAGCCAGAAGGATGCCTGAGTGTCCGTCAGAAACGCATGAGCCTGCGGGATGACATGTCCTTTGTTTTCACGCTGACCGACAAAGATAGTGGAGTCATCCGGTATGGAATCTGTGTCAATTTCTACCGCTCTTTCCAGAAACGCCTACCAAAGGACAAGAGCCGTAAACCCCCAAAGCCAGCATCAGAGAATGGTTCTGAAGGATCTGATGGAGGCCATCCCATGCAGCCCCATAGTGCTGAATCCACCCCTGATATCAATCGTTCTCCCCGTGGGAAACGTCTTTCTAAAGGGACACAAAGGTCCCGGAACAGTACATTGACCTCACTTTGCATCATCAGTTATTATCCTTTCTTTTCAACATTCCGAGAATGCCTGTACACCTTGAAGCGGTTAGTTGACTGCTGCAGTGAAAGACTAGTCAGCAAGAAGGCTGGTATCACTAAAGGTGTTCAGAGGTAAGGGAATTCTCAGTACCATCTTAGTAAAATGATGTACCCCAGTGCCATGCATGTTATGTTAGAATAGTTTCTTGGATTTTTTTTTTATTTTATATTGCAAAAGTTGCAATACACTGTGTTCAAAACTGTCAAATAGTGCCTAAATTGGCCATCTGAAGTCCATAAATGCCGGTCTGAAGTGATCTCAGCATGTCATGTAGTTACAGCTCAGTCTGTTGAGACTGCACTAATGTTTAGGCAATTGGGTAAAAACTGACCTACCTTCCAAAGTTATATACTGCATATAGTTCCCTTAAAGAGGCTCATTTTCACTGCTGCTCATTGTCTAATTTGGGCTCCCTTAGGTTGGCCAACAACAATGAGAGACTCTGCTTTAAGGTCTCTTTCACATTAGTGATTTCAGGGGCAATTTAGTCAAGTGAGATTCAGCTTTGAGATGGTTCTTCTAGCTGGATGCATAAATCATCCATTGATTTCTAGGATTATGGATTCTACAGTCTAGCAGATTATGGATTGTACAGTGGAGGAGATCATATAATGGCTCATTTACTAACATATGTATGTGCTAAACTGCACATGCAGTTGCCTTTAGCAATCAACCAGCATTTGAAACGCTTACAGAGATACTGAAACATATATTACAGTCAACACATAATTTGTTAATAGACCTTGGTTGTATTTGATTGACTAGTACTTTACTAGCTTACCCACCAGGGGCTGTAAATTATACTGTGGCAGATTTCAGGGACGTGGCTGTTGATTGCGTGACATTATTTTGTAACCCATCATTGTCAGCAATTCAAGCATATGAAAATAAACCGGAATAAAGGCCTAAAGTTGGGTGAGTTAGCTGCTTCTCTCATGTTGTGTAAGGGCTTAAGTAGGGTATGCACAAAAAAATACTTGAGTAAATGATGTGGTGCCCAGTTGTCCAATGTTCTGACTTCTATGGTTACATAGAGAAACCTTGCACACCCAGTGCATGATTACCCAAAACAGTTGGATGAATGCAGGAAGCTACAGCTGCATTTAGCAACACCAGTAGAGAAGTCTAGTCATCGTGCAACAGTTTTATGCTGGTACTTCTGCCTGTCGTGAGTTTGAGGCGTGGTGGTTTGGGTAGGTTTGGTAGTAAGATCCTCAGCAAGATAAGAATAGTGGGCAAGGAGGTCTCAGACATAATCAGCTTGGGGACAAACGTTTGTACTATTTTCTCACTTTTAGCATAGGTTGCCTTTACATAGGTCTGCAGTAAAGGCTGGTGCATTTAAACAACAACACTGTAATATAATCCTTTTTGCCAGTGTATTTGAGTTGGAGTGCCTCCAGCATGCATTGCGGTATGTTTGCTGGGAGTCTTGCCAACCACATTGTGCCACAAGCTGCAGATTTGTTATTAGGAATTACCCCCCCAGGAGGGTTGTCACAGAAGACAGATGCAGTAATGACAGAAAAGAGAATGGAGTAACTCATCCGTTCCGTACACTTGTAGATATATGATGGTGCTGCAGTATTTCACAAGTATCCCTGTAAATGTTGTGATATGATTTTACTGCACAAGAACTTTTTTTTGGCGTACTTTGAGCAGGTTTGCATTGCAATCGATTTAAAGGTGACATAAAACTTAACCAAAGATAAGACTATAAATGCTACTTATATGTCCTGAGTTTCTGTACCAGCTCAAAACTACCACAGTCCTTAAGCAATGAAGATCAGTGTCTTCAAATGCCTCCAGTAGCTCCTCATCCAGCACCTCATCAACCCCACACTATGAGCTTCTATGACAAAGCTCACACTACTTTCTTCTAATGTGTAGATTTCCAAAAGCTTAGCTTCCCAACAGCAGCCCAAAGCACACTGAGCATGTGCAGTGCCACTGACACATAACAGATGGCTTAACAAGATCAGGAGCAACTTTGAAGGCCTGGATCATTGCTGTTATAGAACTGTTGACCCTCTGGGCAGATACAGTAAGTTCAGTTTATAAAATACAGCATTTCTTATCATTTTATTTAATTTGTTTGGCTATATATCACCTTTATTATAAAGACTTTCAAGGGGCAGTGCCTTCTATTTTATGAAGATTTTCATTCATCCAGGTCATGGTATATCTAGTATAGGTCAATCTAAAAACAACTGGACTTGCTGAGTAATCAATGAAGACATTTCACTACTTATCCGAGCAGCTTCTTCAGTTCAACTGACTGGTGTGGGAAGTTTTCATCATATAAATTCCAGTGTAGCAAGGAATGCACAGATCTATACATAGGGGAGACAAAACAACTGCTCTCCAAGCAAATGGCTCAGCATAGGAGGGCGAACTCTACAGGACAAAACTCAGCTGTCTTTTTACACCTAAAAGACAAGGGACACTCCTTTGAAGATAGCAAGGTCCAAATCTTGGATAAAGAAGACCGCTGGTTTGAACGAGGCTTGAAAGAGGCGATTCATGTCAAGGTGGAGAGACCATCTCTGAACAGAGGTGGGGGCCTTCGACACCACCTGTCTGCTACATACAATGCTGTTCTAACATCTGTACCCCGGCGGATTCAGAACACTTCACACATCCATTCATGCAACTCTCACAAGTAACACCTGTATCTAGGAGTTGCATGATACATTGGATAATCCTATCACAACTACACAGAATCAACACCTCTGTGAGTTTCTTCAGATGTCACCTCTTTGAAGAGTTACAATGTGCCATTGTAAATGGATTAGTGGAAGAGTTTATATGCCGAGAACTTCCCACACCAGTCAGTTGAACTGAAGAAGCTGCTCGGATGAGTAGTGAAACGACTTCATTGATTACTCAGCAAGTCCAGTTGTTTTTAGATTGACCTATACTAGATATGCCTTTTATTTTGTTTCTTTCTAAGTGCTGTTGAACAATAAAATCCACACAAGAATGCTGAAGGTTGTAGTCCAAGAACAATTGAAAAGCTTTCCACCTTAGCGTGGATGGCATATAAATAAAAAATAATTGTGGAAGAGCACAGCCTAAGGCATGGGAGTCCTGCTTAACTGAGGTGTTTATACAAGTGAGATGCACTCTAGAAGTTTGCTAAATAGATTGTTGGTGCTTCTAAAATTCCTTGACATTTAAGACTGACTTCTTTACTGCAGTTTTATTATGCTGACATTTTTGGAACCACATTGTTTTTCATTCTCAACCCATGAATAATGCTCATGCATTGGGAAAGAGGGGGTTAAATCTTTATCATATTAAAGAAAGTTGGACAGATTGACGGTGTATATGCTGGTGGGTATGGCAGTCCTTCAATTGGAGACCATTAAAACGTTTAAACCACTTCATCTGGTTGTATGCCCAGAGTAAGGTGGTTAGTTATTCTATCTAAACTGCAACGTACAAATGCACTATGCCCACCCATGGACAAGGTAGTGGCAGATTAGGACGTGACAGGAGCTTCTAATTTCCCATTATGTGATCATTTTCAAGCCAAGCTGTTTTGTTTTTGTTCAAACCAAATCACACATCTAGGGGCCCATTTACTTAGCTCGAGTGAAGGAATAGAATAAAAAAAACATCGAATTTCGAATTATTTTTTTGGCTACTTCGACCGTCGAATTGGCTACTTTGACCTTCGACTTCGAATCGAACGATTCAAACTAAAAATCGTTTCGACCATTCGATAGTCGAAGTACTGTCTCTAAAAAAAACTTCGACCCCCTACTTCGCCACCTAAAACCTACCGAGGTGCCATGTTAGCCTATGAGGAAGGTCCCCCATAGGCTTTCTATCAATTTTTAGGTAGAAGAAAAATCGTTTGATTGATGGATTAAAATCATTCAATCAAACTATTTGCGGTAAATCCTTCGACTTCGATACTTGAAGTCGAAGGATTTACATTCGGCAGTCGAATTTCGAGGGTTAATTAACCCTCGATATCCGACCCTATGTAAATCTGCCCCCTAGTGTTTTGTCCTCAAGGTTGACCTGTTGACCTATGTAAGGCCATCTTAAACTGTGGTTTGGTCCACA
Source organism: Xenopus petersii (assembly GCA_038501925.1). Classification (NCBI taxonomy): domain Eukaryota; kingdom Metazoa; phylum Chordata; class Amphibia; order Anura; family Pipidae; genus Xenopus; species Xenopus petersii. Next base: position 12,710,714 of record CM076679.1, read on the forward strand.
ACATCTGTCAAAGGTCTACGTAAACTTGCATTTCATCTAAAGATAATTTGTTAGTGCCTTGTACAGATGAGTAATATCACACACTAGAATTAAGCTGGCCATAGATGTTGAGATTTTTAAAAGATCAGATCCTGATCGTGAGACCACGATCTTCTCAGAACGATCATACGATCGTACGAATTTACCATCAACTAAAAAGACCAATTTGCCAGGAAAACAAAGGGGAGCTGCCTGCTTGGCCCAGCAAACATAGATACATTGCACTGGTGATGCCGGTGTACGCTGCTGCAAATCTTGGTGTGCTGTGAAACGTCTCCTTAGTGACGGACTCGGGGCAGCGGCACCCGGGTCTAAACGTGGACGGGGTAAGACTCTAATTATACCATTTCTTTAAGTGATTTTTTACTGATTGCGGGGAGCCCGAGAGGACGTGGTTAATTATGGAATTCCATTACAGGGTCCGGGGCATTAAGCACCTGGGCCACTAGCCTTGAACGGTGAGCAGTGTCAAGGGTGTTTAGAGATTTCTCGTTTGGTTTGGATACCCCGTGCCAAAAATTAAATAAACCTGTGCAGTTTTTATAGAAACCCTGAATTGGAAATAGATGTTAATAGCCTTCCTGATATTCAAGATTCGTTTGAATCGAATACGATTGGAATTTTCGGGTCGGAATCATTCGATCGAATATTAGACATTCTAATTTATACTCAAATAACCTCCCAGTTGAATTGTGAGTATATTCGAATGACAAAAATTCACATGAATTTGAAATTCGACCTTTGATAAATGGGCTTTTGCCCAATTCATGTATACCACAAAAGGCTTCAGGTTTGGAACCAGTGTTCATGGAACAGCTGAACAAAGATCAATGAAACAAACGGCACAAAGGCTATTCTGAATAAAGGGACCTTCAGAGGCAGAAAATACTGATGCCTTTTGCTTTCAGTTTGCAGGCCCTTGTTTAAGTTTCACAAGTTGTAAAAGCTCACAGTTTAGGTGGATGAATCATTGGCAGGCTATAAATCATTGGCAGGCTATAAACACTGCTGGTCTCCAATCATAAGACACGTAGCAGTGGCACTAAATTGACCATCACAGAGTAATGATAAAGCTTGCTGTGTTTTGTGCACGCACGCACACCCAGAAATCTTACTCTGCTTTCATAACCCATAATATATATATTTGTATGGGATTATACACCTTAATATTGCTGTTCTATAAAAGCTTTGGCATATGTTAAAATCTGTTCCAACTCCCATAATCATCATCAATCTTCTCTCGAAGTTATCCAGTAAATCCTGTAAGGAAATCATTTCCCAATAGAAAAGATTAAGGATACGGTATAGAGTTGTGTTGATGATTGACTGAACCAATGACCACAGAAGGAATAAAATGGGAGACAATAATCGCCTTCACCGAAAGACCAGTTGTCGGCTACCTGCTTGGCTAAATTTAAATTATTTGATCTTTGGCCCCCCAAGCCAATTATTGGAGCATATGGCAGGAGTCTGGAGAAGACCACATCAAGGCTCCAGTGTGCACCTTGCTTCGTGCACCTGCCTAATAGATATCTGATCTTTGGACAGACTTTTGGGAGGTCACTATAGATGGCCATAGAAAAATTACCATCTTCATCTCTCCAAGAAAGATCGTTCTTTCCAATACACACGCGTAGAGCTGAATCGTCAGGTATACGGGTAGAAACAATAGAATCATATTCAGGTGCCTTCAAAGACGCCCGATCGGCGAGCAGACCGATATCCAAGTCTTCTGCCGATATTGGTCGGCTCGTCTCCCAATTTACACGCACCGAATATCGTACGAAAATTTGTTTGTATGACATTATCGTTGCGTCTATGGCCACCTTAAGGTGCTGAGAGAGCGTTCATCATAAGGTGCATATGACTATCTTTACAGGGATATCTAGACTATGATTTCTCCAGCACAAAGTCCTTTTAAATTATGTGTTTATTTTGAGGTGGGTGTGCCTTAAATCTATCCAGCTTACTCCTCTGTTTAACAAAGGCTCATTTTCTGCTCCAGTTGCTGCTGTGCTCTTTTCAAGACTGAGTTTAATTTCTGTGTCAGCTTGTCAGTGTGAGATTGGCCAAACCACTTTATCCCACAGCGCCCTGGGCACCTGAATTAGATTGCACGCTCCACAGAGCTGGGAACGGTTGTGTCTGGACAATACTGTTCCTATAAAAAGATTAATTGCACTCCTGTTTCTTTCATGAGGGTTCCTCTGTTCTTTAAACCGGTATTGAAAGATGATGAGTGTGCATGGGCATGAATAAAACAAGATAAGCCATATAGCCCTCTCCCACAGCCGCCATTGTAAAGGAGAATTTACGTCAAGTGCCAGCAGCTTGATTTTGTCCCAAGGGGATAAATCAAGCTGCTACCACTTGGCTGACTGCATAACAAACCTTGGATCTGAAACCAGAACCCACCCTGCCTTGAGCTGGGCTAGATTATTTCTAATGGATAAAGAGCCACAAACCCATGATGTTTGTCCAGATACTGCCACATTGGACATAGAGAATTGAGTGGTGCCAGGGAATTTGAATGGAAATGCTATTGCCATCAGTGGGACCATCCACGTGAATGGATAGATGAAGCTATCCCAATTTATCAAGCAGGCAAGGGACACTCCCCAGCCTCAGGCTTATTCCGTGCTGCCTGGACAAAGCAAGAGGCCACATGCAAAGGTGCAGATGGAATGGGGCTGTTTGAGGGATCCCCAATGAACAGCAAATGCAATGTTGTTTGGAACTTTCTGGATAACGGATCCTATACCTGTGTGTCTTGTAAATGGCATTTGTGGTTGTTGGTATGGTTTACAATATATAGATATATATATATATATATATATATATATATATATATATATATATATATATATTATTTTTTTTTTTTTCACCTTCCACTGCTCTTAGATGGCATCACTCCCAGTCTGTGATGTTACAGCTTCTGGCCTATGATGATGTCACTGATGATGTTTCTGCATCAGTATGTAGTGGGTCTGGTTTCTCAAAGTGGTTCTGTATTGGATCAGGTAGAGGGTGAGCAGGTTGGTGAAACCTGCGGGTTGCTGGTAGAAGTTCCAGGTGCAGGTTTAGACGTGGGTCAGGCCCGGGTCTCAATAGCGATTTTTACTCCTTTTTTATGATCACGCCTACTTCTGATGATGTCAATTCCGGTTTACAATGATAGCACTTCCTGATTCTTGATGGTCAGCGGATCCAGGTTGCGGATAATAGAGTCCTGTAGCGGGTCGGGTAGAAGTTCGGGGTGCGGGTATAGACGCAAGTCAGCGGTTCTGCGGGTTTGCGGGTCTTCTCAATAGCGATTTTTACTCCTTTTTTCTGATAACGCCTACTTCCGATGATGTTACTTCCGGTTTACAATGACTGCACTTCCTGTTTTACGCCTTTTTTTCTGATTACACCTACTTCCGATGATGTCACTTCCAGTTTACAATGACCGCACTTCCTGATTCTTAATGATAGCGGGTCCGGGTTGCAGATAAGGTACTTGCGGGTTGGGTCGGGTAGCGGGTCCAAGCGGGTAAGAATGCGGGTCTGGGTTGCAGATTGCGGGTACAGGTTCCAAAAAATGGACCTGCGCAGGACTCTAGCGGATAAGGTATTTGCGGGTCGGGTAGCGGTTCCAAGCAGGTAAAAATTCATGTTGCGGGTCAGGGTTCCAAAAAATGGACCCACGCAGAAGTCTACCATGTAGGTCTCTAACACATGTAGTTACTGTAGCATGGAGGTGCAAGGCCATGTTTGGAAAGCTGTATGAATGATTTCTAAATTCTTGTTGAAACTCAAATGCAGCTCAATAAACTTATATAACATAATGGCCCTCGGGACAGTATAAAAGGTATAATAAAAATAAGACATTCTTTTGTGCATAGTATAAAAGACTATTGTTTTTTCTCATCACATGGCCGGCTCTATAAACCATAAGCTGTGCTACATCAGTTGTGTACTGTGGAACATCCGGTGGGACAGAGAATGTCCTTTTGTTTATGGAAAATCCGAGAGCCTCCATAGCCTGCGGGGGAGCACCTGTCGCTTCGGAATAAATAGGGCTGCAGGGTATTTTAAAAATGAAACCATAATGAAACCGTAAAATATTCATGGGTGAGTGTTTCTCCATTGTTGCTGCGCTGAATCCCAAAGCACACATTCATGTCTGGCTCCTCACGCCATTTATTTAACAGATGTTTATTACTATGAGTTATGGAACATTACTTAGTGTTCAAAGAATAGGTTTCAAAAACATTAAATATGTTCTATTAACTCGTTTTGCTTCAAGCTGCCCTCAAACACTGACTTATAGAGCATCCTCCTTGTGTATATATAGTTCTTTACCGTTGTGAACCATTTAGTATATTAAACAATGGGCCATCCTTAGCAACTTTTCAATTGGTCAACATTTTTTTTTTTAATTATTTATCCGGCTCAAATGAGGGTCACTGACCCAGACAACCAAATAACTATTGCTCTGTGAGATAACAATTGTATTGGTATTGTTAATTTTCATTCCTTATATTAATTCCCTCCAGTCTCTCCTTCAAGCCAATGCCTGGTTTCTAGGGTAGATTGAACTCTAGCAACCAGATAGCTGTTAAAATACTACACTGAAGAACCACTGAATGAAAAAGCTCAATTATTTTAAAACTGTTAAGAAAAGAATGAAGATATCAAAATACTTTGGCATGTGGCATGTACATTTGTAGTTTGGAATACACATTTCTTTGGTCATCTTACAGCCAGGGGTTTTTAATGTACTATTTTCATTTTAGGGTCTCTAATAGAGCCCTCATTCCGGTTGGAGGTAACAGGCGCATGGGAGGGTTGTGGCTGAAGCAGAAGGGCCCAGAGGAGGGGTTGAGGTTGGGACAGGGGAGCCCAGAGGGGAGGTTGCAGCTGGAGCAGGGGGGTCCCAAAAGGCAGTTGGGGACCCCTGTGGCAGAAGCCCCGATGAGCATTGGACCATCCAATCTAACACGAATTCCTGTAGTAGATGGGGAATACAAACCATTGAAGTAGAAAGAATTGAGTAGGAGTAGGTAGCAATAAGCAGCTGTGTTGGAATAGTAGCGGGTGTTGGAATGTATGTTTAAAGGAGAACTAAAGAACTATGCTAGAAATGTTGTACATGATGTTTTGGGCTTCTGTAACAGACCAAGGCAACCACAGCCCTTTAGCAGTAAAGATCTGTGTCTCCAAAGATGCCCCAATAGCTCTCCATCTTGTTTTCTGCTGATTCACTGCACATGCTCTGTGCTGCTGTCACTTACTGAGCTTAGGGACCCACTCACAATATACAGTACACATAGAATAGAAATGTCACAATATAAGGCTGATTAGTAATTAATACAGATAATTACTATATGGCAGCACAGAAACCAGTAGCATCAGAATTTAATAATCAGCCCTGTAGCATCAGCTTATATTACAGACCAACCTAATTTTCTGCTGGATAATTAGTGACGACCCCTAAATTTAGCTTCTCAACAGATGCTCAGAGCCCACTGAGCATGTGAGTGTCACAGACACTTTCCAAGATGGTGACCCCCTGTGACAAGTTTGAAGTCCTGGATCATTGCTGCTATTGACAAGCTGAAACTTTAGGCTGGTGCAATAAGTTCAGTATAGAAAATATGGCATTTTTAGCCATATTCATTTTTAGGGTTTAGTTCTCCTTTTAAGAGAAGTCAAATGAGTGGAATGGCAAAAGGCAGTGTGACTCAAAGGATTTACCAGTGGGGTCAGAAGCAAGCAGAAGGCGTGTACCTATTCTAATAACTAATATTAATTAGTCAACACCTTGAAAGCAAATATCTCACTTTGATTGTCCTAATGCAGATGACTTCATTCCATGTTCTCTAGAGACACAATGTGGAGGATTTTCACTGGCTCCCTGCAGCTGGAGGAGAAACCCAACGTGCTCCTGCATGACCTCCGAGAGATAGAAGCATGGATCTACCGCTTATTACGATCCCCAACTCCGGTTCCAGGCCAGAAGCGGGTTGATGTAGAGGTCCTACCTCTTGATCACCAACCACCCCTGACCTTTGCCCTTCCTGAACCCTCACGGTTCTCCCTAGTGGACTTTCCCTTGCACCTGCCATTGGAACTTCTTGGGGTGGAGGCTTGCTTGCAGGTTCTGTCCTGTATCATGCTGGAACACAAGGTATTTGAGCTAAAATCTGCTTGTCACAGGACATTTTCATTGTAGATATGCCTTTCAGGAATAGCTGTACTCTGTACATGAATTAGGATTACATTTCATTAAATAGAGCATAATGTATGACAGTTTGCTTATTCACAAAGTATCCTTTCTTTGCATGTTATACCAGCAAGTAGAGAAGAATTTACATTCACACAATACATTATTGACAAAGGGAATGGAGGATAAACCCTACTTAAAGGGGAATCTAGAAAATGAAAATTTAATATAAATTTCCTCATACTGAAGTAAGTAACTTTCTAAGTACAATCAATTAAAAATTCTGCATTGTTTCTGAAGTAATCAAATTTATATTCAGTATTCCTCTCTCAGCATCTGTTTCTCTTCATTCTGTCTTCATGCAGCAGTTGGGTGTCAGATAAATGATCCAATATATCTTATAGGGGGCTAGCAGATGAATTAGAGCTCACTCAAATAACTGATTCCAGTACAAACAAAATCTAACAAAATAACTGCCTTTTGCACAAATTCTGCATGTAGAGAGACATGATGTATGGTGATTTTAATAGATTGAGCTCTAATACATCTTCTAGGCAAAAGATGCCCCCCTATAAGATATATTGGATCATTCCTGTGACACCCAACTCCTGAATGGAGACAGAATGAGGAGAAACAGATGCTGAGAGAGGGATAGTGAACATAAACTTGATTGTTTCAGAAACGGTACAGAATATTTAATTGATTGTATTTAGAAAGTTTCTTTTTTTTTTTTTTTTTTTTTTTTGCTAAAGCTTATATTAAATTTTAATTTTTGCGATAATTCCCCTTTAAGCACATTATTTGTATCAGTGTTGCAAAAATGCTATTAAATGCCATTTATTCAGTAAAATGTAAGTATTAGTTGAGAGTCAATACATTCGCAGACGCTGATTATGTAAAAAAAAACATAATGGTTCCCTGTTACAGGTGGTTCTGCAGTCCCGAGACTATAACGCACTGTCTATGTCTGTGATGGCGTTCGTTTCGATGATTTACCCACTGGAATATATGTTTCCTGTCATTCCTCTTCTGCCCACTTGCATGGCTTCTGCCGAACAGGTAGGACCTGTTTCATACGTTTCTTTTGTGGCAACAAAGTCAGAAAATGCAAAAAAACTCTCTTTACAAGGACACTAATATGAACAATATACATCTACATATATGTCTACATGCACCCTTTTGAAACACCATACAATAAACAGGACTGCGAAATGTATTCTTCCTGTTTTAAATTTTAGCCGCTATAAAGCACTAAAATTATTTGGCTTCCCCCTGTAAACATGACATTTGTTTAAAGAAAGATTATTGGATTTTTTAAAGTGGACCTGTCACCTACACATAAAAAGCTGTATAACAAAAGTCATTTGCAAATTAAACATGGAACCCAAATAGTTTTTTTCATTGAATCGTCCACACCTGTTATAACGGCGTTTAAATATCTGAGCTGTCAATCAAATATTACCTGCCCCGGGCAGTCAATTACTTTCACTTTCCATTCAGCAATTCCTAGATGTCTCTGCTCTCCTTATATTCCACCTCCCACTCTATAATTGTGTAGGGCAATGTGTATAGGCATTAGGTTCCCCATTTGTGCTCATACACAAGATTTTTTGGTGATACACAACTTGTCTTAATAACAGTGTCCACAAAATGGCTCCTGACTGTGCTGTAATTGTGTAATTCCAAGACTAAGGGAAACAACATTTAAATAATAAGTGTAAATAATAAAAGTTTTATTTTGCTCAACTAACATGATAAAAAATAATTTGGAATTATTTCTTAGGGTGACAGGTCCCCTTTAACAAATATGCCCGTTGCTGCATTGCCCAATAGGGAATCTCTTCTGCAGGCGATGAGGCAGCAGACAATACCTGACCCTTTACATTCATTGGAATCGCCGCATATAAACCCTTTACATGCAGCAATCCCGTGTAATCACTCAGAAATGCAATTTCCCAGGAAGGATATATATATATATTTTTTTTAACTCTTTATTTAACATAGAGTTTTCATTTTCATCTTTACAACATCTATGCAATGACATTATAAACCTCAAATCAGCATATTATTTCTCATTATACAAAAAATAAAAAAATAAAGGAGCATGGGAAGGATATATTTTTAATCAATTACACTGAATCACTGCTTTTAAAGGGGTTGTTCACCTTTAAATTAACTTAGTATGATGTAGAGAGTGATATTCTGAGACAATTTGCAATTTGTTTTAATTTTTTGATTATTTGTGGTTTTTGAGATATTTAGCTTTTTATTCAGGAGCTCTCCAGTTTGCAGTTTTAGCAATCTGGTTGCTACGGTGCAGATTACCGCAGCATTCATGCGCTAATTTGATTAAGAGACTGGAATATGAATAGGAGAGGGCCTGAATAGAAAGACGAGTATAAAAAAAAAAAAAACATTTGTTTTTAGATGGGGTCGGTGACCGCCATTTGAAAGCTGGAAAGGATCAGAAGAAAAAGACAACTCAAAAAGTATAACATATAAATAATGAAGACTGATTGCAAAGTAGCTAGGAATTGGACATTCTATAACATACTAAAAGTTTCCTCAAAGGTGAACCACCCCTTTAATGTAGTTTACATACAATGAAGCTTTATCGCTCGTTTGAGATTTCCTCTTTTTTTACGGCCCTAAGCTGCTGCTTTTGTTAGGCTTCGAGAAAAAGTGTCTCTTATTATCTGCAGACTAGTCATTCATTTTACTAACTTCTCCTCTCTGTAAACTGTAATTCACCAGAACCAAAAAAAAAGATAATGATTTCATTTTCTTGTTTAGTACAAAAAATCTCCTAATTAAACACAAGCCCTGGTAATTAAGCTAAAAAGGGTCTGTTGTGCCCCGTTTAGTGGCTATTTCAGTTACACAAGTAAAGGTGGCCACAGACAATATCGTACGAAACAAATTTTCGTACGATATTCGGTGCGTGTATGGTGGAAAAAGAGCCGACCGATATCGGCAGAAGACTTGGATATCGGTCGGCTCGTTGATTGTGCTGGACGGAAAATTTTTGATTGGGTGCCTTTGAAGGGACCCAAACATCGGCCATTGTTAGTGCTGAATTGTCAGATACAGGTAGAATTCTATTGTTTCTTCCCGTATATCTGACGATTCAGCTCTACACGTGTGTATTGAAATGAATGATCTTTCTTGGAAATATCTTTTACATGAAAAATCATAATTGTTATGTCTATGGCCACCTTAAGGCACACTTATTCATTGTCTTATCAGTCTTTCCTATACATAATTGCATCTGCTGTTGGTCTACGATACATTTTAAAAATCATTTTCACTTTCCCTCAGCTGCTCCTAGCCCCCACCCCATATATTATTGGGGTTCCTGCCAGCTTCTTTCTCTACAAGTCGGACTTTAAGATGCCAGATGACGTGTGGCTAGTTGATCTTGACACTAATAAGGTAAGATGTTTCTTTTAATGATGCTCGTTCATTTGGCCACATGTATATTCTGTACCATGGCCCATGTTTTTCCACAATAAGTTAAGAGAGATGGTTCATAGAGCAAACAATACGCTGTGGCATTGGTCATATATTGATCCCCAGTGTCTTTCTTTTGGTCCCCTGATAGGTTGTTGCTCCCACGAATGCAGAGCTGTTGCCTGTTCTTCCAGAACCAGAGGCCTCAGAACTGAAAAAGCACCTTAAACAGGTAAGAACTGGGCAATTCTAGCTTCCTTCAGATCCACACAAGCCAATAGTTCAGTCTGAAGGCCTCCTACCATATCCATCTACTTTCTGTTTCCCTTTTTTGTATACAGTAATGTTTACTGCCCAGTCTTCTCTGTGCTTTTCCCTTTTCCTTCCTTTATGTCCTTTCTTTGAGATTTATTTTCTGCCAGCGTTACTGGAAGCAGCCAATTACCGATTCATTCTTGTAGTCTGTCCTTCCCTGCATGTTTTCTATGCAATTCATTCTGGTGTATATAGTAGTATATATAGGTTTTTTTTTATTTCCCTAACCCATTGCTTTCTGTTATAATATCTATTATCATACAGCTAGTACATATCGCCTGTTTCTTTCCATTTGAAACTGGAAGTATTCTCACTTTACTTATTCTCTGTAATCTTTTTTAATTTCTCCCTTCTGTCTTTTATTCTCTTATTTTGTGCTCTCACTCACACTTGCATGCACTCTCTTCCTCACTCTAATGCTTTTTCATATTCTCAACCTATTTCTCTCGCTTGTTTCTCATCTTGTTCTGTGATTGGTAATTTTTTTTCCTCATCTGTCTCTTTGTGGTCATGTGTTCGTCTTGTCTCTGATTGGCCGCTGGTGTTGTCATGTGGCGTCTTCTCAGTGTCTACACAGCATGTCCGTGATCACGCAGCAGCGTCTTCTCGCCTCAGATAACAAGGTTCCTGATGTTCTTTCTCACTTCAAATACCCAGTTTTCTGGTTTTAGTATCACAAACCTACACTTATGGCCATGTGTTGCAGTGGCGGTATTGAACTCTTGGATTTCCTGTGTAACTATTCCAGGGGATTGTAGAATTAAAGTTAATTCTAATTCACAGTGTGCATTTTTGAAATTTCTAAATAATTTTAAAGAAAAAAGTTTTTTACTTTTGTTCATCTCCTTACTGTTTTTAATAATATTTTTTGCTGGTATTCTTTATGTATACTATCTCAGCGTTTACCCCTAAAAGTAAAGTATCAGTACCTTATAATAATAAAGTTTATTTAAATGGTGTTTAATTTGGTGAACTGCAATTGATGGAATGTGATTTCATTATTCAGGCATTGGCTAGCATGAGTCTGAACACTCAACCCATCCTCAATTTGGACAGATTCCATGAAGGCGCAGATGCTGCACTGTTGAAAGCCCCCAACGATGCACAGGGAACACCTTCTACAGAATTTAACCCCCTTATATATGGAAATGATGTTGACTCTGTGGATGTGGCAACAAGGTGAGACTGCACAAGTATATCTATATCTGTGCTCTTTAGATATATATACACAAACACACACACCCATAAAATTGTATTATTTAAAGTGATATCACAGGTAACAGGATGGGCTGTGACTTAAGTTTCCAGGTCCGTTAGAGGTAGTAACAATTCTCTAATGTTTATTTTCACTTCAGGCTGTTCAGTTACATCTGGTTTTGTGTGCCAATTCTTTTGCATGTATTTATTTTTCTTTGCATAAGTCATTCTTGTTGTTCTCATTGTATATATTGCTATCTTACCTTCATCTCTCTCACCTGTTTTCTAGGGTTGCCATGGTACGTTTTTTTAACTCCCCGAATATGTTGCACAACTTTCAAATGCACACTCGCACCCTGCGCCTTTTCCCTCGGCCAGTTGTGGCTTTCCAAGCCTCTTCCTTCCTGGCTGCACGACCAAAGCCTTCTCATTTTACTGAGAAACTTTCCAAAACACAGGCAGTGGAATTCTTTGGGGAGTGGTCACTGAACCCCACTAACTTCGCGTTTCAGAGGATTCACAACAGTAAGCAGCACCTTTCATCGTGCGTGTTATTTTCTTAGATGTAATTTGTCTGATGCTTTCTAATTTTATATTTCCAGACATGTTTGACCCTGCTCTGATTGGGGATAAGCCCAAGTGGTATGCTCACCAGCTGCAGCCCATTCACTATCGCGTCTATGATGCTAACTCACAGCTTGCTGAAGCATTCAGTGTGCCAGCAGAGAGGGACAGTGACTCTGATCCTACTGATGACAGGTGAGTATACCTGGTATTAAAATTAGTATTCAGTCTGGGATTCAAGTGAATTATCCTATAAACAGTACCAGACTTTGGATCACACAGATCGGTTAGTGAGACCCATACACAGGCCAATAAGGTGCCGACTTGTCTGGAGGGACAAAGTTGACAGTTTTTTTTTACCCGTGTATGATCAGCTATAGAAGTGTCTTACACCCTCTTCCTGACTGTGTGTAGCATTAAAATCACTGATGTGAGCGATCAACCTGTCTTTGTAAACTAAATATGTTGGAGCTGTAAGGAAGTAGATATCAGTTATAACCACTTCCATTCAACAGGAAAATTGTATTGATTAAAATCATAGCATTTAAATATATCTGGTCTGCTGTTATATACTTGGTGTAAAAAAAAGCTACCTGTTTTTACATTCTGTATCTTTGGCAGTGGCAGTGATAGTGTGGAATATGATGACTCCAGCTCTTCCTACTCTTCTCTTGGAGACTTTGTCAGTGAAATGATGAAATGTGACATCAATGGGGACACTCCAAGTGAGTATGTTCATGTGCAGGCATGCAAAACAAGTGAAATCATTCTTTATTTAACTGTAAATGTCCCTGTAGATGTGGATCCGCTGACACATGCAGCCCTTGGAGATGCCAGTGAGGTTGAGTTTGATGACTTCCAAGAATACTCAGGAGAGATTGAGGATAACAATGGTGATAGTGAGAATTCTCAGGATAACAATCAACCTCGCTCTGGATCTAGCACAACAGACAGCAGCAGCCCCAGTACTGTTATACACGGGGCTAACACGGTGAGATTGTATAGCATGGCTCCAAGAACTCGGCACCCGCAGCATCGTTTAGCATTCAGATCTCGGATAGTAAGGTTTTTTGTTTTGTTTTCAAAATTGTTTTAGCAGGAATCGGCTGATTCTGCAGAGCCTGAAGAGAAAGTTATGGGTGTGTTGCAAAATCACTTGCCAGTTTTGCCACCCACATTCACCCGTATAGCCATGGAGAGGAGGGAGAACGATGTTTCACTGGGTGGTGGAGAGGCCCGAAAACGCGAATATGACAACCCCTACTTTGAGCCACAATATGGATTTCCTCTGGAAGAGGAGACTGAAGATCGAGAGGAGAGCTATTCACCGATGTTTAACCAAAGTGTAAATGGTAACCGGTAAGAGCAATGTCAGTCCTTTTGCCTTTCTTAAACTATAATTCTTATTTCCTCCTGAAGAAACAAAATATCAGACTCTACAAGACTTTTTTGTGTCATTCCTTCCCACATCGAGCAGTTTCCACAGCTGCCATCAGCTACTTTTGTTAGCATTGGAAGTAAAACATATTGCTACAGCTGATTTATCTTTTAGTTTGATGCAGTTATTTAAACAAGTCTTTGCAGTTGGCATTCTTGTTTTAAATTACACGTTTTGCCTCTTTAAAGTGAAACATTCAGTGTAATCTAATTGTAGGGGTCAGCAATCCCTAGATATTAATTTGTATTGGAATTATTTTTATTGCATGTATTTGCACTCTTCATAATTCATTTTTATATTGAGGCAAGCTCCTAGTATTTAAGGGCAGTGACCAGCTAAATAACCAAATGCCAGGCAGCAGCGCTTCAGAGCAAATGCGTCCCCAAACTATAGAAAATTGTAGTATATCTTAGATTACTACAGCTTCCAATGCAGGTCAATCTAGATCAACAGTCAAATGTATGGTAAACAAGAGTTTCAAATTGTCTTTAGGTCTGTCCTCTCTGAATTGCTCTGCTCCATCCGTATCATACTTTTTAAGTCTCTGGCTCATTAGAAACCCTAGTTATACCAGCTATATGCTGTACATATTTTGACTTGATTGAGAACATTTTCCTTTAAAGGGGTTGTTCACATTCCAAACACTTTTCAGTTCAATCGTTTTCAGATTGTTCCCCAGAAATAAAGACTTTTTTCCATTTTTTTTTTTTTTTGTAAAATCGAAGTTTAAAGTTTAATGTACCTGACTCCCTGTCTCTGGTGTTTGAGTCTGACAGCTCGGTAATCCAGGGGCAGATTCTGAACTATTACAATTTTGGAAAATTTAGTTTATTTCTTTTTCAGATCCCCAAAGCCTCTGCTTCGCCCCAATAGCTTAAAGCTTGCAAGTGATTCTGATGCAGAGACAGATTCTCGGGGTAGTTCTCCCACATCCACTGTGTCCAACAACAGCAGCAATAACGAGGGATTTGGAGGCATTATGTCTTTTGCCAGTAAGTGTGTTCTCTGTAATTATGATGTGTCAGCAAACACATCTATCACATGTCGTACAGGGATTCTTTTTCCCGGTATTCTGAAAGCAGATCAAATTCTATCACATCTAATAAAGTGTGCAGTACAGCAAGATCAAGTCAACAGTGCTAAATACATATGTGCATTACAAACATAGAGATCAAATTTACAAGAACAGGCAAAACTCAAATGAATAATGAAAACTATGACTATATGATGCTTCCAAGGGAGATTGGATAGAAGAGTTGTTGTTTTTTACAGCCTCGCCTTAACCAGGTCTTTGGTTAAACTGAAAAAGGGAAAAAATTAAAATAATGTAACATATCAAATAAAGCTGTTATTTTACACTAAAATGATTTAGCACTGTACTGTCCTCTTAGGGAGCTAGCACACAGGCAGATTCGGGAGATTTAGTCGCCTGGCGACTAATCACCTCTTCTACGGGCCGACAATCTCCCCGAACTGCCTTCACTCTGCCTGACACATGCTATAATGACAAAACACTAGCGCCAATGTACTTGCGGCTCTTCGTTTTGTTATTATAGCAGGCGGCAGGCACGGCGAAGGCAGTTCGGGAAGATTGTCGCCCCGCAGAAAAGGCGATTTGTCGCCAGGCGACTAAATCTCCCTGAGGCCTTATGGGGCACAGAAAAATGCTTTCTCTTTTATCTCTTTTCAAATACTTCAATTAGGATTTATAGCATTTAGTTTGTATAGCCATCCGCACAGCAGCAAAGAATGCAGTTTTCCCAGCTCATACCTCTAGGCTAAGCTACTCACTTAGTGTGGGGGGAAATACCTGTTTTATGGTGTCCCTCTTTACAGACTATAAGGAAACATAAATACTATGTTTCCTTGGGAGGCTATTTCAGCTGACCACTCTCCTCCACCCCAAGCCATCAGCCTATGCCCAACTTTACACAAGGCTACACTCAAAGCTTGTCAATGCAGCATAGAAAAATAGAGAGTAGTAAGGTAACTGTACATGAGCTAATGATTGTGATTTGTCCTTGCATATTGGTGCTCAAATCAAGTAAAGATCCATTCTTTCTGTGACCCCGTCCCAAGCAAAAAATACTGATAAATGAAATGTTTTATGTTTCCATTAAACTTATACAAAGAGACATTTAAAAAAAAAGTTGCTATTTTGTGGTTACACCCACCAGAAGTTTATGTGGCACCTTTTCCGTTTGCAGGTAACCTGTACAAAACTCACAGCAGCAGCTTTAGCTTATCGAGCCTGACGCTGCCAAGCAAAAGCCGAGACAAGACAACTCCTTTCCCCAGTCTGAAAGGTAAGCAACACTAGAGGGTAACTCTAAGGGTTAGTTCACACGAGGAGATTCGGGGAGATTTTGTCGCCTGGCGACTAATTGCCTCTTCTTCTGGGCGACAATCTCCCCCCGAACTGCCTCCCCGTGTCTTCCCATCCGCTATAATGAAAAGGCGCCTGCGCTAAAGCACACGCGGCACTGCATTTTCCGAAGTTGCCTCACAAGGAAACTTCGGGCGACTTCGGAAAATGCAGTGCCACGTGTGCTTTTCATTATAGCAGATGGGAAGACACGCGGAGGCAGTTAGGGGAGCTTGTCGCCCAGAAGAAAAGGCGATTAGTCGCCAGGCGACAAAATCTCCCTGAATCTACTTGTGTGGACTAACCCTAAAGTATAGGGAGGCATTTGATTAGGCCAGTTTGAGAGGTAAGTGAGACCCTAGCGTAGTAACAGCTCATTCCTAATGTAATGGGTAAATACTTTATCCATTTCTGGGAGCATTGAAACGAGGATGCTTCTTTTGTGCGGTTCATTATCCATTAACCACTCCCATCATTTCCATTGCTCTTTCCTGTTTTTAAAAGAGGCAGATTATGCCTGTGTTATCAGCTAGGGGCTGATTGTGCTCACTGACGTCTTTGCCTTTCCCCTTCAATTGCCTGCATGTGCTACCCATTGGGGTTCAAAGGTCAACAGGAAGCTACATGGGAGGTGGGAAAAGGTTAGTATCCCATGATCTTTGCACTAAATTGTGCAAGATCGCTTTAACGCGTGTGTTCGCTTTTTCGTGCTCTTTGCTTTGGGTGCTCGTGCCATGGTTAAGATAGTTCTGATATTTAGTTCACAGTGTGCCTAATAATACCAATTATTTAGCAGCGGGTGTCGTATTGTGGGTTCAGAAGTTGAACCAGAGATGCAGACAAGCAATGTGCAGCCAAATGGGGAGGCTATAGCAGATTGCAAGCTGCCACGCTAAGCCACTTTGCAACTCTGCACCAAATACGCCTCTTCATATCCTCACAGCACAAGTGTTCAATTAATCGCATGCTTAAAGGGATCCTGTCATCGGAAAACATGTTTTTTTCAAAACGCATCAGTTAATAGTGCTACTCCAGCAGAATTCTGCTCTGAAATCCATTTCTCAAAAGAGCAAACAGATTTTTTTATATTAAATTTTGAAATCTGACATGGGGCTAGACATTTTGTCAATTTCCCAGCTGCCCCTGGTCATGTGACTTGTGCCTGCACTTCAGGAGAGAAATGCTTTCTGGCAGGCTGCTGTTTTTCCTTCTCAATGTAACTGAATGTGTCTCAGTGAGACATGGGTTTTACTATTGAGTGCTGTTCTTAGATCTACCAGGCAGCTCTTTTGTAAGGTAGCCGTTATCTGGTTACCTTCCCATTGTTCTTTTGTTTGGCTGCTGGGGGGGGGGGGAAGGGAGGGGGTGATATCACTCTAACTTGTAGTACAGCAGTAAAGAGTGATTGAAGTTTATCAGAGCACATGACTTGGGGCAGCTGGGAAATTGACAAATCTGTTTGCTCTTTTGAGAAATGGATTTCAGTGCAGAATTCTGCTGGAGCAGCACTATTAACTGATTCATTTTGAAAAATGACATTATCCCTTTAATGACATTAATGACATTATCCCTTTAAATCTGAGCTTATATCATTATATGCTTTAAATACAAGAGGAAATTTGATTATAGTTTATTTTTACCATCTCATTTTTTTTGTTGCTTGTTTTGGCAAGATCATTCGATTATAGGTCTTGTTTGCTTTTTGTGCTGTGCGTGTGTAGTAGTTGTTTTTTTTTAATATCCCAGATGGCTAGTTACTTTGCTTAGCATTGCTTCTGTCACAAGAATAGGATTTGTGGTTAACCCTTGCAGTACCTACTTCATGTCCCTCCAGAATGGGAGTGACTTGGTTTGCAGGGACCACCCATTCTCATCTGATCATTTCATTACTTGAGCTAAATAGACATGTTCCTTCCATGCCAGTGTTCTGGTGTAAAGTCTGAACAGTGGGAGGCACATTTATCAAGGGTAATTCGAATATCGAATTCATGTGAGTTTTTTTTAAACTCCCATAAACTTGAAATTTAACCAATCGAAATGTATTAATAAAATTTAATTTTCTCAGCTCAGACTTATTGAATCAACCAAAAACTTTAATCTAATTTCTTTCGAATTAGAAAAACTTAAATTAAAAAAAATTTGGTTTGTGTCAGGAAGGCTGCAGACATCACCATTGACTCCCATTGACTTACACAGCAATTCAGCAGGTTTAAGGTGGGCAATAGTTAAATTGTAGTTCTTAAAGGGGCAGAGTATGACAAATCTCGAAATTCTAATTAAAAGTAATTCACAATTCAAATTTGAGAGTTTTGACCTAAAAAGAAAATTCAAATTTCTACTTCGACCCTTAATAGATATGTGCCGACAGAAGGTTGTATGTTCTGTAGGTAATAAGGTAGTAATTATTTGATGATCTTTTACTTTGGATGTATTTTAGATGTTAAAATATGATGGAAGTACAAAAACAAGCATTTAGCTGAGTACTTTGTGGAAATGGTCTTTGTAAAAGCTTGGGGTCTTCTCTAATAGGAATTAGAATGAATTAGAGCAGGTGCCCTGAATGGGTATTGTAACACAGAAGTCTCAGGAGGAGAACTGTAATGAATGAGCAATCTTAAGGTGGCCATAGACGCACAGATAATATCGTACAAAACTAATTTTTGTACAATATTCAATGCGTGTATGGTGGGAAAAGAGCTGACCAATATCAGCAGAAGACTTGGATATCGATCGGCTCGTCGATTGGGCTGGACTGAAAAATTTGAAGGCACCCAAACATCGGCCATTGTTAGTGCTGAATCGTCAGATACAGGTAGAATTCTATTGTTTCTGTCTGTATATCTGACTGATTCAGCTCTACACGTGTGTATTGAAACAAACGATCTTTCTTGGAAAGATCGTAATTGTTACGTCTATGGCCACCTAAGGTCATGATTTGTTGTTGGATATTGGGTTTCTGTTACTAACCTTGCATTTTGTGTCCCAGTATTTGGGCTTAATACTATAATGGAGATTATTGCAGACTCCGGTCCCGCCCCTGCAGAAGGTGGGTGCCTGTAGCTTGAGCTCTGCATGTCATTACATTCCCAGCATCCTCTCTGCCTCGCTATTAGGCTGACCCGTTACCCATTCCTTCATTGTCACCTCTCACTATGCCTTGTGCTTTTCTCACTTGTGGTGTTTTTTGGTCATTATTCCCTTGTTGTCCCCAAAAGATGTGACCGCTTCAACTTCCATATACAGTAGTTCACAGCACATGGGGTTCTGGGTGCATCAGTACAGCCATATTTTCTATTCCTCAGTGACTGTTAGGCTTTCTTTGACACTATTATCTGTGTGGTCCTTATTCCTTCTCTGTTTCCTCACTCGTTTAGTTATTTCTTTCTTGTTTTCCTTTCTTTTTGTATTCTTTATGTCCTTTGCTCTGTCTTTTGTTAGTCTGGCCTTGCTGTGCTTTTAGTAACGTTCACTCTCTGATTTTTCCCAACAGGCAGTAACAGGCGTGCTCTTGTTGACCAGAAGTCTTCAGGAATAAAGCACAGCCCCACAGTCAAGCGAGAATCTCCCTCTCCTCAAGGGAAATCAAACAACTCCAGGTAGGCAGATTCTCTGTCATTTAAAAGTTTGTAACATCCAATCTTTCCTTCTTTGTTGTCGGTGATCTAGTCTTTATGTGCATGGGATTGGCAATATGTTACCTTATTGTAGTGGTTGTCAGCTCTATGCGTTCAAGTTCCTCTTTGAAGGTGCAGTGTTTGTTTAAGGTCCCCTTAGTTTATAACAGGTTACAGTTATAGAAAAATATCCATGTATCAGTCCATCATTTACAATTTCAAATATATCTAGGACGGCAAAGCTAAAAAGGACTGCAGTTCAGCTGCTTTTTATAGAAAAAACTAAATAAAAAAATGGAAGGTGAAAGGTATGCTGTTTAGAGTTATTTTAGGGGATTTTAAAATAAAAGGCTTACTTATCCTTTAAACACCTACAGCAGGGGTGCCCAGGACGTCGATTGCGGTCTACCAGTAGATCCCGTTAATGTTCTTGGTAGACCGCGACCTGCCAGTAGTTTAAATGACAATTCCTGGCCGAGATGTCAAAGGTCTCGCGAGATGAGACCTCGGGCGCTGATTCAATTCGGATTCCATTGAGTGAACCCAGCAGGGAACTCACATAGTGGGGCGCCAATCCTATAATCAATGCACTCCGGGGTAACAGGACATTGTCAGGGCAGCGGCAGCAGCTTCTCTCAGCTCACAGAAGATGATTACTCTAGACAAGCCGCACCCTGGGCTGCAGCCACTTCCCTTTTAACTATGTACAACTTAAGCTGGCCACAGACGCAAAGATCCGATCGTACGAATCAATGTAAGATCGGACTTTCCCATCTCCCAACCTGCCAATAACCATAAAGATCAAAGTCTTACCATTCAGAAGTAGTAAGAACAGATCAGCCGATGTTCTGCCCCTGACAGCAATCGTATGATAGTTATGTCTGACAAAGCTAGTGACAGTCTCCCTCTGAAAATGGTACGATCCGCTATAGACGCAGAGATATTACCCGCAGCCGACAGAAATTTTCTAACGTGTCCGATCGACCACGATCTCCGCTGGACGAAAAATTCGGGACTCTCCACACAGGGTCCGAATATTGTACGAATCCTCGATTCATACGATCGGATCTTTGCGTATATGGCCAGCTTTAGCCTGCCAGCGCAGCAGTCTCTTGCTCCAGTGTGTGCGCACCCTGTCAGTCCCTCTATTCAGCCCAACTGTCTCCACCAGGCATTCCTTACAAACACCTCTGAGGGAGGACGCTGAGAGCTGTAGTTGTATTTCTTGAGGTTCGTATTCAACATGCGAGCAAAACAATTTTAGGGAAGGCTCGAGTGAACTGTATGTAAGGCTTAAGACTATCTTCATTGCTGCTCTTACAAAAGCCTGTAACCTAAACTTCCTAAAATGGAAATGAATCATATGCCTTTACAGTGGAGTACAGGCAGGTATAAAACTGTACACTTATAAGTACAACTTTTGTGACTACATGGGACCCAGGTGAATGACACAGAGGGGAATTTTACAGCTTTTTAGGAGCATTCCTAAGGGATTTTTAGGATCATTTTTGTCAATGGGTGAAGTTCAACCTTTTATAAATGTGCCCCTAATGTTCACATAAAAAATTATCATAGTCTCGTAATTTAGCTATTGATTGGATATGAAGTGTAAAAGTGAATATTAGTATAATTATTAACAAACAATTTATTTTTATCTAGGTCAATCTATTCTAGATAGTATTCTAACCATTTTATGGGCTTGTGATACTTTTTCTTGTGCCGTACGGTAGATAGCCCACCATTTTTATCAAGGTAGATCTTCTGATGGGGGCCAGGTGTTGAGAGTAGATCCCAGGGTAAATAATAAAGTCTGGCCACCCCTGACCTACAGCATGTGGTCCCAGCTGTTTGGCTTGAGGCAAATCAGGCTGGCCAATAGAATTTGAAAACAGTGGGGTCCAGTTTTAGCAAGTAAACAGCGAGTTCATGTAACAGATCAGGTTCCATTGTTCCGCTAGGCTAATGTGATGATCTGATATAATAAGCTGTCAGAATGGAAATCGTATCCTTCTGCTGATCCTGCTTGGAATTCAACTGCTGAGCCTTGAATTGTATCACTAGATAGAATGCCCCTAAGGGAGGCTGAGCCAGCAGCTTGTTAACAACTGATACATAAACACGTCCACTGACCGCTCCCTTCTTGCTGCCCACTTCTGTTTTTGAGGTTTTATTATTTGATGAGGCCAAATTTTTTCTTCAGTTAAATACAGTGGGGGTCGTTTATCAACACTGGGCAAATTTGCCCATGGGCAGTTACCCGTAGCAACCAATCAGTGATTAGCTTTTTAAAGCCAGCTGCAAGTAGAACAATGGATGCAACAATCTGATTGGTTGCCATGGGTTATGCCCATGAACAAATTTGCCCAGTGTTGATAAATGACCCCTATTGTTTGATAGTTGCTCTTATTGGCAAAAGATTTGTTTGGGGGTTCCCATGTGTCTATGCTGCTTACTCATAACCGTCATTACTCTAGGTCATAAATGCCCAAATTATCCAGGACAAAGGAGAAAGAAAGGTGCTATTTATTTGAGGGTGCCAAAAGTTAGGCACCCCAAGTGGTTGTATCTACTTACCTCACACCCCGGGCTGGTGCTCCTATCAGCAGAAAACTGCCCCGGCCCGGGGTTCTTCTAGCGAGCACCACTGATCGATCCGCTTCCTTTTTCTTCTTTCCTCCCACAACTGCGAAAGCGTCTGCCTCGGGAAAGGGGTTTCAGTTTATATACAATCACTTGGGGTGCCTAACTTTAAATGCAAAACGCATCTTCAAAAAGCATCTCCATACCTTATCTCTACTAAAAATCACTTAAGTATTAAGTTTCAGGGCACACAGGTAGATTCAGGGAGATTAGTTGTCCGACGAAAAATCTCCTCTTCTAATCTAATCTCCCCGAACTGCCTCCCCTGCCTTCCCGTTGGCTAAAATGTAAATCACCGGCAGGATGGCACTCGGTGCGATTCGTTTTCCTATGTCGCGCGAAGTTGCCTCACATTTTAGCCGGCGGGAAGTCAGGGGAGACAGTTCGGGGAAATTAGTCGCCCCAAAGAAGAGGAGATTTGTCGCTGGGTGACTAATCTCCTTGAATCTGCCTGTGTGCCCTGACCCTTAAACCCAATAGGATTGGTTTGTCTCTAATAGGGATTAATTATACAGTATCTTAGTATTACTTTATTATGGAATCAGTTATCCGGAAACCCGTTATCCAGAAAGTCTGTCTTCCATAGACTCCATTTTATCTAAATAATCCAAATTTTGAAAAATGATTTCCTTTTTCTCTGTAATAATAAAACAGTAGCTCCTACTTGATCCCAAATAAGATATAATTAATCCTTAATGGAAGCAAAATCAGCCTATTGGACATGTTTACATGAATTTCTAGATCCAAATTATGGAAAGATCCATTATCTGATAAACCCCAAGCATTCTGGATAACAGGTCCCATACCTGTACTGTGAAAAAAAGGAAATCATTTTTAAAAAATGCAATTATTTGGTTATTATTTGGAGTCTTTGGCAGATGGCCTTTCCGTTATTCGTCACTTTCTGGATAATGGGTTTCCAGCTAATGGATCCTATACCTGTAGTAGCAAGATCTAGCACACAAATTCTTGATACTCCCATTTGCAAGACACTGCAGAACTTAAATAGTAATGCAATATGTACCCTGAGGCATTTTGCATCATAATATCTTGTAGGTGTCCTATTAAACATAAAGACAATTGTGAATCCCATGACTATAGCAGCAGTTATTTTAATGGAGATAATTATTCCCTTGTGTCATATGAGTTTCTATTCTCATTCGCTAGAATGAAAGGGATGTGACGAGCTCTAATTACAGGAACCAAATGTGTTGGTTAACAATAGGAACCATTAATTATGAGCCCAAGTCAAGGACAAACTCCCATTAACCCTTTCTTTTCACCATGAGTCTGTATGACACTATTATTACATTTAGCACTGTCTGCTATTTCTGGTGAGAGTGGGCCCCCTCGTTGTCAGGCATTCTGGTGGGCAAGGCAGCCACTGTGCCCATTCACCCTGTGTGTCTATGCACCAATGAATTTACAATGCAGATTCTAGGGATGCACCAAATCCACAATTCGGTTCAGGATTCGTCATTTTTCAGCAGGATTCGGCTGAATCTTAAGTGCATGGCCGAACCGTATCTAAAAAATTAGGTATGTGCCGAATTGACTATTTTGGATTCGGCTGAACCCCTGAATCCTTCACAAAAGATTTGACCGAATCCTGATTTGCATATGCAAATTAGAAGTGGAAAGGGGAAAACATTTTTACTTCCTGACAAAAAGTCAGTCGATTTCCCTCCCTGCCCCTAATTTGCATATGCAGAGCCAGTTCGGCCAGGCAGAAGGATTTGGCTGAATCCGAATCCTGCTGAAAAAGGCCGAATCCCGAACCGAATCCTGGATTCGGTGCCTCCCTATAAAAAAAAAATCATGTGACTTTTTGTTACACAAACAAGGAAGTTAATTTATTAACCACACACTGTGCACCTGGTTCTCTTTCCTCCTAATTTCCCTAATTCGGCCGAATCTTTGTGATCCTTAAAATAGTGAGTCTGGTGCATTTCTAGCAAAAACAAATCCTCTGTTAGGCTACACATTTATTGTTACTTTTTATTACTGATCCTTCTATTCAGGCCTCTCCTATTCATATTCCAGTCTATTATTCAAATCAATGCATGGTTGCTAGGGTATTTTGCACCCTAGTTACCAGATAGGTTAAGATGCAAATTGAATAAAAAGCTAAATAACTCAAAAACCTTCAATAATAAAAAATGAAAACAAATTGAAAATTGTCTCAGAATATCACTCTCTAGATTATACTATAAGTTATCTCAAAGGTGAACAATCCCTTTAAAAGGTGAGTGTGGGTATATGTCTCGGCAGTCACTGATAATTTTTTTTTTCCTTGCAGTGAGAACCAGCAGTTCCTAAAAGAGGTGGCTCTGGGCGTTCTGGAGGGACAAGGTGTAGGATGGCTGAACATGAAAAAGGTGCGGCGATTGCTTGAGAGTGAACAACTGCGCGTCTTTGTGCTGAGCAAATTGAACAGGTCCATCCAGACAGAAGAAGATGCTCGCAATGATGTCATCCAAGAAGTGGTGAGTCAAAGATTGTTGAAATTATTGGATAATCTATCTATATGTGGGCTCTGATTTGTCCTTAAATCTTGTAATAAATCTATTTTATTTTAAGGGTTGAGAATTCAACCCTTAACTAAAAAAAAACCTACCCTATGTAGACCCCCTTCCCTCCTCCCCTCCCAGCCTAACTGCTACCCCGGGGAAATGCCCCTAACTTTTTACTTACCCCTTAATGCAGATTCAGGGATCGCAGTTCACGGCAGCCTTCTTCCGGAGCTTCGACAATTTCGGTCCATTTTGGCGCATTCGCAGTTGTCGCAAATCGGGAAATTTCTCCAACTGTGCATGCACCGCTTCTCCAGTCTCAGTTTACCAAAGACCCGGGAGATGGCTGCCATGAACTCCGATCCCTGAATTTGCACCGAGGGGTAAGTAAAAAGTTAGGGGCATTTCCCCGGGGGCAGCTAGGCTGGGGGGAGGGGGGTCTATCCGGTTGAATTCTCTTTTAAGGGTAAGGCCACACAGGGCATTTTGGGGAGATTTGGTCGCCTGGCGACTAATCGCCTCGTCTTTGCGGCGACCAATCTCCCCAACGCCTTCCCTCACTCTGCGCCGTAAAATGAAAAAACGCCGGCGCTAAGCACATGCAGTGGTTCGTTTTCCGTAGCTGCCTCACGAGGAAACTTCGGGCGACTTCGGAAAACAAATAGCCACATATGATTTAGCGCCGGCGTTTTTTCATTTTAGCCGGCACAAAATGAGGGAAGGCGTTTGGGGAGATTGGTCGCCGCAAAGACAAGGCAATTAGTCGCCAGGCGACCAAATCTCCCCAAAACGCCCTGTGTGGCCTGAGCCTAAAGAGGTTGTTCACCTTCAAACACTTTTTTCAGTTCAGTTGGTTTCAGAATGTTCACCAGAAAAAATACTTTTTCCAGTTACTTTCTAATTTTTATTTGTGAACGTTTTTCTACAGTTCAAGTGTAAAGTTTAAATCGGTGGTTCACCTTTAAAGAAATACTGACACCAGAAATTAAACTCTTTTTTTTACATCTATCATAATATTGCCTTTGAAAACTACTTTGCCAGAAGTGGTTTGCACAATGCTCTTCATTTCCTGTCTGATGCCCCATATTCCTGTTTGTAGGAAATAAGCCGAAAAGTTTACAGGGGCATGCTTGACCTGTTGAAGTGCACCGTGTCCAGCCTGGAGCAGACTTACGCCAATGCTGGGCTAGGAGGAATGGCCAGTGTCTTTGGCTTACTGGAAATCGCTCATACCCACTATTACAACAAAGGTAAAAGCTTGGGGTGGGAGACTTATTTTATGGGAGAGACAAGGGAAAGGAGAATCTGTTTGTTGCACTTTATAATATTCAGAATATGATTGGTTGTTTAATAACTTACTTTTGCTTTTTTTCTTTTTTATTTCCTTACCACATCTCTCTCTGAAATTTCTTTTCTCTGTACCCCTCTTTTATATCTCCATTTCTTTCACTACTCTGCTGACTACAACTTGACCCTATCACAAAATGCTTTTCTTCTCTACCCCTGTGCACTCCTCCCTGCTCCCGTGTGCTCTCTCTTTCCCACTACTGTGCACCCTCCCACCACCCATCATCCCTTATCTCTTTAAGAACCGGAGAAAAGGAAGCATAGTCCGTCTGCCGATGGAGCTGTCACCCCTGTGTCTAGGGATCCTGTTTCAGCCCAGAGGGTAGAGTCTCGACCTGCCCCCCAGCTGCCTGCCAAGCAGCTCTTGCCCCGCCCTTCAGGCCCTGCTGGCAGAGGGCCACGCGAGTTTGACACCCGGAGTCTTAAAGAAGAGAATTTTGTGGCTTCCATTGGTGTGTATAGAGTGGCAGGGAGGGTACTTGAGGCATCACCAAACTCTGGCTCCACCCTTACACTTCCATTGCTCGTGCTCAGACTTACCCCATGGTCACTCGCTCCTCTCAATATTCCCCCCACTGCTAATTTCTTCATGTCAAGCTAGGAACATGTATTGTTTTTAATACTTCTACGAAGTGTTGGACTGGCCCACCGGGATACCAGGAAAACTCCCAGTGGGCCTCTTGCTTCTAAGCATTTGGCCTATTTCATGGTCATTCCCTATTTCTTTATGAGAACAAAGAGGCTTAATAATAGAGGAATATAGTATGTAGAGAAAAGAGACTAGGAGAATAAAGAGGTTGAGTGAGGAGAGGAGGTATAATAGTTTGGAAAGTGGACCCTCAGCCTAAGGTTTCGGGGGGCCCCTGGCATCCCAGTCCGACACTGCTTCTAGGCAATGCTTCAATGGAACAGTTCAGTGTAAAAATAAAAACTGGGTAAATAGATAGGCTGTGCAAAACAAAACATGTTTCTAATATAGTTATGTAATATATAAGCGTTGGAGTGAGTGGATTTCTAACAGACCAGAACACAATTTCCTGGTTTGCAGCTCTCTAACTCGGAGTTAGTCAGTGACAATAAGGGGGGCCACATGGGACATAACTGTTCAGTGAGTTTGCAATTGATCCTCAGCATTCAGCTCGGATTCAAAAGCAACAGTTATGACCCATGTGCCCCCCTCAAGTCACTATTTTATCACTAATGGCACTTAGGCTTTAGACACTTAACTGAATTGGTAATGGTGGTTGGACTGTCATGAGAATATTGTCTGCGGTTGTGTTTCAGTGTGTGGAAAAGTGTGCCTTTGATGGATGTGCCCCAGTGATTAGATTGAATTGTTAGGCCTGTTTAATTATGTTTTGATGGATGACTTGGGTGAATTAATGCTCTGATTGTGTGTGTATACGTGTGAGTGTATTTGCAGCCATAAAGGCAAATTGTATTGTTTATGAGTGTGTAAAATTCTGTATGGTTGTTTATAACCATACAGAGAATCCTTCTAACTTGAGTTGAGTAGGTTGATGATCTGCTCTTTCCCAGGCTTAGAGGGAAAATGAAAATTTAATATAAGCTTCAGCATACTGAAATAAGACGTTTTCTAAATATAATCAATTAAAAATCCTGTACCATTTCTGAAATAATCAGGTTTATGCTCAGTATCCCTCTCTCAGCATCTGTTTCTCTTCATTCTCTCTTCATGCAGCAGTTGGGTGTCAGATAATCATTTAGACAGTTAGATTCAATATGTCGTATCTTCTCCTTTTGCCTAGAAGATGTATTAGAGCTCACTCTATTAACACTCTATGTCTCTCTACATGCAGGACTTGTGCAAAATGCAGTTATTTTGTTTGTCCTGGAATCAGTTATTTGAGTGACCTCTAATACATCTGCTAGGAAAGGAGCCCCCTATAAGATATATTGGATGTAACTGTCAATGAATATCTGACACCCAACTGCTGCATGAAGACAGAATGAAGAGAAACAAATGCTAAAAGAGGGATAGTGAAGATAAACGTGAATATTTCAGAAATGATGCAGAATATTTAATTGATTGTATTTAGAAAGTTTCTTTTTTCAGTATGATGAAACTTATGTACAATTTTAATTTTTGAGATAGTTTCCCTTTAAGTTGCAGGGACAAACATTTCTGCAATGTCTAACTATAAGACCTTACCATGGAAAGGAAAAACATAATTAACTCTTTTATGAGCCCTGTAGTGGTTTTCAGTGGCATCGGAAATGTTTTGGACCTTTGTTATTGAACACCGTTCCACAAGTAGCCTGATCCAATGGAATGGCAAGGTTTTCTTTTAGGGTTGTGGGTTTCCAATAAGCACTAACTACTACAGTCTACGAGGGAGCATTTTTTTAAAACGGGGAGACAATAAACGGTACCGAATGAGCAGAGAAGCATAAGGTGATACTTCCTGCATCAGGAAATAAAGCTTTTGCTGTTCTTTCCAGGACAGAACTGCAGGAGGCACTCCTCTTCAGGATTCTTCATATTAGCCATTTAAAAGTATTTTATAGCACTGCTAATTTTAAGCAACTTTTCCATTGACCTTCATTATTTTTCTTTTTTATAGTTTTTGTAATATGTGACCGCTTTCCAGTGGGAGTCGCTGACCCCATCTTACAAAAAAAAAAAAATGCTCTGTAAGGCTAGAAATGTATTGTTATTGCTACGTTTTATTACTCATCTCAATGAGGTACCACTAGTCTTGCTCTGAAGTAGCATCTCCCATAGGCTGTTACCGGGGTATCATTGTTTGTTTTCTCATTACTGCCAAACATGCCGGCTATCTTTTCTTTGTATGTATATATATATATATATATATATATATATATATATATATATATATATATATATATATATATATATATACACACACATACGTACACAAGGAGATATTTATGTAAATGTACATAAATATACTTATTGTTCACTATTCTCTCTAATCCTCTTTCACCATCTCACTCTTGCTCACTAATATAAATGACCTACCTTGTAGGGGGTGTTACACAGTACCTGTCAGAAATGCCCTCTTCCTTCTGTCATCTCATAGGGTGGGTTGGGGATCTCGGTTTCCATTATTGCCTGTCTGACCCGCCGCCTCTGACACTCTCTGTCTTTCTCTCCTGCTTGCAATGCTTCTTGGGTAGAGTTGTGGAACACGCATCGGGAAGTGAAAAAGCAAAAAGCTATGGATAAACAGAGTAAGAAATGCTAGAAACCCCCTAAGCCTTTCTCAGAACTGCCAGCAGGCTGACCCCAGCCTCACATGCACCCGGGCATGGCACATTACACAGTAATAGTAGTAGTAGTAGTAGCAGTAGCAATATATTAGTAGTAGTAGTATATTAGTAGGGATGCAGCAAATCCAGGTTTCGGCCAGGATTCGGTTTCGGGATTCAACCAGGATTCTGCCTTTTTCAGCAGGATTTGGATTTGGCCGAATCCTTCTGCCCGGCCTAACTGAATCCTAATTTGTATATGCAAATTAGGGGTGGGGAGGGAAATCGTGTGACTTTTTGTCATAAAACAAGGAAGTAAAAAATGTTTTCCCCTTCCCACCCTGGTGGGATTCGATTCAGGGGTCTGACCGAATCTAAAATAGTGGATTCGGTGCATCCCTATATATTAGTAGTAGTAGTAGTAGACCAGTTGTTAGTTAAGCCTTACCCTGAAAAATTATCCCATGGCAGCTGTATAGTAAATAATATTTTATACCGTTTGCATTGTGGTTCGACAGTTGAAGTTACAGCCGTGAGCCATATTATGCCCCCAAGGTAGATATTATTGACTTGCAGAGATATCGATACCTCAAAGTCATCAGTTCGATAATTATTCAGGCCTAATGTGAACAAAATGTAAACTATAACTGAAACAATGCAGTTTGGGAACGTTATTTAGAAGTGGCTGAAGCTACTGCCTTGTATGGGGTAAAGGAAGCTCATTTCTTGTTTTGCAGGTTATAGGGAAAATGTACCCCTCTTTTTGACATGAGTCCATTCGGTTGTGCTTATGTAGAAAACGTGCATAATCACTATCTGAACTGTCGGCAATATTACACAGACATACTTGATTCCTCAGATTGAGAGGAAATGATGATAGTCTTCCTCTGACTTTCATTCAGCCCCTATTTCACCTGGGACTTGAAGTCTCTCTGCTTTCTAGAGAATCTAGAGTGACTTTGATTCCTAGACTCTATCATTTTAACATAAAACAAGGAGAGGGAGGAGTTTGACTCTACAAACCTAAGGGGGTGGAGAAAAGGTCCCTGCGAGTCAAACAATCATGGTTTCCTATCAAACCAAGGAATCCTGTATAGAAATTAATATACATATACACATATATATATATATATATATATATATATATATATATATATATAAATTTATATTTCTTTTTTCGTTAGTTCAGGTTAGTGATTCGCAGGTCAGCCCAAAACTCATGGTCTGGTGGGTTTGGGCTGACCACTTGCCTCCAGAGGCAGGTTGTGGGCTCCTCCTCAACCTCTCTGTGCTGCCCAGCCAGTGATGGGGTGGCGCTTACATATATACTCGCTAAGCTGTACCTGCCCCTCCAATGATAGAGATGGGGGTGGGTGCATATAAATCGAAGGCCTCGGTCAGGTTGGGTTAAATGAAAACTATGCCCCCGAACAATGTAGGTCTCTATAAAAAGGATATTGCATAAAACAGCTCATGTGTAAAACGCTGCTTCATATAAATAATCCATTTTCATAATAATATACTTTTTTAATAGTACCATTGGGTAATTATAAATAAAAAACTGCCAATTTAAAAAATAAGGGCCTCTCCCTGGGATCCAAGGATTCATGGTGCACACAAACAAGCCAAACAAACCATACATGTTAGGTCATACGAGCCAATTAACAGAGTTCTGTCTTTTGCTTCCTACACTTCTTCCTGTTAGGCTAAGGCCACACTAGGCGATAGCGCCGCGATTTGACTCGCGGCGACTTTTCGCCGCGACTTTTAATCCGCAATCGCTGGGGAAACTTTTGCGTTGGCGTCTATGGGGAATCGCGGCGTAAAAACACACGCGGCGATCTTTTTTCTATTGCCGCTCGAAATCGCCTAGCGAGGCAATTTCGAGCGACAGTAGAAAAAAGATCGCCGCGTGTGTTTTTACGCCACGATTCCCCATAGACGCCAGCGCAAAAGTTTCCCCAGCGATTGCGGATTAAAAGTCGCGGCGAAAAGTCGCCGCGAGTCAAATCGCGGCGCTATCGCCTAGTGTGGCCCTAGCCTTAGAGCTGCAGTATTTCTGGTCAGCTGATCTCTGAGGCAGCACACAGACCATCACAAATTGGTGGTTCAAGGCAAGAGATGTAAAAGGGCAATATTTACTCAAATATATGTATGTCACTTAATTTGATGTAAACTATCTGTTGCGTAAACAATCATTTTGGGGGTAAAGTTTTCCTTTAAGGTCAGACATCACTAGTTCAGATAGTGTTCATGTCAAAAATAGGTTTTTTTTCCCCTTTAACCTTAGAAGTGAGGCTAGTGTTTGAGAAATAAATAGCTCCAAAAACCAGCTCTGGATCATTATCTCACTTGTGACTTGGCGGCAGTTTGTGTCTGTAGTTGTATCTATAGGGATACACTGTGTAATGTTGAGAGGTGAGTGGGGTGTGCTGGCAGAATCAATCATGACGAATGCTTTGTTGGGGTTTCTTTGAGTTTAGTTACTGTGGTGGTGCTCTCACGGCTCCCTATAAAACCCCACCACGCTCCTTTCTACCACGCTTCTTCAATGCTTTATTGTCACGCTCTCATCTTTTTTTCATACCGCTCAGCTCCATTAAACTGGTACTTGGGGAAAACTGTCACTTTCACTAAGCAACTTGGGGGGTTTATGCAGAAACATAGGCAAACTCCGCCCTAATCCTGTTATCCATAGACGCCAAACATTCGTTAGATTCTACCGCAATTAGAAACAAAGAAAAAAATCTATTTGGCTGCAGTAGTCTAGGGCAACGTTTACCCATCTGCATAACCCCGGCAGTGTCCATTTTTGCACCAGTAACATTTCTAAGCAGTCAGTCGGCCAAAATCTCTTTCTATAGTTATATGTAAACCCGAGATGTTCAGTTGGCTGATTCTGTTTAGAATACACATTTGAAAAGATCTGTTTGTGTCCTGCTGTAAATTCAAGGAGGTGGTTCACCTCAAGGTAAACTTTTAGTATGTTATAGAATGGCCATTTCTAAGTAACTTTTCAATTGGTCTTCATTATTTATTTTTTTACAGTTTTTTTAAAGTAATTTTAGTATGTTGTTGCAGAACATCACTCTACATCATACTAACAGTTAACTCAAAGGTGAACAACCCCTTATATCTGTTAAAGGAACAGTCACACCAAAAAATGAAAGTGCTTTAAAGGAATGACAATATAATATACTGTTGCGTTGTATTGGTAAAACTGGTGTGTTTGCTTTAGAAACACAACTATAGTTTATATAAACAAGCTGCTGTGTAGCCATGGGGCAGCTATTCGAGCCCAGGATACAGAGATAACAGATATGAATCCCATTGTATGTAACAGAGCATATCTGTTATCTGCTGTGTATCCTGTGCTTTTTCTCATTTTTCATCTTTGAATGGCTGCCCCCATGGCTACACAGCAGCTTGTTTATATAAACTATAGTAGTACTTATCTGTTATCTACTGTGTGTACTGTGTTTGAATGGCTACCCCCCTGGCTACACAGCAGCTTGTTTATATAAACTACAGTAGTACTTATCTGTTATCTACTGTGTATCCTATGCTTGAATGGCTGCCCCCATGGCTACACATCAGCTTGTTTATATAAACTATAGTTGTGTTCTGAAGCAAACACATCAGTTTTAACAGTGCAGCACAACAGTACATTATATTTTCATTAGTTTGACGCTTACATTTTTTGGTACTGTTCCTTTAAGGAGAGCTTTTGCTAGTAAACATAGAACTGTATGTAACTTCCTCCCCATCTTCAGTCTAATACAGTTGAGTTGCCCTTTTCTATTGTAGCATTGGCTCTACAGTCTGAAATAAGACTACTAGATAATATTGCTCCCTCTGCTCTGTCTCATGTTCATTTATTTTGTCTTTTTGGCCTGCAGGTACTAAGCCCGTACTGCCTGTGGTTGACAGTGGAGAGACCGAGGAGAAGAAATCTCAGATTAGTGCAGACAGTGGTCTGAGTGTCACATCTGGTTCCCAGGTTGGTGTTGCAAAAGTTTTATATTAAGTCTATATTAATTATATATGATATAGTATAAGTCTATCATTGAGAAAACACAACAGATGTTTCCTAGATGGGCTCCTATGGCCTTTGTATGTTCATAAATACTGTAGTTGTTTCTTGGATTAAATTGATGAAACCGAGTATAACGTTTTCGGTGTCCTGACTATGCAATTTCTTTTCTCTCTCTCACTGGAAACAGCGAAGTGATCTGGACACAAGCAGCGGGGGACCCTCCATCCTAATAAGAAGCAGCAGCCAGGACTCTGAAATCAGCACAGTGGTAGGATCAGAACATTGAGAAGAATGATAACAGCGAATAGATGGGAGAGTAATGGTGGCCATATATTTAAAGAAAGAAATCCCAATGTTAAGCCAAAAAGTTTATGATCTCACCAGTAGTAAGTGGGGTCTGGGTGCTTATGCCCCACAGCTACAGCTACAGACCTACAGCTCAAGGTGAAGGTATCCAACCAAAGAAGAAAATGGCAGGCACCCACAGATCCCACAGAGAGGCTTGCAAAAGAACTGAGAACTTTATTTTAGGCCACCAAGTAACTTAATACATAGCGTTATGCGTTTTGTGCCTTTAGGCACTTAATCATAAACAGGTATACCAAATTCATACCCCAAATCCACCAATCACTGAAATGCATTAATTAACCAATAGGAACGAAGAAGGGAGGGGCATTAAAAACAATGCACACAAAACAGGAAAAATTGTGACTCAATCCCACGAGTAAAGAATTTAAATTTCAAGATGTGGCTCACCCAGTGCGAAGTTGGACCTGGGTGTACAAACCCCAGGTCTATCACGTTCAGGTGCAGCCTTAACACATCTAAAACATGAAGTGAAATAAATCGCAGTTAATGTACCACACTCTCCGATGGCATCTGGTGGCTCGGGTGCAGCGCCCCGAACTCGTAGCTTGGGGAGTGATATCGACAATTTGTAGAGAAGGACACGCACTCCAGGAGCCAGATTCTTGCAGATAAAAAGAAACTTTATTCCAGAAGAGCTAAAACAACGGTCCTAATGCGTTTCGTATCCAAAGATACTTAATGATAAACCTATATGATCAAGTATCTTTGGATACGAAACGCATTAGGACCGCTGTTTTAGCTCTTTTGAAATAACGTTTCCAAAGCACCGACTGGCTCCTGGAGTGCGTGTCTTTCTCTACAAATTGCATTAAAAACAATGTACAAAAAAGGAAGATAGCCATCCAAGGGCATATACCTATAGCAAATTATTCATAATTAATAAATTATAGCAGAACAATAATAGTCAAATATTCAAGAAAACAAAATCAGACAAAACAAATCATTTATAGGTCATTCATAATAACAGGATATGTTGCAAAATTCCATAATTATTCATAATAGCAAGATAAGTCAAAGTCATAATTTAAACCCTGAGGTTGTCTTGTTTTTAGTATCTACTTTACTCCTCTTTTGTTTAAAAGCATGGATAGATTGCCTCCCCTAGGACCTAAAATAACTTTTTCAATGCTTATCACAGAGATAAAGGTTACATTACCCTTAGAACAGTCAGCTGGTGGCCATACACAGGCTGATAAAACCTTCCGAAGTCAGCAGCTTATTTGCCTGTGTTTGGTGCCAGCTAACGGACTTGCCCGACTAAGAACTGGCCCGTTTCATTTTTACATCCCTATGTCCTACATTAGCAGCAATTATGATCTAAAGGCCAAACAATTGCATCAGCTCAATATTGCCCATATTGCCTAATGAGCAGATCTTTCCATGTATGGCCACCTCAACAGATTGGTGAGAAGTAAAATAGGATGAAATTATACAGATTTAACATACCCATTTGCCCTTGCAGGTGAGTAACAGCTCGGGCGAAACACTGGGAGCCGACAGCGACTTAAGTAGCAATGCAGGAGATGCCCAGGGCGGCCCAGGTGGAAGCCATCTCTCAGGATCAGGGGCTGTGTCCGACAGCGAGATTCAGATGAACTCATTCACAGGAGCAGTCTTTGTAAGAGCAAAACAAAATTTTAATGAAGTAATAGTAAAATTGCAGGCAAGCTCTGACAGGCCATTGTTGATATTCTTTTTACTCTGATGCAAACATTGCCAGTTGAGTTTGAGGTTGTGTGCTCAGTTGCCAAAATATCAAAGATGGTGTTTAGCTGCTAAAGGAGGCCGAAAGCTTAACCAAAGAAGTAGCTAGATATGTTGTACATTATGTTTTGGGCTTCTGTACCAGCCCAAGGCAACCACAGCCCTTTAGCAGTAAAGATCTTTGTCTCCAAAGATGCCCCAGTAGCTCCCCATCTTCTTTTCTGCTGATTCACACTGCACATGCTCTGTGCTGCTGTCACTTACTGAGCTTAGGGAGCCACTCACAATATACAGTACACATAGAATAGAAATGTCACAATATAAGGCTGATTAGTAATTAATACAGATAATTACTACATGGCAGCACAGAAACCAGTGCAATTAGCATCAGAATTTAATAATCAGCAAACCTGTAGCATCAGCTTATATTACAGGGGAAGCTCATTTTCTGCTGGATAATTAGTGACGAGCCCTAAGCTTAGCTTCTCAACAGCTGCTCAGAGCCCACTGAGCATGTGAGTGTCACAGACACTTTCCAAGATGGTGACCCCCTGTGACAAGTTTGAAGTCCTGGATCATTGCTGCTATTGACAAGCTGAAACTTTATTGCTACAATAAGTTCAGTATATAAAATGTCATTTTTAGCCTTATTCATTTTTAGGATTCAGTTCCCCTTTAATGGGCTATTTAGGTGTAGGACACTGTTTGCTGTACAATATTTCATACATATAACATTTAACACTTTCCTGTGCAGGCAAAGCCGCAGCTGCTCCTCCCTGGTGAGAGAGAAAGGAATGTCAGCCCTGGGCGCCCACAGCAAGACTTGAGCCAACGCATTTACTTGTACGAGGGGCTTTTAGGTAAAAAGCAAATCAAATGACTTGCCTTGAAATCCCAATATCCTACATCATGGAAAACAATTGCCTTGATGTCCCTGTCTGCACTTTTTCCCGACCGTCCCCCCTAATAGTCTTTATTCATAACCACTTTTTTATTATTATCCAGCAACTGAGGAATTAGCATAACTTGACCTGATTTGACATGCTTTTCTTTTTCAACATTTTTATTGGGTTTTCCAAAACATACAGCATTACTTTTACACAGCGTAAATTAAGTATGATTAAACTATTTGAATGCATCTGATTTGACATTCAGTCCCAACTTATTGCAGGGTCGTTGAGTTCTTCTTTTGTGACTCCAGTTTTTCTGTATACTATTCAACTGCTTGTATCTTTGTTCTTGTCACTTATCCCTGCCTTGTCTCCATCTCCACTTGTGCATCTCCCTTTCTTTCTCTTGTTCTTATGCTGCCTGTTGGTGTTGGCTGCCTATGCAACAGGAAGAGATAAGGGTTCAGTCTGGGACCAGCTGGAAGACGCAGCCATGGAAACCTTCTCATTGAGTAATAACTCCCACAGATTGACGTTTTTGTGTGGTTGTGTTATGTGCTTTCTGTGCTCTGGACCTTATTTGCCTCCTTCTTTTTCTTTTACTTACATTGCAAGTGAGGGATTTGCTGAACTACATCTGGTAGTCAAGTTAAGGTTTCATCATTCAGTGGACAGCTTTTCCAGTTATCCCAGCTACATTTATACATACGTCTCTACTGACATTAAAGGGATTATATTCTGTCATGATTTTTAAGATGTAGTTTTTATTTCTAAATTACACTGTTTACACAGCAAATAATTCACTCAACAATATAAAATTTCATTGCTGAACCAGCAAGTATATTTTTTTTAGTTGTAATATTGGTGTGTTGGTGCATCTCGCCTACCAGGTCATTTTGCCTGGTCATGTGCTTTCAGAAATAGCCAGCACTTTAGGATGGAACTGCTTTCTGGCAGGCTGTTATTTCACCTACTTAATGTAACTGAATGTGTCAGAGAGGGACCTGGATTTTACTATTGAGTGTTGTTCTTAGATCTACCAAGCAGCTATTATCTTGTATCAGGGAGCTGTTATCTGGTTACCTTCCCATTGTTCTATTGTTAGGCTGCTGGGGGGGGGGGGGCAAGGGAGGGGGGTGATATCACTCCAACTTGCAGTACAGCAGTAAAGAGTGACTGAAGTTTATCAGAGCACAAGTCATGACTGGGGGCAGCTGGGAAACTGACAATATGTCTAGCCCCATGTCAGATTTCAAAATGAAATATAAAAAAAATCTGTTTGCTCTTTTGAGAAATGGATTTCAGTGCAGAATTCTGCTGGATCAGCACTATTAACTGATGAGTTTTGAAAAAAAAAAAAAAAAAATTCCCATGACAGTATCCCTTTAAAGGGGTTGTTCACCTTTGAGATAACTTTTAGTATGATGTAGAGAGTGAAATTCTGAGACAATTTGTTTTCATTATTTGTGATTTTTGAGGTATTTAGCTTTTTATTCAGCAGCTCTTTAATTTGCATCTTAACAAATCTGGTAACTAGGGTCAAAATTACCCTAGCAACCATGCATTGATATGAATAAGAGACTGGAATAAGAATAGGAGAGGGGCCTGAATAGAAGGATCAGTAATAACAAGTAGCAATAACAATAAATTTGTAGCCTTACAGAGCATTTCTTTTTTAGATGGGGTCAGTGACGCCCGTTTGAAAGCTGAAAAGAGTCAGAAGATAAAGGCAAATAACTATATAAAACGATAAAAAATAATGAAAACCAATTGAAAAGTTGCTTGGAATTGGCCGTTCTATAACATAAAAAAAATTACCTTAAAGGTGAACCACCCCTTTAAGATCTAATGTCAGAATTAAGGCTTACAGGGTCAGAGCAGACTACATGGTTACTAGAGAATTCCTGGTGGGGCCTGATTCCCATTAGCTGTGTGTTATTTGGACCATAAGCCTAAATTACCTACAATACTACATGATCTCCATCTAATTTGGACCTCCAAGCTAACGCTGGGCACTACACATTTGTGTTGAGATGCAAACCCTTATACTTTACCTTCAGTTAAACGTGGCACCGTTTGCATTAGCTTTTTCCAGTAATTTAATTGAGCTGAATTACATTCGTCTGCCTTAGCAATCAGACCAGCAGCAACAGACCACGTCTACTCTCCTTGTTTGAAAGCTGTATTTATAGCCCCAGAGTGTTTTTTTTATTTGAGGTCTGGCAGAGCAAAATTAGATTTTAAAATGAAATTGTATTAGCAGCTATTAGATTATCCTTGTTTTTTATCTTCTCTAAATCTCAGATTATTCAGATAGTCCCACTATTCAGGGTGCAATAATAATTCAGCATTATTAAATAACCTCCAGCTGCCCATCACCGATAGAAAGAAACCAGGCCACAGGCCAAGACATGTTTTGTTAAAGGGATACTGTCATGGGAAAAAATGTTGTTGTTTTGTTTTTAAAACGCATCAGTTATTAGTGCTGCATCAGCAGAATTCTGCTGTGAAATCCATTTTTCAAAAGGGTAAACAGATTTTTTTATATTTAATTTTGAATTATGACATGGGACTAGATATATTGTCAGTTTCCCAACTGCCACAGTCATGTGACTTGTTCTCTGATAAACTTCAGTCACTCTTTACTGCTGTACTGCAAGTTGGAGTGATATCACCCCCCCCCAGCAGCCTAACAATATAACAATGGTAAAGTAACCAGATAACAGCTCCCTGGTAAATCTAAGAACTGCACTCAAGTAAAATCCAGGTCCCACTGTGACTCCTTCAGTTACATTGAGTAGGAGAAACAGCCTGCCAGAAAGCAGTTCCATTCTAAAGTGCTGGCCCTTATTGAAATCACATGACCAGGCAAAATGACCTGAGATAGCGCCTACACACCAATATTATAACTAAAAAAAAAACACTTGCTGGTTCATGAATTCAATTTTATATCGTAGAGTGAATTATTTGCAGTGTAAACAGTGTCATTTAGAAATAAAAACTACATCATAAAAATCACGACAGAATCCCTTTAAGCAGGGAGAATATTATCTCTTTTAATCCATGAGACAAAGCAAACTGATTATTTATTAGACCATAAATGCTGTCCAATGTTTTTTAGTGTCATAAATGAAGTCAGTGGTTTATGTAGGCTGAGGAGTAACAGAAGTTTCTTGAAAGGTCCATGGGCTTTCCATTCATTGCCATTGGATTGCGTATGCGTATAAAGGTTTTTTATTATACCCATACAGTGTGTTTGTGCACGATTCGTTGTTTTTGCCTTGTGTATCCAATATCCAAAATGCCCCTAATCTGTGTTCATTCCTGACCATCTTTTAGGTAAGGAGCGTTCCACTCTGTGGGACCAGATGCAGTTTTGGGAGGATGCTTTCCTAGACGCTGTTATGCTGGAGCGAGAAGGAATGGGTATGGACCAAGGACCGCAAGAGATGATAGACAGGTGAAACCGTATTTTTCAAACCTTGCTAAATAAATATAAAATAATATATGGTCCTGGATAAAAGACATAATGCTTTGAAACTGTTCCCAGAATACAACGGAGCTAACTGTTACAATAACAACACATACTGCCAATGACATTCTGATATTCCTTTGTTAAAGGACCAGTAACATCAAAATTTGTTTTTAAAAATGAAAAAAAAACCACCAACACATATTAAACTTTAAAATCTCTACAAAGACAAAAAGTCTTTGTTTAAAAATAACTTAACGAATCTCCGCTTGCGCTTCTCTTCAGAAAAGGTGACAGGGCGACAATCCATCGTGCGGTGCTCAATTTCTCCTCCCTGGCTATCTCCAGGCAGGGAGGAGAAATCGAGTGCCTCAGGATGGATCACCCGATCGCCTTTTCTGAAGAGGAGTGCAAGTGGAGAATTCCATAAGTTATTTCTAAATAAAGACTTTGCGATTTTAAAGTTTCATATGTGTTGGTGTTTTTTTTTCATAGTATACAAACAAAATTAAATTATTTGAATTATTTAAATTTTTTTTTTTTTGATCCTTTAAAGAGCACATGCACATGGGCATTTTATAAAATACCTGTGGATTTCCATGTTGCTGCAATCTAAATGCTATTTCGGGAGCTTTGTTGCACACAGAGAATGCAGATTTCCCATTTGTGACAGCACCCTGTCTGATATTAGCCTAAATGTGATGTATCCGTGAATAGCTCCCACGTCTGACAATTCAAAATTTATTTGACACTAAGAAGGGTTCTAGCCTTTTTTTTTTCTTCTTTTTTTAAATAATTATTTACAGTGGTGTAACTACTGGAGGTGCAACTGGGCCAGGGCCATGTCTGTCGATATCTCAACACATCTGGGCATAGAAAGCTAGGTTCTTAAAGGGGTGGTTCACCTTTCAATTAACTTTTAATATGTTACAGAATGGCCTATTCTAAGCAACTTTTCAATTGGTCTTTATTCTTTTTGTTATAGTTTGTGAATTATTTGCCTTTTTCTTGACTCTTTCCAGATTTCAAATCGGGCCCCATCTAAAAACAAATGCTCTGAAAAGCTTAGAGATGCACCGAATCCAGGATTCGGTTCGCGATTCAGCCAGGATTTGGCCTTTTTCAGCAGTATTCGAATCCTTCTGCCCGGCCGATCCGAATCTGTATCCAAATTGGTATATGCAAATTAGGGGCGGGGAGGGAAATCACATGACTTTTTGTCAAAAAACAAGCAAATAAAAATGTTTTCCCCTTCCCACCCCTAATTTGCATATGCAAATTAGGATTCGGTTCGTTATTCGGCCGAATCTTTCGAAAAGGATTCGGGGGTTCGGCCGAATCCAAAATAGTGGATTCGGTGTGTCCCAAATAAGGCTACACATTTATTGTTATTGCTACTTATTACTCATGTTTCTATTCAGGTCCTCTACTGTTCATATTCCTACCTCTTATTCGAATTAATGCATGGTTGCTACGGTAAATTGGTTCATAGCGACTAAATTGCTGAAATTGCAAAACTGAAGAGCTGCTGAATTAAAAAACAAAATAACTCAAAAACCACAATTAATAAATAATGTCTCAGAATATCCTTCTCTACATCATATTAAAAGTTCATTCATAGGTGAACACCCCCTAATAAACATACACATATGGGGGGGGGCTTTAAGCAATGTCTCCTATTGCACTTCTTTAGCTTTTCTATTTACCCCCATCACTTAGGTATTTCTCTCTTGGCGACCATGACCGGAAGCGCTTAGAGGAAGACGAGGATCGCCTGCTGGGCAGTCTTTTGCACAATATGATTTCCTATATGATAATGATGAAGGTATGTTTCCCATATGGATTAGGTTGTTGTGTTTCTGAGACTGTGTCTTTTTGTCCAGTGAGCTTTTTTCTTTATTAATCTGTTATATTCATAATATAACGATTGTCCTGTGCTGTTCCTGCCGTGCCTCATAGGTGAATAAGACAGATCTACGCAGAAAGGTCAGGCGTATCCTTGGAAAGTGCCACATTGGCTTAGTGCACAGTCAACAAATCAATGAACTGCTGGACAAAGTGACTGACATGGTAAGGGAGAAACAGTTAATCAGCCTGCACTGTTTTTTGACTGCTAGTTACTATCACTGGCCGCATCAGTAGGGTGTTAGATGACACACATTATTACGCAAGCCTCGTGTTAAGCAGAGCTTCTAAAAGCCCATAATGTTCGATGATACCATTGTGCAAAAACACAGTGACAGAGTTTGAATCTGTTAGTGCACAAATGAGTCACTTGTCATTTGAGAAGCCAACAGACTGATTTGTAAGAGATATTGTGGATGTAGCATTAATTGTGCAACTGGATAATTAGTTCAAACAATCAACAGAATGGCCGTGATCTAAGCGTTCGCCCCAGTGGGAGCCGTCACATCAAGAAGCAAACCTTTGTGGTGCATGCTGGGACAGACACAAGTGGAGACCTTTTCTTTATGGAGGTGAGTGAGTACAGAGTGATCTGATTTTACTGCAAACTTCTTCAGTCTGCCATTTGTTCCCCATAATACCTTAGCCTTAAAAGAACAGTCATGCCAAAAAATGAAAGCGTTTTAAAGGAATGACAATATAATATAGTGTTTGGTAAAACTGCTGTGTATGCTTTAAAAACACAACTAAAGTTTATATGAACACACTGTTGAGTAGCCATGGGGGCAGCCATTTAAGCACAGCATACACAGTAGATAACAGATAAGTACTACTATAGTTTATATAAACAAGCTGCTGTGTAGCCATGTGGGCAGCCATTCAAGCACGGGATACATTTTATTTATAGAAATCTGTACAGTTCCATGAATGTGCAATAAATGTCATTCTAATGCAGTCCTCATTACACTTGACCTGATGTCTTATTTTGGGTGTCCACATTTTATTTCTCTGCCCATTCTTTCCTCTTTCTTAAAGGAACAGTAACACCAAAGAATGTGTTTATTTTAAAGTCATGAAAAATTAATGTCCTGTTGCTCTGTGCTGATACAACTGGTGTGTTTGCTATTAACTCTACCATAGTTAATGGCATAAACAAGCTGCTGTGTAGTCATGGGGGCAGCCATTCAAGTACAGGATACACAGATAATTCTGATGAATCCCATTGTATTCTACAGAGATTATATGTTATGTGCTGTGTCTTTTCTCCTTTTTCCAGCTGGAATGGCTGCCCCCATGGCTATACAGCAGCTTGTTTATATAAACTATAGTAGTAGTTATCTGTTATCTACTGTGTAGCCTGTGCTTGAATGGCTGCCCCCATAGCTACACAGCAGCTTGTTTATATAAACTATAGTAGTACTTATCTGTTATCTACTGTGTATCCTGTGCTTGAATGGCTGTCCCCATGGCTACACAGCTGCTTATTTATATAAACTATAGTAGTACTTATCTGTTATCTACTGTGTTTCCAATGCTTGAATGGCTGCCCCCATGGCTACAATCAAACACAAACAATCAAATGCAAATTCTAAGAATCAGTTTGTACTACTGCATTTTATGAATAGAATGACGTGTAGAAACTGCCAAACTGGTTTGGAGCAGTGACAAAAGGGCTCAGCCTGAAGGTGTGTTAGGTTAAGATTTGGGGGAGAATGGACATTTTATGTCTCAGATACACCTGAAAGTCCAGCTTTCAGTTGTGGTAAGGCTTGGGGTAAATATATATTTGCTGCCCTAGATATTCTTTAAACTGTTACTGACAAACAAATATTTTCCTATGTATAAGCTCATTTCATTAGCTAAGGAGGACCCTGACCAATGGTTGGACACTTTAAATAGTTCTTAAACTGAAATGTTTGACAACCACTGCCCTAAAGATCTATCTAGACTAAGGTTTTGATCCATTATTCCTTTTCATTTGGAATCAGCGTGAAGCTGTTGGCTCCGCCACAAACATAATGTACACAAGCACTGTCTTACATGTAGTATTACTCACTGCTCTTCTTAGGTTTGTGACGACTGCATCATCCTTCGCAGCAACATCGGCGCAGTGTATGAACGGTGGTGGTATGAAAAACTCATTAACATGACGTATTGTCCCAAGACTAAAGTGCTCTGTCTGTGGAGGAGAAATGGCCAAGAAACTCAGCTCAACAAATTCTTCACCAAGAAGGTAAAACGGGCTGTGTTTGGTAAAAGGGAAGGTTATAACGTCCAATTGTAACTTTCCATGGATAATGTGAATTCAGTTTACTTGTCTCTTGAGAGTACTTATCTTGGCTAAATTACCCTTAAACGGATTCTGTCATGATTTTTATGATGTAGTTTTTATT
Source organism: Xenopus petersii (assembly GCA_038501925.1). Lineage (NCBI taxonomy): Eukaryota > Metazoa > Chordata > Amphibia > Anura > Pipidae > Xenopus > Xenopus petersii. Next base: position 12,754,407 of record CM076679.1, read on the forward strand.
TCTAAATTGCACGGTTTACACTGCAAATAATTCACTCTACAATATAAAATCTCATTCTTGAACCAGGAAGTAGGGTTGCCACCTTTTCTGGAGAAAATACCGGCCTTCCTATATATTTTTTTTCCCTATAAATAACTGGCCAAACTGGTAAAATGCCAGCCAGATGGCAACTCTACCAGCAAGTGTATTTTTTTTTAGTTGTAATATTGGTATGTAGGTGCATCTCATGTCATTTTGCCTGGTCATGTGCTTTCAGAAAGAGCCAGCACTTTAGAGTGGAACTGCTTTCTGGCAGGCTGTTGTTTCTCCTACTCAATGTAACTGAATGTTTCTCAGTGGGACCTAGATTTTACTATTGAGTGTTGTTCTTATATCTACCAGGCAGCTGTTATCTTGTGTTAGGGAGCTGCTATCTGGTTACCTTCCCATTGTTCTGTTGTTAGGCTGCTGGGGGGAAAGGGAGGAGGTTAATATCACTCCAACTTGCAATGTAGCAATAAAGAGTGACTGAAGTTTATCAGAGCACAAGTCACATGACTGGGGGCGGCTGGGAAACTGACAATATATCTAGCCCCGTGTCACATTTCAAAATTGAATACAAAAAAATCTGTTTGCTCTTTTGAGAAACGGATTTCACTGCAGAAGTCTGCTGGAGCAGAACTATTAACTGATGCGTTTTGAGAAAAAACATTTTTTCCAGGCCGTCCATTTTTTTTTTTTTAACTTGAAGGGTGTTGGTGTTGGAACAAAATCCATTCATATTAACAGTACATGTATCCCTCAATATCTTGGAATTAAAAGAAAATAAATAACGAATGTAAATGACAAAAGTGCTTAGAAGTGCTTAGAAACATTTGCTTGCTTTAAAGGTTTACCTATCCTATAAAGCACACTGCACTCTGATGTTCCGATGATACTGCTGGTACAAATTTGGATAGGGCACATGCTGGGAATGTGATAAGTATGCTACAGAGCCCCACAAGGTGCCAAAAATAGCCAGCTTTAGCTCTTTTTGAGCCTGCAGCTTTAGGGTAAGGGCACACTGGGCGATTCGGGGAGATTTAGCCGCCTGGCGACTAATCGTCTCTACTTTGCAGCGACCAATCTCCCCGAATGCCTTCCCTCACTCTGGCTAAAATGAAAAATCACCGGTGCTAATCACACGCGGCAATTCGTTTTCCGAAGTTGCTGGAAACTTCCAGCGACTTGGGAAAGCGAATCGCCACGTGTGATTAGCGACGACGATTTTTCATTTTAGCCCGGCGCAGAGTGAGGGAAGGCGTTCAGGGAGATTGGTCGCCACAATGTCGAGGTGATTAGTCGTCAGGCCGAATCGCCCAATGTGCCCTTACCCTTATTGTACGTCGTCCTTCCTATTTTTGGGAAGCAACAATGGTAGCATTGTGCCAACGCTCTCAGGTCTGGGACTAACTTACTTCTGTTCATTTGAATTTCTTTTTGTTTACTTTCTTTATCCATGTCCAGTGCCGGGAGCTGTACTACTGTGTGAAGGAGAGCATGGAAAGGGCCGCAGCACGACAACAGAGCATAAAGCCAGGTCAGTGAAAATGAAAGTATATTTCACTGTTAGGTTACACAGGTAGTTGTAAGACTGGAAGATCTGTCCGCAGAGCTGTATGTTTCCTGACAGAACCAAACTTAATGAGATACACTGACACAAATGTAAAGCTGACCACAGACGCAAAGATCCGATCGTACGAATCAACGTATGATCGGACTGCCCCATCTCCCGACCTGCCACTAACCATTCAGATCAAATAAAGTACAAAAGAACAGATCAGCAATGTTCTGCCCCTGACAGCAATCGTACGAAAGTTATGTCCGACCAAAGCTGGTGACAGTCTCCCTCTGAAAATCGTACGATCAGCAATACACGCAGAGATATTACCCGCAGCCGACCTGTCTGATTGACAACAAGCGGTCTCCGCCAGACAAAAAATGACGGGACTCTCCACACACGGTCCGAAAATCGTACGAATCCTTGTTTTCCCTGCAGTATAACGCCATAGAAAAGGATATGGTGACCCCCCTTTGTAGTTTAGTTAAAACATATGAAATGCAGCCGCTGGGTCCATACATCAAGAAAGACATTACAGGTCAGCCAAAACAGGTGCGGTAAAAAAACGGCCAAAAACAGAGCTTAGCTGCAAAATTCAGGTGCTTTATTTTCATTACATGTTTCGAGCAGAGAGATCTTTTTCAGGTTGAAACTGCTCGAAACATGTAGTGAAAATAAAGCACTTTAATTTTGCAGCTCAGCTGTTTTTTTACCGCACCCATTTTGCTGATTACAAGGCTTTATTGGACAGAAGCGGTGGTAATTGGTCTAATTGAATCCTCTGTCTTTTGGTTTAAGATTACAGGTCAAGCTTTGACTTCAATTGTATCCCTGAGCCAGAACCTTAACATTACAATGGACTCCAGAGTCTACCGCTTTGTTCTTTATTGCTTCCAATTGCTTCGAGCTTCAGCACGTTAATCTGAGCTGGATGAACATTGCTCGGATATATTCTCTCTTTTCACTCTTTGCTTCTTGTCCCAGGGCCGGAACTTGGAGGAGAATTTCCCGTTCAGGACATGAAGACCGGAGAAGGGGGACTTCTTCAAGTTACCTTGGAGGGGATTAACCTAAAATTCATGCACAGTCAGGTATGAGGGGGCCATGTCGGTGGCTAGGGGGTAGTATGTGTTTGAGTGTCTAGCTTTGTGAGGAGTTCATTGTAAAACAGTGTGAATGCGAATATCCATTTGGACAAGGTCAGTTGTGATAGAACATAAAGTAGCCATAGTGACATGTTTAAGTGACTGTCCTGTGTTACTGCATGCCAAGCAAGGATTTGATACGGGGTGAAGTGTGTGGGTAGTGTGCTGGTATTCTTGTTTGTTGTTATTGGGGTGTATTGCTGTGTGTGTGTGTGTTGCAGTGTGCTAGGTATGACATATCCCCTTTTGCCTCTCAGCCTGTGTTTCCTTTGCTTGCTCTAGCTGTGTGACTCTTGTGCCTGTCTCTCGCTGTCTCTGCTCCATGCTTCTCTCTGCCTGCTTGGGGGTTTGTTTGATGCTCTTTGTAACCCTTTTCCTGGCTCAGCCTGACCTCTCCCAGCGCTGACCCTTCATACACAGATCATCCTCAGGTCACCCCGGGGCAGGATTCTATTGTCAGGTTGCCTTTGGGGGTCATCACAAGTCATCACAAGGCCACCCAGGGGTTGACGTTGATATAGGAGGTCTACAACATCTTGGGAGCAGTGTCATTTTAACCAACATGGATTTGGATGGAGCACATAACTCGCAGACTTGGCTGCAAACAAATTTATTGAATCACAACATGTTTCGGATCACATGGATCATTTTTCGTGTGAAGATACAAAAGTACCACCTTATAAAACCAACCCCACTTACAGCTCCACCCCTGTAAATGAGTATAATTGATTAATTAGTGCTGCCAAGTGATTCCTTCTTCCACTCATTAATAATCCAATGTTTGTGTCCGGACAAGCGGGTGCTGCCATTCACTCTGTCCATAATGTCCAAAAAAGTGAATATTACTGGCTGTTTCTGATGCCCAAATAAAGACGTTATTCACTCTTTAAATTAAATAAGTGCTTCCCACTACTTGACACACTGTAACATTAAAAAGTTGCACATTAAAATAACCAGCTATTTACACATAGTAACAAATGTTGCAAAGTCTAAAAATAATTGCATCAAACATGAGCAGTATAAATAAACTTGAATTTGGTACTTAAAGTCTACCTACCATTATCATCCACAAACATGTGAATTAACATAGGAATTATACCTAAATTCAGTGTACAAACACTGTCAATTAAAAGTTTTTTTCTAGAAATATTTAGGACTGGTAAGATGCCAGTTGGTAATTCCAGGGTCCCACATGAGCCACTGGACTAGAGCCTGCAGTAACCACCACTCAATGCTAGATCCCTACACATCCCACCAGTATATTCCCTATATCCGAGTCCAAGCAGTGCCTGCGCTTCGTGCTGGGTGAGGAGCAGGGACGGATCTGATGACCAGGGGGCTCCATTTTTCTGGCCTCCCACTGTCAATGTTTTTGGTTTTGGGCTGTGTGTTGCTGGGCTTGGAAAGTGAAGGGGAGGTGTGGTCTCGCTGTGTCACTAACAGTCTCATTTCTCTCCCACGCTCACTCCTCCTGCAAGGAGCGGAAGGTACTCACTCTGCCGCCATCTTTGCTTCTCGCTGCTCCCCCCCCCCACCTTCCTTCCCGTTAGTTTTGAGCTGTCTGTGTTGCCTCCTGTCTGACTTTCAATACCTGCCCCGGCTTTAGTTATGGTTTATCTCCTGATAATTTTGCTGTGTTAGGTTGCGTCTCCCTATTACTCCACAACTGTTTCCCTCACCCCATCCCCTTACATCAACTCTATTTATAGAAATGTTATAAATTGCACTGATAATCCCATACATGAACTAATCCATGTCTTCTGTCTCTCTCCCCTTCCCTCAAATCCGTTCCCATCCTTTTTATTCTCTCTCTCTTACTTTCTCTCACGCTCTCTTTTCTCACCTGCCTCCTTCTTTTTCATTTGTGCCTTTTATGATGATTTCCATTATGTTCTCATGCATTACTATTATCATCTCTCCCTCACCCGATACCCTTTTCCTTGTTTCCCTCTCTCCTCCAGGTTTTCATACAGCTGAATCATATTAAAAAGTGTAACACTGTACGGGGCGTCTTTGTCCTGGAGGAATTTGGTAATTACCGTCCTTGTGCTGCAGGGTCTGTATTGCAATGGCAGTAACACAAAACAAAGAGACCCCCCACCAGAGCCAGTTCTAGATGAAACTGTGTGCGCTTAAAATATGGGGAGGGGGTGCAGGTCTTTGCCTCTGGGTTATGGGGGAAAATTGTTGGGTCTCTGAGTTACTGCCACATATTCTGTGCTTTACCTTCTGTGACAGCTATGAAAACCTTCCTCTTCCAGATCAGGTAATGTTCAGCCAATACACAGTCCCTTTCTTTATAGTGAATACAGGGATGCTATTACTAAAACCTGACATGATTATGGCTAGTAATGCTCTATTTTCTACTGAAATTACTGCCCCAGACCAGAGGTCCAGCAGTCTTGGGGGGCTTTAAATTTGTCTCCCACTCCCCCCATCTTTTTTTTGTTACACCATCTTTTGAGTGTCCATGGCACTGCACATGCTCAGTGGGCTCTGAGCTGCTGTTGAGAAGCTAAGCTCAGGTGTCGTTGGAAATCATGATGGAAAAACAAAAATCCAAAGGATTTGATGAAGAATATCAGCCTTATATTGTGACTTTACAGTATATTCTCTACTATGTGTACTGTATATTGTGAGTCTGTCCCTAAGCTCAGTAAAGGTGGCCATAGACACGGAGATCCGCTCGTGCCAAACGAGCAGATCTCTCCCTGATTTACCCACATTTAAATGGGCGATATCGGTTGATCCTAGGGCCCTACAATCGGATCAGAATGGAGGCCAATTGGGCAGTCGGATCGAGGGACTGCATAAACGAAAAGATTCGGCCATGATCCAACAGGATTTTATAACTTGCCAGATCGGCATCTTGCCGACATGCAGCCAGATATCAATTGGTGGCTCTACACATGTTGCCGACTTGGTCTGTCGCCAGCTTTTATCGGCCCATGTATGGGGGCTTTTAGTGACAGCAGCACAGAGCATGTGCAGGTAATCAGCAAAAAAGAAGATAGGAAGCTACTGGGGCATCTTTGGGGACACAGATCCTTACTGCTAGAGGGCTGTGGAATCCTTGGGCTGGTACAGAAGCTCGAAACCTAAGGTTACAGCATTTCTATCCTAAGTCGTTTTTAAGCTTTAGTTCTCCTTTAAGACCTATCCGTGGGAGCCGTGACCTGTGTATGTTTTTACAATTGCTTATAGCATCACAGTTGGATCAGTAATTGAAGGGGAGATACTGACCCTGCTGTGAGGATTTTTCATGCTCGGAGGGTGTAGGGGTACATTCTGGTTGGTCATGTTTCCATTGCAGTGGATCTTGTGCCTAATGTCATTTACTGGTGATTTCTTTATCAAACCGAGTGAGAATGACCCAATATGTTTCATTTTAACCTATTTTTCACCTTTTCATTGTGACATTTCAATCTTTTCCTTGCTTTAGATTTTTTTTATATATTTTGTTTGTGTGACTGACCTCACTCCAATCATTAGCCCCGGCTTTCTACGTCAATTTTCTTCATGGCTCTAGTCGATCTTTCATCTCTGGGTGCTGTTGTTTTATCCGACACTCGTCTGCTTATGACTTTGTGACGTGGATGTCCCAGTTCTGTCTGTGATCACATTCAGTACCTCCCGCCCTGGGTGTCACCATTTGACTTGATCATTTGTTGGCCATAAAGGAGAATTCAACCATAAAGTAAAAAAAAAAAACCCTACCTCCCACCCTACATAGACCACACTCCCCCCCCCCCCCCCCCCCCGGCCTAGCTGCTACCCCTGGCAAATGCTCCTAAGTCTTTACTTACCCCTCGGTGCAGATTCTTTCCAATGGAGTTCACGGCAGCCATCTTCTTCTCTTCGTTAATCTTCGGGAAGTAAGTGCCTTAAGTCATGGAAATTGCTGAAGCGCCGCTCTCATTCCGAAGAGCCTGAAGATGGCTGCCATGAACTCCGCTGGACAGAATCTGTACCGAGGGGTTAGTAATGACTTTGGGGCATTTGCCCGAAGTAGTAGCTATGCTGGGGGGAGGAGGGAGGGGGTCTATGTAGGGTTGGGGCATTGGGTATTTTTACTTTAGGGTTGAATTCTCCTTTAAACAGAATCTTTAACCTGTTGTTCCCCTATGGATTTGTTATTTTTCCCTGTTTGTGTTTTTCAATTGTCTGTTTTGTCTCTTGGATCCGGTTTTAGTTCCTGAAACTAAAGAAGTGGTGAGCCACAAATACAAGACACCCATGGTAAGTACATATTGTCCGAGGTTTCAGTCTACCACTGCTTTAAAGGAACAGTTCAGTATAAAAATAAAAACTAGGTAAATTGATAGGCTGTGCAAAATAAAAAAAAATGTCTAATATAGTTAGTTAGCCAAAAATGTAATGTATAAAGGCTGGAGTGACTGAGTGTCTAACATAATAGCCAGAACACTACTTCCTGCTTTTCAGCTCTCTTGGTTTGCACTGATTGGTTATCAGACAGTAACTAATCAGTGACTTGACGGGGGGGGGGGGGGCACATGGGTCATAACCGTTTGCTTTTGAATCTGAGCTGAATGCTGAGGATCAATTGCAAATGTATTGAACAATTATGTGCCAGGTGCCCCCCCCCCTTATAGTCGCTGACTAACTCAGAGTTAGAGAGCTGAAAAGCAGGAAGTAGTGTTCCAGCTATTATGTTACACATCCAATTACTCCAGCCTTTATAGTTTGCATTTGTGGCTAACTAACTATGAGAAACTTTTTTTAGTTTGAACATACTATCTATTTATCTAGTTTTTATTTTTATACTGAACTATTCCTTTAAAGGACCAGTAACATCAAAAAATTAAATTGTTTTAAAGTAATAAAAATATAATGCAGTGTTGCCCTGCACTAGTAAAACTGCTGTGTTTGCTTCAGAAACATTACTATTGTTTATATAAATAAGCTGCTGTGTAGCCATGGGGGCAGCCATTCAAAGGAGAAAAGGCTCAAGTTACACAGCAAATAGCAGATAAGCTCTGTCTGTCTAATAGTGTTATCTGTTATCCATTAGCTAACCTGTGCCATTTAGCCGTTTTTCAATTTCCGCCATTGCTACACAGCAGCTTGTTTATATGAACTATAGTAGTGTTTCTGAAGCAAACACATCCGTTTTACCAGTGCAGGGCAACACTACATGATATTTTCATTACTTTAAAACACTTTCAGTTTTTGGTGTTACTGTTCCTTTAAAGGATAAATAAACCTTAAAAATAAGTGAATGTAAAATTGATGAGGGGGCTTTCTAAGCACTTTTGCAATGTACATTCATTATTTATTTATTTTATTACAAGATATTAAACATGTGCTGTTAATATGAATGAATTTTGTTCCAAAAGCGCCGCCTGCTGGCCAGTTTCCCACCAGTCTGACCACCAAGTAGTCAAGGAAGTTGTCAGGAGAAAGAAAGAGGCTGCTCTGATGTTTTTCTGCTTAGGGTAGATTTAAGAAAGGTTTCTAATTTCTTTCCTAAGCAGAAGAACATCAGAGCAGTCTCTTTCTTGACTACTTGGTGGTCAGACTGGTGGGAAATAACCAGCAGGTGGCGCTGTTGTAACACAATTCATTTATATACACAGTACATGTATCCCTTAATATCTTGGAATTAAAAAAAAAAAAAAAAACAAAAATAATGACTGTACATTGCAAAAGTGCTTAGAATAGCCCCCTCATCAATCTTAAATTCACTTAATTTAAAGGTTTACTTATCCTTTAACCGCTAATTGTATTGCTGTCAGTAGCCCATAGCCCGCAGTTGTGTATCTGCACATCAAAGCTTTCAGATCACAGTAGTAGATTATATGCGGCTGACAGCAATAGCCTTGCTGTATTCTGCAGTAAACATAAAGGCTTGTTGCATCTTTGGATGTAGAATATATTCAACAGGGTGTCACAAGATGATATATAAGGTGATAACTAGTTTACAACCTGTTACTTATGTGTAGGATGTGCCAGGAATTACTGGGGCAATTTGATAAGAGTAATTGGACTGGCGCATTTATTCAGAGGCTTATGGGCCGTTGGCTACTCACTTTGACTGGCACAAGAAGTCTGCGGTCACTCCCTAAAGTAGAGATGCACCAAATCCAGCACCCTGTTTGGTATTCGGGCCAATTTTGAGCAGTGTTTGACAGGATTCAGCTAAATGCCAAGTGTCCGGCTGAAATCCTTACAGTCGTGATGTTGAAGAATCCAAAAATGATGAATTTGGTGCATCCCTGCATCACAGTGCATAAAAGCACCCTGTGTGCCATAGACTCAAACCTTGTGTCACATGATCATGCAGTTTGATTTATACAGGTATGGGACTTATTATCCAGAATGCTCTGGACCTGGGGCTTTCTGGATAACAGATCTTTCCAAAATTTGGATCTTCTTACCTTAAATCTACTAGAAAATAATGAAAACGTTAAATAAATCCAATAGTCTGGTTGCTTCCAATAAGGATTAATTATATCTTAGTTGGGATCAAGTACAAGATACTGTTTTATTATTACAGAGAAAAAGGAAATCACTTTTAAAAATTTGGATCATTTGGATAAAATGGAGTCTATGGGAGACGGCCTTTCTGTAATTTGGATAAGGGGTTTTCCGGATAGCGGATCACATAGCAGACTCATTGCAATTGACCATTTACAGGCAGAACCATGGCAAAATATACATCTGGTTACTATTTTAAACCTCTTTATTTGACTTATAATAACATTTACAGCAATATTTTGGGAACATCAGGACAATATTTTTATGTAAAATCAAGGAAATGCACCCATAGAAATACGTTATAAATTGATGGGACCACAAATAAAAACATGTAAAATGCGAGGAAATGTAAAATCAGGGTACAGGTAAGGACCTGTTATACAGAATGCTCGGGACCTGGGGTTTTCAGATAATGGATCTTTCTGTAATTTAGATCTTTATACATTGTCTACTAGAAAATCATGTAAACATTAAATAAACCCAATAGGCTGGTTTTGCTTCCAATAAGGATTAATTATATCTTAGTTGGGATCAAGTACAAGTTACTGTTTTATTATTACAGAGCTAAAGGAAATGGGAGTCTATGGGAGACGGAACAGGTTGGAGCAGGCGCACACCCTCAACAACCCCAACGGATATTAAGCCTGGTGCTCAGTAATGGAGGCTTCGGCAATCTCCTGGTAATCCAATGGAACAAAAATACCGGCACACAAAGCTTTAATTCTTTGTGCGGAAGTGCAATGTTTCGGGGCCATGCTTGATAAAGGGGCGTGGCCAGTGAAACGTTACACTTCCGCACAAAGAATTAAAGCAAGGATTCCCCTGCAAACTAAAGCCTTGTGTGCCGGTATTTTTGGTCTATGGGAGATGGCCATTCCATAATTTGGGGCTTTCTGGATAATGGTTCTCCAGATAATAGCTCCCATACCTGTACTTAGAATCAAGGTTTCACTGTACAGACCATCTGGCACCTTGGGGTGGAATATGTAATGAGCTCCTCCAGTAAAACGTTCAACTGTTTCCATTACCTTCTTCAGGCCCATGAGATCTGCTACTCCGTCCTGTGTCTTTTCTCATACATGGCTGCCATCAGAGGAAAGGAGGCAGAGCTGAAGAGCAGACCCCCTCGGCCCGTGTCCAGCTGACCTATCACCTCCCTCGTTGACCACAACCTCGGTCTCCAGTCCGCCCCTTCCATGCAGCCGGCTCTTCAGACAGCAGTTACCTGGGTATATTGCTACAACATTCCCTCCAGCCACGGAGCCTGCACAGATTCCCATGTATTTGCTCCACTACATGTCTTGATAGCTTATATTTTTAAATATACCTCCCCTCTGCTTGTATGGCGTGTGCTTTGCGTGTTACTGGCAGTCGTGCAAGGAGTTCAGCTCAACTCTTCCAGATCTTCAGGTGTGTCTCCATTTTCTCTCGTTCCATGGTTCCACATTCATGCTTTATATATAGTGTGTTGGTGTTCTTGTCGCTGACTGCTAGGATAGGACTGAGTGGGGCTGCTTCAGTTATGGGGGAGGGGAGATGAAAACACATAGGCGTTTGCCAGCTCAAGCGCACACCCAGCTTCTCCATCCCAAGTGGAACCACCTGCATCCGAACCATTCGCTTCCAGCCTGGAACCTGGGATTCTCACCCACTTCTAGGGGTCCTGGTAACTTATGGGCAAACAATGGCTGAACTTGAAGCAGACGGAAAGCTTCATGGTACTTAATGTAAATACTTCGTATGTGAAACTACTGTCTGTATCTTTCCCTGGCACAAGATGTAAATATCCAAGTCTTTCTTATTTATAGAAATCTGTACAGTTCCATGAATGTGCAATAAATGGCATTCTGATGCAGTCCTCATTACACTTGACCTGATGTCTTATTTTGGGTGTCCACATTTTATTTCTCTGCCCATTCTTTCCTCTTTCTTAAAGGAACAGTAACACCAAAGAATGTGTTTATTTTAAAGTAATGAAAAATTAATGTCATGTTGCTCTGTGCTGATACAACTGGTGTGTTTGCTATTAACTCTACCATAGTTAATGGCATAAACAAGCTGCTGTGTAGCCATGGGGGCAGCCATTCAAGCACAGGTTACACAGTAGATAACAGATAAGCACTACTATAGTTTATATAAACAAGCTGCTGTGTAGCCATGGGGGCAGCCATTCAAGCACAGTATACACAGTAGATAACAGATAAGTACTACTATAGTTTATATAAACAAGCTGCTGTGTAGCCATGGTGGCAGCCATTCAAGCACATTATACACAGTAGAGAACAGATAATTACTACTATAGTTTATATAAATAAGCTGCTGTGTAGTCATGGGGGCAGCCATTCAAGCACAGGATACACAGTAGATAACAGATAAGTACTACTGTAGTTTATATAAACAAGCTGCTGTGTAGCCATGGGGGCAGCCATTCAAGCACAGGATACACAGTAGAGAACAGATAAGTACTACTATAGTTTATATAAACAAGCTGCTGTGTAGCCATGGGGGCAGCCATTCAAGCACATTATACACAGTAGAGAACAGATAATTACTACTATAGTTTATATAAACAAGCTGCTGTGTAGCCATGGGGGCAGCCATTCAAGCACAGGATACACAGTAGATAACAGATAAGTACTACTATAGTTTATATAAACAAGCTGCTGTGTATACATGGGGGGAGCCATTCAAGCACAGGATACACAGTAGATAACAGATAAGTACTACTATAGTTTATATAAACAAGCTGCTGTGTAGCCATGGGGGCAGCCATTCAAGCACAGGATACACAGTAGATAACAGATAAGTACTACTATAGTTTATATAAACAAACTGCTGTGTAGCCATGGGGGCAGCCATTCAAGCACAGGATACACAGTAGAGAACAGATAATTACTACTATAGTTTATATAAACAAGCTGCTGTGTATACATGGGGGCAGCCATTCAAGCACAGGACACACAGTAGAGAACAGATAAGTACTACTATAGTTTATATAAACAAGCTGCTGTGTATACATGGGGGCAGCCATTCAAGCACAGGACACACAGTAGAGAACAGATAAGTACTACTATAGTTTATATAAACAAGCTGCTGTGTATACATGGGGGTAGCCATTCAAGCACAGGACACACAGTAGATAACAGATATGTACTACTATAGTAGTACTTATCTGGCTACACAGCAGCTTGCATGCCAATTTTAGGGTGGTGGCAGACGGGGAGATTAGTCGCCCAGTGACAAATCTCTACAGCGGGTGACTAATCACCCCAAATGCCTCCCCAAATATGAATCGATTCATATTTCGTCTTCACGAGAAAACGTCGGAAATCCGAAGCAATTCATATGCCATCCTGAAGAAGGGGTTGACCCCGAAAGCTTGTGCCATTTACTGCTGTAATAAATGATTTAAAGGCATTGGGGAAGTTTCTGATGTGCTTCTAGTAGGACCCAAGTTATTGCTCGGGTCCTACAGGCCAATCCTTTGCCTCAGTGGTAATTGTTGTTGGGGCAGAGATGTCACATTCTGGAAGGAGTAAGACCTCAAGTTGAAAGGGCAGCTACAACCACAATAAAGTTAATGAAATGATGTGGTGGCTTATGGATATTAAGGATCAGTGAGATCAGAAAGGCCGGGAAATAGGAGAGGATCTGGATCTTAGAATCCTTTCCTATAGTTTCCAGGGAACTACAGTAGGTAAGACCATCCTCCTATCTATTCCACTCGTAGCTTTTTGATCCTTCTATGTCCTGTACCGCCCTGTCTTTGGCTTTAATGCTGTACTCCTGCCTTTGCAAATAATCCTTCTCTCCTGGTTCATAATCTGCATTCTGTCAGCAGGAGCTGATGTAGAAGGATCAGGATCAGCATTCCATATGTGAAACATTGGTCTAAAACCACCTCTCTGGCCAAACAGTCATCGGCTAAGAATGTTGTGCCTTCTGCATTTGTCCAAAATGAGAAACCCCATGACAGGACCCGAATTGCTGCTTACTCTAAAATAGCATTCCTAAACCAACAACAGGCACTAAAGATTGTGTCCTAGAATTCTGTAGGCCAGTTGGTATTCATTTCAAGTAATTGGAGACAGCCCCGGAATCTCTGGATAACAAGACTCACATTCAGTAGCTGGAGAGGCCACACGCTGGAGACACGTGTGGATGCTCCTTCTTGGTTGGCAGGTTAAATACAATTATTGGAGCATTTCATCCTCTGCAGGACCATTGCCTGTCATGATGTTGACCCATCTTATCCATGATCCATTCAAGAGATACAGGAAAGCCACCTGATATTATTCTATTAGATATGGTAGCATAACTTTGCAGTTCATAGCAACTGGGAACAGAGTATCTGCCATGTTCTGTGCCTGTATCTGTGTTACTACATCTGTGCTCCCCATTATGTTTCAGAAAAGGCTTGTCCAGAACAGCAAAGACCCCATCCAGTGCTTTAGGCACCCATAGGCAGGGCAGCCACATCGTTGTGGAACCTCTGTGTGGTGTCCATTGTCCTCCCAATACAACTTCTATTGTTGTGCTACTTCTGCTGGTTCTCTAGCCTACCCCCCATTCTAATATGTACGCCCCACCACCAAAATGTTGGTCCCTTGCTGCTCTAAGAAGCTCTGCTCTTCCATAAAGGCTCACCCATAGAAAAAAAGTTCCTGAAGCTCCCAAAGAACATTTCTTGTGCCAATGATGTTTCCTCAGAGGCAGTTTGGAACCTAGTAGTGTGTGACAACTCAGAACAAATGATTTCCATGCACAACCGCCTTATGAACTTGGTGGTCCCACTCTATGAGATTGTGTGGCCTTCTTCTTTGTGGTTGATTTCATGCCCCGGAACATGGCTAAAATAGCCGAACCCATTCATTAGAAGAGGTGTCCACATACCTTTGGCCATGTAGTCATGCATTTTCTTTATGGTTTGGTGGTCATTCAGAATAAATAAGGCAACTAACCTGACCCAGCGAAATCACTTGGACAAACAAGGTCAATGGCACAAATAAGAGCCTTGAAGTTGCAGTTCTTACCTAGGAAATGTTTGCTTTTCTGCATGATGATGTGATGCAAGGGTGACCTCCATCATTTATCAGGCTAAAAGGCAATGACAAATGGGACAGCTGCCCTCACTGCCACCCAAGTAAAGGTACATGCCTCATCAATAAATGATCCTGTGCTACTTTTCATTGGTAGAGCGAACTGAAAGACGATACTTGAAGACCCCACAGCGAGATGCTGCTAATCTTACCTCCCTGCCAATCACTGTGCCTGTAACAGCCCCCTCTGTAAGTGAACCCAACATCTATCAGTCTCCAGTTTCTCAAGTCTTGTCATAGGAGAAGCTGAAGTCTATGGGAACTAAGGCCCTGTGTATATGAGACTATGATTGCCTTTTAACACCTCTGAACAGCACCGACTGGGCAATACGTACTATAAATATTAAGATCTGAAGCTGTATCTGTGCTGACGATTACCTGAGGGTGAGTTACGACTAAGCATTATGTGGATATTGGAGAGCACTATATTGGAGAGGATATACTGTATTAGGATGCATTCGTATGGATCCTGCAACATGGGGCTTTTGAAGATAGGAAGGGAGCCCGTAGTCTTTTATATTTGCTCAGCCCCTTCCCAACCCTTTCCTTATAATCAGCTTATGGGTCACAGAAGAGTTTTATGGAGGATTTACACTACCTAAATAAATGACAGATTGTTTTTTGTTAGAACAGTCACCAAAATGTACACGGAATTCATTCTGTGTTATACATATATGCCGGATATTTCTCTTTAGCTGCCCAAGCACAGCCCACATTTACCAATAACTTGATAGATTGGTATTTTTACAATCTGGCCACACACATAGATGTCCAGAATACTACGATTTGGAAGGGCTACAGACTGCTTGAAGCCTGGCGAGCTTGAAGTATGGCAAGAATCTCTCTCTGGTTGTTTGGTTCAATTCTGATGCATCTCCACCAATTCGGCAGCTTATCTTCCCATGTATGGAGGCCTCCCCTATCGATATCTGGTCAAAAATATTCCAGATCTCCAGGTTTGATTTTTCTGTCAGATCGACTCATGCATATGGTCCACGCTCCAACTTTTCGTATCCCCATCATTGTAATGCGTTATGTGTTGCCCTAGGTAACACATTCCCACAATGTCGCCATCCAAGGTGGACCTGTCTTTGGCAAGATTCACTCATTTGGCGTTTTTGCCAAATGAGTGAATCTTACAGTGGGTTTCCCAATACAGTAAAAAATTAAGGAACTGCAGAACCTTGTTGGTCTGTGTGTTGCCGATTAAGATTCCAATTATGGGCCTATCCCCTTTGTCTTTTCTCTACTTGCCTAGATGGGAGTGGTTGTATATACGCTCACCCAAATTTACACACAAACATCTGTTTAGTCAAGAGAGCAAAAACCACCTCATCTACCATTACTAGGATATGGATTGATGAGGAACAAATGGCAGATAAAGAGAAGATTTGCCAGGAATATCAACAGACCCTTTCCTCATTCTGGTTGGCGATTTTTCTTATCTAATTCCCAAATTGGAACCACAGGAATACATGTAGACCTTGTGTTGCTATAGTGCCTAATCTTAGGAGCACAAGTTCTAACACTGGTTGTTCTTCTTTTACATGAACCCTTGGTATAGGCTTCATTTTCACTGTTCTGGTTGAATATTTTATGGAGCTGTTTTGGAAGGATATGACTGGGAATTGTAGTGAGGCCTGCTATGCAGAATGCTCGAGACCTGGGTTTTTCCAGATAAGGGATCTTTCCGTAATTTGGATCTTCATACCAGTGTACTAGAAAATCTTGTAAACATTAAACGAGTTTCCAGATAACAGATCCCATACCTGTACAACATTTAAGCGAGAGGCCTTAGGTTAAATGGCCAAGCAAGAATGAGAAAGGGGTGAGACTTCATGAGGACTTTATTCCACAGCATTTGTGCTCTAAAGCACAAGACTGAGGTGACTCCATCATGCCTTGCATTGATATTGCCGTAGGACCAGGCAACTGAATGACTCTGAAGACCACCCATACTCCTTTAAGTACAAAAATGGACAAATAAAAAGACTCTTTTCAACTACTCAGCACGCTGACATTTTATTATTTCTTCCACCTTCCAAAGTCATCTAATCACTTACACATCTCATATTCTATAATATCATACAGGCAAAGCCCTTATCCCTCCTGAGATCGGATACGGTATTTAACCTCTCCTGCCAATACCGACGAAAAATAATATCCACACCATTATAGCTTCTGCCGCTACAGATGAAGGCAAGGTTTATAGCGGACAGCACAGTGCACTTTGTTAATCTGTGAATCCAGATACATTGTTGTGTTTTCTTTATTAATATATTTAGTACGGTTTGAACTTGCTTCATCTGTGAATTTTACAGTCCTCTGTCCAGTTTCAGTCGCCTGCGAAGGAAAGAACATTGTGTTAGTCGGTGGCAAATATGAAAGGGGATAGTAAGAGGTGAAGCCAAATTGGAATTAACGGAGGTTGGTCTATTTTAGTGTAGTGTAAACCTTGGATTGTGGACCCTCAGCTGGTCACCAGTAAATGGCTTCACATGTATGTTGGGATCTCCCTTGTAATGAGCCTAAGGAACACTCTAACTCATCAGCTCCTTATTAACGTTAGGGGTCAGTGTTCCCTCTAAGCCAGTTGTTGTTGACTTTTTCATTTCAAGACCCATAGCTCATAACAAGGTTACAAATATTGGAAAACTGGTGTATCAGTCATTAAGCCACTGTTCCAAGAATATCTAGGATGACAAGCTTTCCAACCCAACTTTTACAACTGCTTGAGCTGGGCAGCCCTATCACAATGCTAAGCCCCGAAATGTATCTGGCCTGATGGTACCTTTGATACGTGGCACCTTGTGTGGCCTAGTTTCCCTCTTCCTATCCAACCCACCATTCTCTGATTAAATCTAATCTATTATTCCCTCTCACTTTTATGCTCTTTAATAGCTGTAATGCACAAAAATAATCACCTTTCACTTTCATAGTGGAAACCCCACACCGATAGATTAGTTACTTACCCGAAATCATCATGTGGGACTGTTACTGAGGAACTGTGAAGAGAACAGATAACAATTTGTTATTCCTGTGGTGCCGCCACCTCAAGAACCCACCACCCCAGCCGTGTATGCCAACTTTCCCTGTTGAGATTTTTCCTCCACAAGTGAAAACTTGTGCCCCAAAAAAAAAAAAAGATTTCTTGATATATGTCTGACATATCCATATTCACGACATCTCGCACACTAATGGACCTTCAAGCCAGGCTTTCATGTTTATGTTGGTGTATTCAGGTGTTCCAGTGTATGTAGAAGAGCAAATGGCAACTCTCCCTAAATCTTACTCTTCAGGCTTAGCCACCCCAGACACCACTCCAAATTCTCCTAGGTGGGCCGGCCCCACAGTTTGGGAAGCAACTCTAGAAGAATGCCCATCTAAGATCTAAGGTACGGAAGCCTCTCGACTCCTTCAGGACCTGTAATCATGTCTCATTGGATATGCTGTTGTTCATACTTACTCAAGATAAAAACTGAAGATGTAATTTAAAGTTCACACCAGACTTGGTTCAGTTGAGTCCTTTATAATATGCTTGACCACATGATAAAGTCTTTTCAACAGTTGCACTTCTATACATTTGGTTGTAGCTATAGCATAAAGAGGTTACTCCAGGCTTTCCCATACACTCACCTCGAACCTCCAGTCGGCATTCAGTTTCTGCCACCCCGTGCTCATTGACTGCTTTGCATGTGTAGACACCGCCATCGAATGGGCTTGGCTTCCTCAATTCCAATGTAAGCACCCCCTGCTTACTGAATGAGCGATACCGAGCCTCCATAGAAAGGTCCATCTTATTCTTATACCATGTAATCTTGGGCTGAGAAACAGTGGAGTAGAAAATGTGAGCAGAATTTAAAACAGGAATAAAAGGAAATATCCACACTATTTTATCAACAGCGTGTACAAATAATTCCCTTTACACAAGGGATGGGCGAATTTTTTCACTTTGTTTCGCGGCGGAAATGATACCCATAAACTTGTAACGCGTCTTGCGTCAAAATTTTTTTGACGCCCATAGACTAATGGGCGTCTGGAACATTTCACCGGCGGCGAATTTTTAGTGAAACGGGTCAAATTCGCCCATCCCTACTTACTACACATTTTAAACTTTTTGGACCTGCTACCTCATCCAACCCGTTTATCTGCAACCTTACTTTGTACCTGCTAGCCACCATAAACTGGTTCTTCATCATAGATTGGAAATCACCCACCATGTTCTTGCATATTTGTTGTAATGACCCACTGCACAATCTACTATGAGGCCCTTAATCCAACCAATAAACCCTTAATCACAGGTCATTATACCTTGGGTATTCCTCGTAGAGCACAGCTGAGGGTGGCATTGTAACCAGCGATAACAGAACGGTCATTCAATGGGTGAGTAAACTTAGGGGCTTCCTCAAATTCATGATCTTTGTAACTGGGAGGCTTGTAGTCAGTTCCTGCAAAAAAAGGTGAGAATTAGCTGAACCAGCCTTAAAAAGATCGTCCTGTCGGTAATTTTATAGATTTTAATGCAGGAAATCTGCTCTGTGTATAGAGCCTAAGAGGCAAAATTTTTGACTCCTTAACTATCCAGACCAGCATTTTCAACTGTACCATTGGTAAATGAGCTCTACAGTGTAAACCCTATACAACAAATATCAATAGCACGTTCAGGAAAGGACCATGCCCAGAAGTGAGTGTTTCCCTTTTATTGAGGCATATTTATATTGGCCAATAAGCCATTTTTGCTCTTACCGATTTTTTGGATATAGGCGCTGTTCTTGGATGTGCAAGGATTCTCGCTCAGGCCACACATGTTCTCACTGAACACGCGGAAGAAATACTCGTTGCCCATGATCAGATCTGACACAACGCAATGTGTTCGCCGATAGTGCTCAAAGACTGTGAACCATTCCTGCAAACACATGTGAGCTGTAAGCAATGCTTTAAATGGGGGGGGTGAATTACTATTGGCTGTCCTTTCCCTACCATTAACGCTATGTACCTGTGTGAGAGACCCAGTGGAGGTTTGCACTATTGGATCATAACATATTTGGCCAGACCTGGTGCTGATGGCCATCTGTGTTGGTCTGTTCTCCAAAACATGCAGAAATATGGATCACTGGCCATATGGGTTTTCCATTTTGATCAATGCCAAGTGACTTACTTCTGCTTGTCCAGACCCAACACCTGAGGGTGTCCAAATGTTGTAGCCTACACTGCTTTGACCTTGTATTTCCATAGAGGCTTTCTCCTTTTTTTCTTAATCTCATCTTTAGCTTCCTTCTCTTACAACTCACCATGGTCTTTTTATCTGCTTTCTGGACCGTGTATCCGGTGATTTCTGTGTTTCCATCATCTTTAGGAGGAACCCATTCCAGTGCTACATTGAATCCCCAGATTTCTACAAGCTTCAAGTTCTGAGGGGCACTAGGCTTATCTGAAATGTCAGAATTCAATATGGTTAGTACAGAACCCACTAAAATAGTTTTTCTCTTGCTTTAGAATGGTTCCTAGCCACCTACCCACTATTTGGATGTGGATGGTGGCCGAGTCCTCGCAATTCTCGATCTGGATTTGAACCTTATATTCCCCAGAATGATCACGTTCTGCTTTTCGTATGAACAAAATGCTGTCAGCTTCGCTGTTGCGGATTCCAATTTGTTTTGGATCAACAGGCTGTCCATCTTTCAGCCAGGTCACCACTGGGCGTGGCTTACCCTGCACCCCAAAATAATTCAGTTATTATATTCAGGATACTAGATACACCTAGTAAATACCTACTGGCATTATTAAACCATTAACAGCCCTGTACATCTCATCATACCACTCAATGACATCATAGAACTGCTAGGTCACACCACTTCTGGCTCCCTGTAGGGCAGTGGTTGACATACAGTCAGTTCAAGACTCCTTTTGAGGGCCAACATTTGGCCAAGTTTCCTCTCAGCCCATAACTGAGTTGCAAACCTATGAAAACACTACTGAAGTAGTCAATCAGCTGCCCAGAGTTCCAATAATATTTAGATAAAAACCTTTTTTGCCACAAGCCTTGTCTTATTAATGGGCTTTCAGCATTCTCCCAAAATCTTCCTCCAGGTTGTGCCCAGCCAAGGCTCTGACCCCTACTGTGGGAGGCTTTATTGGGGAAAAACTCTGCTGCAGAGGGACATTATACACAAGAGCCCATCAGGAGGTCATAAGAAGAATGTGGTCAGATAAAGGTATAGTGTCCATTTATGGAACATTGCAATTCCAAATGTTTTGTTTCATACCCATTGAGTAACTTATTGCCCACAAGACAAAATGCTCAGAAATTCTCTATGTCCCATTGTTCTTAAGCGAATTTCCTGCAAAAGGAACATAAGTCTTTAAATCGTTCCTCTTTGCTTTCTGTTGCTCTCCATAGTCGGCTTCCCAAACATAAGAACACATGCAAGCGCAATCTCCCGTTAGAGTCATCCCTGCCAATCATATTCCTGTTATATATTGTAACATGAGATTACTCTGCAGCCTTTTCTTGCCAATATTATACTGTAGTCACAAATCGGAATGACGGATGTAGTATTTGAATATGACTATGAAGATCTTCATTCATCCAGGTCATGGTATAGAATAACTTATACTAGATAGGATTTGGATGTTTGTCTACAGAGAAGATGGCATGAACAGGAAGTTGGGTCTACACAAAGCAGACAGGATTCTTATTGGATGATCATTGTGTACCTGGAAGGGAATGACAATGTTCACTGTTTCCCCAACTTTCTTGATCAGTTTCTGTCTCAGATATCGTGGTAGCCAGATCTTTGGACGTTCTAGGAGGGAACCAGAATAAAAGTAAAGTAAAAGAACAAATATATACAGACCTAACTTGTCTTTGTCTGGCTTAATAACAAACAAATGTAGCTATTAATATAGTATAATTGTCCATGGTGAGATCATGCCTATTTGCTATTGTAGATATATTTGGAAGCACAGTCTGAAGGTCACTTTGGGTGAGACTTAGGATGAACATTTATGTACTGCCTTGGGTATTCTTGGAACTATGAGTAAATGACTGATACACCAATGTTTTCCTATATCTCTAACTGAAGACCTTACACGAAAAGGCACATCAGTGATCTAGGGATTGATTTGTTTGCCCTTCTGGAGTCTGAAGTCCTCTTGTGCAAATAGGAGGTGGTAGTTACTGGTGCAAAAAGTTGATATGGAAGCACATGCCCATGATTAAGGTGGCGAGGTCACCAAACGAGCAAATATTTCCCCCGATATTCCCACCAAAGGCAGGTGATATTGAGCTAATCCAAACGTTTGGCCCTCCTTGGGGAATGCAAGGCAACGGAAGGAAGACTGCATCAACTAGTTGATGCGGTCCTCAATCGGGCAGGAAAGGCAAGCCTCCCTGATCAAGATCTGGCAGGTTTTTGGCCAGATATTGGTTGGGCGGATGTTGAGGCCCTATACACTGCCAGATAAGCTGCCTGATCAGTCTAAAGGGCCTGAATTGTCATCTTAAATCTGCCCATGTACTTAGTCTACTGGTGTTAAGAGCTGCCTGTATATGCACAAATTTATTGTGCAAATAGGTCAGTCTTTAACTGAACCGATGATGTCTATGTGTGTGGATCTCCAAACTTTCTTCCCTACCCTATAGCCAGGTCTTGGATTTGGGGTCAGACAGCTAATCAAGCTATAGGTTGGAACAGAACTTGTATTTCTGATCTGAAAGCTGCACCCTGTTGGATTATGTTGCCCAGGCAGTGAGTAGGCCACAATGTTATACTGCACTAAGCTCTTCCAAGTGTGTGATAGTGTTTGTATTGGCTGAATTCCCTCTCTGTGCCCTTTGCTTTCTGTTGGACATTGGCTCTGGTCAGAGAACATCCAGCTGACAGGTACAGGCTCTTCTATTATAAATATTGTTGGATTATTTTACATGTGGTGTTGATCCTAACAGGAGATTCCAGCTGGGGGGGGGGCTCCTTCTGTATGCCTGCCAACTGGTACATATCCAGTTCCAGCTGAACTCTGATTCTCCACTGCCAGCCGTTCTGGGGATGCTGGAAGCTGCAGATCCCCAGATTGGTTACATGTGGAAAGAGTGATGAGGTGGCTGAAACTGCAGGAATAGGTGAGGTTGTGATGGTTTACTTGGGACCCCGAGAGACAATTAGTTCTCCAGTCCAGTGTACCCTTTCATGACACTAGTGCACAGAGCTTTATAATACTAATTAGCACTAGGTGTAGTAGGCATTAAGCTGGTGGATCCTTCAATTTCCACAAATACGTGCCCACTTCTACAAAAAAAACAGGATTTGCCCACAAGCGGAACCAGTTTAGTGCTATACCTCCTTGCTACCTCCACACACCACTGTTTGTCTAACCCAGTGGCTGTGTATCCCTGTGCAGGGCTGACCATCATAAATTATGGGGTCCCCTACACTGCCTAGGTTATTAGTACTGACTGCCTGGGCATCATGGCCAGTGGGCTATGCCAACTAAGACAAATGAGCACAAAAATGCTAAATCCCTGCCAATTCCCCCAGAATCCCAGTCCCATTTTCAGTGTGCAAGTTGGAACACTGCATCTATCTTCAAAGAATCCCCACCTTTCCCCCAAAATGATGGCCCTGCCCCAGTACAGGTGAGTGCCTGTAGGACACTTACGCATGATTTCACGGATGGTTACAGGTTCTTTCATGGTACATGGCTCGCTGGGTCCTGCCAGATTGATAGCTCGCACTCTGAAGGCGAGTCTCTCTCCGGTCGGCAGGTCACGGATCATGACTGAAGTTCTCTCTGTGAGGCCTAGCAGTGCTGGGACCCACTCTGTGGCTGAAGGGAAAATGGGAGAGGCAATTTTTGGGGGTTAGAAGGTTAAAGACTTGGAAACTAAGCAGACATAGCTACCAGGCTAGACTAGACACTGGGATACCTCATACCTATTGTGGAATTAAAGTCAGATGGCAGAGTGACAGGTTTCTGTGGCATCCTATTCACATCGATAGGAATTCTCAGATCTGCCAGGATCTCACAGTGCTGAGTAACAGCTGCCATTGCTTTACACTGCCCAACAACTGTTAGGGCTTCCTGAGAGTAACAGCTGTTCCCTCTGGAATCCTCTCATATATATTTGTCTTTGGCATTTCAGGAGCATCATGCGAACTGAGCTGAACATCTCAGGGGTAAAGGAGAGAAATCAAGTATGTCCAACCATCTGCAGTTTAACTACAACGCCCAGCATCCCACCGGTGGCCAAAGTGTAGTCCAACAAGTACTAGGAGGCTGCTGGTTAGACATCCCTGATTTATTGATTCCCCACCCTTAAAGGGAAACTCCAGCTTCCAAACCAAAATTTGATAAAAAGGCCGACATAACACAGAAACCCCTAATATATCCATCACAGTTATCGGTTTCTTCAAAAAGTATGAATAAATGCCATTTTCTAGGCTGAAATCCAGCTGTTTAACAGTTCTTCTCTTTCTGCATCATTTGAAATCCTGGCAGGGAAGGAGGGACTAAACACTGATGTTACAAAACGTCTCCACAGCTTACAGACAGCATGCAGGAACTACATAACCCACAATGCATTGCATTGTGATGTTGCATTGTGATGTTCCTTATTGAAATCACATGTGCCAGTAGAAGCAATAGACACGGGTCGGAGGTTCTCCGGGTTTGCCGGTTGCAGTTCATTCGCGGGTCTTCTCAATAGCGAGTTTTACTCCTTTTTTTCTGATCATGCCTACTTTCAATGATGTCACTTCCAGTTTACAATGACAGTACTTCCTGTTTTTTGATGGTCAGTGGGGTTGCGGATAAGGTACTTGCGGGTCAGGTAGTGAATCCAATCGGTTAAGTATGCGGGTTGCGGGTCAGGTTTAACAAATTGGTTCCGCGTAGGCTGAGGACAGCTGGCTGTTGAAAACAGTAGTCAGCCAGCTCAGCAAAGTAGTCAGAGAGATCAGCAGGAGAGCAGGGGGCTAGGCTTAGGGAACTGTTCCAGAATATTAAAAATCATGCAAAGTCTACAGATTTTTTTTGTTGATGTATATTGCAAGGTTGTTTGAAATTATGTTTACTTTTCAAAAAGCTCAAGTTATGTTTTTGTGAAGTTCCCCTTTAAGCTGGTTGCCGATTTCCAGAGATATGTATGTCAGGCAATTCTACCTGATCCAATAAGCAAAGATCAGCTTTGTAAAAACTAATGTCCAGCCAAACAAAAAGGGGAGGAGATGGGACTGTGGTGTGGTGCTATTAATGGTTGAGCCGTGATGTAAAAAGGCCAGATTGGAGGGGCATTTAGTGGGTAAGGTGAGATGATAGTGGGTCTGCAGGGATATAGGCTGGTTTGGAAACAAGGAGTGTAGCGGTAGGGAGCACATTGGTCCAACATATTCCATTAAAGACAAGGATCCTTAAAGTAAAATTGTTCAATGAACCTTGCACTGTTCTCCAGGGCCATGGCCCATCTTAATGCAAGAGGATCCTCCAATGAGATCTCTGTGTTCTTTGTTCCTGCTATCACTGCTGAATAGCATACATACATATAACTTCTAACACTGGAGAACTAGGCCAGACGATGAGTTATCTCTCTCTCTGTGTTCCATAAGCAACGACTGCCATAGCACTAGGCAGGATTGTGATTGGAGAGTTCTTCTGTAATTAAGTCGATGCCATCTTCTTGGACAGGGCGATAGAAGAGTTTTATGCAAGGTTGACATGCTTTAAATAGATGTTTCGGAATTTTTATCCCTAACCATCTGTGTTTTATAATGGCAGATGGAAACATAATATCTTTGAAAACTGTGGGCTGTTCCAGGACCCACATGGACTTGGCCCAAGTCGCTGTGAATCCTAAGCCGACCTATCTGTATTCTGGCTGAGTGACTGAAGAACGTGCCCTGGCTGGTTAGCGGTGTCAGTCGGAGAACACGATGCGCAGCAGCCACGGGAAAGCGGAGATGGCACATGGCATGTGTCCAACCCCAATCATTATAATTCATTATCATCTGTCTTAGGGCCAGAAGGAAATAGATCCAAAGTGAATATGAACCATCAGATCAGGTAACTCATAAGTCCAAATAATAGTAGGATTTCCATCTTTGTTGGCTACTTTAATTGAAAATTCTTGGGCACCTTCTAAGACAGATAAAAAAAGCACAGTGACTACTCATAAACTGGAGTGTTTTTCCTGGCACTGTACTTGCGCAGCAGGTGATAATAATAATAAAGGGACACTTGCTTTACAGTAGAAGCTAACTTTAAATTAAAGGACATGATGTAGGCTAAACACACACACACATAAATATATGATATTTTCAGAGAACACAGTGCTACATATAACTTCCATTTAAACCCCTACAGGCTGTGTGGGAAGCCATTTTTCTTTAAATGGTTGACTTCCTGTTTTATAGGCTCAGCAGGAGCAGGAAGTAAGTGTTGAAACACTATAAAAAGGACATGTAAACATACTCAAGTCTCTCCTATTGCCCCCGCCAGCTCTCTGAGTCATGCAGTCTAAACTCAATATATGCAAAAGGATACTCCAAGAAGAATCCAAGCTACCGGCTTAACTATGTCAGTCACCCTGCTGTTATCTAACCCAGCGAGATTATAACTTGCTGATGTTACTCTGTATGAGCCAAGAGTAACAGCAAGATGGCAGCTAGGCAACTAGAAGGTAGGAGTCGTATTGGAGTATATTCTTGCATTTGTCATTACACCGGACCACTGGGGATTATGATGGCAGAGGGTGACCTGAACTTCAACAATCACTTTAATGATCACATAGAGAATAAAAAACCACAAGCTCAGGTGTATCTATAAAGTAGATAATATTTAAGCACTTACACCCTTCCTTGCAGTATTCCACAGTGTAGCCATCGAGGCCTCCTGCACCAATGCGCTCTGGGGGTCTCCACTTTAAGCTTATGCTGGTGTCACTGACGTCATCCACCACCAGCATGGTGGGCTCGCTGGTGGGAGCTAAAAGAATAGAGAATTATGTAAATGTCATAGAAAATACGGTTGAAACTATTAGGAAAAAGTAAATTGAGTTGCTACTCCAAGCTTATAATATATAAATACACCTCTTACACTTTCTGACTTCAGCTTATATGCTTGGGAGTAATAAGGGGAAGCAGTAGTTGGGAGCAGTGGAGGGACTACCTCAACTGCACAAACATCCTTGTCTGCCCCATGCAGGCCTGGAACTAGGGGTATGAAGAATAGGGGCTCGCCAAGGGCAAAATTATGGGGGGGGAGCACTTTTAAGAGGTTTTTCTTTTTTTTTAAACCCTGGTTTGCATGGCCTTTAATATTTTTTCAATCTTATAAACCGCCTCTTCCAACCCCCTCTTGCCTGTGATTCGTACTGTGGGCAGAAGCACTGCCCACCTCCCTCTTTGCTGCTGCTGCTGGCACAGGTAAACCGATGGTTAGGGGCTATATGATGGGTTTTTGGCTGCTGCTGGCACAGGTACATATTTGGGGGCAATATGAGGGATTGGCTGCTGCTGGCTCAGGTATATGGGGCAATATGGTGGCTGCTGGCACAGGTACACAGATGTTTGGGGCAAAATGATGGATATTTGGCTCCTGCTGGCACTAAGGTGGCAACCCTAGCTGGCACAGGTACAAATTAGGGGCAATATGATGGATTTTATTGGCTGCCGCTGGTATAGGTACAGAATGGGGGAAAAATATGATGGATGTTTTGGTTTATGATGGCACAGGTACAGATTGGGGGTAATCTGAGGGATTGACTTCGTTAGCACAGGTAAAAATGGGGGCAATATAATAGGTGCTGGCACAGGTACATGGGGCAACATGACGGCTGCTGGCACAGGTACAGGGGGCAATATGAATGGTAAGGTGGGCGATGGTAATGCAGGACCGGGTGGGGGGGCACTGGGTGCCAAAATACTTTGGCATGGCCCTGGCCCCATGGGATGCCTGTTGCTCTTGGAAGTATGCCTGAACAGTGCAAAATGTACCCCAGGACTAAGGTACCAACACAAAGTTACTTTGGTCCTATGTCTTTAAAAAGGGTATCACTGGAATAAAATACCCATGGTGAACACAAAAAATTACCATCTCACAACTAAGGATAGTTCTATATCGTCTGGAGTTTTTTTTTTCCACCATAACTCCCAGCATCCCCTAGAAAGCCAAAAGCCCCACCCACATCAAACCATACACATATTCCAAACACATATTTTCACTTTCCCCAAAGAGCACAGGGCTGAACAGTGGGGCAGTTTACACGAACCCACCAACGAAATGTCTTTTTTTGTCTCACCAGTGTTAGAATCCCATCAACTGCAACCACAAACCTGGTACAGCTAATAAAAGCAATGAGTGCATTGTTCTAACAGCGACCTTGGGTGCTGGTCCTATCATATTTCCCATTTAGGTGCTTGACAGTAATGGGAGATGCACGCAATAGTGATTATTCTTTCTTTAAAGAGACAGTAAAGTTATTCTCTTTGTAAAACGATCTACAATAGATCTACAATAGAACTACATTTTTTTGGGCGAGGGATTTCGGAGGGCACAATTATTGCTATTAAGCAGTAAGTGATAAATGTAAATGTCACCAGTCTTTTTAAACATATATGTAAATCAATCTATGTAAAGTTTACATTACAAAAGTATAACAGCAACATCTTAATTAGCTATAAACAGAACATTTTTTTTATTATGGTTCCTTAAAAGGGGAGTCTTATCAGGAGAACATGTTCCATATATATAATTCTTCAGAGCTTTTTTAGTATGGACTTTAAGTCATTGGAAGCAAAGCTCCACAGAAGGATTTGGAGACGTTTCATCACAATAATATAAAAGATCATGGTTTCCTCTCACCAAAGAAAGTCTAAGTAGCCACAACTGATCAAGGATTTTTATTCTACAAGCCCCCATGTTTTTAAGGGTGGGCCAACATAAGTGCAAATGTCCTCCAACAATAGAAAACATCAATGCATTTTTAATTTCTAATAATAATTCTTGGACTGGACAGGTGACTCTGAATTAAATTTGGGCCCCAGGTGAAATAAAAAATAAGAGACAAAGAAAACACAGCTAATCAACACAAGAAAAGACTCAGCCTTTAAAAGCCAGCATGCAGATCCATCAGTCCTACCATACTTCCCACCACATTCTTCTGAAAAAAATACTCAGCCTTAGATCATCATAGAGTACAGAGATTTCTCTACATGGATCTGAAGATCCAGTGGCCAATGTTCTAGTGAATGTTCAGACCTTTAATTTCTTTCAGAGCTTTCTGCCTCCTCTCATTTCTTAAAGCTTGAAGAGCAGCTTCAGGATCCTCGAGGAGCCTAGAGATACGGGTCATGGTGGGGCTCTGTATCTGCTGATGGAGGTCTCTATAGACACTGACACCAAGCTCCAGGCAGAAGTCCTAGAATGGCACAAGTATGGCAGGGATCTACTCGTCTAGAATCCACATCATTGCACAAAGGGGAGGGTGGGCCGAGGAATGAGCTCCACATTAGAGATGACCCAAACTCCCCACCCCTTCCCAGTAGCAGAGAAAATTTATTTGCATACTAAGCCTCAATCTTCGTCCTCATGCTGTCACCTCTAATTTTAGATGCCAAGAGCTCAGCACATTCACGAAACTCAAACCATTGGACATGAGAACATTACAGGCAACAGAAATGGAAGAAAAGACACAAAATAAAATAAAAAGCCAAAGAAGAACCAAAATGAGGGGTAAAAGAAACCTGTGCCATGACCTTCAGTTATGAATGCAGACATGGCAAATCGTACCATGTTAGTGACAAGTGTATCATTGCCTCAAAGGTGACTTTAGGTAACATAAGATTTTAGGAAAACTCACAACATATTATAAGCTTGGATGGGCCCAACAGCTGCTCCTAATCCAGTATAATGTCACGGAGATTTGGCACAATCACTTGCTTTCCCTCTTCTCTACTGTGCGTCCGTCTGGGAAAGGGGCGCTGATCATTTTACACATACAGTATTTATGTGGAGGCTACTCTTAGTTTAGTTACTCAAAATATAACTTTTTCTTCTTTGCTTATTTTCATCCAGTTCCATTTTTTAGAACATTGTGATATCACCAAAAAAACAAAACAAACAAACAATGAAACCAATGAAGTCTATGGAATTTGACGAAGGAAATCCAAAATACTAATTGCCTGATTCATTTGAGCTACATAATAGACACGAAAGGTGATATCACAATGGCCAAAGTGCTTTGTAAAATTTACCATGCCTTTACTTAAAATGTCACATTTGTTGCCACAGAAAAATGTGTGGTTCAAACTCGAAACAAGGCACAAGCAGTGCTACAAAATAGGTGCACAATTTGCACAACTTCATGGAAAAACGAACCTCATGAGGATGAGTTGTGGTCTAGAGAGTCTTAATTTTGTGTGCTGTTGTTTAGGGGGCTGTTAACACTGTGGGTAGCAGGGTGCACCACCCCTCCATTTTTTTGTACTTTGCACCCTGCCTTCCACTCTAAATGAATTGCTGCTGTCGCCCCCCATAAATGCAGCATTGTCTGTGTTTGGCAGCTCTATACTAACGAGGACAGAGGAACAAAGGTGTCCACTAGTGATGTCGGGGCTGGCCTGAAGCCTTCGGGACCTGCGGGTCGGCTGGTTCTGGCCAACTTTCACAGTAGGACCTTGGGCAGCCCTGCCCCACTTCCGCCTCTACGCGTGCCTTTTTGATGTATTTACACAGGCCCCACACAGGTTACAGCAGGGCGGGCATGTAAAGAGGGGAGTGCGCCATCACTAGTTTACTCGCGAGTCGGGGGGGTTTGGGTCGACCTCGCATGCTTCTTCACGGGAGGCCACCGTCAAATGCCAGTTTCTTACTTCCAGGTTCGTCTTTTATAGACGCTGCGCCTGCTCGCCCTACCCCTTTTGTGATGTCATTGGCTTCTATAAAAGCAACCCGGAAGTGCGGATGCGGGTGGGCGCGGGCTAAGGGAGGGTGGGTTAGGGTCTGGAAAATCCCTAGGGCAGATGCAGAACACAAAATAAACCCTGGACACAACGGTGGTCAATGGCAGTTGTAAAGTACAGGGTTCCCTTGTGTTCGTAGTTTTGAGAACTACTACAATATTAATGCTAAATGCTACATTGGCGTGGTGCACATTCCTCCTGCATGGCATTTTCACAGATGCAATATTTAATCTTGTTTGCAGTTGGTTGTCTTGCGCCTGTCAACATCGACTATTGTATTGTATTGTATTGCAGTCTTCTACATCCGAGGCAAACAAAATACTTGCCGTTGCTCATATCATAACCTGTCTAATGGAAGCCATTTTTCTGGGGCTACTGCTGCTCAAACTAAACCCAATGCAATTCATCATAATTATATCCCCCACATTTATACAACATTTCTTCTCAATCATCATGCACTGCCCCAGGCTTTCCTAGAATCATTTACATTCAAAATCAACAATGTTGCACGTCTGTCCTTCACGTCTGTGATCAAAAAGTACACTCTTGGTCTACCCACAGGACCTTCTCTTCTGTTCTTCTCCCATGTTACACCTGGTCGGAACTTCCTTACCTTTACATTATCCAACCTAATCTCCAAAATTCATGTGACCTCTTCCCACCCCACAGGAGGCCTACACCTTATGTCTCACTGCCCTTGACCCTTCAGATGATAAGTCCATGTAGACAGGTCCTTCCCTAGTTGTTTATTGCCATGTTTTGATTTGTATATATAATCTGTACTCTTCACCAAGCCTGGACAGACAATGTTTGGGTTCTGGTAAATACCAGAGGAGCTGCTGTAAGGTGCCATAGACAGTTACTATCTAGTGGGCTGGTGGGGGGCTGTTTGGGTCTCTAGGTACTTAGAATACCAGGGCCTATTTTGACTCCCAGTCAAGACCTGCTCTCTACAATCTGGACTGGACACGGTATTTGGGGGGTAGAAGACATTACAGCATGGCTCAGTGTAGCACATCGATTCCTAATAATTCCAGGGTTCCCAAATGGTGTCCCTGCACTGGATCACTCACTTTGATTCTGAGGCCAATGGCTTTTATGAAACAGGTGCAAATTTAGTATCAGTTTTAAGGCAACAGGTGGTAATTCTGCAGTGCTGGAATCCTAAAATGCGGCATTATTAGTGCACTGTGTAGTTGTTTAGTCAATGGGATTAATTAGGAAAGTGCAGAATAAGGGGGAAATTAAGGGGGATAAGCAGGGATTTTATTTAGCCAGAAAATGTCACAAGGTGTTTCTAGATTTTTTTTTCTAATTCTTCAGTATTTATCATTTGTTTCATGAATTTTCTGCAATGGGAAAATGTGAAGCAGTTCATTGTACAGAGCGAATATGATTAAGTTTCCTTACATTGCAATAGAAAAGGGAACTATTAGTGTCTGTTTTCCGTACTTCAATCGGAACAATGTGCCACAAGAATGCTGTCGTACAAAGCTTAGAGGCCCGGAGCAGTAAAAATGTATATTAGAGAACTCAATAAATTCCTGGCATAGAGTATTCTTTACAAGAAGAGAAGTGATACTGGGAAAGATCATGCAGTGAATTTGTGGGATGTGATGCTTGGGTGTATTATTTTACAGAAAGAATTGAATGCTTGGAATAGACACCTAGCAGCAGGGTTCAGGACTAATATAGTAAAAGAATGCAGAAATGCTCTGGAGAAGCACAGGGCTACCCTGACGTAACGGTGACATAAACTGGATGTAAGTGTATTTTACATATTATTCTTGTCTTGATCCTTAATTGTTCTATTAATTAAATTGTATAGGTATGGGGTGTGTGTATGAATGCTGGGTTTTCATTTGGAGGGGTTGAACTTGATGGACTTTGTCTTTTTTCAACCCAATTTAACTATGTATATATGTATGTATAGTACTTCTTAGTTGCTCTTTGGCGATCAATAATGTGCCATTCAACGTCTTCCATAGACGAGATTTAACATATTTACAGGCTGTAGTAAAATTACAATGTCTTCTAAAGAAGCCATGGAGTCCATGAGCATACTGTAGGCAATAAAAATGTCTTGCTCCAGATGAAAAGCTCCGCTGTAGACCAAGTTCTTCATCTACTATCTCTTTTTTCTTCCATGTTGACCCGTAATGGGCCATTCTTTGTTCTTTGTACACACTACGTTGTCTAATTTAGTAGCGCTTTTGACTTACAACAATATGTTTGTGCAGACGGCACACAACTCTGTCTCCCTACAGCTGACCTACCACCTTCATTCCAGTCTCTGGTTTCAAACTGTCTCATGTCAGCTCCTTCCTGGATGGCGCCTGCTAGTCGTCATCACTGTAAATCATCCCAAGTAACATCTTTCTCTGTCACTGTCAACAACACCACCACCATTCACCTCGTTCCTCAAAATGAACTCTTCCCTTTTTTGCTCCCAGAATATTCAGACAACTATGTCCTCCTCTACAGCAATTCTTTAAACAGTAGACTGGTGTCCTCATCCTCTACATTCTTACATGAACTTCTGTAACGTACTGCATGCATATCTCTTTGCCATTTATATTTTCTGTTTTGAAGCCATTTAAACGTGTAACTACATGCAAATCAACTCTGTACTTTTGTTGAGCATCTGTATCCCTTAATATCTTTCTTCTTTAACCCAATTAAGGTAGTTTTCATTATATTCTTCATATATCATTCATATCATTTGTGTTCAATATTCCTTTACGCATTACATTATTTTCTGCCTGGGGACGTCTTCTCAAAGTATTCCATAGAGACACTCTCCTATCACCCTTGTGACCCTTTTTCTAGAAGGAACCCCATCTGGAACTCCCATTGTAAACCACAAGCAAGTATCTGGAGAATTCCAGGGATTGTCCAACAAAGTCTCAAAATGCAAAGATGCTTATCTTCACACACACAGTTCCCCTAAATTGAACGTGTAGGTAAGTCTTAATTCTTTCCTACTTCTAGGTCAGTATAATGCTGGTTGAGCTGCATCAGGGGTTTTTCACAATAACAGCAGTGAGTGAAATAACCTCCCTCGGTCTGATCCTGTTTCAAGCAAGGTGTTCCTAAAAGGACAACCAAGGGGCATCTCTAACAGGCTCATGGAAGTTGGTTGTTCACAAAAGCACATAATTGCTCCCCTGTCCTTGGTTGTCAAGCCAAACAATTTCAAGGATAGAAAGTGATGATGACAACTCCAGTTAAACAATAGGTGGAGGATTATTAAACCAATGCTCCCCTTGTCCAGGGCCTCAAGAAACATTTGTGCCATCAACACCCTATAAATGTATGTAATGGCATGCTCTTTTATACAAGGGCATAAATACAATTATACCTCCCAGCAGGGCAGCCATCAGGGGGGGACAGGGGGGAGAGTTGTAGGGGGCCCCTAGGGTAAGGGGGGCCCAGCCACGCCACACTTACTTGATTAGCCGGGCCCCCCATCTTTCTGAGAGCTGCTGACTTCGGGAAGGCATAGACGTTTAAGGGGCCCTGGCTACCAATTTTCTCATAATGTGGGGGGCCCTGGCCACCAATTTTGGCCACCAATTTTTTTTTATCATGTGGGGTCCAAGCCACCATATTTTTAATGGGGGGGCCCTGGCCACAAATGTTTTTTATGGGGGGCCCTGACCACCAATATCTTTTTATTTTTATTAACATGTGGGAACCCTAGCCACCAATATTTTTTTTTTTTTTTAAATGTGTGATGGGGTGCAGACCTGTGGCGTGGGTGAGGGCAGACCTGTAGGTGGGGCTTGTGGTGGGTGCAGCCCAGGGGGCCCAGGAAATTTTGTCGTATGGGGCCCTGCGATTTCTGATGGCGGTTCTGCCTCCCAGCATTTATTTTTTACCAGACCCATGGTGCAAACAGATACACCAACATGAGAGACAGCAACATGCCTTTCTGTCACTGTAAACAACACCACCATTACCTTCCTCAAAATGAATTCTTCTCTTTATTGCTCCCAGAATATTCAGATAACCATGTCCTCCTCTGCAGCAATGCTAAAAACTGTAGACTGGTGTCCTCATCCTCTACAGACTGAACTTTTGTAATCTACTGCATACAAATCCACAGTGACCCATCCATGACAGACAGACCATGCGCCTTATGCTT
The DNA here is from genome assembly GCA_038501925.1 of Xenopus petersii. Lineage (NCBI taxonomy): Eukaryota > Metazoa > Chordata > Amphibia > Anura > Pipidae > Xenopus > Xenopus petersii. Next base: position 12,788,831 of record CM076679.1, read on the forward strand.
GAGGAATACATGGACTCTCATAATAATGTTACCTAGAGTATTTACCTTAGCGCTATATAATCAGTAGAACATCATTTTAAGACCAAGTGGAAACTCACAAACCAATACCATCCAATACTCCATAATCTTAACTCTTTTTTGATATAATAAATTTACTTTGCACTAACATTGACACGATCAAGCACATTTACATAAGAATCCAGTTGGTGTTCGATTGATGGGTTACTTACCAATAGGCATGAAGGGCTGTGAATGTTGACTGGGGATGGACATGCCAATGGAATTTACAGCATATATGCGCATCTCATATACCACTCCCTCAATCATTCTCTTAGATTCGTAGGTTAATTCCTTAACCAGGTCGTAATTCAGCCGCATCCAGCGGTAACTCTTCTTTTTCTTCCTCTCCAAGATGTAGCCTACAGGAACAATGAGGTCAAATGAACCAGATGACAAGAAGGTCAAAAGGACAGTCAATTGAAATCAGGCATCTTACCCAAAATCGGTTGGCCTCCATCATACTTGGGTGGATCCCATTGTACTGTGCAAAAATCTTCACCAATGTTTGATATCCTGGGGGCCTCAGGTGGATCTGGGACCTCTGTTACATACAAATATAAGGTTAATATTCGCTTGGAATTTCTTGCTATCAGCTTCAAGCTATTCTGTTCTTGTTATCAAGTGCATGTGTTACAGGTTGATGAGCAGCACAGACCAGGCTGAGGACATATGTGAGGCAGCCAAACATGGAGGCCTGCAACCCAACTCTGCTGCTATTTCTTTGGCTAGGCAAAACCTGGAGGTGAGGGTTGCAGTTATTAAGGATTTAGGGGTCTTCTGTACTGATCTTGTCCCCTTACATGCCTTTTTTTGTCTACTGTTGAATATGGGTGTAACGTACCCCTTTACTAACTGAATGAAGGTCCATTAATTGTTAAGACATGGTGCATACATATGTCAATACTGTAATTGTTGTGCAGTAATGATTGTCCTTCTATAACTTACCAATAACCTTTACATTGATGTTAGCTTTGTCCTCTCCAGCTTCATTCTTCACCACTACGGTGTAGGCCCCTTCATCTGATTTCTCTGCCCCCTCAATGGTGAACACACAATGGTCTGGGTGTGTCTCCACATGGACTCTGCCATCAACCTCTGAAATTAGCTGAGGAAACACGTCTGTAAGCTAGGGCTTAAGGGCATTCTTGTATCCTTCTGTTACACAATTCACTGCTAAATGGGTCTCTCTTTTCAAGAAGAGCCATTGGCTATGTCTGACGAAGAGATCATGGAAGATGTTTCCTATTTCCCACCTCCCAAATGACATAGCAGAAGGTGTCCTGATTTTCAACCTCCCAAATGACACAGCACAAGTGTAATCTATCTGATGCACTAAATGTTGACGTAAACTGAAGGGAAACGTTAATAAAGAAATGAGGAAAGATTATAATCAAGTGCTTGAGTACACAGTGTCCAACCAAGTGTCCAATATGACAGGTGCCAGAAGTAAATTTAAGAGGAACAGTGAAACTTGAGAAGAAGAAAAAGAAAAACAGAAATCAAGTTAATTGTTAAAAAAAACCATAACCAAAAAAAGCTAGGTTTTTACTTAATGTAAAGTCTTGGGTCTGCTTAAAATTTTTGCTTATTCCAAATCGTGGGAAGTTGGTGTCAAAGTACCGGATCTCACATTTTGTTTAACTTGCTGTGAGTTAAGCTTATAACAATAGAGGGCACAAGGAGATAACATCATAGTGCCTCATCACCCAAGACTCCAGAGTCACAACTTGCCCAAGTGCCCATGGAATAATCTCTAGGTTCCTTGACCATAAGCCTCCTAAGACATATTATAACCAAAGTGGACAAATGCGCCTGTTTTTTTTTGGTTATGTTTTTCATGAAAATAATCATGCAAGTTCAAAAATATGTCAATGGAAAAAGATGAAAAAATAGAAAAGATGAGTGAAAGTGGAAAAAAGTTTCATCTGAAGAGGTTATCACCTGCAAAAAGAAATCAAGATAAAGGGGAAAAATACCCTCTTAATTAATAGGGCTTAATCTTCCATTTATTTTCCACTGGACGGCACAGTATGTAGGTTTAACCTTTTCGTGGGCAAAAAACATGAGTCGGGTCCATGAATTTTCCAAAGCCAAGCTATACAGTCAAATTGTGGAAAATAAATAGAATTAAAAATCCCAAGTATAAATAGAAATGCCTTGTGTATAAGTTCTTTCCCTGTAAACAAAGAACATTAAGTAGTGCTGTTAGATTTCATGTGACCACACAACCGGATGCTTCACACGTGATATAAGTAATAATGCCTGTGTCCATACATTACTCTGTTTTAAGCAGTTACGGGGAGCAGAGGCCCCAACTTACATCCACGTCTCGGTATAAGTCGTGTTGAGACTCAGTTTCAGTCCTGACCTTGGTCTGCTCAATTACCTGATCGTGGGAAAGGTCAAAGAATTTGGTGATGACATATTTGTTTTGGAACGACAGGTATGATTTACCTTCCCAAATGCAAGGGCAGTGACTAATGCCTTTAACAGGCAGGAAATGCTATATGTCCAACACAGAAGAGGTATATTTGCTCCTCTAAGGCGTACCTGCAAGGTCTGCTAATGAACTATGATGTACTTCCATGACCTACTAATGAACTACGGGCTGGTTGCAACATCTTCTAATGAACTATGGTAGACTTGTAAACTACAGGGAACTTGCATGGTATATTAATTAATTAAAGTGATAATGAAAACTCTGCTAATGAAGCCAAGGTGAATTTGTAAGGTTTACTAGTGAATGTTGGTCAATTTGTGTGGTATACTAATGATCTATGGCCTTTTTGGAAGGTATCCCTATGAACAATGGTGTTTCATGGTATTCTAAAGAACTAAGGCATCCTTGTCAATGTTTAATGGTGTAAAGTGTACTTGCAGGTTCTACTAAACAACTAATTTGTACTTGCAAGGGTTAATAATGAGCTATGGTGCTCTTGCAAGGAGTACTAATGAACTAAGGTTTACTTGCAAAGCATTATAGTCAAGTGCCTGTCCTACTAATATAGAAAGTTTTATTTTAAGATCTTGCATGGCTAACTTCTGGAGCAAAGAGCTGTCATATGGTCTACTAATGAGCTAATGCATACATGTAAGGTTTTCTAATTAATTGTGTTCAACTAGTATGTTCTACCAATGATCTTATGCATACATGAAAGGTCCTCTAATGAACTTTGTTCAATTTATATGGTCTACCAATGAACTTATGCATACATTCTAGGTCTTCTAATGAACTTTGGTCAACTTGTATGGTCTACCGATGAACTTATGCATACATTCTAGGTCTTCTAATAAACTTTGGTCAACTTGTATGGTCTACCTATGAACTTATGCATCCACGCTAGGTCTTCTAATAAACTTTGGTCAACTTGTATGGTCTGCCAATGAACTTATGCATACATGCTAGGTCTTCTAATAAACTTTGGTCAACTCTGGTCTACCAATGTACTTCTTTTAATGAATGCAAGGGTTTGCAAGGTGTTGGCAAAATGTTCTAATGGTACTTGCAAAGGGCACTAAGGGCCTATGGTGTACTTTAAGGGGCCAATTCACTAACTTCGAGTGAAGGATTCGAAGTAAAAAAAATTTGAATTTCAAAGTGTTTTTTGGGCTACTTCGACCATCGAATGGGCTACTTCGACCTTCGACTACGACTTCAACTTTGTTCGACTATTCGACCATTCAATAATCGAAGTACTGTCTCTTTAAAGAAAACTTCGACCCCCTAGTTCGCCATCTAAAACCTACCGAACTCAATGTTAGCCTATGGGGAAGGTCCCCAATGTCTACTAGTTAAGTTAGGGGATCTTGAATGATTTACCAATGATCTAAGTTGCTCTTGCAAGGTCTAGTAATGAGCTATGGTTTACTTGCAACTTAAAATAGTGAATGCTAGTGTACTTTCCTGACCTACTAATGAAGTAAAAATTCCTTTCAATGTCTACTTATAAAATAAGATTTTACATGCATGGTCTAGTACTGAAGCACCAAGTTCTTGCTTCGTGTACATATGAACTAAGAAAAACTTGCAAGGTCTACTTAATAATGCATGGGTGACACCCTAAACTATAAAATAGTTATATGCAAAGAAGAATATCCCTTGCTGCCTATGTTGGTGGGAAAAGGTTCTATGAACTAGTACTTATAGAAGGTCAACGTTGTTCATGATTTTTTAACTTAATCATTATAAGACAAGACCCTGAGACAAGGTTCTACTTTTGGCAGCAGAAATTATATTCTGGGTTAGGAGCAACATAAACTGACTTAATCAATGTGCTTTATGACTCAATGGATTGTGTGCTAATGCAAGGAGATGTATCTGGAACAACCTGGGGCGAGATTACATTAGCCATCAACTCTTCTTTCTAAGTAATTTTTGGGTACTTCGACCATCGAATAGGCCAAAATTCGTTTTGAATTGAAAAAACGTTGAATATTCGAAAATCGAAGCACTGTCTCTTTAAAAAAACGTCGACTTCGCCACTTCGCCACCTTAAAGCTGCCAAATTGCTATGTTAGCCTATGGGAACCTCCTAGAACCTATAGCCAATATTTGGCTAAGTTTTTAGAATTCAAAGGTTTTTTTTTGGAAAATCGTTTGATCGATTGATTAAATCGTTCGATCGATTAAATTGTTAGATCGATTAAATCATTCGAACCGTTCGATTTCTATGCTTGATCAAACGATTTGAATTCGATCGAAAACGCTACATTTAATGAAAAAAAAACTTCGACTATCGAATTTCTACAATTTGATGGTTGAATTTCGAAGTTGTACCAAATTCGACCCTTAGTAAATGTGCCCCCTAGTGGCAAATTAATATAATAGCCTCAACACTGTACATGATTATAAAATAGGAAACGCACAGTAGGTACTTCCTACCTTATCCCCCTTCATCCACACAACAGTTGGGGCTGGATCCCCAGATATGGGCACGTCAAGACGTAATTTGTTGCCAGCAACGACAATGATGGTATCAGCACATTGTGACATGCAGTCCAGTTTGATCTTGGGGGGCTCTGTGGGTGGGCAAAACAGCATACAAAACCCATGATGAATAAAGATGAGCATATGGTCCCATACATCCCTGAACATGATAAAGTACAATGAAACAGTAGGAAATCACATATATAAACACAGCTGTTTAAACACAAGCACCCAGCTCATACTAACCCGTCATTTATATTATACTAATAATACCAGTTAAATACATCGTGAAACCATAACAGATGCTCTCTTTCACATAGATCTCTATACATACAAACAGCTCTGCACCCCAAGCATTTCACCGTTGCCCCATACTGTACCTTGTCTCGGAACAAAGTCAATCTTCACCTCTATAAACAGAGATAAAGAGAGGAAGTTATAACAAAATGTTGTGAAAACATCTGTTTTTACAAAACTTTTCAGGAAATATATTTATTTTCTTAAACTGTTTTAATATCTATTTACAATACAGGTATGGGATTCCTCATCCAGAAACCCGTTACGGAAAGGCCATCTCCCATAGACTCCATTTTACCCAAATAATCCAAATTTTTCAAAATAATTTCCTTTTTCTGTGTAATAATAAAACTGTACCTTGTACTTGATTCCAACTAAGATATAATTAATCCTTATAGGAAGCAAAACTATTGGGTTTATTTAATGTTTACATGATCTCCTCGTTTTCTAGAAGGTATAAAGATCCAAATTAAATAAACATCCGTTATCCATAAACACCCCAGTTCTGGAGCATTCTGGATAACAGGAACCATAACTGTATAAATAAAATATATACTATACTAGATTTTTTCATTAAACTTTGTGATTTAAAATCCTCTGTACACAATATTGGGAAAAAAGGGAGAAAGCAAATAAAAAAACATTTCCAGATATATGTATACTATTGACGAGAGAGGTAAAATATGCATTATACCATTTAATTTTTTTCCTATTTTTTTTTCAAGATATGGGCAGTTTTTTCCTATCTAATACGATGAATTTGAAGCAAAAATAGGTATTGAGCAGCATCACAAGACTAAACGAACAGCAGGTGGCGCTGTTGTTTAACATTCATGTGTAAAAACTGCTATTATCTTGAAAACTTGGACAGAAAATTATCTTGCACTTGGAGCAAGTTTACACTAGTTCCTTTGAGGGCTTACATTTCTTTTCATGACTAGGGTTGCCACCTGGCCGGTATTTTACCGGCCTGGCCGGTAAAAATGATGGCTGATCCCAATGTTATTAATAGGGAAAAAAGATAAATATATAGGAAGGCCGGTATTTTTTTCTAGAAAAGGTGGCAACCCTATTCATGACCTATATTAATCTTGGTAAACTCCAAAAGATTGTTTTCTTACCCATGAAGTGTAGTTTTGCTGAAAGGCTGAAAGCAAATCCATTAGGGATAAAGGAGTAGTCTCCTTCATCTTGTGGTACAACATCATCGATGGTCAGCTTGTGTACCCTGTAATGAGAAGTGGCTTGTTAACTAAGGTCTAAAACGGCCTGCAAAGTGCACAGAAAGTGCTAGATGATATTTTTGTAGGAGAACACTTATATTCCGTCTATGTGATGCCCATAGTGACACGCTCCACATTAGTCAATGTTTGAACATTGTGAGCCCATCCTTTTGTATTTTTTCACTGAGCAGTGTGTGTAAAATTCTACATTGTCAGCAAGGAAAAATTTTGGGAAAACCATGGCTAATTGAGGGGTTTCCTTTGTGTTGTGTGGGAGTGCATGCTTGGCAAGAAGCACTTTATTTTCAAAAGGGCCCACTTGCAAAGTCCCCAGATGAAGTGGCATAACTATTGGAGGAATAGCGGGTGCGACTCCACCTGGGCCTACTCCCCCAGTAGGACCTGCTGGACTCAACGTGCATGCTGCTAGGAAGCCAGATGTTAAGAGTGCACCAACGCAGCAGGGGTGCGTCCAGAGGAGGGGCCCTGGGACAGCAGCTCCGATGGGCCCTGGGCCATCCAGTCCGACCATGTTTGGGGGCAGACTAGGGGACCTGGGTAGAGTTTATGCACCAGGACCTGTGGTCCCCTAGTTATGCCACTGCCCAGATGCAAATGCTGGAGCACTAGGGGGATGCTAAATAACAGAGATATCCGTCCTCACTCATTTAGCACTTGCTCTGTATCTAGAGCTGGTTTAAAAATCCAGGGGGTGCAAAGCAGCCCTGTCATTGCTGTCTGCTCCAGGGCCATAAGGACAGAACTCCTTCTCCTCCCTGGCGCTCCATTGCTTGCGTTACTTTAGTAAATAAATTCTAAACCGCATGGGGACCCAAATCTGGTCCTGACCAACAGGTTAAGAATCTCTGTTCTAAGATGAACTCGCTCTGAGACATTTATCACACCCTAAAGCCCCAGATGAACTGCTCTGCATCTACTCCTTTTGTATCTTACGTGGCACAATAATTATCTACTACAAAAAAAATATAGGACTCCATATAAAATGTTCTTGGGCCTCTGGTTGACGTTACTCGCATAACATGGTTCATGGACCTTTAAAAGTGACAAACTGCAGCTATGTTCTAACTGCTATACCTTTCCATTCTCTGGTTTATGTTAAACAAATTTCAAAAAAATAAGTCTCTTAAAGAATATTTGCAAGGCTGAAGCACAGAAATCACCTTCCGATATGGGTGATCTTGATTCTGTTGTTCGCAATGACTTCCTTTCCATTCTTCACCCAGATTCCTGTCACTGTCTCGTCCGAGACCTCACACTTGAAGACAGCTTGTTCCTTGGCCCGAACAGTCAAATCAGCAACATCTTGTAGAACTTCCAACTGTTTCTCTGGTGGGGGGAAAGAGAAAACATGGGTGGAACCAGAAAAGCAATGCAAAGATTTTGAGACTGAACTAACAGCAGAAATGGGGGGAAGCTACAAAAACAAGAAATGAAAGGCTCATTGGATATAACATTTCTGGCAGGGTGCAAATTACAGTTCCAATATTGGACCACTGCAGGGATGGGCTGTATTAAAAAAAGAGGAGGCTGGTTCTCTGGCCTATAGAAATCTGACCTCTACATTGATTTTATAAAGACTGGAGGTTTGCCAAGCAGCTAATCACCTACATAATATTATGCCTGTGTTGGCCCCAGGCCAGTACTAGTATGAGTTGTTCACATCTTCTCAGTGATATTCTTTTTGCTGTTTGGAGGCCACTATAGCTCAACAGACAAACCTATATATGTCTCTGGTTCCACAAGGGGCTGTTCAACTTAGTTAATGTGACATCTTTGTTATAATTAAATATAGCCAGAAAGATGCCCATCTGACCTTAACAATCATTTCCTAATGTGGTTCAAGGAATCCACTGTCGCTGTAGTTACAGCCAAGAAGCTGATCAGCCAAAACCGGAAGGTGTGTCTTTGAGTGTTCTAGTTGTTGGTGAGGAATTAGCGGATGGTTGATGTTCTAGACTGGTTGTACACTAATCAACTAACCATTGGGATGAAAACTTGAAAGACCAGTGGTAAATATTTACCATGGACCTTCAACTGAATTGGCTCCTCTGGGCACCAGATGTGTATCAGCTATAACTAGCATGGAATGCGTGTCTTTGAGTGCTCTAGATGCTGATGAGGAATTCATGGCAAATAGTTGAAGTCCTAAAGGCCCTGCATGGCTGGTTGTACACTAATCAACTAACCATTGGGATGAAAACTAAATAAACCAGTGAAAGACATTTACTATTACACCTAAGCTGGTCCCTCTATGCCTGAAAATGTGTGATGGTAGAGATGAAATTGTGTGATAATGATTTTATATTACTATAATACATATAATATTCTATTGTTGATCGACAGATGTAGTCAGACAACTACTGGAAGTTATAGGCTGGACACCCAGAAGATACATAAGATTCAAGTTTTTTCAGTATAGGGTCCCAACCAAATCTTTTATTGACCAGGGCCCTTCTTCTGTACCTCTAGTCTATTTTCAGCACTACATTGAATTGGCTGACTCAGCTGATGTTTTCTACTGGGAAACATGATTCATATGAAAGGCTGTGATAGAACAAGAGCCCCCTCAACTGGCTACAAAGGAGTAAAAGCCCTGGCATCTTCCTGTAATAGATAACCAGATTATCAGGAACACGTTGGGTAATGTACATGGTTATGTAGGTTTGATTTAACTGTATTAGGTTATCCTCAATGGCAGTAACCTACTATCTTGTTCCATACACTACATTGACTCCCACTGAGATTTTCCTTTGTGACTCATTGTGAAAGTTAACAGATCCTCTCACCTTGTACCATCAGCTCAGCCAATGAATCTCCTCCATTGGTTTTGACTTTGTAGTGGCCCCCATCTTCCACAGTTGTCTCATTGATGATCAGATAATGCTTTTTACCATCTTTTTTAAACCGATACTTGAAGGTTTCCTCTCTGGTCAGTTCCACACCATCTTTCTCCCTTAAAAAAATGGCAAAAACCTGGTCATAGCTGGCCTATACCCATAAAAAAATCTTGATTTTTTTTATTATTATAGGTGTTGAAATACAGGTAATTATTGTTTAGTGACAGCTGTAAATATATGAATTCTTAGACTACATTGTTGAAGGCCTCCATCTATTGCATTTGATAGGAGCATCAAGTGGCTTCAAGTCAACTGTGAGATAATTCAAATAGAACCATTTATTGGCTTTTATCATTTCACACCCAAGTGAATGAAGGTCTTAAAGATGCCTTTCATAGGTCATTATTTCTCTGGGGTTCCATAGTTATACTCTGGGGTTCCTTTTGTATAAACTACCTACCAGTAAGAAGGTCCAATGCAACCAGTTAACACTGAATAACACCAGAAACATACTGGCAGGCAATTGATTGGTTGCTTGAAGAGAAGCTACTGCCCAATGTGTTCACGTGGTATAAACAGATGCCACAAATAAAGGTTCCTTAAAAAAGGTGGTGAAAAGAGTTGACATTATTTTCTTCCCTTCTGGGATTTTTTTTTTATTATCTAATGGACCATTTGGTTCTCCTTGTCCAGTAAGTGGGCAAAGAATTCTGAAGGAGCAAGAGCTCCCTCTAATAGACATATGTTTATGAATCTGCTTTTCTAAACTATGATGTCCTTGTCTATTAGGTGTATGAAGAGCAAGGGAGGGTTGTTTGCATTTTGTGTACACAAAATGAACGTTGTGTCTACAGAATTAATTTTGTCGGGACAAAAGTCATTCTGTGGCTAGAAATTGTACTTGTGTTCACAAAATGAGTTTGTGACTACAAAATATTATTTTGTGGACAATATATCTTGAGCAAAAATGACTCCCCATATAGGACCCCTCTAATGCAAATATGTCCAGATTAATCAAAGATTACTAATTTACACTATATTACACTATAGCAAATACAGGCAATAGAAGATCAACCAATGAAAATCTTGTGCTTGAACCTGCCTACTATGGCACACAGAATGCCTCTAGTAAATCGCAGGCAGTGCTAAAATACTGTATTAGCACTAAGTAAGTTCTGCTGCAGCTGGAGTTCGGTAATGGTTTTGCGTATGACTGGAGGGCCTTATAAAGAGCTAGGCCCAGTGTGCAGTCGGCCATGTCAACTAAAAGGGCTGTATTTTATAAACATGCCCAGGCCACATCTTGATCCACCCAGGCCATGCTCCTGGCTCATCTGACGCCATACACTTTCAACTTAAGCCATCCTTATTGTGGCCTGCAATTTAGTACTATTGAGTGTCCTAGGACCCCCCTCACATTACGATAGGGCCCCTAACTGGACTCCCTCCTGACCCCCCTTCTGTTGGCCCTAGCCATATAAATTTGGGTAACACAGGCCCTAGGGATGAAATGGAACAAAGGGGGTCATAACCATCATTATCACTTTAATCACTGCTGGGAGGGTGCCTTCCATATGATACATCAACTCTATATTTAAGAAGCTATTGAAAGTATGAATGCACCAAATCCCAGATTCGGTTCAGGATTTGGACAGGGTTAAGTCTTTTTCAGCAGGATTCGGCCTGGCCGAACCAAATCAAATCCTAATTTGCATAAGCAAATTAGGAACGGCGAGTGATATTGTGTGACTTTTGTCACAAAACAAGGAAGCAAAAACATTTTCCCACCCCTAATTTGCATATGCAAATTAGGATTCAGATTCGGTTTGGCAGTGCTGGGCCATGCTGGACAGGCGCCCTAGGCAGGCCCGGCAGTCATGGCGCCTGCGTGAATTCGCATGCGCATGCGTGAATTTGCGCTCACGTAATTCACGCAAATTGAAGTTCGTGCGCATGCACAGAAGAACAAAGAAGCGAGGAAAAAATGCAGAGTCGGGCAGAGAAGGGAACCGGACTTGGGGTAGGCGACAGAGGAGGTACGTGCCTGCCGCCCTCCCAGCTTTGCGCCCTAGGCACGTGCCTACTCTGCCTACCCCTAGTTCCAGCCCTGCGGTTTGGTATTCGGACTTATTTTTTTTGAAAGATTCGGGGGTTCGGCTGAATCCAATCGGTGCATCCCTAATTGAAAGATTGAATTAATTAATAGTCATTGCTGTTCTGCTTAAATAGAAATCTCTAAATCTTCTAAAATTAATTAGGCAATCCTTTTTCTATGAGATATTCCTTCTAAAACAAGATTTTTGGGTACCTGAACTAAGAAAGGTCTGAGATTTGATATTGTCAACTGCTTCTAATGGGGGAGGGGGGGGAGTTGGAATCAAGTGTAGTCCAAAATTAGAAGAAGACATTGTGTTCTATGAAAAATCTTATTTTGAGTGCTGCGTCACAGAGTTGTTGCTGGGAGGGGACACATACAGACCCAGACGGGGTTCCTACAAGGTGACTTTTCCAAAGGAGCTCTGACTGTTTTGCTGACACAGCAATGAGCAGCCAAGTTTTCCCATCTCTGTGCATGGGACACGCCGTGGCAGCTGCAAAAGTGACATCAATGAGATGGCACCCAAGTGTCCTCCTCACGTGCGGACCTGGTAAGCAGATAAGCCACTACATCAAGAAGCTATTTTAAATGCTGAAATCTATCCTTGGCCATCATTTACAGAAAGCCAGTGGGTGAGATTTGTTCCAGTCCCACCAGCTTCTTGGAGACGTGCAGGACTCATTTAGGGGATGTGATGGTTTGTGCGAGATATAGAGGAGGGAGACAGTGGCTTCAAGGAGAGCACTTTACTGGGACGTAAAAAGGGGCCACAATTAAGGGCTCCAGTTATAAAACTCTAGAGGAAGAAAGAGGCTCAGAGATTCCATCAATTTCACACTCAGGGGAACTTTATCCACACAAGGCCACTTGCTCTGGGTTTATTTATTCAGACGTAACACTTGAAAGCAAATTGTTGTGTGCGGATTCTATACAAAGATAATTAGGGGGCTCAGGTAATGATTAATACAAAAAAAAAAAAAAAAGACAAGTCACAATTTGCTGACCCAAAAAATCATAGGCCTAAGTCAGGGTTTAGATTAGTCTGGATGTAAAATGTAGCAGTGTGAGAATAAATGGGAGTAGGGCCTTAAACAGAAGGTTGATGTTGGCAGTTGCACTTCAACAACACATGGAGGGATACAGTTTGGGCATCCCTGAAGGGGGTCAAAGTGACTGAGCCAAGACCATAGGTCAAGAGACAAGGCCGTGGCAGGGTAAGAAGAAGAGCCCTGCACAATGTAGGAAACTCTGTGGATAATGGTTGTATGTATGAGTAGGGTTGATACCAATCATTCTGCCAGTAACTAAACTACCCGGCGTGGGGCCCGGGAGCAGACTATGCAGCAGGGACCCCCTCTGGAAATGGAGATTGTGGCGGATTCCCAAGCCCACTAACTGCTGGCGGGCCCCGAGGGGGTGTGGGCCCTGGTGCAGTTGTCGCCACTGCATTCTGCCCCATATTGGCATTTTTTGCTCTTAACAAATTATCGGCAGAGTGAAACGGGAGAGATTCAACCATAACTAGTGCCAACCTAAAGGTGATTAATGGTGATTCAAATCTCAGCAGGCCTGGTGAGTGGGCACCATTTTATTTGAACAGCTTAGAGGGTCAAAGTTACCCATGTCATGTTTAAACAGTGAATAAAGTACCCCGTAATATAAAATATAAGGATATTATAAGTCACTGAGGTGTTTCATGACCATGTAAAAATGTTTAGAAAGGTTACGGAACTCTAAGCTGACTTCTTTTATCCTTTTTTTATTTTTTAGATTTTACAAAAGGGGGTCTTTATTAAAATACACAAGTTTATATAAGTCACATGATAAATGGCATCACCAAGCACTGGTTATAACTAATGGCATCACTAAGCACCATTTATAGGAGTATTATCATTATTATTATTATTATTATTATTATTATTATTAATAATAAAGAAAATATCTAGCAGTCAGTTGATTTTCTACTCACCATTTCACTTGTGCTCCTTCCTCTGACACTTCACACATAAACTCCACTCTCTCTCCCACCATCACCATCTGATCTTCCAAAGGATGAAGGATCTGAATGGGAGGTTCTGGCAAACAAACAGACAAGTGAAGAAAAATAAACACACATTCTTTTCTAACCTACGTCATACAGTATGTCTATTCCTCTTTTCCAAATTGATCAAGTGGCCATTTAATGTTGGGCCCCCACCAGATATCCTAGGCTGGAAAAAAAACAGCTCCTTAAAAGTTGTATTGATATCATGCCAGGGTAAAGGGATATTTAAGGGACACACAAAGTAAATAAATACCAGGGTGTGTCTGTGAGACAACAGGAAAGAATCTGCACAAAATACTCCAGGCATATTAGTCCTGGGTGAAATATAAGTACTTTCAGTCACTTTGGGGTGCCTCCAGTTATTTTTTATTTTACTTGTCTTTCAAATTAAAATAAAATGGTAAAAACATGTACCCCCTACTGTAAATGATAAGGATATTAGAAGCCAGGGTTCTGTGACCAAATAAAGGCACAAGGCTGCAGGCTGAGTTATACAGGGAACTCTGAGTATCATTCATGTATTATAAGGGATAATGTACCCCCTACTGTAAATGATAAGGATATTAGAAGTCACTGAGGGGTTCTGTGTCCATATAAAGGCACAAGGCTGCAGGCTGAGTTATACAGGGAACTCTGAGTATCATTCATGTATTATAAGGGATAATGTACCCCCTACTGTAAATGATAAGGATACTAGAAGTCACTGAGGGGTTCTGTGACCATATAGACACAAGGCTGCAGGCTGAGTTATACAGGGAACTCTGAGTATATCACTCATGTATTATAAGGGTTAATGTACCCCCTACTGTAAATGATAAGGATATTAGAAGTCACTGACAGGTTCTGTGTCCATATAAAGGCACAAGGCTGCAGGCTGAGTTGTACTGAGAACTCTGAGTATCACTCATGTATTATAAGGGATAATGTACCCCCTACTGTAAATGATAAGGATATTAGAAGTCATTGAGGGGTTCTGTGACCATATAAAGGCACAAGGCTGCAGGCTGCGTTATAAAGACGTTAAACTTTAGAAAGCTGGAAAGCCACAAACCAAGTTGACTTAAGGTAATTCAATAACAGCCACAAAAAGTTTGTAGCAACCCATAGCAACCAATCAGATAAACAACAGATGGAGGGCACGGTTTAAAGACATAAATAGCCCAATAACACACAGTTTTATCCTGAATTTTTAAATGACTTCACAGCCAAACCCTAAGACTGACCTCTCACAAACAGCTCAGTGAAGCACTTCTCCTCTCCAATCACACACGTATAGGCCGCGTCATCTGCCAGGGAGCAGTTATTGATGGTGAGAATCCTCTTGTTCCCAATACTCTCAAATATGTACCTGGAGTAGGGGACAAAAGTGTTGTCACTCAGCAGCATTTAACAACCTACACAGCGGCTCACTTTGAAAAAAGACACAAGCTTATTAAGTTCAACCCATCTATACTGTAATTACAGGTATGGGACCTGTTATCCAGAATGCTCAGGACCTGGGGTTTTCCGGATAAAGGATCTTTCTGTAATTTGGGTCTTCATACCTTCAGTCTACTAAAAAATCATGTAAACATTAAATAAACCCTATAGGCTGGTTTTGATTCCAATAAGGATTAATTATATTTGTTGTTTGTATCAAGTACAGGTATAGGACCTGTTATCCAGAATGCTCAGGACCTGGGGGTTTCCAGATAAGGGATCTTTCTGTAATTTGGGTCTTTATACCTTCAGTCTACTTGAAAATCATGTAAACATTAAAAAAACCCAATAGGCTGGTTTTGATTCCAATACGGATTAATTATATTTGTTGTTTATGTCAAGTACAGGTATAGGACCTGTTATCCAGAATGCTCAGGACCTGGTGGTTTTCCGATAAGGGATCTTTCTGTAATTTGGATCTTCATACCTTTAAGTCTACTAGAAAATCATTTAAACAATAATTAAACCCAACAGGCTGGTTTTGCACTTCAACAAAGATAAACATTATTACGTTATTTCTGTAGAAAATTTGGATTATTTCATTATAATGGAGTCAACCTTTCCATAATTCAGAGCTTTCTGGATAACAGGTTTCTGGATAACGGATCCCATACCTGTCCAAGGTACTGTTTTATTACTATAGAGAAAAATAAAATCATGTAAAACAAAAAAATCTTGTTCTTTTCGTAATTTCGGAAATTTTATGGAGAATGGGTTTCTGCATAACGGATGCCATACAGTACCTGTACTACTTATTTTCATTGGAATTGATGGCAGCTTGACAAGTAGGTGGAGAGCAATGTGTAAGACTGTTGGAGTCACCTGTTCTGTACCCACTGAACAAATACAAACATATAATATATTTCATTAGGCAAAAAAAGTGTCTGGGTAAAGTTCCCCTTTATGCCATACTGTTATTTTGCACCTTTTTAAATCCTGGAATGCCCATTAGGGTAGGGTTATTGTTAATTGACATGTGGTTATAATTAGAAAGTGCTAATTTTAATGGGAAGGGATAAGAGACATGTCATTAACACGAGAGCGCTACAGAAAGCTTGGAGTGCTTCCGTCCTCTTTCTAGTGTATTTATAGCCCCTTTCAGAGTCCCAGGCCTCTATGGATTGTGCAGATTCCACATGCCTGGAATTCTCAATTATAGTTCCATTCTCACATTGCCATTAATGCTTCACTGTGGCCTCTCTTATACGGTATTACACCATAATCAATGTCAGAAGGGCACATATAGTGCTGTTTTAGTATTTGGCACTAGACGTTATACATTTATAGATTCCAGCTCCAATTGCATTGACAAAAAACAGGGAGCCAGATGTAGGCAGAGCAGATTTGATTCTCATTGGAGGAAACTCTCGCATTAAGTAGGCCACTGGCCATAGAGAGCTGGGGAAGAGTTTAATGGTGATATTGCTTTAAGATTCAGTCCCCTGAACTACAATTCCCTGCATGTTTTAAAAGCAGGGCAGGCACTAAGGGTAGTGATGTGCCTATGCAGGGCCGGACCAAGGGGTAGGCAGGGTAGGCAACCCCCTAGGGCACAATCACTGGGGGAAATTCTCACGGAAATTTTTTATTTATTTATTTTTTTCATTTTTACTATTCAGTTTGTTTGGCCTTTATTAATGGCATTATACTTTTTCAAAATGGCATGCCCAAAACCACCTCTGGGGGTTAGTATTAGCCGATTTAAATTGTGAAGGTGCTGATCGAAACCGTTGACTAGGGAGACAAACTCCCTTGGCCCGGCCCTGTGCCTATGGCGTAGTTGGGAAGTGCAGATCAGATTGGCAGACAAAGTTGGAAGGGAAGGAACAAAGCAAGTGAGTGACAACTGGGGAGGCTGCAGAGGGTGGGGGAGCTGGCTAAGTACATACCTCCCAACATTTTGGAAATATAAAGAGGAACAAAAAGATTTACCTAGTGAAGCACATTAAATTGTTTTACCATTTTGTGGCCACACCCCTAATTATCATATTCATTTTTTGAAACTTTGGCAGGTTATGAAGGTTTGAACACATTTCTGTGGTTTTTATGTTATTAGTTTTGCCAATGAAGGTGAATTGCCCTTTAAGCTGCAAGTCACAGTTTCCCAAGAGGCATGCTCATCTTAAAGGGATCCTGTCATCTGAAAACATTTTTTTCAAAACGCATCAGTTAATAGTGCTACTCCAGCAGAATTCTGCACTGAAATTCATTTCTCAAAAGAGCAAACAGATTTTTTTATATTCGATTTTGAAATCTGACATGGAGCTAGACATTTTGTCAATTTCCCAGCTGCCCCCAGTCATGTGACTTGTGCCTGCACTTTAGGAGAGAAATGCTTTCTGGCAGGCTGTTTTTCCTTCTCAATGTAACTGAATGTGTCTCAGTGGGACATGGGTTTTTACTATTGATTGCTGTTCTTAGATCTAACAGGCAGTTGTTATCTTGTGTTAGGGAGCTGTTATCTGGTTACCTTCCCATTGTTCTGTTGTTAGGCTGCTGGGGGGGAAAGGGAGAGGGGTGATATCACTCCAACTTGCAGTACAGCAGTAAAGAGTGATTGAAGTTTATCAGAGCACAAGTCACATGACTTGGGGCAGCTGGGAAATTGACACTATGTCTAGCCCCATGTCAGATTTCAAAATTGAATATATGAGCAGCACTATTATCTGATTCATTTTGAAAAATTTTTTCCCCATGACAGTATCCCTTTAAATTGTTACAATTGTTTCTTTGCTTATGTTAAATTGTTACAAAAGTATCTAAGTGGACCTGCCATGTATTCTGGGCTCTCTTCCAAAAGCCAATTAAGTTAGAAACTTTGTATCTTTTTCTGGCTGTTCAGTGCAGGAGATCAAAGAGAAAGTCGAGCTGTCAAAATCGAGACTGTCCCATGAAAAATGAGACAACTGTGAGATATGCAAGTAGTACAGTTATGGGTTCCATTATCCAGAAACCTGTTATCCAGAAAGCCATCTCCCATAGACTTCATTTGATCAAATAATGCAAATTTTAAAAAATGATTTCCCTTTTCTCTGTAATAATAAAACAGTAGCTTGTACTCGATCCCAACTAAGATATAATTAATCCTTATTGGAAGCAAAACCAGTCTATTGGGTTTATTTAATGATTACATGATTTTCTTGTAGATTTAAGGTATGAAGATACAAATTATAGATAAATCCATTATCCAGAAGACCCCAGGTCCCAAACCTGTAATGCCATGTTAAAATGATTAAGTTCCATATATTGCCTCTTTCTGCCCAGAAAAGGATATCTGGTTGTCAGGGTCGCTGACCCCAGCAACCAAAAAACAGACTGACTGTGAGATTTTAATTGTATAATTATTCATATTTATTTTATTCATAAGTTTTCTGCTTATGTTTTGTGTTCATGCCCCCCCACTATTCATATTCCATTGTGACTGCCTAATGTTGACTGGTTGCTAGAGTGTTGAAGCCCTAGAAACTAGACAGCTGGTAAACATCCAAGCTTGACAGCTGCATGACATGAAATATTAATGATTCCTATGAAGCTCTAAAGTTTAATTGAAATAGAATAGCACTTACTTGCTGAAGGATTCATTTTGATTGACAGATTCACCAGGGAAGAAAGTGCCAGAGAGGGAGAGAAAGAAAAGAGAGAATAAGCGAGGGATAGGGAAGGAGTGAAGTGAACAAAGCCCATCAATTAATTTGCCACCCAACATCATGTTTCATCTTAAACTGTGTTGGCATATCTTCCACTTACCCTGCATAACTATTTAATTTCTCCCTCTTTTTATATAGAAGAGTTTATTCAATTAAGCAAGAGCATTGGAGGATTTCCGGCAGGGGGGGGGGGCCTTGAACCCCTTGGACCTCCTGGTTTTGACTCACATGAAATTGCTCCTTGTGCCCTAACACCACTTAGTTCACTTACCTTCCACTGACTCTGATCTCTTGGCCATTTTTCAGCCATTTGACCTCTGCGTCTGGGTTGGCCACTTCTACGACCAACTTCATCTTCTGACCTTTGTCTATTTGGTATGCAGGATCCATCTTCTTCAGGAAAGCTAGAAGAACAGAAAGGAGGCTTGTGAATTAAGAGACTGCAGACAAGGAACCCTATATATGGAGGCTCCAAATGATCTTAACCTATTGCAATTTTTCATAGCTGGTACCACCCTGGATGGTCAGATATCTGGCAGGTGGTAAGGACAGGGATGGCCTGGACCCCCCCTGGTGCTACTCTATGTACTAAGTGTCGCCTATTTCCCCTTGCCTTGACTTTATTTTAGATGTACCAAGGAGGAGTAAAAAATATAGTCCCCATGTCCCTACCACCCTAACTTCACCTTCACTCTTCTTCTCCTCCTTCTTCATCTTCTTGAGCCGTTTCAAGAGGCCCCTCAAGTCAGTGATACCGTACTGGAAGGCAATCTTCTCATATTCAGAGGGGGGTGCTTTCTTGAGGATTTCCCACACATCCACATCGGGCTCAGTGCCCTGCTTTGGCTCATTACTGGTAAGAAAGGCAAAATTAAAAGGGGCCAAAATAACTCCAGACACTTAACAAGGTCAGGAGTAGGGAGAACCTTTGACATGAACAACATGCACAAAAAGGCTGTGAGTTCTGAGACTTGTTGTTTAGGCCCGGCTGAAGGGTCCCTAATGTTCACAAAGATTTTTCTGGAGGGGGGAGGGCAGAGAGAGGCATTTGCCTGGGGCTTGTGGAGCAGTAGCTGTAGGTATCAAGTTTAAAGGAGAACTAAACCCTAAAAATGAATATGGCTGAAAATGCTGTATTTTATATAATGCAGCAATGATCCAGGACTTCAAACTTGTCACAGGGGGTCACCATCTTGGAAAGTGTCTGTGACACTCACATGCTCAGTGGGCTCTGATTGGCTGTTGAGAAGCTAAGCTTAGGGCTCGTCACTAATTATCCAGCAGAAAATGAGCTTCCCCTGTAATATAAGCTGATGCTACAGGGCTGATTATTAAATTCTGACGCTAATTGCACTGGTTTCTGTACTGCAATGTAGTAATTATCTGTATTAATTACTAATCAGCCTTATATTGTGACATTTTTGTTCTATGTGTACTGTATATTGTGAGTGGGTCCCTAAGCTCAGTAAGTGACAGCAGCACAGAGCATGTGCAGTGAATCAGCAGAAAAGAAGATGGGGAGCTACTGGGGCATCTTTGGAGACACAGATCTTTACTGCTAAAGGGCTGGTGTTGCCTTGGGCTGGTACAGAAGCCCAAAACATAATGTACAACATTTCTAGCTACTTCTTTAGTTAAGCTTTAGTTCTCTATAATTGGGCAAGGTGGGGCACCTGGTGGGGAAAACACAATGCTGTAAAGACCCAGAAAGCATGTTTAATATGACATTGGGGCCTTTCCCCCTTCAGCTTGTGCCTTGAGATGTATACTCATATGGGGTAGGGAATTAGGCAGCCAAGTCATACGGGTAATTGGGCCCAATACCAGGGGACCTACTCAGCCTGACATGTCGGTCCACATATCTGACTCTCTTTCACTTTGTTCGCTTGATTTTGCCTGTCTAATTATGTATATGTTATGTATATGACTATAAGGCTATTAGGAGAAAACTGTTGGTATTTGTATTGCTTCCTCCCGGTGACATCCTGGCCTGTGGGAGTTGATGTGATACTGCAGCACTTTATACTTTACACAGTAAATTGCAATTAGCAAGTGGCATGTGAGCTCATACTGGGTTCATGCCAATACATGTTGCGAAAGTGAGTAAATCCTATTTAAAGGAGAGTCCTCTCGAGTGTCCCACTTGAAGACATGTTAATTGAGACATTCTGTCATTCTGGCTTATATTTTTCAGTTTCAGGTGATGAATTAGGGTAGAATGTGGAGTGGAGTGGAGTGAGATGTAGACAGGGTGTATAGCAAAGCTTCCCAATGGTTGAGAAGTTACTGCACGCTGGATACAGGTAGAATTGTGCAGAATATCCCTAAATGTACACCATATATTGCTATGCTATAAAATCTTTTTAGTGTATTGTAGCCTTTCCCCTCCCTGGTTTATGTTGCCTCATGCAAAGATTTACTGTCACAGTCTCCGTTTTGATCTCTGCTCTACAAGCTTTCTTCATTCACTGCCCCTTACACAGAATCATGTGCTTCAGAAAACTCTTTGGTCAAAGTTCCCATGTGCAGCCTCACATTTGGATTTTTTTTTGGAAATGGAAATAATGTGGACATCTTGGCACCTAGTTGTGCCTCACAGTGGCAAGTTGCTGCTTAGTGGAGAAAATGCTTGTTGCGGTGTTACTCTGATTTAAAAAAAAGTATATATATATAAATATATATATATATATATATATATATATATATATATATATATATATATATATATATATATGTGTGTTTGTGGTAAGAGTTTTGAGACCTACACAACCAAGTAACAGATGACTACTAACAGATTGACCCTAAATGCTGCAGTTCCTTACACTAGAGCCTTAAAATTCAGCAATATTTATTATATATATAGTATTTTGTATGGCTAATTGGATTTTTCTTGGTCATCAAAGTCTACAATGTTCAGATTTCATAGTAAATAAAATGATCATATTAAGACTGTTGTTCCTATTTATTTTATTTTATCTGGAGGGTATAAATGACCTTTTGAGTGTATAAGAGCAATCCATTTCTTTAGACCCCTCACCATAACCCAACATGTCCCCAAACAGAAGCACTAATGCCTTTATTTAATATTTGCAAAGTGAATAACTGTATTAAGCTTCATCAGATCATACAATGACTATTTCAACCTGGTGGGGTCTTACTAGCTGGGGAGGAGTTGGCCCACTTTTGTCTCCTTTGGGTACTGACTAGGGCATGTTCTGCAAGGATTAAAGTGGTCCTTGAACCCATGGAGACACATTTAAACCTTCTCTTGTTTTGTTCCATAAATTTTCCCAGAATTAACATGGTATTTGGTTCTGGACTGCGACAAATGTCATTTGACCAGGCCCAAGCATTACTTTGAGTTTCCTCTAAGCACATATGTTGCTCACATTGACTGAATTGTTGATTGTTTAAGACTCAAAGTGTAAAATTACTGAGATTTGGTGATTAGCCAAACCTCTTGACCAAACCTAAAAATGATGAATCCTTACCGATTCACGGAGCGGAGGAAACTGCTGGACTTGCCAAGAGGCATTCAGAAAAACATGCAGCGGAGGCAGGCACCCGCATCGCCAGCGGTAGGAAACAGCAAGACATGTCAGTGCACAACCACATGGTTCCTCGCCCGAGGGCGAGTCCGAGAGGCAAAATAAATGCAAACTTTGACTATCATGCATGCAGAAACCAGGCAACCCATGATGTTGAGTTGTGTGGGAATCACAGAACCACAATCCAGTGCATGCCAAGAAAGCACCCCAAGTGCATTAGGAAATTCAATCTCACCAGTAGGAAAAGAAATGTGAACTCCAAGTCAAAAACACATGCATTTAAGGTGACCGTAATTATAAGCACAAGAAAAGTCACCTGGTTGTAGAGAAAGGAAAATGAATGTATGTATATGTTAATGCATATTAAAAGAGTAACATCTTTGGATACCTTCCAGGTGCCACCTGGAATTTAGAGACACGCGGTTTTGTGAAAGTCCTTCCTAAAATCAGTCCTGCTCTTTGGACACATTTAAAACTCCAACACACTGCCACTATAAGCAACTCTACATCTCCGTGGCCATAGAGAAAGGTTGCTATTGTGTTGTTATTTGCATTTATCACAATACAAGGACAACAAACTGGCATGGCTACAGAAAGGAACAGAACTTTCTACTGGAAGAGATGTTACTCAAAATTATATATTGCGACTTATGTCTGTGGTGTTTATTTTATGCCACTGTGAAGCTGGCAATTTAATAGTGGTGTCAATCTCTCCAGTTGGCACAAATCCTGGTGCACCCATAAACACTTTGCATGTAAAAGAGGACATAATGTTTGCATGTGGTTGGCAATACACCATCGACACAACGTGTTCTACAGCGTAGGACCTTCTCCCTATCCCAATGTAATTTAATTGGCAGACATTCGCTAGACTGTCAATTTTTATGACCTGGTCTCTATGTCTCTATGGCTGTATCTACCTTCTACCTTTCTACAACTAAAGCTGGAGATGAAAGACGACTTTGACAAACTGTTGATGGAAGGTTAAATATAGAAATGAAGCACTTTCTTCAGGGTACGATACACACTATCCTGTTACTAGTATGTATATCAGCTGTCAGTTCCTGGAAGAAGTTCCCTTCATTTAGAGAAAGTGGCAGCTGTGTATGTTAAACTCATCGATCACTCTTCTTTTGATAACTGAAGTTTGTGCCCAATGGTCCTGACCCACAGAAATAGCAAATGTGACTCATAGTCTAGATTAAAAAATGACTAGAGGGCATGCAATAATGAGATCAGAGGTTTTTCAAGGCATCACTCAGTGAATATTAAAATTCAGTAGGGATCGGCCTAACCATTCTTTTAGGCCTGACCATAAACTCAAGTTAGTATCAATCAGGTTTAACAAAAAACACACCAAGAACTTACTCTCTGTGACATCAGTGATAGAGGAAGATAATACAAAGATAATTAAAGGAAGAAAGAGATGCAAGGTGAGTACGAGTGACTGATACAGAGCAGAACAGATTCCAAGCATGGATGCAGCTGGGTGTGTGGATGGAATGCAGACTGCAGACCAAGCAGTGGGTTAGAAGATGACAAAGATGCACATAGACCATCTCAAGCTCTGGACGATAGCAAGATGCAGCACTGTTTAAGTTATAGGAATGCCAGAAGTAGAATTTAGACAAGACGCTGTGATAACTGTAAGCCAGATGGATTTTGTTGGTGGCCTATTTAGGAGAATAAAGAATGCTGATGGGCAGAAATCTGGATAATGGCATGTTACAAGTACATAGCCTCAACAAACTGGCTGGAATAGTACTGTACACTCGGAAAATATGAACTTAGAGCTTAGGTTCCAAAACTGTGGGGCTGGCTCCTCTATGGAGGAAAATATCATCTTATGGTGGACCCTGTGCTGAAGGCCATCTAGGATGGAACTTAGGATGGGATGTTATGCTACATCTTATATACAGTATTCTTTGAATAATCTTGGCTAGTGATGGGCGAATTTAGGGCGTTTAGATTAGCCGAAAAATTTGCAAATTTCCTGTGAAATACGTGAAACGGTGAAAAATTCACGAAACAATGCTGGCGTCCATTTTTTGGATGCCGGTGCACATTCGCCAGCAAAAATGCACCAGCATCCAAAAAAACTGACGCGGGCGTCCATTTTTTTCGCAACGGTTTCGTAAATTTGTTCGGAATTCGCCGCAAATTCCCACCTGGCGAATAAATTTCGCACATCACTAATCTTGCCTATGAAATGTTTTTGCATATCTATATCTTTATAGCTAAGGGGTACCAAAATATTGTTAATGGTGCTTGAACCTGAAATGTCTGAAGCGATTGAAGTCTTCTAACAAACATAGGGGATTGGGACATTTTATCCAGAAGAAAAAGAAGTAGAATTTATATATGGGTAACAAAGTTTAGAATACTTTCCTTCTCCTTTAATGGAATTCAGGAGCAGTGATGTAGTAGATGAACTATGTAAGGAACTAAGTCTGGTGAAGAATGAAGAAGCTATTGTCTGTTAAAACTAGATACAGTACTGGGAATAATTTCTTAATTTCTAGAATATGTAGATTTGATTGTTTAAGAAGACCAGGAGCTGAGGAAATGTATGTTAACTCTGTTGAGAAACTGTATTTACAGTTTGGGGTGAAGGGGCCATTTTTGGAGACTATGAGTATACTTTTGAGTAAAGGATCATTGGTTTAACTGGACCAAACGTAGCATTTTTTTTTAGAGCAACAGGCGCACTGGAAATACATGGAGTCAAAAGCACTCTGCGCAGAGTTAAAGCAGATAACAAAAAGTGACAGATGAATTTGGCAGAAACACCAACAAGAACATAAAAAGCTTTTGATAGATAGAAGCCTTGGAAGCAGACAGGGACGACATTGGCGATAACAATTGCAAAATGAACATTGGACTGGTTGAGCAAAGGAAAAAACAAGAAAGTCGGAAAGTTGGCATGTTAAATGGACACACATGTAAGTTGTTGAGAGATGGGGCTGTGGTGGAACGTATGTGTTAGGTCTAATGTGATCTTGATTTCATGTAATAAGACAACATGATGGGAAAATATGAATGTTCCTCAGTAAAGTGGGATTGAATCCTAGATAATCAGAAGTTCTACAAGCTTTGGAGTAAATGAGTGGTGGCAAAACTGTATTATGTTCATGAATGTGCTGTTGATTAAATGCAGGTGGTGCTCAGAAACATGGTGTAAAGTCTTAAAGGGAGGAAAGGTCACTCATTTTAAGGGCAGGGAATATATACCGTAAACAAGCCCAGGAGTAGAAAAGTGATATGTTCAGGACCACGTGTTGTGCTACTGGTAACCACAGAAGACAGAAGCCACGTAGACAGTACAATAGCAATATGAAGGTGAGACCTGCAGCAGTCACATGATATGTAGTTGTACTCACCTCTTTTTGAGCAAGGCACTGAAATCCAGTTCCCCTGCTTCCTCAGTTCCATCTCCGCTACAGAAAGAGGAATGCAATCACAATCACAGTGTTGCACATGGACCCTGCCCCATTGAGGCAAGAGGTGCACCAGATACAAGTCTGCCATTCCAGCTGTTTCATGTTTATTAAACCCAGTGAATAAACCCTCAGTATATAACAACATAGGCATCTGAACCTCTTTTTTTTAGAGGCTACAGAATGTCATATCAAGCTGTTTGCAAGACCACAAGGGGTGAGTCTGGGTAATCTCAGGAGTCGCAGGATCATGAAACAAGCGTTTTCATGCAACAGATACTGAAGGTGGAGACAAAGTTCATATTTGCACAGGTTCTGCACTGATAATAACAAGGGGATGCACAAATCAATACAGACGAGGTATACAAACTGCAATATGAGTTGGGCTGTGCTTAGAATAGGGCCTATGCATTTCTGGTTGCAAGGAGGGATGAGTTGGTAAAATAACCTGTTTAAGGCCCCATCATTTGGTGTCTTGCCTTTCTACCATATATTTGCAACCCCTTCCCTACCATACTTAGCTACTATTAGGGGTGCACCGAATACCAAATCTTCTATGAATAGAAATGCATAAATCCTAGATTCAATTCTGAACGTAGCCAAACCCAGGTCTCTTTTTCAGGGTTCAGGTGAACTCAACTGCTTGACCAAACCACATCCAAACTCTAAAAACCACATGAGTACGCACATTTTGTGTGCCGCGCTTTGCACACAGATTCCCTCAAAAATGCTCAGTTATGATATTTATTTAGGATTCCTGAAATGCTCATTGGCAAACAAAAATTAAGATTAGGATTTGTTTAAGGATTCCTTAGTGGAAGGTTCAATTTTAGGCTGAATGTGGAAAAAGAGATTCGCCACATCCCTATCCATAAATCATTCGGAACAGGATCCAAACCCTAATTTTCCTATTTAAGTTTGAAAAAAATGGAAACATTTTAAAAAAAAAAATTAAAAAAAAAAAATTACACGACTTTTAAGGTTGGCCTAGATACATAAGATTTGGATAAATTCTACAAAAAACAATAAATGCTAGTTTGTAGCCGAGTCCTAGATTTGTTGCATCCGTGCTCACTATAACCCTTACACCGTGCACAATGGTTGCTTTTGTCTATACACAAAAAGTGGCCCCTTTGCAGGCAAAAGACACAGGAGGAGAGACACATGTAGCCCACAACATTCCATTCTCTTTGGGAAAGAATGACTTCACAGAAGCATAAATCCGTGAGTGACAGGGGTAACATGAGTGTGACACAGTGAAAGTGACATCGGCACCAATAAGCCTACTAGTGTCGGGGGCGGGGGAGACGTGAGTGAAGGAGAGTGACAGCTCTTAGGCACCAGTGCAACATGAGGGTGGTGACACAAATAGTCTTTCACGCAATGTCCCAGAATTCAGTCGTATTGAAAGTCTGAGGAGCGAGTCAGAACTTTCAGTGACAACTTGTAGAGACATTGGAATTCTGGAATTTCTTTGCTCAGCAAAATCCTTTCCTGCCAATGAGTAAAATCTGCCTCCTTATCTCCTCCAAATGCCTTTCCAATCTCAGCCCTTTGTTTATCTCTCAGTAAAAAGACAGATCATGGGTGGTTCAGCACCTATTTATGGTTACCTTTATCTACTCAATATGCATACAGGCTCCTCCAATCAGGGATCTGTAGGCTCATCAAGCTGACTGGCTCTGGGACATATTTGTAAAGTTGTAAAATTTTTTTTAAAACAAAATGAAGTGTAAAATAAGCCCTACCACCTCATCATCCCTAATGACTCCCTATGGTTCATTTTGGGTGTTACTGGGGACTCACTTGACTGCAGTATCCTACCTCCTATACAAACACAAGCATTTTAATTAAGGGAGATTGAATATTTTTCACCAAATATACCCCAAACAGTGAGTATATCTGTAGTTTTTACCCCCAGTCCCTCCCTTCACCCTCTTCATGGAATATATAAGGAAACTATCTTCTATTTATCAATTGAAGGTTGACTTTTATTTCATGTTCCCTTTAGTAAACAGTAATAGGGCACAGCTGACTGTGTGCATCAGACTTTCCTCCCCTGCCTATTTACATGTACACTATACATAAAATGAGCTGCTTGCTTCTGCTAAACAATGCTCCATAGTTGCACAAGTAAAAGGCAAATATGAGTGAGCATGGGACATACAACTGTAGCATTCAGTAAATGGTAATATGTTTTTCATTGTCCTCCTCATAATAGTTCAGTAATCTTTATGTCAGTATTCTGTGCCCATTCTATGCCGATTTCTCTTTTGTGCTCCCCATCTCCCATTCCTTTTCCCATACCCCAAGAATTATTCTCCTTTCTCCATTTCTCTTCTATCCCTTCTTACTTCTCCCTCTCAATTTCTTTATGTTCTCATTCTCATGACTTACTGCTTCTTCCCTTCTTTATTCTCCTTCAGCCCTTCTCATCCACCTCTATTTCTTCTCACTGATCTCCCCTAAATCCATCCTACCTTTGGTTTCTGCTTTCCCCTTATGTGGCTCTTCACTTTCCTTAATGTTAACCACCTCATCCCTTTGGCTTCCAAGCTTTTATTAGCCAACTCTGAGTGGCAGATTAATTATATGTGAGGCCCCTAGGCTACATACACAATCCCCTCTTCTAGGCTACTGCTGGGTTCAGAAGTGTTCACATCCAGGCATATGTGCACCCAAACTCTATATGCTGGGTTACAGTACATGTGCCTTGTCTGCCTTCTCAAAGCAGGTGCCACCATCCGTACCCTGCAGTGCAAATAAAAATAAATGTTAAAAGGAAAGAAATGGGCCCCTGATCACACTGGATTCTTAGGCTATAGCCTAGGGGACCCTGTGCATTAATCTGCCCCTGCTAACTCCCCTTCCATTCTGCTCTCCTATCATTACTCTTCCATAGATTCTTCTTGCTCTTCCAATCTTTCTTCCTCTTATTTTTTTATCACAACCACTCTGATTGATATTTTTCTTCTATCTCTTAACATTTTATTTTATCTTATCTTCTGATTTCTTCCCATCCCTTGCTTTTCCATTTGTTTTCTTCTCTTAGTTTTCCTTCTGGTCTTCCTTTTCTTCTTGATTGACATTGCTTCATACTTCTTTGTCTGGCTTCTCCCTACTTCTCTTCCAACCACTCGTATGCTAGTAGCACCCCTAGTTAGCAACTACACTAAGGATAACACCTTTAGTTTCCCACAAACATACCAAAATCATGGCTGAACAGCTTCCAGCACTGCCCTTTAGACTACATTTTCATCAGTTTCCCATATTAAAGTTTGTTAGTGATTTAGAAGAACCCTTCTGTGAAGGTCTATGGAGAATGTCTTTGGCAAGGCAACCAGTGAAACAGTTCCAAATCTGTTTAACTGCAAATGTTCAATGCACACAATCAGCTATGATCCACGTAATACAAAAATAATGGCTGCTTATAAATGCTTATTGGCTAAATGGATTCAATGTTGTGACCATTACAGTAGGTAAAAATAAAACTCATTGGGAGGAAACGGATGGTTTGCTTGAGCAAAGCTTAGCTACCTGAAGGCAATGGATACTCTTCTTTTTGCTGCTCCTACAAGGCTCCTGAGAGTTTCATAGATAGATTTTAGTTGCACCCACTAACAACATATTCTCACATCCTTATATGAACTGTAAATTTTACTGTCACTTGTACAAAACATGTTATGCAGTTTTACAAAAAAACAAGAAGACATCATTCAGAACACATAAACATCATTCGGATATGTCAAACAGACACAAGCTGACCATCATGATTACAAGTATATAGATACAGGTAATGGATCTGTTATCCGGAAACCAGTTATCCAGAGAGCTCCGAATTACGGGAATGCCCGTCTCCCATAGACTCCATTTTATCCAAATAATCAACATTTTTTAAATGATTTCCTTTTTCTCTATAATGATAAGACAGTATCTTGTACCAGCCTATTGGGTTTATTTATTGTTTAAACGATTTTCTTGTAGACTTAAGATGTGAAGATCCAAATTACGGATAGATCCATTATCCGGAAAACCCCAGGTCCAGAGCATTCTAGATAACAGGTCCCATACCTGTACTAATGTGTTAGAGTGATGCACACTGGGAATTTCACCCTTTTCTTTTTTTAAAGCCTGGCAATAGAGAGGATCTTGCATGTAAAACTTGTTGGGCAAAACACCCACATTTAGCTGTCTGCCAGTGCCTTTAAAGGATAAGTAAACCTTTAATATAAGTACATTTAAAACTGATGAGAGTGCTATTCTATTTTGCAATGTACATTCATTATTTATTTACTTTTTATTCCAAGTTATTAAGGGATACATGTACTGGTAATATGAGATCATTTTATTACAACAAGGAGAAAGAGGCTGCTCTGATGTTTTTCTGCTTGGGAAAGATTTGAGAAAGTTCTCTAATTTCTTTCCTAAGCAGAAGAACATCAGGGCAGCCTCTTTCTTTCTCCTGACAACTTCCTTGACTACTTGCTGGTCAGACTGGTGGGAAAATTACCAGCAGGTGGCGCTGTTGTAATAAAATGTATTCATATTAACAGCACCTGTATCCCTTAATATCTTGGAATTTAAAAAATGTAATGTACATTGCAAAAGTGCTTAGAATAGCAAGCACCCTCATCAATTTTACATTCACTTATTTTTAAGGTTACTTATCCTTAAGCATAATAAAATATAAGCCTTAGGTGATTATTGATTGTCCTTTAAAGCCAAAATCCGTATGTACAGAATTTGTGAATGTGTTTTGAATGAAAGTTACCGAATCATGTGAAAAATCAGCGGCACGTCTTGAAAATCCAGTTAAAAGGGCTATACTTTCATTGTTTTTTGAAAAATTTTTAAAATAGAAAACCTAATGTCCTGAAACCTAACTGAATGCCTCTCTGCTCAGATGTGCCACCAGCCCACGAGGATCAGAAAACCTTTCTTGTTTTAACATGCATTAGAGAAGAAGCAATTCTATTTTGAAAGCAGTGGATATATAATAATGAGAAAATATATAAAAAAAAGTGCCTGAGATTTTTACTAATCCCTCACACAAACCGTATTGGCGCCTTTCTTTGGCAGGTGGAAGGTGATGTCAATACTTCGCCAAATTAAACCTGCTGAAGTGCTATGTTAGCCTATGGGGACCTTCTAGAGCAGTTTTCCAAGTCTTTTGACGTCGAAGGAAAATCCTTTGATCGAACGATAAAATCGTTTCGATTCGAACAATGTAATCGTACGGCCGAAAGATTTCTGTTCGATCGTTCAATTGCCAAATTCGGTAAAAAATCTTTCGACTTCCATATTCGAAGTCGAAGTATTTTGATTCGATGGTCGAATTTCGAAGTATTTTTTACTTCAAAATTCGACCCTTGATAAATCTGCCCCATTGTCTTTATTAATAGTATGGCTGGTTTCAGCATCACTTTCCATATTCCCTTTACTATTAAGTGATACAGCCGATTCATCTACTTGATGCTGGTGCTAAATTGCATATCACTTATGTGATAGCCAGATAAAGAAATGATTCCAAGAGCAAGGGCAGATATAATTTCCAAATAATACAGATTATGTTATAATATATATATAATGTTATGTATAATTTATAAAAATGAAAGTTTTACTCTCTTCTACTCTTTTTCAGACTAAAGGATCAGGAATAGTGGAAGGAAAAGTGTGTAGGATACTTACGTGCGCCTGAATGCTGCGCGAATGTCTACCTCTCCTGATGAAGCGGCCTCTGCAGATAGAAAGAAAAGGCAACGTGAGACCTTCTTCGAAGCCGAGGCAGTTGAAATATCATATTCTAGTGTACGATAGGGAGCCTTTTCGCCTCTATTACAACCATAACATAGAACCATAGACTCTAGAACACTCCAAGTACATAACCCATTCCACAGGGCTGTCCTTTGTTCCAATGCTGCCCTAGACTCTGGAATGGAGCAGTGCAGTTTGGTGACATAGGTAGGAAGGTTTTATGCTTTCTTCAAAGCATTGGACTAAATTTTAGATAAATAGACAGGTTACAAGCTCAAACAGGAGATAGGAAATGTCCTGCATCCACCCTCGGTATCATATTGCAGCAGGACTGTAGACATCTGTTACTTCTGCAGTTGAACACGTGGAAAACGAATGACTGTAATGCTCACCATGAACGGCTAGGTTGAAATTGCAGCTGTCAAACTTGTCTTTTGAGGAAACCTCACAACGGTAACCCCCGGCGTAGGTGGTTTTTGCCCCAATTATCTGTATCTCAAAGGTGTAAATCTGGAAGAGAAACAGATAGACTGTAATTTAAAAGTAAATAGAACAGAAATGCTGAGGTTGGTGCTGTTTGATCAAATCCTGACGTGTGTGCTGTTCTAACCAGAGAAATGATAAAGCTAAAAGAGACAGCTAAAGCCTTGCATTATTACATAGATCCATCATTTTCTTTACTGGTCCCTAAAACAGATCCCCTTATTGTGGTTGAGGTCTGACAAGATGAAGCATCCTCAAAGTTCACCAGTAAATACTAAAGGTTGTAATAGGCTAGTATCTAAAATAAAATATAGCTAAATAGGATGTTATGAGAGTCTTCTGCAAAGATAGCCACGTTTTCCTGATCAAAGCCTTTATATGGTATAAATATCCTTGTATTTAGCATTGTGCCTTTATATGGTCTTCAAACTCCCTTAAATATCCTCATATTTCACAATTGGGATACATTATTAGCCATGGCACTTGTGTCACATAAATTATGGAAACCTGTGTACTATAAAAAATATAATGTACCCTATACTGTAAAATATAAACACATTAGAATTGACATTGGAGTATCATGACCTCTATAAAAGCAGTTGACCTGTGGTATAATGCCTTTATATGGCCAATAAACTCCTTGATGACTTCTATTATCTCTTTATCTTACAACTATTGCAGCTGTTGGCTTACAATGAATTCTTCTTGCTGTTGGTCACTGGAATATCTAAATCATATTCAACGGACAATTCTGCTATGCCTTTGAGACGTCATTAGTACGTCTCTTCCTCAATCGTTTAATCATTTAACATGTAAGCTTGCATTTATCTACATTGAATGTAACCTTCCATAGTATGACTGAATGAAGACTTGTACTACAAGAACTATTCAGATAGCATTATCTAAACCAGTCAATGGAATGTGTGTCTTGAAAGCACACAGTGTCCCCTCTGGCTGGCAGGCGTGAGAAACCCAAATGCATGGAAATCATTCTGCCGTCAGTTGAAGGAAGCCTCCTATTACCTTGGTGTTCCTGTCATAACTCTCATGGAGCTGCAAATGTTTGCCAACTTTGCTGGTCAGGTCCATCCATTTGCCTTTGAACCATTTGACTACGGGCTTCTTAATCAAATTGGCTCCGGCAATTCGGGCTGTAAACTTGATGTTTGCACCTGAAGGTCACAGTGACAATGAGAATGAGAAGAGGACAATGGTCTTCTAAGGATCACAGTTATCCGTACATATAAAATAAACACTTACCAACAGTGATTTCCCCATCCTGTGGTCTTTCCAGGAATAGTCCAATTTCATCCTTAGGGGGTTCTGGTTGAGTAGCAGTAGCTGGGGAAATAATACATATGCCACACTGTTACCCGTGTTCTATGACATGTACATGGGATATTTCCCAGCCAACTTGCGTTGATCCAGTTGAACAATCATTTACCTTCAGAAGACTCTGGGGGTTTAGCCTC
Organism: Xenopus petersii; assembly: GCA_038501925.1. Classification (NCBI taxonomy): domain Eukaryota; kingdom Metazoa; phylum Chordata; class Amphibia; order Anura; family Pipidae; genus Xenopus; species Xenopus petersii. Next base: position 12,822,158 of record CM076679.1, read on the forward strand.
AGCAGCTTCAGTGGGAGGTGGAGCTGAGCCATCAGAGGCTGGTGGGGCAGGTGCTTCAGAAGCTTCAGGAGCAGCTGGAGCTGGATCTGGAGTTGAAGCTGGGGCAGGAGATTCCTCAGTTTTTTCTGGAAAAAGGATTTGGCAACACTTGAGGGCAGACTTAACTTCTTGGGTTTCAACAGCACATGATAATATATGAAAGCAGGATTAACAGGTAGAAACATCATTAAAATTCACTGAGGTACAAGTATACTTTCCTTAGCTTTGTGAATGTACATGGTTCTATTTGCATTCGGGTGGTGGAAATATTTATCCTCTGATTTCCTAACTTTACTATCTGCTTCTCATTAGCACATCAATGTAAGCGCGGTAAGAGTGCATACAGCTATGGGGGCCCTGGTTTTGTTCTCCATCATGCCAGTGTAATATATGGGCTTCTATATGCTTACATACTGGGGGCCAAACTTGATCTTGATCTTGTAGAAGAAAGCAAGAGATCCCAAGTTTGCATATGCTTATACCATACATCGCTAATTCTTATATATTCAATATCCTGTATGTAACACCATATTGACACTTATCTGTTTTAGGGAATCTTACCTTGTTCTTTGACTTTTAACTCAAACTTGACCTTAGAGGTTCCTGCAATGACAGCATAGACTACTTCATCCTCTGTGATGGCATTGCTGATGGTCAGTGAGTGTTGTTTGCCCTCAGACTTTATGGCAAATCTCTCATTTGCAGTGATGTCAACATTGTTCCGCTGCCACTTCACCTTCAAACCAGGTTTTTCTGTCTCTGCCACAAATGTAACCGTTCCTCCCACTGAGACCTCCTCCGACTTTGGTTTTTTGGTAAACGCTGTGTGCAGATGACAATGGGGATCTAAATTAATCCTTTTGTAGAGCAGAATAGCTCATGCAACATAGCATTACCCAAGTCTCAGCATGAGGTGGGATAGTTGATTATATTTTGTGATAGGTACATAACTATACTACTACACCACATAATAGAATAAGGGGTCAATATTGTTCTGGTGAAGGATTACTGAAAAATTGCTAGTTAGCTTCATGATACTGTAGTCTTGTGTACAATGATGTATGAATGTACTTGGGTTCATGAGCATCTTTAATTAAGATGGGACCTTGGACAAGGCAGATGTTGAGTGGCCCTAGGACTCTTTAGCTGTCATTAAGCAGCACCTTTCCAGAGCCAAAGGCTCTAGGTGGGCAATGAACTTCAACAACTGCTAGCCCATAAGTTGGGTTTTACTGTTAATGTTTCCACCTGACTGAACCATGTGCTCTCACTCAATCACCTTGCACCTAGTCAATGTGTTGCTGATGGTCCAATGCCTTTACTTATGTAAATCAGGTAAGAGGTGTGGCTATATAACTACACAGGTACATTTTCTAAACAGATACAGATCCAAAGAGAAGAGCAATAGCATAGAAAAAGATAAATAGCAGTCCATTGGACTATGATTCAGGGAGGACCTGGTGCAATTTACAAGGCACTTTATCACTTTGCGCATCAGGGGCAAACATAGATTGTAAGAGACTTATAATGCATATATTTAGGAATGCTACTGTATATACTGTTCTGTGTTAAAAATGACTCCCAAAATTAAGAGGACATGGTTATTGGGGTTGCACCATGATCAGATGTCATAAACTTTTAGGGCAGACGCTCATGGGGAGATTTGTAAAACCTACATTTTGCAAAATGCCCGAAGTTTCCTCCAGAGGCAACTTGGGGCGACTTTGGAAGGAGAGACATTTTCGAAAGATTTGTTGCCTGCAGTTGTACTCAAATAATCACAGGTGACAAATCTCACCGTCAGCCACTGCCCTTACAAACATAGTACCATTGTCCTTTATCTTCTAGGTAACCATGGAGAAATTAAAAACAGCAACAAAGCCAAGTTCACATTCCTTAAAAGGGTAAAAATGTGTTCCCAGTGCTATTGTGGAAAACATATTAGTGTTGCAGACTTTTTGTGTTTTGGTTCCCTTTTGTGGTCTCCCCCACTCCTTAGCTCATAACATGGTTGCAGATGTATATCCAAAGCTGTAAATAAGGCTTCATCTGCAAATGTCAACCTGGTTGACCTTTGTGCCTACAGATTAACTTCACTTTTACTTCAGCTGCAAACAGTTCAGTAACTTAAAATAGAACTTCTTTGCTTGCAATAAGAAAAGGAAGCCACTGAATCTTCCTGGATTATACATAGGAAAACATGTAAGCCCCTATTGGAAATTATCAGCGTATTGAAGTCACCCTGGTGACCTACAGCCCAGGAAACTCCAGGGTGACTTCCAATAGCTTTATAATTTTCAACAGGGGGCACATTATATTCTAATACACCCATTTCAGTCACTGGCCAGGGTGCATATCCCTACTGTCCCCCCTCTGGACTATTGCCCCTAGTCTTCCAAACGCACACTCCCTGTCTTACAGCCACGTGCACACAAACGCCAAAATACGTGTCTATCACAGCTTCAGCGGGCCCTAAGGGGGTCTGGGTTCCCAATAATTACATCACTGCTAAGCACCATTAACAAAGATATATTTTACAGAATGTCCTGTCCCGAATCCCGAACCAAATCCTATATTCGGTGCATCCCTAATAATCACAGTGATGGCAATACCAAGCATTTGACATGTAAATAGTGGTAAACTGTATGAACAGACTGAATGCTGGGATAGTGCAAGGTTATGGGTCCTTAGAAGAAGTTAGGGATTCTTCCAATTAATTAATCTGGTGTTTGTGACGTGAGTGGATTAAAGCCTCTTTGCCATCTGACTGCTGATGCAAATACAGAATCAATGTCATCTGAAGCTTGGGGACTAAAACAGAAGACAGGACATTCTGAATTAATACTGTCCATAAGGGTCACCAGGAGCAAAGATTGATTTTAATAATAAGGTTAGGGTGAGAAATGGTGCTAGATACCCTATACATTGCACCTTCCTCTGTATCCTTCCAGGAATCTTGAATAAAAGTCGTCTGAAACAGGGTGCTTCTCAAATTTTATGGCTATGGGAGGGTATGTAAAGTATCCTGTGGCCATCTCCTTGCCACCTTTGAAACATCTCACCTCCCTCTGGGTTGAAACATGAGTATTTATATATGATACGGCTACCAGGTTACTCACAAATGGATTTATAGCCCTTCATAAAGCCTAAATTATTTTGTGGGAATGATAGAGGTCGTGGATCAAAGTAGTGAGAACATTTGTAAGGCATATACTGTGGCCACTATATCCCCATTGACTATATTAGTAAATCAATTTGTGAGCAATTTATAGGAGGTGCAAAATCCTCTCTGGACCATTTCCCCAAAGGTCTGTGATGTGTATATAGCTGAGTAAATGGATATTTAAGGGTTGGCATTTCTGTATCTACCAGTAGAATACATCGCTCGATGCCACAATGCAGCAATGAGGACAACACGTATGTCACAATAAGATTAATGCAGAGCAGGTGCAAGCACATACAAAATCCCCCCCTAGCCTAAAATACAGGAAAGCCAAGTTGTATGTTAGCAACTAGTTGGGTTTTACTGTATGACACTAAACACTGAGGCAGATTCACTTTGTGCAGCCATGCACACTCAGCTTGTTGCTAAACTACATCTCTCAGCAGTTAATATAGTTGTGGGCTGCTGATGGGTTGCTGGGAGTTGGAATTTAGTAAGAACTGGGCAATTCTTAAGCAAGGAACAAGATCATTTCTATACAAATAACTTCTGATGGATTCTGCACAAAGCTCCTTTTTGAGGGACATATCAATTCTAGATGGCCCCACCAATGTTAGGACACCCAGTAATGCAGCAGAAGATAAATTAATGTTGGTCCCTATGCAAAAGAGATTCCAACTTTTGTCCCTTCCAAAACGAAAGACCATAGAACTATTTAAAATATCCAGTGCTATTTTCTAAAACCATATCTGTCAATCTAAATTAACTATGGGCTTCTGGGGATACTCTGGATTATAGAGAGGATGGGCTCTAAATTAGGGAATGCCGGAGTATACATTTCTCCTATAAGGACAAGGGGGTGGTAAGAGAGGCAGTGCATTTTTACAGTAGCTAAGATAAGCTACAGATCAAGCTGGCATGCACTTGGGTCATATGTCATTCTCACATTGCTGAGTGTCATGCCCCCTGAGTGTGCAGAGCCAGCTGGCATATTCTATAGGATTCCTCTCAAATAAGCTGTAGGAAATACAAAACAAAATGCCTGGAAATTATCCCTTTTTGCTTTTTTGCCTTGAATGGGTCCTTGTTGCCTCCAGCTCAGCAGAAGTCAATGATATAACTGCCCACTGCCCAGGCACCCTAATACATAAGTCATAGATGTTGACTGTTGCTCATCAGCTAGATGCTAAATAGATGATGACAGCTACATCAATCTCATTTCACAAGGTCGCTATTTCAACATCGGCTGCTCCGATCATTTGGCCCTTGGGAGAGCGATCGGATCATAATTTCCACTAGCCATGCCTTCAGATCAAGGACAGCATTAGGGCTAGTCCACACGGGGAGATAGCCACGCGTTTGCGGTCGCGGCGTCAAAGCGCCGCGACAGTCGCCGCGACCGGCGCAGGCGACAGTTTTGTATGGGCGCCTATGTAAAAACGCCTGTGCTAACCACACGAGGCGATGCGCTTTTCAACAGTCGCCTGAAAATGCCTCGCCAGGCTTTTTCAGGCGACTGTTGAAAAGCGCATCGCCTCGTGTGGTTAGCACAGGCGTTTTTACATAGGCGCCCATACAAAACTGTCGCCTGCGCCGGTCGCGGCGACTGTCGCGGCGCTTTGACGCCGCGACCGCAAACGCGTGGCTATCTCCCCGTGTGGAATAGCCCTTAATGCGCAGATATCTGGAAGTTGGCATTTTTCAATGGGACAGTTTTCCATGTACTGGAACATACACACAACATGTTTTCAACCTAAATAAAAATATATGAATAGGTCTATGGAGACCTTGAATAGATTGAGAGCCATGAAATGACTTGGAGGGTCACAACTAGCCCTCAACTAGTTGGAGGACCCTAGATTTTTTACCATCCAAATAGTATGACCATCCAATGGTATACAGACAAATAGCTACATAGTGGATTTGCTGATGAAAATGATAAATTGAATTGCAGATAGAAGCTTAGATTGGACGACAGATGCTTGCTAGATGTGAGCTAGAGGAGAGTATATGGGACCTGTTATCCAGAATACTAAAGTACAAGCTACTGTTTTATTATTACAAGGAAAAAGGAAACATTTGATTAAATTTGAGTCTATGGGGAGATGACCATCCCATAATTTGCAGCTTTCTGGATAATGGGTTTACGGATAATAGATCCCATACCTCTATTTAAAGGAATCATTTGTTGGTGTTAACCCGGTTTTAGGGGCACATTTACTTAGGGTCGAATATTGAGGGTTAATTAACCCTCGATATTCGACTGTTGAAGTTAAGTCCTTCGACTTTGAATATCGAAGTCGAAGGATTTAGCGCTATTTGTTTGATCGAAGGAATAATCGTTCGATTCGAAGGATTTGAATCCATCGATCAAACGATAAATTGAATTGCAGATAGAAGCTTAGATTGGACGACAGATGCTTGCTAGATGTGAGCTAGAGGAGAGTATATGGGACCTGTTATCCAGAATACTAAAGTACAAGCTACTGTTTTATTATTACAAGGAAAAAGGAAACATTTGATTAAATTTGAGTCTATGGGGAGATGACCATCCCATAATTTGCAGCTTTCTGGATAATGGGTTTACGGATAATAGATCCCATACCTCTATTTAAAGGAATCATTTGTTGGTGTTAACCCGGTTTTAGGGGCACATTTACTTAGGGTCGAATATTGAGGGTTAATTAACCCTCGATATTCGACTGTCGAAGTTAAGTCCTTCGACTTTGAATATCGAAGTCGAAGGATTTAGCGCTATTTGTTTGATCGAAGGAATAATCGTTCGATTCGAAGGATTTGAATCCATCGATCAAACGATTTTCCTTCAATCACAAATTGGCTAGAAAGCCTATGGGGACCTTCCCCATAGGCTAACATTGAGGTTCGGTAGGATTTAGGTGGCGAAGTATGGGGTCGAATTTTTGTTTAAAGAGACAGTACTTAGACAATCGAATGGACGAATAGTCGAACGATTTTTAGTTCGAAACGTTCGATTCGAAGTCAAAGTCGTAGTCGAAGGTTTAGGTAGCCAATCTGATGGTCAAAGTAGCCAAAAAAAATACTTCGGAATTCAAAGTATTTTTTATTCTATTCCTTCACTCAAGCTAAGTAAATGTGCCCCTTATAGTCCATTCAAATGGTAGGCTGATAGAAATTCCTGTGTAGTGGCCATCTTAATGTAATACGCCAGTTGCCTCTCCACATTCCAGCAGTTACGCCACCTCTGCCGTCCATTTCAGTCCCAAGCTCATGTAATGCCAGTACGTCGCCCACCTTCATCCCCATCACTTGCCCCATCCTACCTGATTTCTTGACAGGCTCAGGCATCCTGGCTGTGCCTGCTTGGCGGAAGAATACAAATACTAGACAATTCCCAGGCCAGTAGCGGGTTTGGAACGGGAATGAAGCTGTGGGATTTTGACAGACCCCCTTAAAGAAAGGCAGATAGGGAGAACTCTCCCGTGCTCCACCCCCACACTCCCTCCTGTTGTCACTCGCTCCTGTCACCTCTCCGACAGCAGACCTCACTTGACAGAATATTTCAGCTGGTATAAATATAGCCCAGCATCCCGGGTCCTGTTGTCTGCCCTACTGCTTTTTTACTGCCCCACATAACTGTCTCCCATGTCAGCCATTGTTTTACTGCCTTACTGCCCTGCTTCTTTATATGGCCCTTGCTGGCAGCACTCTGCCATGTTCTACCTTAGAACAACACAAGGCCTTCACCCCCATTTCCCAGACCTAAAGAACTTGTCCTGAGAGAATCAAAATGGCTGCCATAGCCTTTCCCAGTCAGGAACTAGATTAGTATGGCTGACTGGAGAGGATATTTCATGTAAACAGATCCAATTTCGAATTATAATTTCCATACATTTTTACTTTTACCCTTTCGATACAGAATGTGGTGTCAGTACCATATGTTACTAGGCAACATGTTTTCCACACAAACAACCATGTTTTTACTTTGCTGGTAACCCCATAGCAACCAAGTAGCAGGCCATGGGGTTATTCATCTTTGAGATCATTTTTTGTATGATGTAAAGAATGATATTCTGAGACCATTTGAGATTGGTTTTCATTGTTATTTGTGTTTTTTTTTTAGTTATTTAGCTTTTTATTCAGCAGCTCTGCAGTTGGCAATGTGGTTGCTAGGGATAGGGTTGCCACCTGTCTGGATTTCACCTAGATGAAACCTTACTGTCTGGATTTCCAAATTAGGCCCCGCCCTGCCTCTGACATCATTAATCCCGCCCCAGAAAAGGTGGCAACCCTAGCTAGGGTCCAAATTAAGGATGCACCGAATCCAGGATTCGGTTCGGGATTCGGCCAGGATTCGGCCTTTTTCAGCAGGATTCGGATTTGAATCCTTCTACCCGGCCGAACCGAATAAGAATCCTAATTTGGATATGCAAATTAGGAGCGGGGAGGGAAATTGCGTGACTTTTTGTCAGAGAACAAGGAAGTAAAAAATGTTTTCCCCTTCCCGCCCCTAATTTGCATATGCAAATTAGGGTTCGGATTCGGTTCGGTATTCGGCCAAATCTTTCACGAAGGATTCGGGGGTTCGGCCGAATCCAAAAAAGTGAATTCGGTGCATCCCTAGTCCAATTACTCTACCAACCATGCACAGATTTGAATAGAAGACTGGAATATGGATTAGGAGAGGCCTAAATAGAAAGATGAGCAATAAAAAGTAGGTATAACAATAAATGTGTAGCCTTAAAGTGCATTTGTTTTTAGATGGGGTCAGTGACCCTGACTGGAAATCTGGAAAGAGTCAGAAGAAAAAAACAAATAGTTAAGAAAAACTATAAAAAAATAACAAAGACCAATTGAAAAGTTGCCTAGAAATAGCCATTCTATAACATACTAAAAGTTAACTGAAAGGTAAACCATCCTATTGGCTTACTAAGTGTAAATAAAAATTTGCCTTATAATTAAGGCAAGTAAACATTACAGACATTTGCAGCCTTGCCTTTGTTATTGTACTACAATTCCCAGCAGCCCCTGACAGCCTTTCGGGAGCTATAGGCCACACAGCTAAGCAGGTTTGAAACAGGACAGATATATTTTTATCTCAGTTAATGATTAACTGCCTAGCTCCTAAAAGTCATCCTACCTAAAAGTATCTGCTGCTGCTAAAAGTAGCTCCAAGTAAAAGTAGTTCCTGCTTCTAGCTCCATAGTCAGGACTTGATTGACAGATTAACAAGGACCCATAAGAAGTCACTGTGCAACTTCAGATTTTATTGCTATAGCTTTTGCTTAATTATGTTACAGCAGACCCTGAGACTGCAAGGGGGACCTGCTTATGGCTCACTTGCACCCTGTCTGCACCTGCGCTGCTCAATACACAGAAGGGACCACAGGGGTTGTGAAAGGGACCCCTATTTTTCTTTTGTAGGTTTCAGGGCATACCACCTCACTCCATTGGCCCCTGAAGGTCAATGTACAACAAATCATAGGGGCCAATTTACAACGGTGGGGGTCAGGCACATTTTGGTGCTGTTTTTGCTGACGAGTCTGCGTGAGTATCTGGTGAAAGCTATTGGTTCCTGGAATAGGAGCACATGTTATGGTATTTACTCCTATGTGTGGAATTACCCCTGGGTAATCGGTCGTCAGATTAACGGGGCTTCATATATTCCAAGGGAGTTATTAAACCTATTTGTAGACAGTCACAAGTTGCACTTATGACATGAGCCTTTAAAGTTCTGGTTCCCAAATTGCAAGGTTGGTCACCCAAAGTGGGAAGGGGGGGGGGGGAGGGCACGCAGAAGTCCAGTTAAGATAGATATAAGTGAATGGATATTTTCTCTGATGCTCATTCGTGGATTTATAGCAGAACAGCCAATAGGATGAAAGTTTTATGCATATCCATAGCCTTGTTATAAGTGGGGAACCTACTAATATTTGAAGTCAATAATCCTGAAAATACCTGCTATAATGGAAATCAGCACCTGAGCTCAGAGTGCTCTTATGAGCACTTTTGAAATTTGCAATCCATTATTTCCCCCCCCTAGTTTTCAAGATATTAGTAGTTTTACACTTTATTACTTTGAAACAACAGCACTGCCTGCTGTCCCCTTTGCTCAACCGGCTACAGTTGGCTGAAAATGAAGCTGGCAAAACTAAGAATGTCTTGTGATGTTGCTCTGCTCATAAAATGTAGATTGTGAGCGAGTAGAGCAGAGTCACCTGACGTTTCTGTGGTCAGTTCCAAACAGAGCAACATCATAAGACGTTTCTTTTCTGACTTTCTCCCTAAATAGCCAGTCAACCAAAATGAACAGCCAGTGGCCGTGTAAATCTGCTAATATCTTGAAAACTAGATACTAGATGCTTTTTCCTTTGCCCAGAATGAATTTTCCAACACAGGGCACCTGTATATACCCAGTGGTACAGCAGGTGAATTCATACATTGCTACAGGGATGCTATAGCTCCTGCTTTGTACAGTAGTCTTATGACTCAAATTTGGATAATATTTCATATGGAGCTTCCATTGTAAAGCCTTGTGTATACTGACTATCTATTCAATTAGCCGCTTTGACTCTAAAGCTTCATTGCACAGCTATGACCTTTAAGGGATATTAAAGTGTGCATTCATATTAACTATGAGTGCACCAAATCCACTATTTTGGATTCTCCGGAACCCCCGAATCGTTTGCGAAAGATTCGGCCGAATACCGAACCGAATCTGAAACCTAATTTGCACATGCAAATTATGGGTGGGAAAGGGAAAACATTTTTTACTTCCGTGCTTTATGAAAAAAAGTTATGCAATTTGCCTCTACCGTCCCTAATTTGCATATGCAAATAAGGTTTCGGATTCGGTTCGGCTGTGCAGAAGGATTTGGCCAAATCCGAATCCTGCTGAAAAGGCAGAATCCTGGCTGAATCCCGACAGAATCCTGGATGCAGTGCATCCCTAATATTAACCCATCACCTTATGTCTCCTACTCTGTTTAGATTGTAATTTCTGATGAGCAGGGCCCTATTGAACTCTTGTATCAGTCACTATTCTATACTTTTTGTGTGTTTCCTTTTTTTACCTGCTTCTATTGTATAGATGGTCAAAATTTAAAGGGTAAGATCACCTTCAAAAGAATAGACAGGGACATTCTAGATAACAGGGGGTTTTCAAAGTATGAGATTAGAGTATTTTCTATTGTAGAAAAGACAGAGAAAGAATAAAAAGGCAAAAAAATAAGACCAACTGAAATGTGTCTTTAATAGATCCTTTTATACCACACTTGGTGTGACCTGGATTTTACAATGTACAGAATAATTTATAAACACACCTAAGCCAGCAGCAGGCAACCTGCTCACTATACTGTATATTAAATGTATACGGTATGGGATTTTTTTTCTCCGGAAACTTGTTATCCAGAAAGCTCCAAATTACAGAAAGGCTGCTTCCCATGAACTCCATTTTATTCGCATAATCCACATTTTTAAAAATGTTTTTCTTTTTTTCTGTGATAATAGAACAGCACCTTGCGTGTTATCCCAGTTAAGATATAATTAATCCTTATTGGAGTCAAAACCGGTTTATTGGGTTTCGTTAATGATTTTCTAGTAGACTTAGGGTAGGACTCCACGGACGATTTTGTCGCGATCCGACGCGCTGTGACAAGTCGTGTGCGACAAAAACAAGGTAGGAGATGGAATTGTCGCATGGTGTCGCAGCGTTGATCCAACATGACACGGCTTTCACGCTGCGTCTGCATCCGACAGTCTCGTTGGGTCAACGCTGCGACACCATGCGACAATTCTATCTCTTACCTTATTTTAGTTGCATGCGTTTTGTCGCAGCACATCGGATTGCGACAAAATCGTTAGTGTAATCCTACCCTTAAGGTAAGGAGATCCAAATTATGGTAAGATCCATTATCTGAAAAACCCCAGGTTCTAAGCATTCAGGATAACAGGTCCCATACCTGTATTGACATGCAGCTCCTGGGGGTTTTGGGAGTTGTAGTTTAACCACATCTATTTTTCTTTACTAAAGAGCCTGCACCAAAATTGTCCCACTATCTGCTGGCTGCTGAGCAAGGGCTGCAACTCCTGGTAACACTAAACAGCTCCCGGAACCCTTGAAGCCTATCAGTGCTCACATTCCCACGTGTCTCCAGTTTGACCTTCACAGCTCTGAGATCAGAAAGCACTCCCGGCTATAACACTTTAACCATCTGCGATGAACGATAGGATTAACACGGACCTCTATTTTTATTATGCCAACCTGGCCAGGCCCCTTTCTCCATATATACAACAATATACATGAAGCGTCTCTTCAGCGTACATTGCCCATAATACAGATAAATAGATATCCGCCAGTATATGGAAGTCACCATACTGCTTGCTCTGCCAAGCTACAAATGCCACTGAAACTAAAATATATTTTGAAAAATTCTAGTCCATACTGGTACTACAGAAACAATAATTGTTGTTTTTAAAGGGGTTGTTTACCTTTAAATTAACTTTTAGTATGATGTAGAGAGTGATATTCTAGCGAAGGAAGATGAGGCAGAGCACACTCCTGAAGATTATGTAGCGAGAACCCCTGGTGCCCAGTGTTAGGAGTCCGGCGACCTCCAATATACAATCAGGTAGTGAAACACTGGGACACAAGGAACTTCATGCAGGGTTACCCCTTGCTAGTTTATTAGGTGCGGACCACCGCACCTAATAAACTAGCAAGGGGTAACCCTGCATGAAGTTCCTTGTGTGCCAGTGTTTCACTACCTGAGAGTGATATTCTGACACAATTTTCAACGGTTTTCATTTTTTATTATCGGTGGTTTTTTAGTTATTCAGATTTTAATTCAGCAGCTCTCCAGTTTGCAATTTTAGCAATTTGGCTGGTGTGGTCCAAATAACCCTAGCAACCATGCATTGATTTGAATATGAGATTGGAATATGAATAGGAGAGGCCTGAATAGAAAGATAATAGCAATAACAATACATTTGTAGCCTTGCAGAGAAATTGTTTTTTAGATGGGGTCAGTGACCCCCCCCCCATTCGAAAGCAGGAAAAAGTCAGAAGAGAAAGGCAAATAATGTAATTAGAAAAATATACATGAAATTGGCATTGTATTTATTGTGACATTTGTTCTGGAGTTATTACTGGCATATATATTGCCATGAGTTCTAGGAGTATTGTACTGTATATGGAATTGGCATTGCATTTACCCTGCCATGGGTTCTGGGGTTTTATATATGTAATTGGTGCTGTTTCTATACTGCCATGTGTTCTGGGGTATTATATATGGACTTGGCACTGTATTTATCCTGCCATGTGTTCTAGGAGCATTATATAAGGACTTTGCACTGTATTTATACTGCCATGTGTTCTAGGAATATTATATAAGGACTTTGCACTGTATTTATACTGCCATGTGTTTTAGGAGTATTATATAAGGACTTTGCACAGTATTTATACTGCCATGTGTTCTAGGAGTATTATATATAAGGACTTTGCACTGTATTTATACTGCCATGTGTTCTAGGAGTATTATATATGGACTTGGCACTGTATTTATACTGCCATGTGTTCTAGGAGTATTATATATGAACTTGGCACAGTATTTAAACTGCCATGTGTTCTAGGAGTATTATATATGGACTTGGCACTGTATTTATCCTGCCATGTGTTCTAGGAGTATTATATATGGACTTGGCACTGTATTTATCCTGCCATGTGTTCTAGGAGTATTATATATGGACTTGGCACTGTATTTATACTGCCATGTGTTCTAGGAGTTTTATATATGGCAGTGATCTCCAACCAGTAGCTCGTGAGCAACATATTGCTCTCCAACCCCTTGGATGTTGCTCCCAATGGCCTCAAAGCATGTGCTTATTTTTGAATTCCAGTATTGGAGGTAAGTTTTGGTTGTATAAAAACCAGGTGTACTGCCAAACAGAGCCTCAATGTAGGTTGACAATCCACATAGGGGCTACCAAATAGCCAATCACAGCACTTATTTGGCACCCCAAGAACATTCTTTCATGCTAGTGTTGCTCCCCAACTCCTTTTACTTCTGAATGTTGCTCACTGGTGCAAAATGTTGGGGATCCCTGATATATGGAATTGGTACTGTATTTATACTGCCATGTGTTTTGGGGCCATTTTATATGGAATCGGCACTGTAATTATGCTGACATTCTTGTATGCATGGAGTTAGCACTGCATTTATCCTACCATTGGTTCTGGGGTATTTTTTATATACCGGTATATATACACACACACATACATATTGAAGTGGCCTTAGGAGTCTAGGAATGATTCTGTGTAGAAAATGTGTTTATGTGCTAGTCTCCTGCTTTCCAGGGGTGTAACTACTCAGAGGAAGCAGACCTTGTGGCTGCAGGGTGGGCAGGAGAAAAAAGGAGTCCCACAAGGCCTTAAATAATGATCAATCTTAACATATATTGGTAAAAAAGGACAACCTTATGTTGGGGGCCCTAAAATTAATGTGGGGATCTAGTTACGCTACTGCTGCTTTCCATTGTACAAGCTCCTAGATTTTACCTAATCTCTTTGAACTTACACACATGTTCTTTAGAGCTGTTGGTGTTATGTTCAGACCATAGCCAGGAAAGCTTTCCAAAAAATGACTGAAGTATTTGTCAGTAGTCCTCTGGATGGTGATGTAGCTGTAGCAGTTGATCCTAGCAATGAAAAATAAAAAGGGCAGTGTACAACAACCATGGCCCTGATCCCCCCCCCCCCCAGCCACAACGATTATGCTGAAAGACATGTACTGGGGGTTCTCCCAAATTGGAGAACCCCCAGTACCTTTGTGACAGCCCTGTCCTTGTACCTGCTTGTCTGATATGGACTGCGGTTTGACAAGAAGAGACACATTACCTACATAAGTGCAAACATGCAGCACGTGGAACTATGATGTAATGTTTTTAAATGGAAGATGTGACATCAGTATTATCCTTTATTTAGCCTCTTGGTATTTAGTGAGAGTCAGACTGGTACCTGCAAGAAAATGCTCTCAGCTAAAAGGTGATACTTAACCCTATCAGCAGTTCAGTGATATCTAGTACAGGCAGAACTCCTCGTGTCAGTCGCATCTTTTGACACTTCAATGAGCAAAGACATTGTGGCTGGCAGTGACGTGCCACGGTCAGACCTTTCAAGCACAATACACTGATCACTAACTGCTTTAGAGAGCTGGAAGCGACATACCGCTAGAATTACACAGGATGAAAGTTTGCTATTGGGATAAGTGGTACAAGTGCCTAACTACCATAATCCGAGGGCACTGGCTATGTGACTGACACTGACATTAACAACCAAGTGCATTTCCCTAAATGATGCCTACTTTTTGAAAACTGTACCCCTTTTGCATGCAAAAATGTGTCCGTGTCTTGGAAACAGAGTAGACACCTTGCTGGTATTTACCAACCTTTGCTGGCAAAACATCAACTAAGGCTGGGCTGGTATTACTTTATAGTACATGTTTAATAAGTTAAATTCCCTTTGTTGACCAATTCTGCCCCCAAACCACCCAGTTGAAACCTGATCTGTGATCCCTAGACAACCAGCTTTCCACTATCCACTAGGCTTCAGGCCCGGATTTGTGGAAAGGCCACCTAGGCCCGGGCCTAGGGCGGCAGGATTTTAGGGGGCGGCATGCTGCCCAACCAAACCCACATTGGTTCAAAAACACTGGGGATGCGCAGAAGATACAATAATTTTGTAAGTTTCCTGTGCCCAATACACATTGCTCCAGTCCTGATTATGAACATTTGCATGAATAAAAGGGGGGGGCACGGGCAACAAACGGCAGTGGGCCTAGGGGCGCCTGCTATGTAAATCCGGCCCTGCTAGGCTTTATGCCACTTCACCCAGTCTCTGCTTCATCCCTGCACCCACACTTCCCCCTACATCACCACCCTCCCATTTATATCTCAGTAGGAATATTTTATGAATAAACCAGGATACTGGGAAAAAACCCAGTAGGCCACCACCCTAGTGAGTGCCACAGAAATTGAAGTAGCTTTGTGCATATTTGAGCAGTGGATGTCAGCGGCTGGGATAAGACCAGTCAGTGGTGACTGGGACCCTTGAGCTTGATCCTCTGGTAGACCCAAGGATCCCCAGTCCAACCCTTCGAATAATGGTGGTAACCCCATCTAAGAAATATTGTGATTATGATTGCGTGATTGTAAAGTATGTGCTTGTCTAGGATGGTCAGCATCTCCAGATGCTTAAACTACAGTTCCCAGGATTCCTTGTTAGTTTACTGCAAAATGACAATGCTGAGGGTTCTACAGTATAGGAACCAATGGTGTCACCCAGCATCTAAGATGTGCATAACCCAGGGCTCTCTGACATTCCCCAGCAATCCCACTGGCAGCCAAAGCCTAGAGTGCTGCACGTTGGGCTTCACTAGTGCAAGCCATTCATTATTAGCTGGGTGTTCCTGTAGCAGCTCAGTGCCAGCATGTGCCCCTTATTAGATTATCTGGTGATTAAGTGGATCATTGACTTAGTAGAAGGGATTGCAGAGGGGATACGGCTCTGTGTCACATATTAGTGAAACCTATCCTTAAAATTCCCTTCAGCTTTACTTGTCAATCACATTGGAGGTTCACTTGTTCAGAGCAGATCTCTTTGTACTCCGAGGAGAAGGCAGAATATCGAACACATGATGATGATGATGATGATGAGCCTTCATTTTAAGGCTTTAGTTGGTATAGGATGCCATTCGAGTCAGATATATATAGATATATATAGAAATATGTGGTGTGTGTGAAAGTAGTGGATCCCTTTACTTGGTACTGGGTAAATGTAGTTACAAATCACACTAATACAAATTGGTTTGTGCACCAGGAATGATTTCATTACACATTTCATAATACATTTATAAATACAGTATATATACAGTGAATCCTCAATTTTACATCCCCTGATTTAAAATTTCCCCCCATTTTACATTGTTGATTTGTGGTCCCACCTATATATTATGCATAATACATTAATGCACATTTTCCTGGATTTTACACCATTTTTTTTCTTGTCCCCTGAAAAACATAAAAAAAAAAAAAATATATATATATATATATATATATATATATATATAGTGACATCAGCAACTGGTGGACTCACATTGATTACATCATCAGAGGGGCAGGCAATTAAACTGCCAAAGAGTGATATTCTGATGCAATTTGCAATTGGTTTTTCAATTTTTGTTATTTGTGATTTTTGAGTTATTTAACTTTTTATTCAGCAGCTCTTCAGTTTGCAATTTCAGCAGTCTGGTTGCTAGGGTCCACATTTCCCTAGCAATCATGCATTGATTTGAATAAGAGACTGGCATATGAATAGGAGAGACCTGAATAGACAGAGGAGTAATAAGATGTTACAATAACAATAAACGTGTAGCCTTACAGAGCATTTGTTTTTTTTAGATGGGGTCAGTGACCCCCATTTGAAAGCTGGAAAGAGTCAGAAAAAGAAGGTAAATAATTTAAAAACTATAAAATAAGAAAAGATGAAGGGCAATTGAAAAGTTACTTAGAATTAGCCATTCTTTAACTTATTAAAAGATAACTTAAAGTTGAACCACCCCTTTAGTCCTGCAATCCACCCAAGATCCATTTAATGTGGGGGTAAATTGGCCCTTATTCACTTGTAGGTAATTCAGTGGGCTTTGTGGGTCAATCCAAACATCACTAACTGGCAGGACCCATCACCCAACGGGTCTTTGGTGGAAAGGGCCCTGTTAACTCAATAGTACGGGCCCTATTTTTCCAATGGCAGTCCTGGAGACCGGTGTCAGACAATGGGGTTAGAAGTGTGGCATTGTGTGTGTAGCGTTCCATAGGGTTAATTTGCCCCTATGGCTTTAAAATCCTAAATTTCCCTAGTTGCTGGGCAACTGTATCTAGTTTGCTTTCACCTATCCCAGTTATTGGCCAAGAGGTGTTATGACCACTTCCTGCCACACTTTAATATAGTACATTGAAAGGGGTGGCTCTTCCTCTTGGTGTCCTGACCATCTGGATGTTCCCATTGAGCCTGGCTACACCAAGGCCCAGTAAATCCCTTTTGCCCTAGAGGGACCCGAATTTCTAGTTTTTAAAACGGGGAGCAGGGAGGGACCTTGTGAATGAGGCTAGCTAGAGAGAGTATTATATCTGTTATAGTACTCTCTAGGAGAGTTAAAATAGAGGAGAGAGAGAAAGAGCAGATTTGTGCTCCATCAAGGAGGTATAGCAGGGAGTAGCTTCCCTAGGCTCTTAGATTGACTTTAATGAAGGGACCACATTGGATAGGGTGTCAGGCTTAGACTTCTTCTCCCTGACCACTCCACTGCGTGGGATCTGGACCACTTCAAGGTACATCTGCCTGGAGGTCTGCTTTACTACTTTTCTACATCCTCAGGCGCTGTTTCGCAAATTTTTCGCCGTTTCGCAGGAAATTCGCAAATTTTTCGGTGAAGCAAAACCGCGCGAAAATCTGTTTTCACTGCAAGAACCTCCTGGCGTCCATTCTTTTTCATTTTCTGGTACGGTAGCCTGTGGGAGTTGTAGTTATACTACACCTCACCTTTATTCTTCCACTTAGCGAAGGCCCTGCCTTAAGTGTTAGAGGCACATGTAACCCATGCTCTAATCACTAGCTGGAAATTAACCCCGTTTATAGCGTTACGTGTATAATAAAGCAAGATGGAGAAAGGGCTGTAAGTGTGGGATGGTGAGTTTGTTGAGGTAAGATGATGATGGGCAAGAGGCTATGACTGTATGACAGTCTCAGGGAAGAGGCAGGAACTGTGGGACTGAGCATGTAGTATGGCAAGATGGTGCCGGTAAAACTTTATATAAAGATTGCCCGATGTACATCCATGTATGTACACTCTATTATTCACTCCAACCTGTATGTCCTCGGCACAGATCCATAAGTCGGGCACCAAACTGTCCCTGGAGCAATAGGAGTTATTACAGCACTAAATCCTGAAATAGCTACATGGTTGGCAGCTGTCCTTTATTTCCAGAGATGGAGCCATTATTTAAATATTTGTCACGGGGGAACTATTGTCCCTGGAAATGGCCCAGGTTGTTGGAATTAAGCAGCTGTGCTCAGCTATTTAAAGTTTCCGATGCCCAGGAGCAACGCTCAGCGTCTGATCTCATTGCAACGCTGGGCATACATGGGCCTCGCCAAATCAACTAATCTTTGGCAGATTTGTGAAAGCCAATTGGGCGGGGGTCATGTAAATGGCTCAGTTGGGATTATTTAATTAGTGTTGTTGCATAAAAAGGGTCCAACGAGCCATGTTTTTTGCAATTTGCGCCCAGGTCTCTTAGTTCTAAAATAGAGTAGAAATACTTGACCCCCACCGCCATGAATACAGTGCTGCCTGTGTCTGTCATTCAGTGGTCCAAGTTAGGGGGGACCTGAGGAAGGGAGCGCTCCCCGAAAGCTTGTGCTATTTTTTGCTGCAATAAATGGACTAATAAGGCAGCTGCCGGTGTATAGGTGTGCTTCTTCCACACAAAGTCCCTAGTTAGGGAGGACCAGCGGGCACAAGTCACAATGGCACTCTGCACTTACCACGTACCCACCAGGACTGCAGCTGGACCTAGTGCCAAACTTCCAAAATAACTCTAGGGGCAGATGCCAGCCAGACTACAGACTACACATTTTTGCAGTTTAGTTACCCAATATCAACTGAGTATGGCCATTTAATGTTGTAAATTGATGCCCTGTATCTACATGCCATGATAAAATATAGTTTTCTTCTGCATTTAGCCCTCCTTATCCTAAATATTTTGTGGTTATTTTCAAAGTCCTACCCCTCAGAAGCCATATTCCCTCCCATGATTCCTTGAGCGAAAGAGACAACTTTTTATTTTTGCTAATAAGGAAATTCTATGTGCACATGAGACATAGGAATACAAGTTTAGATTGGGCCGACGGAACACTAGAAAAAATAACCAGTGGGCCCTGGTCCGTGTGGGCCCAGCTGACCCAGACCCACTCCCCTGCCCAGGATGCCCCATAGAAGTTGAGGAGGAAAGAGGTAAAAGGTCCAGCTGCACATGCTCTCTCTCTTTCTAGAGCAGGGAGTTGCGGATATCTGGAGGAGGAGCCAGGAGGTTGCAACTCTTGCACTTACAGCCCCGGTGGGGCTCAGATGTCCCAGTCTGGCACTATAGCCTTCAAAAGGTTCTCTCTGTGCAGAACAGCACTCAGAGAAAAGCCAGACCAGGGCAGAGCAAAGCAGACTGTAATGACGTTTGGAATGCCCACTTTGGAGAGCCTGGGGGCACAAAAGAGTCACTTTTAGGGATGGTTTATGTGCCCCTGAAAGATGTTGTCCCTAAAAGGGAAAACAAGCAATGAGTTTCGTGCGAGCACTAAAGCTTAATTTTCACACTCAAACCCACAAATAGCTCACGGCAGAAAGAGGGATAGGGCTTGTGTTATCTCACCATGTTTTGGACCTTTCTATGGCTTTAGGTGTCAGAATGAGTCTCTATGTAGCCATAGCTTGCTTTTTTCACCACCTTATTAGTGTTGTTTTGTGAGAAATGTCTGTTCACATTTTTTAATACAGTTACTGTACATATAGAAATTGTGTTATCGGGTCTCATAAAGACATTCCCAAGGGAATCTGAATCTTAACACCATCCCAGGTGTCCTTCTCCCCCCTCTATAGCAGATGTCTGTGGCTAATAAAAGGCCCATCATGTCCCTAAAACTTTGCAATAAAACTTAAAGACACAGATACAAAAGGAAAGGACACATTCCCAGCAGCAGCTTTTTTTGCTGTTGTCAAACACTGTGAGATTAAGTTATAAACGTGACTTGCAGAAACTGTACTTAACTGGGAGTTGTATGGAGAAAGAGTCTGCAGGAATTTCACAATGTGTTTGTATTACAGGGAACGTCAACTTTTCATAAAACTGTAAAGAAACAAATTGAAGGAGACTCCACTGATAGTAGTAGCGAAATTGTTAGGCCATTCTGTCTTCTACAAATATCAGAAGGATAGAAATATATATTTTATGTCTTCCAGGCCAATCCCATGGGCGAAAAACTGGGTTTGAGTACACTGATCACGGACACACATCTGTTGAACAAAACTGTGGAATATTACATATTATTATTATTATTATTATTATTAATAATAATAATAATAATAATAATAATGTGATTGCCTCCGGGGGAATTTAATACATTTGCCAACACAAAGGTAAATGGAGGTGTATAGAATGCTCATTCACAGCGATCGACTGGGGGTCCCAGGGTCCACCAGGGCTTCTATCTCAGTCTCCCCCACACCCCCCCAGACCACCACCGCAGCCACAAAGCCCCCCCCTGGCCCCAAACCCCCCCCAAACTACAACCCCCCTGCAGAAAAAGGAACGCGCATGGCAGCTCTTTAGTTTGGGGATCAAACATTATGATCGGTTATTTATCATTGTAACCCCTCCCTTCATTATGAAATTTGAAAGCCAACAAAAACAAAAATAAACAAGTTTAACTACACCAACAATGAACATGAGTCTGTGTTATATTGCCAGTGTGGAGCCATGTTTCTGACCTTGTGCTTCCATGTGACCCCAATGACTGATGCAAATCTGTTTATTATGTGTTCCCAGATATTATGAGCCTCCGGCTGATTTTACATCTCATTTCAGTAATGACATGAGCCTTAATTAATATGATGTCACCAATCAGAGTTTGTTAGTATGAAAAGGGTACCTCTGATTGGCCCTCTGTGTGACTAATTACAGTGATACGAATGTTACATGAAGGCTCTAAATAGGAAATGACATTCTGCTTCGCTGCTTCCCCTTCTGAGTATCAATCATGTCTCTTGGCTTGTCGCTTTTCTCTGCTACTTTACCAGAGCTGGACCTCTCAAGGCAATACTACTTATCCTGGAGCCCCCTCTGTATCCCCCTGTTATTGCTATTCAGGGTGGGCCCTGGTGCTTTGTGAGCCCCACTGACCCAGAACCGCACTCTCCTACTGCCAGATTTGCCCTCTGATTGCACCATCAGCCCTAATCGTGGCCACACAGGTACAAGTGGGAGCCAGAGGGGGGTCATGGCTGGGGTGGGGACAGGTAGGGGGCCGGAGGAGGGGGTGCAGGGGGCCCTGTGGTCCGAAGCTATTGCTATTGGTACCCTCTCTACTTTACTGGCTGTCACTCACTTGCTTTTTCACTTCCCCTAAACTGTCTGCCTCTCACATTGCTCAGGACTGCGTCCCCTTCCCATGTGCCCTACTAGGGATGCACCGAATCCAGGATTTGGTTCGGGATTCGGCCAGGAATCGGCCTTTTTCAGCAGGATTCGGATTCGGCCGAATCCTTCTGCCTGGCCGAACCGAATCCGAATCCTAATTTGCATATGCAAATTAGGGGCAGGGAGGGAAATTGCGTGACTTTTTGTCAGAAAACAAGGAAGTAAAAAATGTTTTCCCCTTCCCACCCCTAATTTGCATATGCAAATTAGAGTTCGGATTCGGTTCAGTATTCGGCCGAATCCTTCGTGAAGGATTCAGGGGTTCGGCCGAATCCAAAAAAGTGGATCCGGTGCATCCCTATGCCCTACACATGGTCTAGTCTGTATACCCCTAATTTTGACCCTCTATAGCAGTGGTCCCCAACCAGTGGCTCAGGAGCAACAAGTTGTTCACCAACCCCTTGGATGTTACTCTCAGTGGCCTCAAAGCAGGTGCTTATTTTTTATTTGGCTTGGAGGCGAGTTTTAGTTGCATACAAACGAGGAGTACTGTCAAACAGAGTCTCCTGTAGGCTGCCAGTCCTCATAGGGGCTACCAAATGGCCAATCACACACCATACAGTATTTGGCATTTCCAGGAACATTTTTCATACTTGTGTTGCTCCCCAACTCTTTTTACATTTGACTGTGGCTCACTAGTAAGAAAGGTTGAGGACTCCTGCTCTACAGTACATGTAAAAACAGAAGGAGGTTTAATATTTCCAACTTATTTTTTTCAGATTATTGGACAAAAACCCCAGTTGTAAAAAAAAAAACCCAGTGCAGCTCATGATATTTTCCAAATAGAAAAGGGACATCTGCCATTGACTTCTACATGACCTTGGCATTTCTAAGTTGGAACACCATTGGGGTTTAATGAATCACAAAAAATGCAATTTTTTTTTTGCACTGAAATAACTGTGTTTTCCCCTTTAAAAGTCCAACCAGAATAAAACGGACTTTAGTAAATAACCCCCACGCTGTATTACATTTTGTACTAATAATTTATTTATTTTAAATCTCTTTTATTTATTTTCCATGAGAACAAGTACAGTCATCCATTACACAATTATATTATAAGAGCATCATATTTCGAGATGATGACAGCTGAAATGACAACATGAATGTTGCAGTTTGGAAATAGGGGATGTTACTACCGGAAGTCGTTAAGTGAAAAAAGAAAAAAAAAGGAGAAGTAACTACTGGAACTTTTTCCTGATACTTTATCTACCTGTGGCTCATGAGATAACATGTTGCTCCCCAATCCCTTGGATGTTACTCCCAGTGGCCTCAAAACAGGTGATTATTTTTTAATTCCAGGTAAGTTTTGGATGTATAAAAACCAGGTAGTACTGTGACAAAGAGCCTCCTGTAGTCTTCCAGTACACATAGGGGCTAATGAATAGCCAATCACAGCCCTTGTTTGGCAACCCCCTGTTTTAGCACATTTGAATGTGGCTCAAGGGTAAAAAAAAGGTTGGGACCCCTGCCTTATGCTTTATGCTGAGTTTGGACTTTTATTTGGCACCCAGGAACATTTTTCATGCTTGTGTCGCTCCCCAACTCTATTTTACATTTGAATGTGGCTCATGGGTAAAAAAGGTTGGGAACCCCTGGTCTAGACTTTAGAATATTTATAGATTTTGAAGGATTTGCAGTAGGTAATTCATGGAAGCCATATTTCTTTATGCTTATCCATCTGGTTAAACACAATAATAGAATAATATGTTTATTCTACTAGCCCATGTCCTGATGAATGTTTTTGTACTAATTATTTATTTTTGAGCACAATTTATAGGCACAGAATTAATTTGGGACATCTAAATAGGAATGCATCAATTAATTTGGTGCCATAAATGAATTCCCTGAGCACAAAATGAATTTTGTAAACACAAATTGTTTTGTAATGTCTTGTAATTGCGTTCTTTCTTATATTTTACAGTTCCTTGTGGATAAATGGTTTTCTATGGATCGATGACATGTTTACTTATATGATGCAGTGATATTTTCAGGGCATAAATATATACTGTATCATTTATACCCACAATGCAGAGGGTTTTTATAAGCAGAGTAATTGTGGCAGGATTTTTGACTGGTCTAATGCAATTGTGCATTATTTTTGAGAATCAGGTGCATGTTTCAGCACATATTTTCAGAGCAGGGACTACTCGGGGTGGAGCACAGGTATGTGTACAGGTATGGGACCCGTTATCCAGAATGCTCGGGACCTAGTGTTTTCCAGGTAATGGATATTTCTGTAATTTGGATCTTCATACCTTAAATTTATTAGAAAATGATGTAAACATTAAATTAACCCAACAGACTGGTTTGCTTCCAATAAGAATACTTATATCTTAGTTGGGATTAAGTACAAGCAACTGTTACTATTACAGAGAAAAAGGGAATCATTTATAAAAATTTGGATTACAGTAGAACCCCAATATTAAATTTTTCAGGAGATCAGAAAAAATGGTGTAAAATCCAGGAAAATGTTAAATCAGGGCAATGTATTATGCATACTATATAGGTGGGACCACAAAACAACAATGTAAAATGAGGGGAAATTTAAAACCAAGGGATGTAAAATTTTGGATAAAATGGAGTCTGTGCGATCTTTCTGGACAACGGGTTTCTGGATAATGAATCCTATACTTGTATATCAATACAACATTTGCACCCATTTACGCATGAACCCAATACAATAGCATTTTCATTCATTAAAAACTCTTATAATGTTTTCAGTAAATGAATTTGTCGGATTCAGAAAAAAAAATGTTGCAACTCCTTATTATTGCAATTCTCGCTTCTAGGGGCTCTTGGATAGACCAATTTCATTGATCAAACTGATCACCAGTTGGATGATTTAAAAAGAAAACAAACAAAACTCCTTACAAGCTTAAATTTGCCCAGTGTCGGACTGAGATGCCAGGGGCCCACCCGAAAACCTCAGGCTGAGGGCCCACTTTCCAAACTATTATACCTCTTCTCCTCACTCAACCTCTTTATTCTTCTAGTTCTCTCTACATACTAAACTCTATTCTTCCATTATTAAGCCTCTTTGTTCCCATAAAGAAATAGGGAATGACCATGAAATAGGCCAAATGATTAAAAGCAAGAGGCCCATTGGCACCTGGGCCCACCGGGAGTTTTCCTGGTATCCCGGTGGGCCAGTCCAACACTGAATTCGCCCCTATATCTTGGGTACTGGGTTTTCTGTTGATCTTGTGCGTACATTGCTGTGTGTAGAACGGAGCACCACTTGGAGTCAAACGGTAAAATTCCATATTTATTTCATCCCTTAAAAACAATGTCCAAACTACATAAGCAGTATGCTCACAACCATTGCGCTTAATGCGTTTCGTAACTCCAAAAGCGTTAAGCGTAATGGTTGTGAGCATTACAGACAAACCTCTGCTTATGTGTTTTGCCTTTAGTGGGGATGGATCTCATACTGTTATTTCGAAATCCCACGTTACTATTGCGGCAGAAAAAAAAATGGAAGAGAAATATGATAACGCGCAAAAATATCCCAAAACTAAATTTAGAAAACAAACATGAAAGCAATTTAGGAGAGTGAGGAAACCGAAGAACCACTGGCCATAAAATGTGCCCATAAATATGGAGTCGTGGGCAGCTGAAAGAGCATTGGGATCAGATTTAGCAGCAGGACTGGAGAGACACGAGCAGGTTCTGACACCAGGATGGTAACTGGATCGCTCCCTCATAGAATCCTTAACATTTTTATTTAATAAATAAGAATAACTGCAAATGTCCTTTCTTATTATAACTGTATCCTGGTCCTTTATAAAGGGGTTGTTAGTATGAAGGAGAGAGTTATTTTCCTGAGACAATATGCAATTGGTTTCCAATTTTTTATTATTTTGGATTTTGAGTATATATCGCTTTTTATTCAGCAGCTCTCCAGTTTGCAATTTCAGGGTCCAAATTACCCCAGCAACCATGCACTGATTTGGATAAGAGACTGGAATATGAATAGAAAGATGAGTAATAAAAAGTAGCAATAACAAAACATTTGTAGCCTTAAAGAGAATTTGTTTTTAGATGGGGTCAGTGACCCCCATTTGAAAGCTGAGTCGGATAGAAAGGCAAATAATTAAAAAAACTATAACAAAAAATTAAAAATGAAGACCAAATGAAAAGTTGCTTAGAATTAGCCTGTTACGCTTGGTATCCCAAACCCAGCACAAACTCCAAGGTCCCGGTAACAGCTCAGACTTCTGTCTATAACAACCACCGTTTCACTCTGGGAGTCGTCCTCCGCTACTCGGGTGCCACCAGGTCTTAACGTGAGAGGACCAAGGAGAGAGTTCTGGGCAAGCAAGGGAAACGCTCAATGTACTGGAATGGAGAACAAGTAGTGTAGTCAGGATCACAGGCCAGTTCAAAACCCCAGACAGGCAGATCAGTACTATATCGGGAGACAGGACAGTAGTTTAAAATTTCCTTGACCACGCCCCCTAATTTTCTTAGCCACACCCCTAATTACCTTGTTCAATTTACAAAATTTGGCAGGTTATGAAAGTTTGAACATATTTCTGTTATTACAGTTTTGCTAATGAAGGTGAATTGCCCTCTAAACTGTGAGTCTAACGTCTCCCAAGGGACCTGTTATCTTATATTGTTACAATTATTTATTTGTTTATCTTGAAATTGTTACAAAAGTATCTTATCTGCAGCTGTGGCTGTTCTGGGCTCTCGGCCAAAAGCCAACATTGTTTATTTTTCTGGCTGTTCAGTGCAGAGAAAATTGGGACTTTCCAGTACAAACGAGGGACTGCGGGTTGAGCTGTCAAAAGAGGGACTGTCCCTCTGAAATCGGGACAGTTGGGAGGTATGCGAAGAGTAGTCGATACACAGGCATGGGTCAGGACAGGCAGCAAACTGGACGAAGTCAGGGATAGGCAGGGTCAGTAATAAGTCAGAATACATGAAGGAAAGAACCCAGGAACTATAAAAAGACCGCCTGCGCCTTTAAATATTTGAATTTTGTGCCAGCGCGATGATGTCAGGCACCACATTACCCCCTAGCAACCATGCACTGATTTGAATAAGAGACTGAAATATGAATAGGAGAGACCTGAATAGAAAGAGGAGGAATACAAAGTAACATTACCAATAAATGTGTAGCCTTACAGAGCATTTGTTTTTAAATGTCAGTCACCCCCATTTGAAAGCTGAAAAGAGTCAGAAGAAGAAGGCAAATAATTAAAAAATTATAAAAATTAAATAATGAAGGCCAATTGAAAAGTTGCTTCTACTCGGTCACTCTATAACATACAAAAAGTTAACTTAAAGGTGAATATAGTTCTCATTAACAATAACATAACTGTAAAACCACTGGAAATGTATAAGGAATGTACAGTATATCGGGAAATTGCTACAATGACATTTTCTTTCTTTTATTCCAAAAAAACAGTGATTGGGTGAAGTTCCCCTTTATTCAGTAAAACAGTTGAATTTGAAAAGTTTTGATGTTGGATATCTATACAGGATACATTTTATTTGGCACTTGTTTCTAGCCCCGGGGCAACAACAGAATCATGGCCCAATATGTACTCAAATCTCTCCTGAACAGCCCAACTGCAGCAACATAGGAGCACTTATATTTATTTTCTGACTGTATGAGGACACACACATACTCACAACATATGGATAGCACCCGGCGTGTTTTCTACCTTGAGAGCTGGGGGTGTAGGGAGACAGACGGCATTACAAGTGATGTGGTGTGGGTGCCCATTGTTCTGCTTTGTGCTGATGTGGCTTCTCTTGATCAGTATCACAACTGTCTGTGGTTGAAAAACAAAAAAAGGCGTGCTGCTTTGTGCTTAGAGTGATATGTGTAGCCTGTGAGCTATGGGTGCTGCTTTGTTCTTAGGCGCAAATTCACTAAGCGACGAAGCGCCGAACGCTAGCGTTAATTCGCTAGCGTTAATTCGCTAGCGTTTGGCATTTCGCAAATTCACTAACGAACGCTGGCGTAAATTCGCTAGTGTTACTTCACACACTTACGCCAGGCGAATTTTCGCTAGCGATGTAACTACACAAATTCACTAACTTGCGCAGTGTACTGAACGCTACCTTTTACGCTAGACTTCCTTCACCACCTCAGACCTGGCGAAGCGCAATAGAGTAGATAGGGATTGTTTCCAAAAAAGTCCCAAAAAACGCTGGCATGTTTTCTACATGATGGGTGATAGGCTGAAAAAGATCGAAAATATTTTTGGGGCTCCCCTCCTTCCCCCCTACATTTCCTGACTCATGGCAACTTACCTAGACAGTGGGCACATGTGTAGGGCAAAATAACATTTTTATTTGATGTTTTGAAGGTTTTCTAGGCATTTGTAGTGCTGATACGTGTTCCTCCATTGAAATTTGAATTTGGCGCCGTATGCAAATGAACCATCGCTAGCGTAACTTCGCTTCGCTTGGCGAATTAACGCTACCGCAACTTCGCAAACTTACGCTACCCCTGTGCGCAACTTCGGATTTTAGTGAATTTGCGGAGCGCTGGCAAAAATACGCCTGGCGAAGTGCGGCGAAGTGCGGCGAAGTGCGGCGAAGTTGCGCCTGGCGCAGCTTCGCATCTTAGTGAATTTGCCCCTTAGTGATATGCGGAGCCTGTGAGCTATAGGTGCTGCTTTGTGCTTAGAGTGATATGCGGAGCCTGTGAGCTCTGGGTGCTGCTTTGTGCTTAAAATAATATGCAGAGCAAACTGGGCGGAGACATGCGGAGCCTGTGAGCAATAGGTGCTGCTCTACACATAGGTGCAGATTTAACAAAGGTCGAGGTGAATTTTCGAAGCTATTTTCTTGTGTACTATGACTAAGGAACAGAGAAATTCGAAAAGTCGACATTTATTATGTACTGTCTTTTTAAAAATTCAACTTCGACCGTTCGCCATCTAAAACCTGCCGAATTGCTGTTTTAGCCTATGGGGGACCCGCTAGAACCTATTTGGAGTCAATTGGTGGACTTTGAAAAATTCTAAGTTTTTGTGGGAAAAACATCTAATCGCATTCAATCGAATGCGCTGCGATTCGATTACGGCTAAATGCGAATACAACTTTTTTTTGGTTGGTCTCTTTGAATTTCAATTTCAAAGTTTTTTAAATTCAAAATTCGACCCTTGATAAATATGCCCCATAGAGTGATATGCAGAGCCTGTGAGCTGTGGGTGCTTTTTGCCACTTATATACAGTATGCAGAGCCAGGCCCAGATTTGTGGGGAAGCTACAAAGGCCTGGGCCTAGGGTGGAATGCTGCCCACGTATGAACTGGGGACTGGGTGGAAGATTTTGACAATAGCTTGAATTGCCTGTCCAGTCTCCAGCCCTGTGCAGAGCCTGTGAGCTGTGGGTGCTCTTTTCCACTTACTGTATATGCAGAGGCTGTGGTGGCTGCTCTTAACTTAGAATGATTTGCAGAGCCTCTGAGCTATAGGTGCTGTTTTATACTTAGAAATGTATGCAGACATCTCCATATCTCCCAACTGTCCAGTTTTTCATAGGACAGTCATTTTGACAGCTCAACCTGCAGTCCCGACTTTCTCCTGCACTGAACAGCCAGAAAAAGATACAATGGTTCTAACCTAATTGGCCCAGAATAGTGGCAGGTGCACTTAGATACTTTTGTAACAATTTAAGATAAGCAAAGAAACAATTGATACAATTTAAAGTAAGCAGGTCTCTTGGGGAAACTGTGACTTGCATCTTAAAGGGCAATGCACTTTCATATTCACCTTCATCTGCCAAACCGTAACAACAGATAAAAACCCCAGAAGTGTTTTCATAAACTTTTTTCAACTTTCATAACCTGACACATTTTGTAAAATGAACATGGTAATTAGGGGGTGTGGCCAGAAAATGGGTGTGGCCAAACATTCTTTTTTAAAAAATCTTTTTGTCCCTCTTTCTATTTCCAAAATGTCGGGAGCGATGCGTCTGAACTGGGGATACAGTTTTGTGCTTACCATGATAATATGCAGAGCCTCCAAGCTATAAGTGCTGTTTTATACTTATGAATATATGCAGAGCATCTGAGCTGTGAATACTGCTCTGCCCTTAGAATGATATGCAGAGCCTCTGAGCGATAGGTGCTGCTGCTGCTCTATGCCTTGAATGATATGCAGAGCCTCTGAGCTGGAGATGCAGCTCTGCACTAAAAATGATATGCAGACTTACTGATCTGGGCTTAGAACGATATGCAAAGCTGCAGAACTGGGGGTGCCACATGTTTATAAGACTTATTGATGAGTGGCTGTCATGATGTTGTGGCTGTCGCTGGTCAGTACCAGTTAACTTTGCCTGTGTGTTAGTGCTCAGAATGCTATGCAGAGCCTCTCAGCTATGAGTGTCGGGAGCATTTTGAGCTAGTGTATGTTCAGAGCTCTTAAGCTCCCAAATCACTAGCAAATCCTGTAAGCTCTTGTTTGTGCTGGTCCCTGTATAATGTGAGGTGCTTGCCAGCTCCTGGCTGTGACATTCTGGAGGTGGCACAAAGACAAACGAAATTCCTTTGTCATTGAGAGCAGCACATTCCCAGTACATCAGGTGCTTATTGGATCAACGCTCTTCCTAAATTCTTCTTTCTTCACACTGAAATCATATCTGTACCCACTTGCTCCGCACAAGGACATCCCAGGGCAACTTGTGATTAATGAAATAGAAATGATTACAGGGGGAATTCACCGAACACAGCATTATTTTTGTACAAAGAAAGAAAAAACTTTCCCATTTGAGTTCAGAGGTTTTAAAGTTACTTGTAAATGCAATTGGTACATTTTCTTTCATAGTAAGGGTCCAGGACTTGATGTTTTTTATGGAACACACTTTGTTGTGAAATTATTTATTAGTGTCACAGAACCTGATATTTAAAAATATCCCCGCTGACTCAGCAACTCCTACTATGGATCATGGATGGAGTAACTACATCCCTGTGATTGTGATTGGGTCAATTATAAATGCTGAACAAATTCCATTGTCATGCACCATATTGGGTGATTATTACAGGTCATTGCAATAAGCCAAAGCCAGCAGTTGAATTATCAAATCAGTAGTTAAAAAAAGAGCAGCTTGGGTAAGTGAATCCCATCATCATCATCATCCCTCCAGGCTTCCAGGAGAGCCCTAATGGGAGATTATACAAGTAGGACATAGAGTCTTTAATATTAAAAACTGAATGGATGTCTCTGGGTGTTTACAGGTAGGGTGAATTAAGAAGTATTGCTGATTCTATCATGGCTATTTGGAATCAACAAAGATAGGACCCTAGACCGAATTTTGAACTTTGAGAAAAAGCCTTTAGTAAAGCTACTGCTAGATACATATATATAGAGAGAGAGAGAGATAGATAGATAGATAGATAGATAGATAGATAGATAGATAGATAGATAGATAGATAGATAGATAGATAGATAGATAGATAGATAAATGGATGGATAAATGGATGGGTGAATAGATGGATAGATGAGAGATGGTTGGATGGATAGATGGATGGATAGATGAGAGATGGTTGGATGGATAGATGAATGGATAGATGAGAGATGGTTGGATGGATAGATGAATGGATAGATGAGAGATGGTTGGATGGATAGATGGATGGGTTGATAGATGGATGGATAGATGAGAGATGGTTGGATGGATAGATGGATGGGTGGATAGATGGATGGATAGATGAGAGATGGTTGGATGGATAGATGGATGGGTTGATGGATGGATAAATGAGAGATGGTTGGATGGATAGATGGATGGGTTGATAGATGGATGGATAGATGAGAGATGGTTGGATGGATAGATGGATGGGTTGATAGATGGATGGATAGATGAGAGATGGTTGGATGGATAGATGGATGGGTGGATAGATGGATGGATAGATGAGAGATGGTTGGATGGATAGATGGATGGGTTGATAGATGGATGGATAGATGAGAGATGGTTGGATGGATAGATGGATGGGTTGATAGATGGATGGATAGATGAGAGATGGTTGGATGGATAGATGGATGGGTGGATAGATGGATGGATAGATGAGAGATGGTTGATGGATGGATGGATGTATGAGAGATGGTTGGATGGATAGATGGATGGGTGGATAGATGGATGGATAGATGGATAGATTAGATTGATATAGATAGATGATATTTAAAGTATAAAATATGCATGGCACATGGGAAATGGACCATGGTTTTAAAATAAATGTCACTGATATGTCCATGATGACATGCTAACTTGAGGCAGGCTTTATTTTGCATATTTAAATTCTTTGATTTGCTTATATGAAAGCAAATAGATTGAAACCCATAAACAGAGTCCATATGCAAGACTAAGCCATGTTCCTGAATGACCAGTGGAAGATCAGAGGTTCCCTGAAGGCAGCTAGCATTTGTAGTAGCGACGGGCTGGAGTTCTGTATTTATTCTGATGCCCAGTGCTGATGAAAGGGAGTTAGTGCCTGCTATGATTGGGCCACCTGGTGGTTTGTAGCGGGTATTGGCACCCTGAGAAACTGGTATAACTATAAAACATACGATAACCATCAGTGTTTTTCAACACTACTCTCTTTCACTAGACCATGCACTTTTTTAGGCAAAATAAACACTTTTACTTTTCATAAAAATAATGTTTTATGTTGGATACTATAAACAGAATGATTTTTCATTGTATAGATTGTAAAACCACTGTTCCAAACATCTCCTACAGTCCTATATTCAGATCAAAGTACATTTCACAGCCTGATATTCTTCAGGAGCTTAATGAGTTAGCCATGTAAAGTTGAGATATGCTGCCAAACTGGCCTTTTTTCTGATCAGACTGAAAGACTTCTGACCCATCATGGCAGTTAAATAATCATCACCAAATGTTTCTGCGGTAGTAGACTATTTTTTTTGCTTAAGTCCATTTATCTTAAACAGATTAAGAACCTACCACAAAACATTTCCAGCTCCTGGGCTGCTTTTGAGAGGAAGGTATCTGGACCAAGCAGAATAGGTTCATCTGTGTTTTGCCATTGTGTTGAAGATTCCAGCCCCATGTAAAAAATATTTCAGTCTAGGCTCAGAAAAGAGTGGCCTGAATCTATTCCCAATGAAGGTTAACCTTTATGACTATGAGAGGTAGGTTCATGAAGGTCTTGGCCCCATACCCAGGGCCGGAACTATGGGTTGGCAGAAGAGGCATGTTTCTAGGGGTACAATAGTGGGGGTGCTAGGACCCTAGAAACATACCTCTGATTCATCCCCCTCTAAGTCCATCACTGTACATCAGGATTGGTGAGCAGGCAAGTTGCCCATCAATGGACAAAGGTGAACGGATATCACCTCTGCCTTCCGAGATTTGCAAATGTTGGCGAGTTTTCCACTTTCTTGGCATCTGATGAAAAAGTAATGCCCATTTGTATCTGCTGAGAGCTGGGAAATAATGAAAGTCACACAATAAAGGTCTTGTTTAACACACACGAAAAGGAGCCTTTGAGCCACCAGTGTGTGACCCAGTTATACAGATGCTCGCTCTGGGTTTTCATGGAGGGGGGGAAATCGTTTGTGGGCTGTTTGCCCAACATCAGCTAAAATTGCAGATTTCTCAAGAGGGATTGTGAAAGAATCATGGCCAGCATGTGACCTGGGGCTTTTTCCACAGTCTGGATGTATCACTCTTGTTTTATGGAGAGAAAACGTATAATATTTTACAATTCACAACTGGCAGTAGCTCCAGGGTTCCCTTGCACCAATAGGCACAACTGTGCTCAATTTGGATCAGGAGGCAGGAAGGACTGAGTGGTGCCAAGTACAACTAAACAGAGGTGCCTTTATTGAATGGGATTTTTTGTACTATGGGGAGAGTGGCAGGCCCTATGCAACCCAGCCAGCTACTTCACCTCCCCCTAGTGTGAGCAATGTAAATTAGGGGGTATGTTCATGTGCAGATAGACATCTAAACAGATAATTAATTTATCTACAAATCAAGATTCTAACACTTTTTTTTCACAAGCACCACTACCACATAGACGATTGTTGATTCTAACACATCTAACACGAGGGACAGCAGCTTTGGTCTCACATTTTGCATGGAACATGTCACTTGCTACCCTGTATTTTAAGGTGAAGGACAGTCTTAAAGGGGAATAATTTTCCTGATCCCAAATTTTTTAAAATGATTGATTATCTGTATTTATATGTTCTGACACTTTAAGTTGCATTAGTCACTGCTCTGCGGAGCAACAACGAAACTGTATGACTTTTCTGCCCGAGCTACAAGTGTTGAGCATTGTCTGTGCTTTCCTTTTCCTATGTAAGTCTGATTCCTAATGTGGAACAGAGGAATACAGAAAAAGCAAACCTTGAAACTCTCTGTAGCATCTGGGAACGAGCGCTAAGGGGAAGTGAAAGACGACGCGGTGCCTGTTTACAAAAGAGTCATGAATTTTGGGGTAGGGATATGGTTGCAGAGCCAGACTGCAGTTTCTTATCAAACAGTGTCTATCAGTAGAAAAGTCACATATTGGATGGAATTCTCCAGTTTCAATAAAACCCTATTTGTAAGTGTTAATCCACAAGACCACAAAGGCATGCAATCATCAGTACTTACTGCAAGATCATATCAACTAACATGAGAAAAGGCTTCTCTGGTGTTTGAACTAAAGTAGCCCGGACTGGGTCAAGCACTTTGACCAAGTAGATGGGATCAGGGTCAGCTAGGATATGTCTGAAAATTGAACCTGCTAATCCATCACGCGTGTGAGTGCATGGTGGATGAGAAGATGAGGAAGGGAAGAGGAGGCATAGCTTCTAAAGTTCTGATTATTGGGCCTAATGGAATGAAACAATGGAAGATATGTATGGCCACTTGTATGGTGTCCTTAAACTTGGGTCCCCAGATGTTGCTTTGAGCATGATAGGAGTTGTAGCCCAACAGCATCTTGAAACTCTAGGTTAAGAATTAGGGCCTTAGATGATGGCTACCTTTAGACCATCAAAGGACTAAGTTCTAACAGAGATGTAAACCTTCCATAAAGCTTTCCCTTTGTACTTTCCAAGCTGGGTCAACAAGAATCCTTTAACCTCACTGCAGAAATAAACGTCCACCAAGAACTTTAATATGTTAGTAATGTGACTCCTTAAGAAGTTCCAAAACCTTATAACACTTGGTCTGTAGCCTTGCATGTGGCAGAGTTTCTTGATTCAGGCTTAAATCTTTAGACCAGTCATATAGGTTGTACCATCCAAGTCCCTTGGTGTAGTTTGTACATTCTGACGTTTCCTTGAAGAAGTCGGTTCTGAATCAACTAAAGGGTCCAAATAACATTTTCGACACTTTAGTTCTCCTGACTTCTTGTTTATATTAGTAAGTGAAGTTTAAATCCTTAACGTGAGTTTCAAAAGAAACAGCCTTCACACGAAAATAACTTCTTATATTTCAAGTTTTAATTGTTAATGCGCTTAAAGTTATAAACCCAAAAAAGAAAGAGGTATGAGTGCACACTGTACTTTGTACAGTAAATTACCTGATCACCTTCTCTTTTGAAGACTTTTATATACAAAATAAAATCTAACTTAAAATAACTTAAATAGTGCATACAAATAGCATGTTCAGCTGGTTGACTTGCTTAATGCGTTGGTGCTGGGGCAATATTTTTTCTTCCAAAGACCTGGTGCCGGGTTTTTCTTGTGAACGGTCTAAGCCAAAGAGAACGGGACCCACAAGAGTAGCACCTTCCCAATTTAAAAATGATCACTTTCTCTCTTTGAACAAGAACCAGTACGGTACATTAAAAATAAAGCTATACACAAAGCTGAGGCTGCTCATATGTTAAGTAACATCCTCATGTATAAGGCTTTCTAGTTTTATCTTTGAGTGCAATGATTACCCTGAGTCTATGGTTTCATCCCTTAGCAAAGTCTCTCTGCTGCATTCATGCCTGTCTGATGTGACCCTTCTTGATCCACCTTGCTCTATCTCTCTATAAAATATTAGAAGAATGGATTGCATATACAGGTATAGGGTATACAGGTCTCCCATAGGCTCCATTTTATCCAAATAATCCAAATTTTTTAAAAAGATTTCCTTTTTCTCTGTAATAATAAAACAGTAGCTTGTACTTGATCCCAACTAAGATATAATTAATCCTTATTGGAAGCAAAACCAGCCTATTGGCTTTATTAAATGTTTAAATTAATTTCTAGTAGACTTAAGGCATGAAGACCCAAAATACGGAAAGATCCATTATCCGGAAAACCCCAGGTCCCGAGCATTCTGGATAACAGGTCCCATACCTGTACTGTTTACATTTCTCACTCAGCCTACGTGGTTCATTCTCAACTCTTCCTTGAAACACACAGTGGAAGAGAAATAGAAAGGAAAATCTGAGCAAAGCAAGAGCAGAGGGTTTAACATTAAATGGGTATGAATGTAGCAGAATAACCCATAGAAGAAGGAATTCCCTACAAAGAGTTAAGGTAGCATTCTGGGTAATGAAAAGCCACAGTCTACAGCTATGGATAGAACTTGCTATGGCTGCACTTTTACAATAAACTCTTGGGTTGAAGGCTACAACTTTTTGCAAAGACTGATGTGCATTTAATCGACTTGGGTTTGCAGATCTGGGAAAATAAAAAGCTGGCCTGCAACTGGAGAGGATGGAGGTGGATGGAGATGCAGATATATTTTTAATTATTTTTTAACTGAACTCCTTTGGTCCTGTGAATCCGTTTGAGTGCCGGTCAGCTCTGTCTTCTCTTCACAACCTCTGCAACTGGAGAGAGCACAAGGAAAAGTCTAGCAGAGGAGAAAGAGGAAAGGTATATGGGAGGAAAGTGAAAGCAGAAGAGAAAGTGGAAGTGAAGAACAAAGAGAGAAAGTTTAGAAGAAGGTATGGGGGTTTGCAAAAAAGCAAAGGAAGGAACCAAGGGCCTAATGCAAAGCTGGGCTGAGTTTGGGAAGAAGGACAGAAGAAAAACAAGAATGCAAAACACATGGGCAATTGAGAAAAGATATTTAACTGAACAACCACTAAAGGCCACTGATAAAACACCCTTAAATACTGTGGGAGGGGGTTAAAATGTCAGTCCAGGGCCTCAGTATTAGTAAACCCACCTTGGGCTCTGACATAGAGGTGCTTCAGCATGGCTCACATATCAGTTCCCTGTAATATTGAGAAAACCATTGATCATCAACTCCAAGAAATTAAGCTTTACAGGTCAGAGACACATTGTGCCTGTTTGCGTACAGCAAAACATACAATTTTAAGCACTATATAAAATACGTGAGACCCTCTCTTTTCCATACATGAATAATTACAATAATATGTACAGTTTTATTCTGTTCTATACATGGAAGCCTTAGAGTCTTTCGTACCAAGATACAGAGAGCACTAAAAATTCATGAGCAAGTACTGGCAATGCCCAGCCATGAGGAGAGTGTGAATTCAAGCTCAGTGATGGAGGTGTTTCCTTGGGTTAAAAGACTTTTGAAGTACCTCCCTGCTAAACTGGTACATCAGTTTCTTCTTGATCTTGTACACCTCGCCAGTCTTGCCATAGTTACGCAATGCCCTGGCCATTTTCTGATAAGTCATCTTCTTCCTGTTGCCTTTTTGGATGCCCCAGCGATGGGCAAGGACTTCTTTGTGCTTAGAAGAAAACTGAAATGTGCCTTTATCTTTATCCACCCACCAGATACTGTCTTTCATGTCTCCGTTCTGCAGTAGTTCCAGAAGGAACTGGTAAAGGCGAATCTTTTTCTTGCTCCCTAAAGATGAAGAAGAGTGTGGGAAAATCTTCTCAAACAAACCAGAGCTTTTACTTCTCTTCTAGATATAGCCATATTTAACCATCTTCTTTATAAGTAGCCAGGGTATCTTTAGATCAGGCATAACCGTCAGCGTCTGACTATTGCTTGCTGAGGGTTTTTTGAAGAGCCAATAAACTAGCAGAATTATGCTTAATACAGGAAACCACCTTTCCAATCATAGTCAAAGGGTATTACTTATAAGAGACCTAAGGAACTGCCTCTGCCCATTTATCCCATAGTTGGCAAACACCCAACTGCGTCATACCTTGGGATAAGAAGTCCTGACCATTAAGGCTTCTTGGTAGGAGAATATAACACGACAAGATGGCCTATGAGTGAAGCTGTAGTGGCCAGTCACACTAAGAAATAATGGCAGTTTACTCTGGATAAAGATGGCTATACACTTAAAGATCTGCTCATTTGGTGACCTTGCCAAATGAGCCTTTTCCCAATATGCCCACCTTTAGGGTGTTGGGCCTTAAGGCCAAACAACTGGATCAAAACTACAAGAATACAGGCAGTCAAAGCTAGAACCACATCAACAAACTGATTCGGTCCTCACTCTGAGGGAATGTTTAAACCTGTCTGATATCAGCTGGGGAAGCCCATTGGCGGGCCCCATACACAGGCCATTAAGCTGCCGAATTGGTCCGTCGTATGGCCACCTTAAGTCTAAAACTAAAGGCTTTGTCAGTAACACATTCACAAGCAATATGGAAATAATGATGCAGTCCCATCTAAGGGAAGATTAAAAAAGATATAGTTAACCAACAAAAAGACAAAAAGCCAAGGCACCAACATTCCTCCCTCTCTGCCCCAAGGAATCTGATTGAACCATCAGCCCCACTGGATTTCGGAAACATAGAAGAAAAATAAGATCAAGGATGAAAGTAATCAAGTTATATGTGGCTTGAGCCATGGACTATCTTGGCATACGCTGGATGAATCCTGCCAGTTGATGGCAGGCTAACTTTTGCAAACCTAATCTTAATATGACAAAAACATGTAGGTTAATTCCAGTCTCAACTACTAAGTAACAAGTGACTTTCCAAAGGGTGTCTTCAGCTCATCTCAGTTGTATTTTTCTGTGGGTTATGGAGTAAAGCTAACATGTCTCTCACCTGGTTCTCCTTGTAACATGCCATAAGTAGGGTCCCGAGAGTCCATCTCTCCATCTGAAACTTCTAGTGGTGGGCTACGTCTCTCATGTTCCTCTTCATCAGAACTGGGTTGTCCAGTAGATATATACTGCAGACCCATGCGAGGCATGTAGGAGACCTGTAGTGGAGCACAAGGATATGTGTTTATAGTTATGTGCACAAAGAATTACAATCTTCTGCTCTAGATTCCATAGCAACCAATAAGCAAGTAGCATTTAAAGGCCACTTGTCACTTAAAATTAGCAGCTGATTGGGTGCTATGGATTATAAGACCTAGAACAGAGGAAACTTTGCAGCTAAAGTTACCTGACATGTATCTGGTTTTACCCATATCAGGGTAAAATATAGGAGGAAGCTGGAAATGATCTACTTGTGCTTTGTGTTTAAGAATGGGCTATAAAAACCAGTACATGTGTTGGAGATCTCTAATAACTTAAGCTTAACTCTTTTATTAATGAAGTCTGTCGCAGAAATGACAGATACACGAGTTGGAAGATGATTTAGGCTTGGGTATTATAAGCATTATCACATGGCACAGTGGGAAATAAAACATGGAGGTGAAGGCTTAGGTTTACGTTAGGTTTATGGTTAATATGAATAAGACATGTATGTTTTGTAGAAGTTCAGTGACTCAGGAACATGTGTGCATTAGAGGAACCATTTCACTCAATGATGCAGGAGGTACCTGATGGCCTAAGGTGAGGTGTGGGTGTGATGCAGGCAATCCAGGTTCCAGAACATGCATCTGCTCCTCCATATGTCTGTAGAGTTGCTGCAGCTGGGTAGGTTGAACGCTCTGCATTTCTGTAAGCTGAGAATCAGGGAATCCTTCCAGTTCGCCATGTAAATGAGGTGTGGGATACTCCCAGTAATGTTCTAAAAGTGAAGCTGATACGGGGTTGGTATCACTAGGTGCAGTCTATCATTTGTTCTACTTTTAATATTCAAACCACCCATTTTATTATGCCTTCAAACCACTCTAATCCCCTTCCAACCTATTCGTTATATTCTAGTCAATTCAATTAATTTTCTCTTCTTGTGGACATGAAAGCATTTGTTTACTACTGTTCTTCCACAGCGTAGACCTTCCATTTTTTTGTAGCCTTTGCAACTGTTGCGGCTATGGTAATTCCTAATGCAATATAGTCTCTGCAATTGTCCCTTTTGCTTACCATGGCTCTCACTGTCACTCAGGTACGGGTAGTATTCGTGATGTTGGCGGTAATGCTCGGCATCATAAGCAATCAGTTCCTCCGTATGTGCCTGGGAAAGGAAGAGATATACCAGTAACTGGCAGGAAACCAATATATACAATGAGATTCGTACAGAACCAGCCTAATGGATGTCATGATTATCACTCTCCATTTATTGAATAGTACCCTCAAAGCACCAAATAGGCAATGGTATGATAGATGTAGATGCTAGTGTTTCCTGTAGGGCAGACAACTATAAAAATTATTTTTTGGTGGCCATGCGGCAAAAATGCTCATGGCATCATGCCAGAAACAGCTCTGGTCACAACCCAATTAACCTAACCATATATTTTTGGACTTTGGGTGGAATACACACAAACACTGGAAGTAAATAGAACTGTCTTGGATAGAATTGAACCCAAGACTTCAGTGGTGCAAGGCAAACAGTATCACCTATATCAAGGCAAACGTTGTTACAAATATCTTATTTCATTGGTTAAAACATCATTTACTGGACGCAAGAGCACTCATAGAAGTCCATCCCATTGTGTTTACTTAAAAAGCATTTGTGTCTCGGATCTGGTCAATGGCTGGACTGGAAAATTGGGCAGGTGGTAAGTACAGGGTTCTGAAGCAACCTGCACCCACCATCACTCCCTAAGTTGCAGGTCTAAATAATTTTCAGTAATTTCCAGAATTTCAAGGGCAGTGAGCAGGCCCGGGCTGAGAATTAAAATAGGCCCTGGCATTTCAGGTACATAGAGGCCCAAACAGCCCCCACCAGCCCACTAAATACTGACTTTCTATGGCACCTTATAGCAGTCCCTCTGGCATTTGCCAGAACCCACAGATTACAAGTCCGGGCCTGGCAGTGAGTAGTGATGAGTAAAACATTTGCGAAATGCATTGAAGTCAATCAGCGGAAATGTGTTTTTTACATATTTTTTCTCGTGATGACTTTTTTGTCTCACGGGACTTTTGTCCAAATGCATTCACGTCAATGGGCGTTTTTTCTTCTGGAGACTTTTATGCCTTGGTGACAATTTTGTCACGGCGACTTTTTGTCTAACAAACAATTTTGTTGCGGTGATCTTTTTGCCATTTTTATCGTAGGTGGCAAAATGCAGAAAAAAAATTGCTTATCATTAGCAAAATGCAAAAAACATGGTGGATTCTCCTTGTTTTTTGCACCCTGCTCTGCACTTAATAAATAACCCTTAGAAAGAATACCTTAACTTTCTAAATCAGTATCAGGACTAGAAGGTACTGTGCCCAACAGCTATATATTTTTAAGTATATTATAAGTTTCTTATCTACTGAAAAAAACAGAAAAAAAGAAATCTCAACTTTCTAAAACATTGAAATCGAAATCCTGTGTTCGTTATTCACTTCACAATAACTGTGAATGGTGCCAGTACTTGGGACTGTGGGGTGTGAAACTGATGTGCATGGGATCTGCCACATATTTTAACAACTTCTCTAGTGTCGCCATTTGGTTTTTACATGTTGTCACTTGGAATAACTGATGGTAACACATTTTAGCATGGCAGAAGCTTAAAATAACTACCTGTTAGTTTATACGATATTCCGCTTTATTTGCATACTCTGTAAACATCGGGCAGCAACACTAGGAACTGATCTTGTAGGGTCTGCAGAATTAATGATCACAGGGTTAATTTACCATATCGAGAAGTGTCGGACTGGCCCAATGGGATCAGTAACGTAACTTGGTGGGGGCGGCCCTGGTGTGAGCCGGGCCCCCCCACCCTCGTGTGCGCGATTTTACTGTACCGCTGCAGCCGACTCCAGCCGGCTGCAGCGCGCACGATCTTCCGGGGGGGGGCCCTGCAGGGGTGCCCTGGCCCATTTGCACCCCCTGCCCCCCCGGTAGTTACGCCCCTGAGTGGGATTACAGGTAAACTCCCGGGGGTCCCAGTTGTTAGTGGGCTCTTCTGCTCACCCAACTATTTGCCTTGTATACCTATACAATAGTAATTGCCCAATTTCTATGCAAGAATAAAGAGAAGAAATGATGGGAGAGACTGATGATAATATTTGAGGAGATGTAATTAAAAGAATAAAGAAAGGGAATGACAAAAGAATGAAAAATAGTTTGGAGAGATTTTCTGATGGGCCCTAGTGTCAGGGGCCTATCGGCTCCCATCGTAGAAGTCCGGACCAAGGAGGAAGCCTCGGGTTAAAGTCCAAGTTTGCAATAACCAGAAAGGGATTAGGAGTAAATTTAGTTATTTCCAGGCAATAGTTCAAAAGTCAGGCAGAGAAAGAGCAAAGTCAAGGTTCAGGCTGGGTCAAAAAGTCCAGGAATCAGGATATAAGGAATTTAGGAACACTCAGGAATGCAACAAACAAATCCTATAATTGGGCATTGAACCCGTGACCTCAGCGTCCATTTATCTACAAATTTCGCCCCGGCGGGCGCAATGATCTCCAGATGCTATCATGGATGAGGAGCGGAGCGTTCCGGAGCGGAGTGCTCCTGACACCTAGGCATCCCAGTCTGACACTGGTAGTGAGTCAAGGTGCAAAGTGCATGTTTTTGCACTTTCCATGTTCCATGTAAATAGTATTCCTCAAATGCTAGGCAATAACCCCAGGAACTGAGATTAAAGGAGTGCCTATGGAAAGAGTTAGTAGAAACAGAGTTGGGGAGGAACATAGATCTTGGGAGCTTTAGATTGGTTTCAGTGAGAGTCTATAAAGAACTTGGAAGCTGGCCATGAAGTTTGAGATCCACTTGTTTGTTTAATGAGGATCTCTGTCTGATTTGGCCACCTTTGCTCTGCCCAAATTGCTCCCTGTGCCAATGATCAGATCATGCTGTGGGCTTACAGTATACCCAATAGATATTTTGCTAACTTTCAGGGCGTTATTACTTGGGCAGGCCCTCCTAAGGTCCCAAACAGAAGCCAATAAGCTGCTCATTGATCTGGAGAGGGAGATGTTGCATCTATTATCAATTAGACTTAATGGATGCCAAGATGGCAATAAATGTACTGACAAGGTACAACATCCAACTGATTGACCCAATAGCTGAATGGATAGCATGTGAGGGGCCATACACGATCTAGCTACCTTTCTCCAGAACAATCAGAACATTAGAAATTGAAATGGAGCTGCAATGATTGTACATTGAGCGTTTTCAAACAGGCCCAATCTCTGAACTGACATATATCTATGGTACATGGGGATGGCAGGTTACCAAACATATACCCAAAAGCTTTGTTTCATACAATGGCATTGGCCAGCTTAAAGTGAAAGTCAAACCCTAAATAAAAATGTGCCTAATAAAAGAAAACATTACTCTAAGCAACTATCCGATATACATTTTCTTTTTGTTTTTCAGTGCTTTCAAAGTTATTTGTAAAAACCGTTGCTATTGAAAGCAGCATTTGCCTAACTCCTGCATATTACTTTTTAAACAATGTTGCAAAAGTCTGAGCTCCCCAGAAAAGACAGATCTGTTAATCAGCTGCCTTGTCTTACATTGTATCAACAGTCTGAACCACTATGGCAGAGAACAGAAAGGGACAAACACTGCATTACATACACAAATAACTTTAAAACCATGGGAATCTTTTAATTAATGTAAATTGGAACGTTGCTTAGAATGATGTTTTCTTTCATTAGACAAATATATTATTTTGGGGGTTGGCATCCCTTTAAGCAGGGTCA
Organism: Xenopus petersii; assembly: GCA_038501925.1. NCBI lineage: Eukaryota > Metazoa > Chordata > Amphibia > Anura > Pipidae > Xenopus > Xenopus petersii. The sequence continues at coordinate 12,865,474 of CM076679.1, forward strand.
GCTTGGGCCAGCAGGAAACCAGGTGGGCCACAGCACTCATGGGCCAGCCCAGACCCGCTCCCTGTCCTACTATTCTGGTGCTGTCCCCAAACTCTGTCTTCAGACCAGGCGTGTGAGGTATGGGGGGGCTGAAGGGGGGTTGCAACAGGGGTAGGGTTGCCACCTTTTCAGAAATTTTCTACTGGCTGATGGTGGGGGGCAGAGCCATGTCTTGCCAATGGCCAGAAGAAGCAGAACACTTAAGTTTCCAGATCAAAATGTTATGTTTTTTCTTTTTTTTAATACAGGTATAGAACCTGTTATCCAGTATGCTCGGGACCTGGGGCTTTCTAGATAACAAATCTTTCCGTAATTTGGATCTTCACACCTTAAGTCTACTAGAAAATCATGTCAACATTAAATAAACCCAATAGCCTGGATTTGCATACAATAAGGATTAAATATATCTTAGTTGGGATCTAGTACAAGCGACTGTTTTATTATCACAGAGAAAAAGGGAATTATTTTTAAAAACGTGGATTATTTGAATAAAATGGAGCCTATGGGAGTTGAACTTTCAATAATTTGGAGCTTTCCGAATAACGGGTTTCTGGATAAGAGATCCAATACATATATTAGCATTTTACACTCCTAACATAACGTGTTTGGCACTAAAAGCATGAAAATATGGTAAACTGTTAATATCTAAAAAAAAAAAAATAGACAACTGCAGTAAGAGCAATTTTTAAATTGTCAGAGCTTCGAATCTTGGCTCGACTAGCGACCCCACTCTCCCATGTGGCATGAGTGCTAGAGGCAAACACAGTAGCACAGGCAGCAACATTGGGTTTTCTGTGTGAGGTGTTGCTGAATATGTTAACACCCTTCTGTTATATTTCACAACCTCATATTAAGTGATTATGAACTCAAAGCACATTAGCCGGAGTTAGTCACATATATTCAGGGCGCCACCCATATGACACAATAAAGCAACTAATGTTGTCATGGCTAGCCTTTATTGCCATTCTTCCTCCTTTTTAAGGCCTCATTTACAGAGTACACAGCAGAGAGTGCAAAGTGTGAAGAAATGGGTAAAAACGACACTTTTGCACCTAACCCTGTACTTTGCAAGAATAGCAGCTGGCAGTTACGATATAAAACAGAGCTTACAAAACGTGGCCCATGAGTTCAGTGCTGCCGGCACAGTGTGAAAAGGCGCTACCTGATACCTGTGAATGGGCGCTAAGGGGTGTCATTTTGTGCCCTTTGATGCTCCTGCAATTGTGCCCAAGGTCATTGTTAAATGAGGCTCATAGACTCCATCATAGTGCTTCTCTGGTTTTCAGATCAGTAGTAAGGAAGTGTACCAGGTAATGGTGGGCTTGCGCCAAAGGTTTCTTAGCCTCCTAATAAAGCTGTTTCTCTCCCTCTAGTATTTAGATTTAAGAAAGTTGTTACCTTGCTGGTTTCTCAAGTGTTCCAGTCCTCCTGCCAAAGCTTAAGCTCCATGCAGTAGACTGGAAGTTAATGAGTACCTGTATAGACCCTGAGCTTCGTTAGGCTTAGTAGTATTATTTACCTACTATGTTTAAGGCTTATATCATGATTTGTTTCAAGGGCACCTGTTAGAGATTCTTTATTGGTGGAAAAAGAACGCTTCCTGAAACAGAAAGATCTCATATGTCTAATAATCAGAATCCCCCCACTCTACAGGGCCGGAACTAGGGTTAGGCAGAAGAGGCATGTGCCTAGGTAGTTCTTGGCTGCATATCCCTAGTCCTGGCCCTTGAGTCCCCCGGTCCTGCCCGCTCTCCTCTACTCCCCGATCTCTCCACCCCCACCATCATAATGAGTCTGTGCATGTGCCCTTGCCCAGGGGGGGGGTAGGGGTGGAGCACCAGGTTGCCAATATTTCTATCATTTTTAATGTTGAAACAATTACAGTATATAACCTTTAGATCACTCTGATTTATTGGGATTTATTGTCCACTCAGCAGAAACTCGTCACCTGTTTAGCTCTTCAAACTTTTCAGCTCTTCTTCCTTAGGCCCAAGTTTTGAGAACTAACCATTGTTTCAACAGTATAAGATTTCCCACATATTTTACGCACTTTATGAAAGGCCTGGACCTTATGGTGTGTCATACAGAAGCAACCAAGTTGCCATGTTTCCTTGACTGGTATTGTATAAAGATGGTGAGGCTTACTTAGGCCACCTGGGTGCACAAGGGAGAATCCCCATCGGCATTAGATCCTCCACCCAAGTCAGGAACTGGGCAAAATGAATTATTTGGGCAGAGAAGGAAAAGGCAGCATCTAATCAGACAGATCTGAGCTGTAGTCTGCCAAGTAGCGGAGATGTTGTTTGAGCTGCTTGTTTCTTGGACAAAAAAGTGCCTTGGATTGGCCAATTAGAAACGGATTAACAGATGGCCAAAGGCTAATAGCTGACTCTATAATGTCTCACAGAAAACCTCTTGGCCCTATCAGACTTTCCACAATCTATTCACGACCCTTAGATACTGATCTCTCCTTACTAGAAGTGGAAGAGGGTAGAAGAAGACATCCTTGTTCAGTTTCACCAAAAATCTCCTAATCATATATATTTAACTGGTGTAAATATGTGGGGAACTCCAGAAAGGTGTGGCCTCTGTCATTTCTATGGAACCGGACAAAACTGGATATTCTGTCAGGTCGGCGAGTTAAAGGTATGGCAGAATGATCCGAGAAATTTGATTTCAAGGCATCTTGGCCAAGCAAATGTCTCCATGTGCAACAAGCCCAAGAATAAACAAATGATTTTGTAACTGAAAACCTATTATGATTTTATACCCACGTGTTCAGTTACGTTGTTTGTATTTATTCTGGGACAGCTGTTTTGCTGCCTCGGCCAGCTGCCCAAGAAAGTCAATAAAAATTAAAAAAAGACATAGCAATAAATAGGGTTGGAATCACACACTGAGATGCTGGAAAAAATCCCAGTCCAGCTGGGCCGCACATCCCCACTGGTGTCTGGGGGGGGGGCTTGGCTTTCACTTTAGCATAACAGACCACACATCCAAGAGCCCAATTGGTAAACAGAAACAAAACCATAATGTGATGCACAGTATTGCAATGTCCTATGAGTTACCTCTAGAAGATCCCCTGTAATACTCAAAGTGGCTTACACCTGATGCTGGAACCATTTTGGCTCCCCAACCTTCATTAGATGCTCCATACCCACTTGGTAGACTGTATCACATCATCCAGAAACCAGAATGGACTGGACTCTTAAAGCACAGTACAGTCAGGCAGGGTCTCCTGGCCAATTGTCCACATGTTGTGTTTGAGATACACATTATATGCCCCATAGAATATATATGATACACATGCACATGGCAATAGAAAAGTTGACTCCCATATTAGGCAGCAATTGCCCTCTTCTTCCTCTTCTTTTGAAACTTAAAAAGGGAAATGTTTTTTTTCTCAGACACAGAACGCATTAATGTGCCATCCACAAACATGTCCACTTTTTCTAACGCAAAGAAAATTGAGGCCAAGTTGTGAAATTGGAGGAATTTGCCAAATGGACTGTTCTCATTACCTAATGATCAAAATAACTTTTGGTTGGCCGTGTAGAAGGCAGAGTAGTGGGGCGCTGAAAGAGACTGAAACTGGAGAAGATGGGATGGGAGATGCTGATAGGCAAGAAATATTGCTCACTGAGAATATATTAGGAATAACTATGGCACAAGTTTGGTCCATCACATCTCAAAATCTTGTGGGATCACAAGTGGACTTCTTTCTCCTCATGCAAGCCAGGTTTTGAAGTTGTCATTTACTTTGACCCAGGATAAAGCAGGGGAGGGTGTACAAGGGTGCACACATTTAAAAAAACACTTGGGTCAGGGAGGGTCCAACTGTGGTAGAGCGATGAACCCTGAAGGCAACACTGTAAGGCAGCAGGTCCAGAACAAGGTGTAGGCTTGTGCTTGGGATTCACATAGCTCTCTTGATTCCTTCAACAGCAAGTGTACAGGCAATGGCCAGTGGGGTGCAGCTGAGGCTTGCTTTGGTCACCCTTTTGGTTGAACCATGTCCTCACCACCTGCCATAGGGCAGTACAGGTCTCAGTGGCGGGCTACACCTGTCAGTGCTCCCTAACTTTTTTCTCTAAATGGTGTGCAAGTAAGGGGTGGGAGGGGAGATACATATGAGCTGTTTTCAGGGTCGGACTGGGGGTCCGGGGCCCACCGGGACTTCTGTCCAGGGCCCCCTCCGAACTACCCTGGTGCGTCGCCGCTAACCATGTGCGCACTGCCCCCTGCTGGTGCTGCAATAGTAGAACAGTCCAGGAAGCACTTGCACACCCTGGCCTTCCCGAAAGGTAGAGACCCCTGGTGCACAGTAAAATGGAGGAAACGGCAACCTCACTATTCAATGGCGACAAGAATTCACAGGTGGCGCAAGCAGGTTATACCTTGCTAAGTGTTTATTGCAGCATACAACGTTTCGGGGTTACCCCCTTTATCAAGCACTTAATTTTTTGTGCAGTCATGGCAGGAAGCCGTCTGAAGATCATTGATCGGGGTCGGCTGGAGGCCCACCGGGTTTTCTCCTGGTGCCCCGCAAGCCCACTCCGACCTGGGCCTTTTTCCTAAGCCAATGAAAAATTGCCATCTGTAACTCTAATAGTTATGATGGTGGTTATCGTTCCAGTGTCTGAGGGCCTGGTCCTGGTTTGACCTTTGTTAAAGGATAAGTAAACCTTAAAAATAACTGCATGTAAAATTGATGAAGGGGCTATTCTAAGCACTTTTGCAATTTGCATTATTTTTTCTTTTAAGATATTAAGGGATACATGTACTGTTAATATGAATGAATTGTGTTACAACAGCGCCACGTGCTGGTCATTTCCCCACCAGTCTGACCACCAAGTAGTCAAGGAAGTTGTCAGGAGAAAGAAAGCGGCTGCTCTGATGTTCTTCTGCTTAGGAAAGATTTGAGAAAGGTTTCTAATGTTTTTTTTCTAAGGTTTATTATCCTTTAAGAAGTTATTGTTCTTGTAACTGTAAAGGATAATAATTGTGTATGAAACAATATCTATACTACTTCCTGTAGCCGTCTTTCTCTGCTGTAATATAGTTATACAGTGTGGGATTCATTATCCAGAGAGCTCCAAATTACTAGAAGGCCATCTTCTATAGCAGAACAGTAGCTTGTGAGCAACATGTTGCTCTCTAATCCTTGGATGTTACTCCCAATGGCCTCAAAGCAGGTGATTATTTTTAAATTCCAGCCTTGGAGGCAAGTTTTGGTTGCATAAAAAACAGATGTACTGCGAAACAGAGCATCAATGTAGGTTGACAATCCACATCCACTACCAAATGGCCAATCACAGCACTTATTTGGCAGCCCAAGAACATTTTTCATGCACTTGTTAATCTCCAACTCCTTTTACATCTGAATGTTGCTCATGAGTTCAAAAGGTTGGGGATCCCTGCTCTATAGACTCAATTTTAATTAAATAAGCATTTTTTTAAAATTTCCATTATCTCTGTAATAATAAAACAATAGCTTGTACTTGATCCCAACTAAGATATAATTCATCCTTATTGGAAGCAAAACCAGCCTATTGGGTTTATTTAATGTTTAAATTTTTTTTGGGTTTTTTTTTTTGCAGAAGGTATGGAGATGGAAATTAGGAATTTAGACCCCTTATCTGGAAAACCCCAGGTCCCAAATATTCTGGATAACAGGTCCCACACCTGCATATTATTCTAGGACAGTCAGCCTAGATATAGTTTTGTCATTTTGCCTTTGTGACTGGTTAAAGTGGACACACATTAGACCGTGATATGTATCTCACCCCCAGGTACACACAAGTGAGTATTGTAAGTATCGTTCTGGATGATCAGGACCAAGTAAAATGTGCCAAGCAACAGGACACCTTTTACAATGTCTTAATTTATTACAGGAACTGTGTGCAAAGGAAATGCTATGTGGCAATACAGTTTTCATGGCTCATGCATTAGAATGTGTGTGACAGTTTAGCACAGGCTATATGTTTCTTCTACTGGGAACAAAATACATTTTACAGTAAATGACTTTCAGCCTTTGCCACCTCCTTAAATTTCTACTATATTCATGGTAAGATCTGCAGGGTTTTTTTAAACAATCTCTGCTTAAAAGAAGCAGAACAATTACATCTTTGAAAGTAATGCATGCATGGCTAAAGATATCCCCTGTTTGATTTAGTGCCCATGAAAATGCATTGCGTGTATATTAGTGCTGGGCAGGTTGGACCTAAAGCTTTAGGACCCATGAGTTTATCAACAGGTTGGGGGAGTTCAGGCTAGAATTAGCTAGAAGTGTAAGTTTTGGCACATGATGGGCATATTAAAAGCAGGACCTCTCTGGGGATATCCCCATGCCAACCACACCCATCAGATCACTTCTGAGTTTAAAAAGGAGGACTTTGGGGGCTGGCAAACAGCAAGTTAAGACATTTCTAAACCACCAATCACATATAAATATCTACAGATTGATAGATAAATAGATAGATAGATAGATAGATAGATAGATAGATAGATAGATAGATAGATAGATAGATAGATAGATAGATAGATAGACAGATAGATCAATATAGATAGATAATATATAATATATAGATAAATATATAGATAGATACAGATAGATAGATAAATACTGTAGATATGTAAATATATAGATACATAAATAAAGAGAGAGATATATAGATACATATGATAGCTATGTAGAATCCCATTGTATACTACAGAGCTTATCTGTTATCTACTGTGTATCCTGTACTTGAATGGCTGCCCCAATGGCTACACAGCAGCTTGTTTATATAAACTAAAGTAGTACTTATCTGTTATTTACTGTGTATCCTGTGCTTGAATGGCTGCCCCCATGGCTACACAGCAGCTTGTTTATATAAACTGTAGGAGTACTTATCTACTGTGGATCCTGTGCTTGAATGACTGCCCCCGTGGCTACACAGCAGCTTGTTTATATAAACTATAGGAGTACTTATCTGTTATCTACTGTGTATCCTGTGCTTGAATGGCTGCCCCTATGGCTACACAGCAGTTTGTTTATATAAACTATAGTAGTACTTATCTGTTATCTACTGTGTATCCTGTGCTTGAATGGCTGCCCCTATGGCTACACAGCAGTTTGTTTATATAAACTATAGTAGTACTTATCTGTTATCTACTGTGTATCCTGTGCTTGAATGGCTGCCCCTATGGCTACACAGCAGTTTGTTTATATAAACTATAGTAGTACTTATCTGTTATCTACTGTGTATCCTGTGCTTGAATGGCTGCCCCCATGGCTACACAGCAGCTTGTTTATATAAACTATAGTAGTACTTATCTGTTATCTACTGTGTATCCTATGCTTGAATGGGTGTCCCCATGGTTACACAGCAGCTTGTTTAAATAAACTATAGTAATACTTATCTGTTATCTACTGTGTATCCTGTGCTTGAATGGGTGTCCCCATGGTTACACAGCAGCTTGTTTATATAAACTATAGTAATACTTATCTGTTATCTACTGTGTATCCTGTGCTTGAATGGGTGTCCCCATGGTTACACAGCAGCTTGTTTAAATAAACTATATTGCTGAAGCAAACACACCAGTTGTACCAGTGCAGGGCAACACTACATTATTTATTGATTCCTTAAAATTTGTATTTTTATTTTACTGTTCCTTTACTGTACTTAAACAGAGCAGGTCATTGCTTCAGTTAACACTTTGTGTTCAGTTAACATTTTCCCTACAGACGGGGTAACCTCAGATGTTTTTTTCCAGTGATTTTGGTTCACAAGATGAACATTTCCCAAAATATTGGTTCTCCTTTTCCATAGTGAATGAAAAGACAAAGGGGAAATATTCAACATCTATGTTTCAATTTCCTGCATCATGGCTTATTTATTATTTATAATAGTGAGTGCACCTAGACCTTGTGCTGGGATAACACACAGAAAGTATCTTTCTTTGTGGGGAAAAACTGTCATAGAGAAACTGAAAAATATTATTTAGGTTAAAAATGCGCTTTTATGGTGACCTCACTGAATTGTAATTGCAATATAACATACAAAGCAGGTCATCTTCAAGGTATAGGGCTTTTGGGATTTTGCTATTGGGCCCTTCATATATCGATAATGTATTCCTTTCCTCCGAGATCTCAGCTAAAACGCGTGTATATATATATATATATATATATATATATATATATATATTTAATCAAGATCACTGTGATGAAATATATACATTTGAAACTGACACAATTTCTAACGCAGCAGAAAGATCTCAGTGTTGAACTTGTTGAATTGGAGCAACATGGACCTTAACAAAGGGATTCATCAAGCCAAAAATACAGTTCACCTGTCTAGAGCAAAGACTACAAAACCCTTCCAGGCAACTTTACTAAATATTTGTTGAACTATTTGTATTATGAGTCTCTACATCAGTGATCCCCAACCAGTAACTCGTGAGTAACATGTTGCTCTCCAACCCCTTGGATGTTGCTCACAGTGGCCTCGAAGCAGGTGATTATTTTTGAATTCCAGGCTTGGAGGCAAGTTTTGGTTGTATAAAAACCAGGTGTACTGCCAAACAGAGTCTCCTGTAGGCTACCAGTCAATATAGGGGCTACCAAATAGCCAATCAGAGCCCTTATTTGGCACCCGAGGAAGTTTTTGCATGCCTGTGTTGCTCCCCAACTTTTTATTTTTGAATGTGGCTCACGGGTAAAAAGGGTTGGGGACCCCTGCTCTACAGTATAAGCTGCAAAGACAGAATTGAACTCTATTCCAAGTGACTTTGCGACTTTTTCAGCAAAACAGAGTTGCCTATTTATAAATCAGCAGTGGTGAGTGATATCGTTGTTGCAGTGGCATAACTACACAAATTCTTTTTGGGGCCCTCAAAATGTTTGACCAATATTTATTGAAATTGTATATTAATTAGGGCCTCATGGGACCCCTATACCCCTTGGGCCCCCCTGCTTCCTCTGTAGTTACCCCCTGCATTGTTGATAGCAGATTTATCAAGGGTCAAATTTCGAGTTCATGAACTCGAAATTCGACCAATTGCAATTTATTTTAAAAAAAAGCAAACACGGGTGAATAGGATCGACAAGAAAATTTGAATCAAATTTGATTCAAGTTTTTTCTCCTAAAAAAAAACTTGAATGTTAGAAAGGCTGCAAACAACTCCAAATTGATCCCAGGACATCTTCCATAGGCTAAAATAGCAATCCGGCAGGTTTAATAGTCGAATTAGAGTTTTTAAAAAAACAGTTTTGGCCATAAAAACCTAGATAATTCAAATTGAAATTTCAAATTTTCACTTTGACCCTTGATAAATCCGCCCCTAAATGTAGATAGAAAATTGTAAACAAAATCCTCATTACTTTTAGACTGTTTTGATGATTTTAATTTATCTGTAAGATAAATTAGGGATATCCAACCTTCAGCCCAGTGTCTATGGAGTGCTGGGAGTTAAGCAACTGCTGGAGGGTAGGGATGGGCAAATTTGACCCGTTTAGTTTCGGCAAAAATTCGCCGCTGGTGAAATGTCGCAGATGCCCACTAAAGTCTATGGGCGTCAAAATAATTTTTTGACGCGCGTCTTTTTTTTTTTTGACGCCCGCCGCAATACAAGTCTATGGGCGTAATTTTTTCGGGGGAAGCGAGGCGAAAAAATTCACCCATCCCTACTGGAGGGCTGTAGAACTTCCCAGATGTATGTTCCTCCCCCTCCCCACTAAATGGGGGCCCCAGCCTTCTCTTTTGCAAGGGGCCCCACTTTTATTTTCAACTACCTTAATTCAGTAACACACATTATGGTTGGCAGCCGACACATGACAATTAACTTCCACGCTATACTATAATTTCTACTTATTTCTATGGCAAATAATGTTGCAATCACTGGGACAGCAATTGGTTAGGCGCTGAGAGTTTCTATACCGCTACAAACCTGGGGTTGCCACCCTCCCCACCCAGCAAAGTACTCAACATCTTTTTGTTTCTTCCTTTATACAAGAATCACACCTGCCCAAAACACAAGGTGGTCTAATAAATTGGCACCACCAGTCATTGCAGTTTAAGTCAGTTTAGAGAAAGACAAAAACAAATTTCCATAAAAATATATTGAAGTATTGGAAATTGGATGGGGTCATGTGTAGAAACCTGTATGTGCATTTTTATTTTCCCATTACAAGGTTTAAATATGATGATGCAAAATGCAGTTTCATGGAGAGAATAGCAAAGCTTTACGTGGGGCTAAATCTCCCCCAAAAGAGCCTGATGATTACAACTCCTTCCATCGCAGAACACTTTAAATAAATTTTTACTGGAAGTGTGAGGTCTCAGTGGATTTGCCGTCACATTTTGGGTGGTGGAGTTAAAACTTTAGATGGATGCCATGGAAAATCCTAGTGTTCTGTAGATAACATACCTTCTCCAAAAGAGCAGTGTTAAGAGTTATTAGCTTGTAATCAGTTGATAATGCCCTATAAAATGAATGTCTGATTTTACTCTGTGTTTCATAAAAGAAGTGTGTTTTGTATTTTCTTATAAACAACCCCCCTCCCACCTCAAAATAGGTCCAAACAGAAGATAGGGGGTAAGGGTCAGGGTACACAGGCAGATTCAGGGAGATTAGTTGCCCGGCGACAAATCTCTTCTTCTTCGGGGCAACTAATCTCCCTGAACTGCCTCCCCTGCCTTCCGCTGGCTAAAAAACTTCGGAGTGATTTGTTTTCCGAAGTCGCCCGAAGTTTCCTCGTCAGGCAACTTTAGAAAATGAATTGTTAGCCGGCGGGAAGGCAGGGGAGGCAGTTCAGGGAGATTAGTCGCCCCGAAGAAGAGTAAATTTGTCTCCCTGAATCTGCCCATGTGCCCTGACCCTAAGGGTGAGATTTTGAGGGATACCATTTATTTGCTACCCACTTTGGGTGAAATATGGGGTAAACATGGATTCAAGGTCCTACACATGGAACAAAAGCAGGGTGACTTCTATGGCAATATGTTCATGGATCAGTCAAAGTGGAATGAGATAAGGGGTAGAAGTTGTAGCTCCATGGAGCACTGCACATAGTCACAGGCACATGATGTGCTGGATGTTGTAGGGCTACAGTTCTGGGTGTTGCTGCGAATGGGGCAAGTGTTTTTAGAAAAGCAGCTTGTGTGCCCTAAAATGTTGTAATCTCAATGAGAGGTTGACTGCATGTATAAAAGCAATATTTAGACATCCAAAAAATGAGCAGCTCTGTAGGACAATAAACCCTTCCACAGCAAAACAACTGGGGTGGACTACAAGATCCAGCAGTCTCAGTCAGCAAAGGGCAGTTGCAGAGCTGTGAATAACAGCCCTGTTTTATGGTCTCTTTTTGGTGAAAGATGTTTCCATGGGGTTTTAGTATATACTATATTTTCTCACTGAAATGTGGCACCATAAAATAGCATAGGAGTAGGTGAATCATGTATCTCCACAGATTTCTCCTACTTTTGTAGATTTCTTCATCGTTTGTCACAGCTATCTTTTTCTTTATACAATATGATGCCCTATCATATATAGGTCTTCCAGCAGCAGGCCTGTATATTAGGAAGGGCATAGCTGACATCCTAACCTAGTTTCGCTAGTAGAAGTTTTATTAAATTTACTAAATTACTACATTTGCCCCACCAAACAAACAAACAGTCTCTTTGGACAAACAAGGGGCTCTTTCTAGTTTCCCAAATCCTATAAGATGATAAGATAGCAGCCTGAACTCACCGTAGAGATAATGGTAAACCCGTCCATCCTGCCTGCTGGTAACATCCAAAATTCTTTTAATCAGGACCTCTCTGTGACCTTGGTTCGCCTTTTTTTTTCCTCTGGGTCCCAGCTCCCCTGGGGGTCAAAAAGTTTTTAAAGGGGGGTCAAAATTGAGTCACTTGGTGCCCCCCTTTGTGTGGGTTTATGGGGGAGGGCGGACGCCAATCTCACAGCCCCGATACTGAAGTTTTTCCTCTTTCTTAACCCAAGTTCCTGATTTTAGATATCTGTGAGTCGAGCACAGCACTGACCATTTATCACGCTGTGACATCACATAAGCCTTTGCATATATATCCTTTTAGGCCGTCACACAGGAAGCCTATCCCCTTAGCTGTGTGATCAGTCCTTCCTCCCCCCCAAATACACCAGACAAATGGAACTTGCAGACCTCAGAGAACTACTCTCCATTGCAGCCATCAGTAGATATATATATATATATATATACAGTATATAGATTCATATATATATTTACATATATATACATATAAATATATATATATATATATATATATATATATATATATATATATATATATATATATATATATTGTATTTCTCTCTCTATATATACATATATGTGTGTGTATGTGTGTTTTGCACAAAGGGGACATGCATATTTATATAATACAGATATTACATATTTTATATTACATAAAACAGACAGAATGCACTTAGCTCTACGACTGCTTTATCCCTTCCTTACAATGGATTTAAAGTTCTGGGTATTACCTAAGTATGTTGGGTGATCATTATTACCTTGCAATGCAAGAAGGTTCCAAATATCATGCAAAATCTATATAAATAATATATAAAATATTATAAATATGTGTTAAATAATGCTAAGTGATGTCATTAGTTATAATCAGTGCTTAGTGATGTCACTTGTATCACATGATTGTTGGAAGAATTAAAATGAATTAGTCCAAAATTCTTCAGACAATGACTTATTAAACTTGCATATCATATAGTGAATAATGCACCCCCTATTGTAAAATATAAAGATAGTATAAGTCACTGCGGGTTTTTTGGCCTTGCGCTTTTATTTGGCCATGGAAAGCCGAGGTGATGTAATATTTACAGAATATTCTTGGGCCCTATTAAAAACCACATACCCTACTCTGTTGTAAAATAGGAATGGTTTTAGAAGTCACCTTTTATAAAAGGTCATATCTAGTGAGGGGCGAATTTGTTGGGCTTCTCAGAAAAATTTGCAAATTTCCCACGGAATTCGCAAAACGACGAGAAAATTGTGAAACAGGACGTTTGACGCCCGCGTCAATTCTGACGCTCGTGTAAAAGTCAATGGGCGTCCAAATAATGTTGACGCGCAACGTTTTTTATGCAGACGACTTTTCCGACGCATGTCCAAAATTTTTAGACGCTGGCGAATTTTCAAGGCAGTTTCGCAAAGTTATTCACCAGTGGCGAAACACGGAAGTTTGCAGCGAATTCACCCCTAGCGAATGTATTCGCCCATCATTAGTCATATGGTCACTGGAACATCCTAATGTTTTACAGTAAGGGGAACACTATATCCTATAAAGGTGTTTGGTGGAGGGAGAGCTCTATTTAAATATTTATTTATTTAAATATTCCTTAAATAATTCACCCATAATTTGCAGAGTTATAAGAAGAGACAGTTGCTGGGATTGGATAGCTGAAATATAAAGGTCCTTGCAGGGTCTTAATTACTGCATTAAAATATCTTTAAGAAACAAATCACCTTTTACAAGTTTTGGGGCCCTAAAACCATTGCTACAGGGCCCAGGAACACATGATGGTTGCAGCTTTTTAATTCAAGGGATATTCAATATGATTCATTGGATCAATGCTTTAAAGGGAAAAAATATTTTAAAGGGGGTGTTTGCCTTCAAATTAACTTTTAGTATGATGTAAAGACTGATATTCCGAGATAATTTGCCATTGGTTTTCATTTTTTATTATTTGTGGTTTCTATGTTATTTAGCTTTTTATTTATTTATTTTTTCTTCTGGTTGCTATGGTCCAAATTACCCTAGCAACCATGCATTGATTTGAATAAGAGACTGGAATATGAATAGGAGAGGGTCTGAATAGAAAAATAAGTAATAAAAAGTAGCAATAACAATAAATGTGTAGCCTTACAGAGCATTTGTTTTTAGATGGGGGTCAGTGACCCCCCATTTGAAAGCTGAAAAGAGTCAGAAGAAGGCAAATAATTAAAAAATGAATAATGAAGACCAATTGAAAGGTTGCTTAGAATTGCCCATTTTATAACATACATATAAAAGTTAACCACCCTTTTAACTGTGAAACTGGACCCCACTGGGAAGGGAATATATCTTTATACATTGCCAGAGGGTGATTTTTGTGTTTGGGGAAGTAAATACATTTTTACATAGATTCCTTCATAGTATCTCATGGCCACTTACACATATAATAACTCAGAACCATGGTAGGATAAATGAAGTGCCAGTTCCAAATGAAAAATCCCCAAAACACCTAGCCGGATCAATTTAGTTCCTGTTTCATGTATAATTCCCATAATAAAATAAAGTGCTGTTTTTATATCATAGAACACAGGTAAATACAGTTCCAACTCCATATAAAATGCCCCAGAACACGCCAGGATAAATACAGTGCCAATTCTACATACAGTGCTCCATTTGTGGATATGGAAGGGTTAATGTTTTTAAGGGGAGGGGCATGTATTAAGGGGTCATATTTAAAAAACTCTGTTTTCCCACACTAAAAGATGCGGTTTCTTTGTCAGATCGCCAAGCCGGTGATTGGTTGCCACTGTACAGTGCTAAGCAGGGCCACCATCAAGGGGTACAGTCGTACCAGGCCGGGGCCTAAAGGGGGGCCCAGCTGTCCTTTCTACAAATCCGGCCCTGCCGAGGTGTCGAAGACCTGAAATCCGGAAGCGACTAAGACCTGAAGCGTCAAAGACCCAATGCCGCAAAAAGACCCAAAGCCACAGAAGGAGCCGAAGCTGAAGCCACAAAATGAGCCGAAGAAAAACAAAGAAACTGCCAAGGACAAGGAAAAAGAACCTAAGATAATTCCACTGAGCACCAATGTGTGTTTTTATTTTTAAATTTTATTAAACCCCTGGCCACTAATGTATTATTTTAATCCTCTGTAGGCCCCTGTTCGCCAATTTTTAAAATTGCGCCCTGGCCAACAATGTTTTTTTTAATCTATATGGGAGAGGGGGAGTTTCTGGCCACCAATGTTTTTTTTTTAAATTTTCTATTGGGCCTACCTATTGTATTTTTACTTGTAAGGGGGGCCTCAGCCCTGACAACCAATGAGTGCTTAGCGCCCATGTGTGTGTGGCTTTATTACTGTGGTTTGGGGGGGGGTCTAGGGTGGGGCCTATGCTGGTGGGCATGGCCCCGGGGGACGAGAAATTTTTGTCATATGGGGCCCCATGATTTCTGATAGTAGCCCTGGTTGCAGTGATGCAGCAAGAGGAACGATGGGGAGAAGGTCTTCTTTTGTCTGACCCTGTAATTAGGCACTTATAGAGTTCCTTCTTTTTGTATCACGACTGTGGCCACAGCTTCTCCTTTCCACCCCACTCACCTTTTTGAAGAATCAGAACAAGGAACGCAGGTAGCGCTATTCACTTTCACATAACTTCCTCTTTGGTTAGGAACAAGAATAGTTTTGGGAACAGTTACCTTACAGGCTACGCCATACAATGCTCTGGGACTTAACCCTTCCATGGCGGAATCCTTGGTCGAGTTATAGCCTCATACAATGAAGTGATCAAAACTATTTCCTGATAGTGGAGGCCCCAAGGCAAAAGAGACTTTGCTGGGCTTCATTATTTATATCAAGTAGGATGACTTTCTAATTATATATCAAAATATAGCAGTTGGTTTATTGTTGGGGATGCTAAGGCCCCCTAAATCTTCCTATCCTATCCAGTCTATGGCCCAAAGTGTTCCTATTGCCTTCCTATACCTGTTATCCCCTGTTCTCCATACCTACTTTGTTTGGAGCCCTGGATCCCATAAAGACAGCTCAGGCATTGCATTATTATTATAAATGTTGAGAGGCAACCTTTACCAAAATGTTGCCATCACATGAACATATAACCAAGCATGGATTAGCGAGTTTTAGGGCTAGATCAGGTCTGTTGGGTAGCTGAGCAGCCTAAACTCTGCATGGTTGGTTTAGTACCAAAATGGTAACCACCAGCCCAAGAGGTTATACTGAGGGTTAGTAGACCCTAGTTGCCTACTTGACGTAGTGCCTTGTAACTGCTCATGGTTGCACTACTATCCCATATTGTCAGCTGTATATAATATATATATATCTAATATATTACTCATCTGGAGCACTTTATTACTCAATCTGTTTGAACAAAATATTTTTTCCACTCAGGATCCACTGGAACTGTATTTGAGTACAGCTGCACCACACGGGTGAAGACCTATCTTCTAATATTGGGCAGTGGTTTAGGACTTTTCAAGAGCTCCTTGACAGGCCAACGTATGCCCAATCCCTCCCCCTAAGCTCATAGCATAAAGGAGAAGGAAAGCTACGGAGGCATTATAGTGCCAATAGATTAGCTGCAATAGTGCAAGCTAGAATATGGTATATTTATTCTGTAGAATGTTTTACCATACCTGAGTAAAAAGCCCTGGAAGCTCTTTCTGTTTGTTTAGGATAGCAGCTGCCATATTACCTTGGTGTGACATCACTTCCTGCCTGAGTCTCTCCCTGCTCACTCATAGCTCCGGACTTAGATTACAGCAGAGAAGGGAGGAGGGTTAAGAGGAGCAAACTGAGCATGCTCACACCCTGGGCAAGGAGGTTTAAACTAAAGGCATGAAGTCTTTAAGTCATAGCTTCAAGTATATCTAAAGCAGGAACTAGTTTTTGTCCCAAAAGAGTTGCAGTGCATAACATAACAGGGATGGGCCCAAACTAAAAAAGACTGAGGTATCGCCAAGTCTGAAACTTTTATCATTATGGCAACGGTGAGCATGAACATAAAAGGGAACAAGGGTCACTGCAGCTAAACCACATTCTAGTTTCCAGGGTGAGTCCCACATCTTTTAAATGTTTTTCCCAAGGGTTAGATTTGTCCCCTTGAATTGTCCAATGTTGTGATAAAGTAACCAGCTTCACAAATATATTTCAAGTTTCCGGCAACAAGAAAACAATCGCGGGTGCTTGCTCTTTTGGCAAAATAACGTTTCGATAAAAGTGTTTTTAGGGTTTTTTTTATCACAGTGATATGACCTCATAAGACTTTCTCTTGACTAAATGCCTTTCCCCATCTGAAATTGCCAGCCTGAAGGCTTATTGGGGTGCCATTCAGGGGTAATGTTTATTCCTCTCCTAGACTTTTCTAGAAGCACAAAATAGCGTCCAATTAAGCTTATACAGGTATATTGGTGTCAGGTTTAGACCAGACCCAATTCCATTGTCGCCTAACCTACTCCCTGACCTCCTCCCACCCCGATCGTGGCCACATGAAGAAATAAGAAGGTACGGGGGAAGAGGGGCCTGGGTGTCCATCTGGGGCCATGGGGACAACAGGAGGTGTGCCGGCCCCTGATGCACCATCTCTGGTGGGCCCAGACACCCCTAGTCCGATGCTGTTTCGGGCTATGGTAGGGTGTCTGCACCCTACTTTAATGCAACCATGCTTTAATTTTCCCTATAGGATAAGGGGATCCTATAAATGTTGGTCCACAGGAGTCCACAGAATAGGGGGCTTGCACCTATATGCACACCCGCATACAGAGTTTATGCCACATGGGTATTTGTCATGGACACTGTCCTCTTGGTTGTCTTGAGAGGAAAGGGGGATCACATATGTCGTTGTGAGCCTAAGAATAAGGCTTAGAAGCTTCCAACCAACCAGAACGTCAGGCTCGTTGTCCCAAGTACAGGCCATAAAATAACATGGATACTGGAACTTGCGTTGAATACAGGAACAAAATGGGTTATCCTTAAAGTGATACTGTCATGGGAAAACATGTTTTTTTCAAACCGCATCAGTTAATAGTGCTGCTCCAGCAGAATTCTGGAGCCCAAACAGATTTTTTTATATTCAATCTGACATGAGGCTGGACATATTATCAGTTTCCCAGCTGCCCCCAGTCGTGTGACTTGTGCCTGCACTTTAGGATGGATCTGGCAGGCTGTTATTTCTCCTACTTAAAGGACACTTAAACCCTCCCCCTTGAAGATGTTCTCAGAGTATTCCAAAATTCCAACCAAACCTCCTTTGTTTCACCTGTGCTGTTTTTTTCTCTTAGGGCATCTAAACCCAAGAACCTTTTATGTGTGGTGCCATCAACTGCACTTTGGATGGGCACCCAACAGATAGCCGGTTCATCACATATAACAAAGAGGCACATGATTAATTACAAAACATGAAATGTTAGGAGTAGCAGCTTTGTGGGTTATTGAGTAAAGAAGGGGAAAAGTGTCTGTAAAGCATTGAGAAGCCCTCAGTGGCCCTCCCACTCAATTTGTTGCATTCTGAAATCATCTGAATGGGGAAGTTAGGCAGACATCACGCACTCAGTATTTAAATGCTCATTTTAGGAGGACAGTGCTGGACTGGGCTCTCTGGGGTTAACTTGAGGACCTGAAACTGAAAGTCTACACTCAAAAAACTTAGGTGTAGACAGTGCTTAAAGGGATCCTGTCATCAGAAAACATGAGTTAATAGTGCTACTCCAGCAGAATTCTGCACTGAAATCCATTTCTCAAAAGAACAAACAGATTTTTTTATATTCAAGTTTGAAATCTGACATGGGGCTAGACATTTTGTCAATTTCCCAGCTGTCCCAAGTCATGTGACTTGTGCCTGCACTTTAGGAGAGAAATGCTTTCTGGCAGGCTGTTCCTTCTCAATGTAACTGAATGTGTCTCAGTGGGACATGGGTTTTTACTATTGAGTGTTGTTCTTAGATCTACCAGGCAGCTGTTATCTTGTGTTAGGGAGCTGCTATCTGGTTACCTTCCCATTGTTCTTTTGTTTGGCTGCTAGGGGGGAAAGGGAGAGGTGATATCACTCTAATTTGCAGTACAGCAGTAAAGAGTGACTGAAGTTTATCAGAGCACAAGTCACATGACTTGGGGCAGCTGGGAAATTGACAAAATGTCTAGCCCCAGGTCAGATTTCAAAATTGAATATAAAAAAATCTGTTTGCTCTTTTGAGAAATGGATTTCAGTGCAGAATTCTGCTGATGGTATTTTTTCCCATGACAGTATCCCTTTAATATAAAAGATGTCATATGGACCTAGGCGGAGATAGGAAAGGGCTGATGGTAACTGTCCTTGGCTGGAGCCCACCAGGAGAAACACTATACTCTGGTAGGTCAGTGTGACCCGGAATAACAAAAATCGAGTGGAGGATTGCACACTCAAGTTGAAAAAATAAAAAGTATTTATTACATCAAAAGAAAAAAGTTACAAAAAATATACCAAAGTAAATAGCATCATTAGCCCAACGCGTTTCGAGCATTGTGGTCTTCCTCAGGGGCACAAGAAATCCAAAAAAAAGGCAGGACCTTGAGGGGAGGGCAAGCAAAATCCAAAAAACCTGATGCACAGCGTTCGACTGGGCTGGCGAGACACTAGGAAAAAACCCATGGGCCCCCGCCAGCCAAGCCCCCACTGGCCCAGCCCCCTGATCTCGGGGCCCCCAAATAAAATTAATCGCGGCTCCATTAGTGCATGTGTGTTGGCATTGGCACATGAGCGCCGACGTTCAGGCATATGCACAGGGCGGCCCGGTGGTTAGTAACACCCCCATGTCCAGTCCGACCCTGCTGATGCAACTAACTTTATATAATTTAGCACAATGCATCTTGACTCCCTTTGTAGCGCCTAGCTCTGTGTGGCACAGTTCTTTAAAGGGGAACTAACCCCTGATTGGCTGTTGAGAAGCTAAGCTTAGGGCTCGTCACTAATTATCCAGCAGAAAATGAGCTTCCCCTGTAATATAAGCTGATGCTACAGGTTTGCTGATTATTAAATTCTGATGCTAATTGCATTGGGTTCTGTGCTGCTATGTAGTAATTATCTGTATTAATTACTAATCAGCCTTATATTGTGACATTTCTATTCTATGTGTACTGTATATTGTGAGTGGGTCCCTAAGCTCAGTAAGTGACAGCAGCACAGAGCATGTGCAGTGAATCAGCAGAAAAGAAGATGGGGAGCTACTGGGGCATCTTTGGAGACACAGATCTTTACTGCTAAAGGGCTGTGGTTGCCTTGGGCTGGTACAGAAGCACAAAACATAATGTACAACATTTCCAGCCTATGCCTTCAGTTAGGCTTAAGTTCTCCTAGTCCTTCAATTCACAAAGTTGCAAATGACAGCCAACTTGCACCTACTATGTTACAAGTGCGCATTTGGCCAGCGCATGGACACCATATTCATACCTGGTATTTGCACCTCCTTCCAAAATGCCTAGGTAGAAGCACATTGAAGCGCATGGTGCATGGTCAGCTCACCTAACAAATGAACTCTTTGTATGGTGTAGACACTAGTATTTTAAAACAATTTGCAAGCAGGCATCACTGTGGAAGTCACGATGGAAGATGAATAGGGGAGGTCCTAATAAGAAGGGTAAGTGGTGCCAAATAAGTACAACAACAACAGTCAGTTTTTTGGTTGCCAGGGTCAGTGGAATAGAAGTGCAACCTGATCTGGTACTGTTAAACCAATGCCATGGGGGCAAATTTACTAACGGGCGAAGTGACTAACGCTGATGAAAATTTGCCATTTCTGTAAGTCATTTCAATGATTTACTAACGGGCGCAGGTGTAACTTTGCTAGCGAAAAAGACTAACACTGGCGCTCATTCGCACTCAATCGCCAGGCGAAGTTGCTCTCTAGCAAATGGACGTAACTATGTAAATTCACTAAGATGAGGATTTTACTGAACGTTACCTCTTGCGCCAGAGTCGCCTTCGCCACCTTAGACCAGGCGAAGTGCAATAGAGTAGATAGAACTTCCTAAAAAGTCCTAAAAAACGCTGCGTCTTTTCCTTTTTTCAAGGTGATAGGCTTCAAAAGAGCGTAATCTTTTTTGGGGGTAACCGGCTTCCCCCCTACATTTCCTAACATATGGCACATAAACTATACACTGGGCTCATGTGTAGGGCAATATAACAACTTTATTTCATTTTATTAAGCTTCCCTGGACTTGTGTAGTGTAATGTATTTGCTGCAACATATACGTCCATTCAACTTTAACTAGCCAACGCTAGCGCAACTTCGCTCTGCGTGCCGGATTAAGGCTAGCGCAACTTCGCCAGCGTTCGACGCCATGGACACAACTTCGCATGTTAGTGAATTAGCGTTGTCTGAGCGAATTTTCACCTGACGAAGTGTTGCGCTGCCTGTGAAGCCGTCGCTGGTGAATTTTCGCCGCTTAGTAAATTTGCCCCAAAGAGTTTACACTTAATACAAATATACATGAGATTTGTGTTATAGAAATAAAATAATCGGAAATGAGCATATTTGGCAGAACCCGATCCAAGGGGGCCACAACATAAAACCGCTGAAGATATTGAAACACCAATAAGGTCAGCCTACCTTAAGTGGCACTGCGCTCCATTTGCAGTTCATTTTGTTCTCTCCACCAATCAAATCACAGCCATTAGCCACTCTCTATAGAAGGCCCTTCCAGTCCTTGGTCCTGTTGTATCTGAAGCCCCCCAAAATCCAGCAAGAGACCCTAAGACCCAGCCCTACTCCCCAGCTCCATACTGGGGACACAAAGAAAAGGTTGCTTTTAAATTTAAAGGGGGAAGTGCGTTGACTTCCCTTATATTGCTACGGAAAGTACTAACTTCTCTCTGCCATTACTTCTCCTAACGGGCCCCTGTGCAGCAATACATGCATCGCTGTGTCAGGAAAGGGCTTGTTGCAGGGGAGACTACAGCCTGGTTACTAGGTGATAGTGATGGATACACTGCCTATGTTCATGGAAGACCACTGGAGCACCAACCCTTTTTAAGGGGCGTTTCAACTTTCAGTATGAAAGCTAATTATAAGCAACTTTTCAATTGGTCTTTGTTATTAATTTTTTTCTATTATTTTCCTTTTTCTCCGGACTCTTTCCAGCTTTCAAAAAGAGGTCACATAGACGCAAAGATCCGATCATACGAATCGTGGATTCGTAAGATTTTCGGTCCATGTGTGGAGAGTCACAACATTTTTCGTCCGTCGGAGATCAGTCGTTTGGTCGATCGGACAGGGTAGAAAATTTCTGTCGCCTGCCGATCATGGGGCAAATTCACTAAGATGCGAAGTTGCGCCAGGCGCAACTTCGCCGCACTTCGCCAGACGTAGTTCTTTGCGTCTATGGCCAGCTTAAGGCTTCAGATTAGTGATGAGAGAATCTGACCCGTATCGCTTCGCAGAAAAATAAGCGAAGCTTCAAAAAAATTTGTGAAAAGCATTTGAAACAGTGAAAAATTTGTGAAAAGCATTGAAGTCAGAAATTTTACGAATGTGACAAATTTTCTCACTCCAAGTGAATTAAAGGCAACAGACATTTTTTCTTATGTCAACTTTTTTGTCTCCGCGACAATTTTGTCTCTGCGGCTTTTTTGCCTCGGCAGCTTTTTTGTCCAAATGCATTAAAGTCAATGGCGAAAATTTTTATGTGCGCGACATTAAAGCGACTTTTGTTGTCACAGCAAAATTTTGTCGCGATGACTTATCTGCAAATTTTTCCGTGGTGATATTTTGCCACAGTTTTGCGGAAAAAAATTGCAAAATTGTTAGAAATACGCAATTTCCCCGCAAATCCATGCCTGGCGAATAAATTTGCTCATCACTACTACAGAGGTATTGTTATTGCTACTTTTTATTGCTCATTCTTCTATTCAGTCCTCTCTTATTCATATTCCAGTCTCTTATTCAAGTCGAGGCACGGTTGCTAGGGTAATTTGTACCCTAACAACCAATTGCAAACTGAAGAGCTGCTGAATAAAAAGCTAAATAACTCAAAAACCACAAATAATAAAAAATGAAAACCAATTGCAAATTGTCTCAAAATAGCACTCTCTACATCATACTAACAGTTAACTCAAAAGTGCACAACCCGTTTAATATACAATCAGACTGTACATGTTAAAGGGGATGTAAACCCAAAAATAGTGTTTTGCAGAATAAAAGAAAATGTTAATTCTAAGCAACTTTCCAATGCGCCTATGTTATATATGTTCAATGAACTTCAAGTTATTTGTAACGGCAATGACTATTAAAGCCGTATTTTCTTTCATTAGGCAAAATGTTCAGTATGGGTTTATAGCCTCTTTCATATTTTGAAGGGTTTTAAACTCTGAAACCGACTAACAACATGCACCATGTAAAAGAAATGAACAGCCTTTTCGCCTCTGTTGTCTTTTTTAACTATTTCGATTTTGCCAGTTTGGCAACTCAGCTGCTATCTGGTTGCTAGGGTCTGATATACCCTAGCAACCAGGCAGTGGCATGAATGAGAGACTGGAATATGAATAGTAGGGGGGCTGAATAGGAAGTTAAGGAATAAGAAGGAGCAATAACAATACAATTGAAGCCTTGCAGGTTCAATGAACGCCATTTGAGGACCAATTGAAAAGTTGCTAAGAACAGGCCGTTCTAGGACATACTAACTTAAAGTTGAAATACTGCTGTGGACCAAAGCAGTTTAGTGGGGTTTATGGGAAGTGTACTATAAGCAAAAATGGATGACCCCCATTCACTGTGCTGAATTAGCTCATATAGGGTCTCCAGAGAAACAGGAGCAGGCATCATTCTTAGTAAGTACTTCCCCTTTACTTTCCTCTTCCTATAAATGTTTATATGGCCACAGTCTCGAGGCAGCAAACCGCCGCTTCCAGTAAGAATGTGACACAATCCTCACTCAACAACCCCATTTTGTAGTAGAGTCTCTAAAATATCAGATGACTGAGACCAAACTGGCCCCTGTTCTGGCCCTGGTCGTGGCCTTGCTAGGCTCATGGCTGCCCTTATGACTAAATAGCCATGGAAAAATACCCTCATTATCAGACCTTCCTACAGTCACATCTAGCATCTGGGAGGATCCAAGCCATGCAGGGGACTGGCATTTGATGAGCACATGGGAGCTTAAACGTTGCCTTTACTATTCCGTAACTGGAGTGTGCTTGGCAGGGGACACTGGGTATTCTGATCCATACCACTTATTACTTGTCCTTGTGGCTCTGAGGGTTTCTCTGTTCAGGTCTTTGTGCACCTTATCTCACACTAGCAGCTTCCTTGTTTAACCTCAAATCCCACATTCACCACTATAGACAGAATTACAGCGTACAGCAGCGACTGTCACACACCTTGTGGCCCCCAGCAGCCTCTTAACCACGGGGAGTAGGCTCAGGCACTGAGGTACAGGAACAAACAGGGGCTTCTTTACGACTGCTCCGGATGCAAATGTAAGAGGATAAAGGGTTGCAGGATACACAGACAATAAAGCTAGGGTTGTCACCTCTCCCATTTTTAACCAGACAATTAGGGGTTCAAAAACTGCCGTCCAGGTTTCACGGTTCTGCCAGACTGACTAAAATTAAGCCAGTCCCTGTCTGACTTGTCTAGCCCTACTTGTCTAGCCCTCTAGAGAGAGTGTAATAGACAGACAGTGTAGCACAGAGAGAGCAGGACATATAGACGGTGTAGCCAAATCCCTGTAGTGCCAAAAGTGCACGAGACAGAGGGAACAGACAATAATTGGGGATAAGAGGGATGACCCAGTGGGAGTTCAGAGGGGCACATGGCTAGTTAGGCAGAGGGCAGTTATGAATGTGCAAAGGGATGTGGCAAGCAAGAAATGCTGCATTAGAAGTGCCGGAACTGGGACACCAGGGGCCCACCCAAAAACTGTAGACCAGGGACCCACTCAATACCATTCTTCCTCTCCTCCCCACTATTCCCCTAGTCTTTTTTCTTTACATACTATAATCTATTATTTTATCTATTTTGCCTCTTTATTCTCATAGAAATAGGGAATGACCATGAAATAGGCCAAATGTTTAGCAGCATGAGGGGCCACTGACACCTGAGCCCACCGGGAGTTTTCCTGGTATCCCTGTGGGCCAGTCTGACAATGTGCAAAAGGAAAGGGGAGGGTAATAAAGAGAGGAATGACCATGAAATAAACCACATGGTTAGAAACAAGAGGGCCCACTGACAGCTGGGTCCACCGGGAGTTTTCCTGGTATCCCGATGGGCCAGTCCGACACTGATCAAGAACCAAGGGTCCTTGTGCACTTCTGAACCCTCCAGAAAATACTGCACCTGCTGAGCCCAACTTAATGAAAAGGCCTTGTAGGCAATACAGGAATGCTAGAGTCCCATTCTAAAGAGAAAGAATTTATATACACGAAAATCAGGGATATCCAACCTGCAATCCTCCAGCTGTTGATAAACTTCAACTCCCAACCCACCTGCTTATAGCCTATGGCTTTGGGATGCAGAAGTTTGCAGATCAGCTGCAGCTGGAGGGTCTCAAACTACAAGAAGTGACTGTCTACAGCTATTCTCTGGGTGAGATATTCTTTGTTTTGGAAAAAAACACTGCTCGTCTCTCCAAAGCAGATGCCAGAGAGGAAGTGACTCCCAGGTTGACATTTTCTGGCATTAACTTTATGATTCACATTCTCAAAAAAACAAGGTCTAAAAAAAAAAAAAGAATGTATAAAAATATGTGATGAGTAAGAGTAAAATTCCATGCTTAAATCCTTGGCTAAAAAGCTGTGATCGGACACCGCTTCCCCTTTTTTCTCCAAGTCCGTTGCATAAGAAACTATCAGAATGAGTCAAAAATCCCCCCACTTCCCCTCTTCTCCAGCATCTCCACCATTCACAGAATTCTTTTTTTGGGAGAGTTATTTTTAAACAAAAAAGATTGTGGTTCTTTGTGTTAGAGAATCCTTGTAAGGATTTAAAAATATTTTTTGACTTGTTAACCATCTACCACCATATATAGCAGGGCACATGTCAATCCTATACTGAGCCCTGTACCCCCTTCACAACTCCCAGTCATCTTGTACATCTCCCTGTATCGGCTGCTTATTCAGCAATAAGAAATTACTCACTGTATCCTGCTATATTGCTGGGGGATCCTTAACTGAGAACGACTTGGGGATTTTTGTGGATAACACGTTGTACAACTCTAGGCAGTCACTCAGTTGCTACTAGTGCAAATAAAGTACTGTTTTTCATTAAAAAAAGGGTATTAACTCAAGGGATGAAAATGTGAGTTTGACTTTTTATAGGTCCCTGGAGAGAGTACAGACATGTGCAACTAAACTGGTAAAGGGATGCAACACGGCACGGTTAGGGTTGTTTCCTCTGGTGAAAGGGCCAGGGGCATTTCGCCAATGAGGCAAGTTGAGGCTGTCGCCTCAGGCGGCAGTGCCCCACTAGGTACCAGGGCCGATCCTGGTACTTTAAGAGACGAATTTCCGGTTTTCAACCTGGAAATTTGGCTCTTCTAGAGCAGAGAGCTGAGACTCTCTGCGCTAGCATCCTGGCCCTCTCTGCCGCCTCGTGGATCCCCCTGGGCAGCAACAACTGCTGCTGCCTCAGGCGGGGGATGGGCCAGGATCACCCCTGGAAAGGGCATTTGTGAGGGGACAGGATTAGTAAATTAGAAGGCATTATAGACAAATATCAGGGGTCTTTTTTCCCCATAGAAAAGACCAAAGAACCAGAAGCCACCCCTTTAGACCTGATAAACTGAATTTTCATTTGATGCCCCATAGGGGGCAGGCCCAGATTTGTGGCAAGGGCAACAAAGTTTTAGCCCAGCCGCATTAAGAACTCAGCGTTTCTGCGATGCACTCACATGGGGGGTTTGCACGGACTGTGCCACTAGGCGATAGGTCCATGAGGCCTCGCAGCGCTGCGGATGCAAATCCGGCCCTGATAAGGGGTGCTTCACCGTGAAAACTGGGGAATGCTGTGCTGTTGGGTGATGGCAGATTCTATTTAAAAGAGTGGCTTTGATAATTTCTTAAATAAGCACAATAACAAGGGCTTTTGGGATCTTAAGATTTACAGTTAGTTAGTATTGGTATTGATGTATATATTGTATGTGAGTGTATAAATAGGTCTGTATTTTTACAGGTCTGGATTGTAAGTCAATATGTAAGTTTTTAGTGATATGCCAGTCTGAAAATAATAGCAAAGCAAAGGAGTGCTGTAGGCAGTCGGCTGTTGCTCACTCCCATAGAGAAGAATGGACAGCATTCAAACTTCCAGTGCTGCAAAGGCTCTATAATCTACTGTGGCTTAAATGTGGCTGTAGCAATTTTTTGGGGAAACAATACCACCCACAGGATATATGGTACTGCTAAAATATTATAATTGGGTCAGTATTTCTTTAATGAGTCACTGTGCCTTTATGGCAAGTCAATTTTGGTCATTTGCTGCTGTGGGTCATAGGAGTTACTGTCCTAGTTCTGCTGGCACACTAGTACAGGTACAGGACCTATTATCCAGAATGCGCGACACCTAAGGTTTTCCAGATAACAGATCTTTCCATGATTTGAATCTTCATACCTTAATGTTCTACTAGAACATTATGTAAACATTAAATAAACCCAATAGGCTGGTTTTGCTACCAATAAGGATTAATTATATCTTAGTTGGGATCAAGTACAAGCTACTGTTTTATTATTACAGAGAAAAAGGAAATAATTTGGATGATTAGTATAAAACGGAGTCTATGAGAGACAGCCTTTCTGTAATTAGGAGCTTTCTGGATAATGGATCCCATACCTGCTATCCCTTGCTCTGCCTTCTGTTAACACACTGGTATAAATTTGTCCTGCTATCACACTGATATGGCAGGAATGGCTGGAAAGACAGGCTGAGCAGTAACATCTGAGAACAACTGTTGACTAATCTGGTAAATGGTTGTGGGGAGTCAAGGGAAAAACAGGGGGAAAGAAACAACACGGAAGGTGCAAGCCAATTGCACTCAGAGTTTTAATGTGTGTATTGTGCCTGGCATTAATGTAACACCTACCCAGGTTACCCTAGGCAGGAATTAGGTGCAAAGCTGTAAAAAAAACTATGGAGAGTATGAGAATCTTCAAAAATTCAAAAGTTAAAAAAACATTTATTAAGACAAAAAGGACAGCCTAACACGTTTCATGCCTAACAGAGCACTTACTCATATGCTTAAGTGCAAGGCTCCCATAGCACTTTGTGCACCTTCTCTTGCAGGTTGTTGCCCCTACTTGGACCATATAGGCCAGGGGTGTCCAAACTTTTGGCTCGCAGGGCCACATTGGAAAAAGAAAAATTGTCTGGGGCCACATATGAAATACACAAACACGTTTGATTTGTAAAAGTAAAGGAAAAACACAGCAAAGAACTACAATGCCAGTTGGATAACCAGATGGAACTATACACTGGAATATGGGACACTTGGATATTAAATAGACTTATTATTATATTATTATTGCTAACTGGGCAATGGGCAGAGTCCTCCCTCCTCATATATCCTTTGCGACATGACATTTCCTCGGGAACCAAGCTGGGCCGCATTCATATGCATCCTGGGCCGCATTTGGCCCTCAGGCCGCAGTTTGGACACCCCTGATATAGGCTATTGACTGCCTGGTATTTGACTACTCGCTCCACTGGCAGCATAGCCTGGCCCTGGGGTCATTCTCCTTCGAATAAATACAGCTCTGTAGATCAGCTTGAAAACAAGAAAAAGGAGAACTAAGTGTTGGGCAACGTATTCTGCAAAACAGAAAAATGAAGCCAGCAGCTATTCTTTTTGTTATATTTACAGAGGGGAGAGTGCATTTTTAGTTAAAGGAACAATGTGATTCGAAAGGTTGTTGGGCTGATTGGAAATGATATTTACAGATGAAAATTATTTTAAGTTAAAGGAACATACCATAGGAATGTAACTGAACAAGGCACAATGTTGCTTTTTTTAGGGGCCCCTGGAATAATGGGGTCACAAATATGGCACAAACTGACTACTCATCGCCAAGAGCAATGAAGGTTTATTTGGAGCTGGGGGGACCTTCTCATTGCATGGCCTGTCATTGGAGGCCAATGAAACCCAAAGTCTAGAGCGTAATAGAAGCAGCCCTCTCTCCGGCACGAGTCTAGCCCTGACATCAGGCCGTTAAGCCATTGCCACACAGGAAGCAGATTTTTGGAGCGAGCCCACTGTTTCACAAACTGGCGTTTTACTCAAGTGACGGGTTGTATTGCAAAGTGAGCATATCTTAAAGATTCTGCCTAAAGATCATGTTTAAGCAATGATGAATACAATGGGCAATGCCGACAGTCATGTGCTCACATCAGCTTGGGTTTAAAGGCCAAGGAAAGCCTAAAGCACTTGGTGTGCCAATTTGTTAGGTACCCGTCACTTCACATGGTGCTACTTTAATAAACAGTTTGGGGTCCTTCCCTCCATAGTATTGCTTACGCCTGAAGAACTTGGTGTGCCAATTTGTTATGTACCCCGCTTTTTCATCAGTTTAGGTTTTTATTGTCCCTTAAAAACTGCCTGGTGGTCACCCAAAAGCACAGGGAAATACAATTCCTTATTCCCAGCACACTCTGATGCCTTGGCAGTCTTTGGCTTTAAAGGGCTGAAGGTGTGACAATCCTAGAGTCCTGGTTTATATTATGACGGGGCCCAAAAAATCTCTTTTGCCCAGATCCACAACCTATCTAAAGATGGAAGGGCTCAGTGCTGCTAGAGTCAGCCATGGGAAAATGAAGTTACATTGGGCATGTCTTCCATAATATATATTATATTAACCTATAAAAGGACTTGTAACTTTGGGCCCAGAGGGCAGAGAGAACAATTTGGTCCATGAGCAGCAGCACCAGCCCAGGCTGGGTGTAATATGGCCCCATGATGGATATAAAAGAGTTGATGGGAATTGTCCTACAAGAGTGTCTGTTTGGGATTTTCCCTGGTACCCTGTTGGTCTAGTAGGTCCAGAAACTGGTGCATGAAACAACATGAAAGATGAGCCTTGGTCAAGAATCCAGTTATCTAATCAGAACCCTCCTTAACAAAGTTGCCTATTGTTTGTAAAACCATCTAAAATTTGCAGTCAGGCGTTTCTGTTGTTGCATTGTAACTAATTTGCAGGACCATTAGCTACAGGCGGTTCAGGCAGGTTCCAATAACAACAACGGGGTTACTGGTGTGATTGGGCAGATGGTGGGTGCAGTTTTTGGTATTGCCAGACCTGCTACCTTGAGTCCCTGCTTATTACCTTATGAAAAGGGATGGAAGAGAAGCAGAGATAATGGTTACAGAAATGTAGAGCAAAATGTTCTACTGGACCCAACTTGACCCTACATCTATCTATCCTCTACCTGCTTAATTACCACAGTGCACTGCAGGGACCCACGATGACCTACTGTACATGCCTACATGGATATTCTTCAGGGATCTCAAATGATTTGAGCCAAAGCACTTTCCAACATGATGAGGATGAGAAGCATGGAGGGTTGGGAACAAGATACTGGTAAGGAGAGAGAATACAATTCTGTGTATGCAGATTCCCATAAGAGCCTCACTGACTTGGATGGATTCTGTTCTCAAGCTAGCCTTGGTCACAAGTACCTTGGCCTTGAGGGCAGAGTCATCTGCTTGGATGTAAGAGCAGTTCTTTGTTATTCTATGCTGTGGTGCAATATCTCTATGCTCTCCCACCGGTGGCTCCCTTTTTACAAGTCTACAAAAACCCTGTGATCTCTTTGTTTGGGGTTCTAACTCTTTTTGGGTTCAGAATCCATGGAGCATGTGCCAAATAAACGTTGTCTTTTATCTCAAGTGGCCTCTCTAACTGAATTTCTACAACTTTGACATGAGGGTCAAGGGTAATAAAAAAAGAGTCCTGAACCCCAGAATCAATGAAACTCTGGTTATAGGGTTATACCACTGCCAAAATGGGACTAAAGAGACTTTATGAAACTGTGTAGGAGGAGGGTAGTTACATTAGCACATAAAGTGCCTACACCCGTTGCCATGGCAGAAGGCAACATATCTCAGTACATAACTGAATAAAGCAGAAGTTCTGAAAATAAATCCTTTTACATCTGCTATATAAATTCAAATGTAATTGTTAGTGAAGAAATCTGTACTGATCTGGGCAAGGCATTAATAAAGTCCGATAATATCACAGATTCTGTTTTCTTTGTGAGCAAGACATGACAAGTTTAAAGGGCATGTAAATTCCCAAATGTATTTTTGCCCAATAAAATAAAATGCCATTCAGAGCAGCTCTCCCATACATGTTCTTTCAACTCTTCGGTGGGTTTGAAGTTGTTTGTAAATGTAACAGAGATGGCAAGCGGCATTTGTTTTGGCTCTTGAACTGTTGGTTATGGCTATTGAAATAATAGCAGTAGCAGAAGATGCTAATCACAATGTCTTGCAAGCTTCTTCGCAGACCTGTTATCGGCTGGCCTTTTGTATCAGGAGTCAGAACCAGCATTGCAGTGAATGGCAAGGATCAGAGAGATACAAAGGTTGATTGAAAGGGATACTGTCATCAAAACACATCAGTTAATAGTGCTACTCCAGCAGACTTCTGCACTGAAATCCAATTCTCAAAAGAGCAAACAGAATCTTTTATATTCAATTTTGAAATCTGACATGGGGCTAGACATAATCAGTTTCCCAGCTGCCCCAGTCATGTGACTTGTGCCTGCACTTTAGGATGGAATTACTTTCTGGCAGGCTGTTATTTCTACTACTTAATGTAACTTAATCAGTCTCAGTGGGACTTGGCTTTTACTATTGAGTGTTGTTCTCCAGGGAGCTGTTATCTTGTGTTAGGGAGCTGCTATCTGATTACCTTCCCATTGTTCTTTTGTTTGGCTGCTGGAGGGTGGTGATATCACTCCAACTTGCAGTACAGCAGTGAAGAGTGACTGAAGTTTATCAGAGCACAAGTCACATGACTGGGGGCAGCTGTGAAACTGACAATATGTCTAGCCCCATGTCAAATTTCAAAATTAAATATAAAAAAATCTATTTGCTCTGTTGAAAAATAGATTTCAGTGCAGAATTCTGCTGGAGCAGCACTATTAACTGATGCGTTTTGAAAAAAACATGTTTTCCCATGACAGTATCCCTTTAATATGTGGAATAGAGAGTGCAAAGTGCAACATGTGTGCACATACCGATCCCTCCATGTTTTGCTCCCTGCCTTGTACATAGAAGAATTGCTACCCGGTTCTGTGCTCCAAAACAGTGCAGAGACCTTTGTTCTATTGCATCATGCTGGATTTTACTAGCGGCTATATGGTTCCAAACAAGAGCGGTGTCAGCCAATACTTTACAGTTTTTGTTTGGTGTTTGTCCGACAGTCTTATTGCTCCTGGGCAATGCTAAGCCAAATGGCACGAGTGCCCAAAGTAGATTTCTTCAGCGGGTCGGGTACCCTACAGGAGTAAGATTATTTGATGCGGGTATGGATGCTGGTGTGAGGGGTGCTGATCGGGTTGTGGATAAGGAGGTAAAAATGTGGGTTTTGGGCAGGACTGGGAGTCAAAATAGGCCCTGCCATTTCTAGTACACAGAGGCCCAAACAGCCTCCACCAGTCACTTTCTATGGCATCTTACAGTAGCCCCTCTGGCATTTGCCAGAACTCACAGATTGCCAGTCTGGGCCTGGTTGTGGGTCTGGATTGCACGTTGCAGATCTAGGTCAGGTAAAAAAAAAAGCATTGAGCCTAATCCTACCGCATCCTCAGCCATCAGTGGAGGTACATGAGATGAACTAGGGGTAGGTAGGCAGTAAAGGTATGTACCTAGCACCTCCATCATTGGCCCTAGACACATATCTCTTTTGCCTACCCCAAATTCCAGTCCTGTTTCTGAGTATCCTGACAGCTTGTTTCTATGTGACTGTTGGTTCCAACCCTTGATTTCCGTCTGTACAGAATGCTCGGGACCTGGGGTTTTCCGGATAGCGGAGCTTTCCGTAATTTGGATCATACGTTTAGTCTACTAAAAAAAAAATCATGTAAACCTTAAATAAACTCAATAGGCTGATTTTGCCTCCAATAAGGATCAATGATATCTTAGTTGGGATCAAGTACAAGCTACTGTTTTATTATTACAGAGAAAAAGGAAATCAATTTTTTCGAACTTTGGATTATTTGGATAAAAAGGTGTCTGTGGCAGACATCCTTTCAGTAATTCAGAGCTTTCTGGATAACGGGTTTCCGGATAATGGATCCCATACCTGTACCAGCGTCAGCCTGACCTACCATTTTGGGCAACCAACTCTGTTGCCCCTTGTGAAAGCTGCTCAAGCTGTATCTATTGCATCAACTCTCTGCTCCATCTGTTGCTCTGCTGCTGCTTCAGCCACAACAGTAATACAGACTTTCATGGGTTGCTGGCGCTTCACAAAATGGAATTAATTGGGTCAAATCAAATATGATCAAATGGGATGTGTTGTCTTTTAACTTCTTAAGGATTTCAACTCAAAAATGTTTTATTTTAGTGAAAGAAAATGGAATCAGCTTTCTAATACAGGTATACGTTAATTACACTTACAGTATTTGTTAATACAATTAGCAGCCATATTTGTCTTTGTGTTCTCTTGTTCTGGCTCTTGAAACATATACTGGAGCAGGCCAGTGTAGCATCTGCTACATTGCTTCAGGAGTCATAACCAGAAGTGCAAAGTGTGTCATAAAGACAAATACATTTACAAATAACCTTATAACCAATTAATTTTTCTTTAAATTAAAGGATATTGCAAAATCGCCTAGAATGATATTTTCTTTCACAATGCCACACACAGTTTTGGGGTTGAGATTCTTTTTTAGGATTTGTTCCTCTCTCACCCCCACAAACAACAACTGCACTGTGGTCGGGGGCTGGAAACGAAAAACAACATACAAATGAAGAATAAAAGAAAAAGAACTTAAAAACGTACTGATTTTGTAATGAACTTTCATATTCTATTTAATTTCGTTTTTCTATTGGTCTTCATTTTAAATTTTTCTTAATTATTTGCCTTTTCTTTCTGACTTTTTCCAGCTTTCAAATGGGGGTCACTGACCCCACCTAAAAAAACAAATGCTCTGTAAGGCTACACGTTTATTAGGGATGCACCGAATCCACTATTTTGGATTCGGCCGAACACCTGAATCCTTCACAAAAGATTCTGCTGAATACCGAACCGACTCCTAATTTGCATATGCAAATTAGGGGTGGGAAGGGGAAAACATTTTTTACTTTATGACAAAAAGTCATGCAATTTCCCTCACCGCCTCTAATTTGCATATGCAAATTAGCATTCAAATTCAGTTTGGCCGGACAGAAGGATTCAGACGAATCTGAATCCTGCTGAAAATGGCCGAATCCTGAACTGAATCCTGGATTCGGTACATCCCTAACATTTATTGTTATTGCTAATTTTTATTAGTCATCTTTCTATAAAGACCCTCTCCTCAACTATACCTCCCAACTGTCCCATTTTCTGCTGGACAGTCCCAGTTTTCACAGCTCAGTCCCTGGTTTCTTACTGAAATGTCCCGACTTTCTCTTTGATCTCCTGCACTGACGCCAGAAAAAGATACAAAGTTTCTGAAACTTAATTAAAATAAGCTGCTGAACTTTGATACATTTGTAACTATTTAAGATAAGCAAAGATACAATTGTAACAGTTTAAGATAAGCAGGGGAAACTGTGACTCACAGTTTAAAGGAGAACTCAACCCTTTTCCCACCCTCACTGGCTCTTCGGATTTCTTTGGGAAGTGAGCGCTGATGCATGCGCAGTTGGAGCAGTCTTCCTGTTCATAGTAACTGCACATGCGCCAAAAGTGACGGAAATTGCCGAAGGGAAGAAGACCCTTAGAAATCTGAAGAGCTTGAAAATGGTGCCCATGAGCTCCGCTGCACTCACTCTGGACTTATAGGAGAGTAAAGCATTAGGGGCACTTATAGGTGTTATCACCTATGCAGGGGGAGAGCAGGGAGTGGGGACTATGTAGGGTACTGGGTAAGGGGGTTGAGTTCTCCTTTAAAGAGTCATTTCAGCTTCACATCAGCTTTAAATTTTTTTACATTTAAATGTTGGGAGGTATGCTTTCCTATTCATATTACAGCCCTTTTTCATATCAATGCATGGTTGCTAGGGTCATTTGGAAACTAGCAACCAGATTGCTGAAACTGCAAACAAATATGAACAAAAATGAAAACCAATTGCAAATTGTCTCAGAATATCAATCTCTGCATCATACAAGAATTTCCGGGTTGCGACCTTCCGAATGCCGGCTTCCGACTTCCGGGTTGAGCTTTTATATAGGAAAAGATTATTCGATTTATAGGAAAGATGCAGCACATTTACATCAGAGATCTATTAGTCAGAGATAAGAACTTCTATAGTATTCAAACTATGCTCATTAGAATTGCAGATGTGGGGGAGCATTTCCCCCAGAATAAATAAAATTGCAGATGCAGGGAGCATTTCAATTCCCCAGAATATAAATAAAAGTAAATAAAAAGGAGCACTGGAAGTCATGTCTCTGTATTAACTAAAATAAAACGTCATTTATGAAGAAAAAGTATTTGTTTTGTATTTACATGGATGTTGTAGGAACAGATGCCAAGGAACTGTTTGCTGTTTAATAATATTAATACAACTAAAAATAATGGAAAGGGACAGTTGTACGTCAGGGCCACCATGTGGATGCCTCTTGCTACTACATCTGAGAATGGTGCATTAAAACCCTGTTTCATGCCTGTGCCCAGAAAGCCGCCCACTGTGAATATAATGTATAAGACCTTCTTACAGTAGAATTTTCATGTTATTTTTCCTGCAGTGCCTCTCCAGATATAGTATCATTAGTATTATTCTGTTCTTTCCCCTCCCTCTTTCTTTTTATACATATTTTAGACACAGGATGTTTCAATGCTCTAATTCTAATTCATACGGCCCACCAAACAGGATGCTGTGTTCCAGAGTGTGTGTGTGTGTGTATATATATATATATATATATATATTTATATATATAGACTAGTATATAGACAATATTTTATTTTTAGCTTGTCTGCCCCAGGACTGAAGGAGTTAAATGAGGCATGTTACCGTGCACAATTTCTGTATAAAAATGCTAAAATACAATGCCATTAAAATGGAGTGCAGAGGCCGGAGGCTATTTGCACAAGCCCCACTAAAAAGGGCCAATTGCAGCCTTTTTTGCACTTTGCACAATACCTAGGGCATTGTAAATAAACCCTATAGACTGGCATATCTATATATTATTATATTTATATATATATATTTTTCATGGATGCAGATAAGTACAATATTTGTGCACAAGTTTCTATATGTATTTAGATTATAAACTCTACCGCTTCCTTTTGTGTCTCTTAACACTTAGGGGGTTATTTATGTTCTATTATTGTTTTGTTCCCTGTCTGGTTTATTAATGTGTTGTTTGATAGTACATCACTTCATGCACAGTATAAATAGCCCTATATAAATAAAAATAAACATACAGTACATATACATATATAGGCATGCACTTGAGAGAGGGACAGAAGTACAATTACTGTGCAGTTTCTTTGTTACTAATGTGGATATGATACAGGGTGGTTGCCACCTGGATGGCGTTTGAATCGATGCCAATGTTATTAATAGAAAGAAAAAAAAAACAACATAGATAGGAAGGTTGGTATTTTGTGTTGATATATTTATGGTTGAGCTTAATGGGACAGGGTCTTTTTTCTAACCCAAAATGAAAAAAAGTGGTCATTGCTCCACATATGTATGCAGGGCCGGGCCAAGGTATTTTGTCACCCTAGGCAAGGGCTTCAATCAGTGCCCCCTCACCCGGTCCTGCATTACCATTTCCCACCTTACCATTCATATTGCCCCCTGTACCTGTGCCAGCATAACCCGAAAATCCATCATTGCTACTAGGGTTGCCACCTGGCCGGTGTTTTACTGGCCTGGCCGGTAAAAATGATGGTTGATTCCAATGTTATTAATAGGGAAAAAAGATAAATATACAAGAAGGCTGGTATTTTTTTCCAGAAAAGGTGGCAACCCTAATTGTTACCCCCAATCTGTACTTGTGCCAGCAGGAGCCAAAATATCCACAATATCACCTCCAAATATTTACTTGTGCCAGCAGCAGCCAAAAATCAACAATAATGCCCCAAACATCTGTATACCTGTGCCAACAGCCACCATATTGTCCCATGTACCTGAGCCACCAGCAGCCAATCCCTCATATTGTCCCTATGGTTACCACCTTTCCTAAAAAAAATACTGGTCTTCCTATATATTTATCTTTTTTCCCTATTAAAAACATTGGGATCTGCCATCATGTTTACCGGCCAGGCCTGTAAAATACTGGCCAGATGGCAACCCTAATTGCCCCCAATCTGTTCCTGTGCCAACAGCAGCCAAAAATCCACAATATTGCCCCAAAATATGTACTTGTGCCAGCAGTAGCCAAGGGGGAGATGACGAGTGCTTCTGCCCACAGTACAAATAACGGGCAAGAGGGGGTTGGAACAGGCAGTTTATTAAATCTAAAAACTATTAAAGGCCAAGTATACCAGAGTTAAAAAAAAGAAAACCAATTCCCCTTAAAAGTGCGCCCCCTTCCTCCATGATTGCACCCTAGGCGGGCGCCTACTCTGCCTACCCCTAGTTCCAGCCCTGTATGTATGCACAATGTACATGCACATCTACCACAGACATGTCAACTGAGAATTTTTGGGCTTTTTATTCTAGCTTTGGCTCATTATCCCTGTCTCCCATAGTAACAACCGAATCTTCTGCTTTCCCTAATTTGAGCCCACGCCACTGCTGAGAAGGACTATATACCTTCCCAAAATTACCTTAGACACAGAGAACTCTGGGCAAGTGTAGAGACCTGATCAGGGTGTGGCTGGGGGGCATAACGAGGTATGGCCACAATGCTCCCAAAAAAAGTTGATTTGACCGCTCTACTGCATCTCTACTGCATCTCTACTGCACCTCTACTGCACCTCTACTGCACCTCTACTGCATCTCTACTGCATCTCTACTGCATCTCTACTGCACCTCTACTGCATCTCTACTGCACCTCTACTGCCATATATGCAAGAAATATGTCAAGACAAATATTTTGATTTGTACTTTATATTTATTGACTGGCCTGTCTTAAACCTCTCACCCACACATAAAAAGCTGTATAATGAAAGTCGTGTGCACATTAAACATGAAACCAAGATTATTTTTTTTTTTTTGAAACATCCATTTTATAAACTTATTTATAGCTGTCAATCATATATTGCCTGCAGTGGCGTAACAAGCGCTTGCCAGGCCCCCCTGCCAAAAATCTTGGAAGGGGCCCGGCGCGCATAGTAATACAGTCCCCTTCTCCAAACCCCGCCCCACCCCGTTTGCTTGATCGTGCGTGCCCACTTGATGCGACGCGCGGAGGGAGGATTTTAGTGCTGCATGGGTACCCCTGCGACTGCAGAGGCAGAGCAACTACAGTTTCCAGATTTTGCCGTCTACCATCGCTTTTACACCTTCCCCCAATTTCTGCCGATCTTCCACGATTTGTGGCAAAAATCCAATGTGCGTGCACAGTTTCTGTGGCTTCAGGAGTAGGTATACGCATGACGTCATTCCATACCGCTAAACTATCCCGTTTTCTGCAGGACAGTCCCGATTATGACAGCTCAGCCCATAGTTCGGGTTTCTTACTGAAATATCTCGACTTTGACTCGAGAAAAAGGCACAAAGTTTCTGAAGCTTAATTAAAATAAAAGACTTTTGGCAAAGAACCTAGAACAGGGAGCAGCTGCACTTGGATACTTTTGTACCAATTTAAGATACGATAAGCAAAGATACAATTGTAACTATTTAAGATAAGCAGGTCTCTTGGGAGAACTGAGACTAGCAGCTTAAAGGGGTGGTTCACCTTCACAATAAAGTTCGTCAATTAATTTGTGAGCACGTATTAGTCATTTTTCTAATATACAAATTTTGTAAAATGGACATGGTAATTAGGTGGTGTGACCATAAAATGGGCGTGGTCAAAAAAATCGCCCTGATACGCGTGCCACACATTTTGTCCCTCTTTTCATTTTTCAAATTTTGGGAGCTATGCATTTCTGCTGACGTCATGCCCACTTACATCATATTCCGGTAAATTTTTAAAGCTGGCATCCTACAGTAGCCCCTCTGGCATTCTCCAGAATCAACAGATTGCCAGTCTGGGCCAGAGTATTGTTACCAACTGACCAAGGTTCCCTCTGTTTCCTTTTTGGCTCGGTGCACAAAAAGTAATTTTGTGCGCACATTTTTAAAAAATTATGTGCTCAGGTCGGAACAAATTTAATAATGTTGTGTTTTCACACAAAATTCTTCGTGTGCACCACAATTTGTTGTGTGCGGTGGCTTCAAAATTTGGGTCTGCCCACAAAGTGCACATCTTAGAGGGAACATTGCACCCGACTGGTAAAAATGACACCTGATGCCAAGATAGATAAAGATACAGGAAGGCCAGTATTTTTTTTTTACAGAAAAGGTGGCAACCCTGGGGTGTGGAGGGAAGGGTCTGGGCCATATATAATATATAGGGTGGCAGCTTTTGGGGGAGTGGACCCAGGGTCAGGCTGGGGGGCCCGGGACCCACTGGGGTTGCTGTCCAGGGTCCCCCTACGCCCTCTCCCTCTGTCACCCCTGCTGTATGGCTGCCACAAGCGCACGCACAAGCACTATGTTTTGCTGCGACCGCCCGCAAAAGGGTGCGGATCACAAGAGCCGGGGGCCCACCGTCCCCCTGGCACAGTCTGACCCTGAACAGACCTCAGGTGAATATATAATTGAATTATTTTTCTCCTTCCGGTCACCACTGGAGACTTACTTACCACATTTTTGTGGAAGTGACATCACGGGCACATGCGTGACATCATTCCATGTGTTGGGGGGAAGGGGGCTGTAAGGTCTGGTGCCTAGAGGAGCACTAGCAAATCCCTGCATGTCCCCCGTACTTCTGAACCCATTGTGATGTGGCTGGGTGGCCTTTCCACAGAGCCCGCATGTGACCCATTGTAATGGCTGCCATCATAATACATTCATTGTAGCTACAAGCTGTTGCTAAAAGGGTCAAACATATCAGAAAGAGCCAACATTTAGCGGCAGAATATATTTATCTGTTTTTTCTCCTCGAATCGAGAAAAAACACCAACTCAATTTTTTTTATAAATAATTTTTTTTTTATAATAAATCAGCCCATTAATTTGCAGGGAATATGGCCAAAGTAGTTATACTCCATGTGCCAAAAGAAGCCTTTGTGAGCTTATTGACTATTCCCAGATCTAGAGTCTATATCACTGCTGACTCACAGGCCCCGGCATTGCCTTTCTTCCCTATTAATGGTTGTTCACCTTTTTAACTTTTAGTATAAGGCAGAGAGTGATATTCTAAGACAAATTGCAATTGGTTTTCATTTTTTATTATTTGTGCTTTTGGGGTTGTTTAGCTTTTTATTAAGCAGCTCTCCAGTTTGCAATTTTAGCCATCTGGTTGCTAGGGTCCAAATTACCCTAGCAACCATGCACTGATTTGAATAAGAAACTGGAATCAGAAGAAAAAGTCAGAAAGAGTCAGAAGAAGAAGACAAACAACTCAAAAACGATGTAAAAAAAAATAATTAGGGATGCACCGAATCCAGGATTCGATTCGGGATTCGGTCAGGAATCGGCCTTTTTCAGCAGGATTCAGACTCGGCCGAATCCTTCTGCACAGATGAACCGAATCCTAATTTGCATATGAAAATTAGAGGCAGGGAGGGAAATCGGGTGACTTTTTGTCACAAAACAAGGAAGTAAAAAATGTTTTCCCACCCCTAATTTGCAAATGCAAACAAGGATTCGGATCGGTATTCGGCTGAATCTTTCGCAAAGGTTCGGCGAATCCAAAATAGTGGATTCGGTGCATCCCTAAAAATAATGAAGACCAATTGAAAAGTTTCTTAGAGTTGGTCATTCTATAACATACTAAAAGTTGACTTGAAAGTGAACCACCCCTTTAATAACATTGACACGAAGCCTAGTGGCAGCCCTAGATAGTGGAGGGACTGGAGATCTAGATATTTCTTTAAATGCTCTAATTAGCCTTAGGTAGGACTTGTAACTGGTTATGCTGGTGGTTTAGGTGTTTAATGGACAGAAAACTTGGTAAATGGTCGGTCATTCATTTGATGCAGATAGATAACTTCATGATATTCTGAGACAATTTGCAGTTGGTTTTCATTTTTTATTATTTGAGGTTTTTGAGTTATTTAGCTTTTTATTCAGCAGCTCTCCAGTGTGTAATTTCCGCAGTCTGGTTGCTAGGGTCCAAATTCCCTTCCAACCGTGCATTGATTTGACTAAGAGATTGGAATATGAAAAGGAAAGGCTTGAAAAGAAAGAGGAGTAATACAAAGTAGCAATAACATCATATGTGTAGCCTTATAGAGGATTTATTTTTAGAAGGGGTCAGTCAGAAGGGTTAGCAACATTGCGAATAGGGCTCCAATACAACTCCCAGCATCTTCTCTTATTAGTACAGGTATAGGATCCCTTAACCGGAAACCCATTATCCAGAAAGCTCAGAATTATGGAATGCCTCTCTCCCATAGTCTCTATTATAATTAAATAATCCAGATTTTTTAAAAATGATTTCCCTTTACTCTGAAATAATAAAACAGTCCCTTTTACTTGATCCCAACTAAGATATAATTAAACCAGCCTATTGGGTTTATTTAATGTTTACATGACTTAAGATATGAAGATACAAATTACGGAAAGATCTGTTATACGACTATGAAGATTTTCATTCATCCAGGTCATGGTATATCTAGTATAGGTCAATCTAAAAACAACTGGACTTGCTGAGTAATCAATGAAGACGTTTCACTACTCATCCGAGCAGCTTCTTCAGTTCAACTGACTGGTGTGGGAAGTTCTCGGCATATAAACTCTTCCACTAATCCATTTACAATGGCACATTGTAACTGATCAAAGAGGTGACATCTGAAGAAACTCACAGAGGTGTTGATTCTGTGTAGTTGTGATAGGATTATCCAATGTGTCATGCAACTCCTAGATACAGGTGTTACTTGTGAGAGTTGCATGAATGGATGTGTGAAGTGTTCTGAATCCGCCGGGGTACAGATGTTAGAACAGCATTGTATGTAGCAGACAGGTGGTGTCGAAGGCCCCCACCTCTGTTCAGAGATGGTCTCTCCACCTTGACATGAATCACCTCTTTCACGCCTCGTTCAAACCAGCGGTCTTCTCTATCACAACTACACAGAATCAACACCTCTGTGAGTTTCTTCAGATGTCACCTCTTTGAAGAGTTACAATGTGCCATTGTAAATGGATTAGTGGAAGAGTTTATATGTCGAGATGTTTAATTTGATAAGGCCTTTTAATTATACAGCCTGTTTATCCCACACTTAGTGCCCATAGGCTCAGGTCTTTGCACTCCAGAATGAAGTATAGTCCAGAATACTTCTCTCACCAGGGTGAAGCTCCCCAATTGGCTCCCGACCATCACATGTCCAAGATCCAGCTCCCTGGCAACAGAGTGTCCTCACAAATTTCAAAAATGGATTTCCATGGCTCGTTTTTCGTGAAATACTAAAAGCTTCTTTATTTATTGTTATATTAATTGCATGTCAGCTTTGACACAGTGCACATTGTCATTACTACTGACCGGTTTCGTACCTCATGGTACTTCCCACTAGTAATAAAGATTATGATTTTATAAACCTGAGCTTAAAATGACTGTGTGTTTTTGGTGTAGGCACTTTGCCTTTTAACTTTTACTGTACTGTATTTTCAGTATCTACAACTACGCCATACTCTATAAACCCAGTTTGGCCGGTCACAGATTGTTATATCGCCAAATCGGCTGAATAAATGCTAATTCTTGTTAAGCAACCCCCCCCACAACCTCCTCTAGGAGAATTATACACTTAATAGTCCAGGGGTGTCCCTGCCCTTATCCCTGAAATCTGAAAGGAAAATCTTGATTCACCTTGATTTCCTGATAAGTGAAATAAAATGATCCAATTCCGCTGTCTGCACAGTTAACAACACACAGGTTACACTTAAAAACCCCAGAGGTAAATGATATATGTCCCAAATGTAAGCGTTCCCTCCCCTGCCACCTTTATACAGCTGGTGTGGCAATGCCCTCACATACACCAGTTGTGCCCCAGATAACAGATGTTATTAGCCAAACCCTGCCTCTTATTATCCTCAAAAGTCAAGGGGCAAATTCACTAACCTCCAAAAATTCACCAGCGACGACTTCGCTCACATCGCAACACTTCACCAGGGGAAAATTCGCCAGGACAACGCTAATTCACTAAAATGCAAAGTTGCGTCCAGGGTGCTGAACGATGGTGAATTTTCACTAGCGTTAATTCGGCAAGCAAAGCGAAGTGCGCTAGCGTTGGCTAATTTGCATACAGCGAGAAGTTACATTTAAATGGACGTATATGTTGCAGGAAATATATTACACTACAGAAGCCCAGGGAACTTTAATAAAATAAAATAGAGTTGTTATAATGCCCTACACATGAGCCCAGTGTATAGTTTATGTGCCATATGGTAGGAAATGTAGGGGATAAGCCGGGTACCGTAAAAAAAATTACGCTCTTTTGCAGCCTATCACCCTGAAAAACTGAAAAGTCGCCATTGTTTTTTGGGACTTAGAAAAAGTCCTATCGACTCTATTGCACTTCGCCTGGTCTGAGGTGGTGAAGGCAAGTCTGGCGCAAGAGGTAACGTTCAGTAAAATCCACTTCTTAGTGCATTTGTGTAGTTACGTCCATTCGCCAGAGCGAAAATTAGGCATTCGAGTGCGAAGTAGCGCTAGATTCTATCTCCTTCGCTAGCAAATTTACGCCAGCACCTATTAGTAAATCGGCGAAGTACCGAAATGATGCAACGCTGGCGAATTTTCGCCAGCTTTAGTCACTTCGCCCTTTAGTGAATTTGCCCCCATGGTACTGAGTTCACTTCTCACTGCCCCATAACTTTCCCTCCCCCTATCACTTTCCAGCCCCACTTTCTCTTACCTCCTGCCCTTGCTGGGGGGAAACAATGTTACCCAATAAATTCACAGTCAGACAGGATTAGGCTGTTATTCTGTTTATTTTGTTAATTATTTGCCAGTCAATATATTTATAGCAATAAGTAATTTGTAAAAAAAATAAGTCATCATCAGCCAAAGGTTACTGGGCTAGAATATGAAGTATGAATAAATTGAATGGAATAATGGTAAATACAAAGAGGACAAATCGGACAATTAATCAAACACATTCATTTTACTTTCCTGATCGTTTATCTGACAGTCTTTTAATACTACTGTGCATGTCGTTTTATGAGCCAAGACAGGAGAACAGGAAACAATACAGTCTATTTCCATTTGTTAAAGGGGTTGTTCACCTTCAAACACTTTAAGTTCAATTGGTTTCAGACAGTTCATCCGAGACTTTCTCCAATTACTTTCTATTTTATATTTTGATCGTATTGAAGTATAAAGTTTCATGTTTCACCTCCTAAAGCAGCTCTGGGAGTGGGGGGGTCACTGACCCT
This sequence comes from Xenopus petersii, assembly GCA_038501925.1. Taxonomy (NCBI): domain Eukaryota; kingdom Metazoa; phylum Chordata; class Amphibia; order Anura; family Pipidae; genus Xenopus; species Xenopus petersii. Next base: position 12,909,915 of record CM076679.1, read on the forward strand.
GTAACTAAATTGATACATTCAGTTGATACATTTCTTATCTTTGTCCCTGCTGAGCAGAATCCCTGAGTTTCATTAAAGGCAGCTGTTAGAATTGATACAATAGTTGCTAATTTATCGCAGATTCTGCTGAGAAATGTATCAACTAAATGGAAAGCAATCGAAAAAAGTCTTTATTTCTGGGAACAATCTGAAAGCAACTCCAGTGATGGGCGAATTTGTCCCATTTGGCATCGCGGAAAAATTTGCAAATTTCCCGGGAATGCGAATTTTCCAAAATCGATACAAGAGGAAACTTCAAGCGATTTTGGGAGACTGGAGCGACACGTGTTTTACCACCAGCGATTCACATTATTGCCTATGGGAAAGCTTTTTACTGGAGAGTGCAGGAGATTAGTTGCCCAGAGAAGCAGCGATTTATCGCTAGCGATTAATCTCCTGGTGTGTCACTGCCCTAACATATACACTATTGACAGAACTGCTTGTGTTCCAGGTCATCAAAATGTTTGATTTTAATCTCCTGGCTACGGCACTCTCTCTTTCGGGCCATATTTTATGGGGAAATGTTAATATTTAGTACTTTAGCTAGATCCTTCCTCTTGGTGATGACTGTAAAGTTATAAATACACTAAGAAAGGACCAGTAAAGCTAAATTTTATCATTGTCCATAAACTGAGAACTGACCAATCATAGGCCACTAGTTATGCCCAACCATTTACCCTTCCTCTGAGGATATCACAGACTCCAGTAAAGCAAATGCTGGGACATATACCATAGTGTTACCTTTCTTTATGTTCATTTATAGCTACATCTTCTTATGCTGGGGAAACTCAATGACACCATTTCACAAATCCCTGACAAATTTGCAGAACAACGGTTTTTAAAGGGTTCTGGACCATGGATGAGTAGGGGACAATTTTACCATGGTTGATTTTTGCACTATATTGAGTAATAATTGGTACAATCCCCTAAAATGAAGGGAGTGCTCTCACTATTTATACAGAATTAATTATTGGTCTAAGTCAATACGCTTACTACTGACAGGAGCTTATAAAGTCAGCAACCCTATCTGATCATAAGATGTTGGTAATAAATGGAATCAGCTGCTGTTAGATGTAACTGGTGATGTTATTAGAGGGGAACCACTGGTGGATTGTGACTGGCCATAGATTGAAATTAGCCAGTCACAGGCCACTAGCAATACCCACCCCTCTCCCCCCCTCTGATGACATCACAGATGATGCTAAGACCTAAAAAAGGCAGGCAATGCTTGATAAAGCCTGGGGAGAACAGGCCGTGTGTTATAAAGCCTGTTGGATACAGGCAGCATGAATCAGGCTGTGCGTTATGAAGCCTGTAGGAAACAGGTTGTGCTTTATGAAGCCTGTAGGAAACAGGTTGTGCTTTATGAAGCCTGCAGGGAACAGGCTGAGCTTTACAGAGCCTGTAGGAAAGAGGCTGAGCTTTATGAAGCCTGTAGGTAACAGGCTGTGCTTTATGGAGCCTGCAAAACACAGGTTACGCTTGGTAAAGATTTGGGAAGGGCAGTTTTACATGGAGAGATGGGAAGGTTGCTTAATAAGGTACAATGGGAAGGTATGATGGGGATGTATTTCATGGGAAGATGCATAAGTAGTTTAACAGGGTGAATCTGTGATATCATTAGAGGGGAACCGCTAGTGACTTATGACTGGCCATAGATTAAAATTAGCTAGTCACAGGCCACTAGCTATGCCCACCCCTAACCCCCCCTCTGATGACATCACAGATAATGATAAAGCCTGTAGGAAACAGACTGTGCTTTATAGAGCTTGTGGAAAGAGGCTGTGCGTTATTAAGCCTGTAGGGAACAGGCTGAGCTTTATGGAGCCTGCAAAAAAGCAGGTTACTCTTGGTAAAGAATTGGGAAGGGCAGTTTTACATGGAGAGATGGGAAGGTTGCTTAATAAGGTACAATGGGAAGGCATGAAGGGGATGTATTTGATGGGAAGATGCATAGGTAGTTTAACAGGGTGAATTTGTGATATCATTAGAGGGGAACCGCTAGTGACTTGTGACTGACCATAGATTAAAATTAGCTAGTCACAGGCCACTAGCTATGCCCACCCCTAACCCCCCCTCTGATGACATCACAGATAATGATAAAGCCTGTAGGAAACAGACTGTGCTTTATAGAGCCTGCAACGAACAGGTTCTGCTTTATAGAGCCTGCAAAAAAGCAGGTTACGCTTTGTAGTTTTACATGGAGAGATGGGAAGGTTGCTTAATAAGGTACAATGGGAAGGTATGATGCTTTAAAGTGCCTGCGGGGAACAGGCTGTGCTTTACAGAGCCTGTAAGAAAGAGGCTGTGCTTTATAGAAATAGGGAAGGGTTGGTTCAGGTGAAATGATGGGCAGGTTGTTTAACAGGGAAGGATGGGGAGGTGTTTTTTTTGTTTTTTTTGTTTTTTTTTTAACTAGAATAAAACTGAGACTGATTAAAAACTTTAAAACTATGAAAAGCTGCGTTAGATAGAAATGGCACATAAAGCACACAGAGATGATAAATGCAGCTATAAGTGCTTTCTGTGATGATGCTGGCAATTACATGCAGTGCTGAAAGATGGTGGATGTGGGGAGAAAGCTTCAATTCGGGTTGGTAGAGCAGGACAGATTTTAAGATATTAAAAAACAGTATTCGCTCACCTTGGATGTTATACATTACCCGATATTACAGGATGAAGCCAGTGCTACTGGTGTCCTGGTGGCAAGTTGCACAGCTTTTGTGATGGTCAGTTGGATGAGATCAATCTGAAAAAGTTACATTTTATATAAAGTACTGCTGGTCCAGAAATCTCAGTCCTTTTGTGAAATGAATATACAAGTACCCAATCCTGGCATTTCTGCTTGTAAGTGTATGAGTTAAAGTATGCAATAATTTCTGTAAATCAATACGTTTTAATGTATGAAAGATGCAACATATTAAGTAGTAGAGTAATTTCAACGTTAAGGCTTCTTCAAGACTTCTTCATATATAGAAATCAATTTCTAATGTAAAAGTTTCCCTGGGTTATGGTGATAAAATAACAGACCATTGGATATGTCCACCAACAACCCAATCACAGAGCTTAAAAAATAAATGTGGGGGATAGTGCCCAGAGCTCAGAGACGTTTAAAAGTCAATGGCAAGCGCTGCAACTTGTACTTTAGCAAATAAAGATATTCTGAAATACAGACTTCAGATCCATATTCTAATCTAACATATTAGGTCTAGAAATATTCCCAGCCAAACTCTAATATTTACCTCGGTGGTGGCAGAGGAATTACTCCTGCCAGCTTGGGTCAATGTAGTTGAAATTTTCGACCATGCGGGTCTCACTGGGGTCCTCCTCTGGGAATGGGATATTTTTCTTGCTGAATCCCTTAACTGAGCTCTGTAGGAAAAAAGAGAAGCATGGTTATATAATAATTAACCTTCTATAGCCATTGTGACATTTCTATTCTAAATTGCCATGAGTCTATTGTAAAGCATAAGCGGAGCAGATTTCATGTTTCATTCTCATACATTGTGTTTTTGCCCAACTATATATGTTTTGCTATATTATTACAGGTATGGGATCTGTTATGTGGAAACCCAGTATCCAATAAACTCCAAAAAGTCTCCCATAGACTTCATTTTATCCAAAAATGATTTCCTTTTTCTCTATAATAATAAAACAGTACCTAAGATATAATTAATCCTTATTGGATGCACAACCATTCTATTGGGTTTATTTAATGTTTACATGATTTTCTAGTAGATTTAAAGTACGAAGATCCAAATTACAGAAAGATCCGTTATCCAGAAAATCCCAGGTCCCGAGCATTCAGGATAATAGGTCCCAAACCTGTACAGGTATGGAACCTGTTATCCAGAATGCTCGGGACCTGGGGTTTTCCGGATAATGGATCTTTCTGTAATTTGGGTCTTCATGCCTTAAGTCTACTAGAAATTCATTTAAACATTAAATAAACCCAATAGACTGGTTTTGCTTCCAATAAGGATTAATTATATCTTAGTTGGGATCAAGTACAAGCTATTGTTTTATTATTACAGAGAAAAAGGAATTTTTTTTTAAAAAAATGTGCATTATTTGGATAAAATGGAGTCTATGGGAGATTCGGAGCTTTCGGGTTTCTGGATAAGGGATCCTTTACCTGTATCATTAGTATTCAAAGGACAGGTACATTTTCACATGATTTTGTTGTGTGTGTTACTATGTATGCACAGCTAACCTCTAACTGGCTGTATTGCAATATGAATTCTTATTTTCCCTAGCTTATCCCTTTATTCAGAATCTTTCCTTCACTTGCCGTCCTGTCTTCCAAATTCCTTATCCCAGTTAGTAGGGTCATTAAAACCTTAGAACAGTTTAAAACCCAAGAGCTGTGCAGCAAAACATGTTCTCATATAATACAAAGTAATGAAGCTCTAATGCAGACTGACATAGAATACTACTTTAAATACTATACTAAAAGTTAATTAAGTGAACAAGGCTACCAAAGTACATTTATACATAAAAACCTATTTATCTACGAATTGTATCCCACAGCAAATGAAAACGACATGTTTCACGGTGGGATAAGAGGTACTATATCACTTCTGGGGGAATGGCGATTGCGATCACATTAACGTTATGAACTTACTTTAGGTGGTATAATAGGAGACAGCAGGTTTCTTCTCTCCACTTGCACCCAATCAATTGTGGAATAAAATGGGTGGTCCCGGATGTCGGCATATACCCCAAGGCGATGTTTGGGCTTCTTCTTCAAGAGCTAAAGCAAAAGATGAATAGTAATTATAAAATATTTTATTTATGTGGCTACATTTCATTCAGTTAATTATTTACATACAAAATCATATAATTCTTCCTAGGTAATGCTTTGTGATCTTGATGGCATCTAGACTTTTGAATAAGAACTAGATGAGCTGTCATATAGTATTCTAATATATAAAATATAGTTATAACTATTTGGGATCTAAAGCTGCTAACACTCCGCTATGGTACTCAAGGCTAAACAGTTGACTAACCACCTCTTATAGCACCTCTTACTGAACTTTTGATCTCAAACTATCCCCACACTCATGGGTCCCCTTCCCAGTCTTACCTTGTTCTGGAGACTTTTCACTTAAAATGTGCTTACATGTGTTTAACTGCACCCTTTTCTACTACACTCAGCAAATAAGCAGCGTAAGTCAAAGTCGGAAGCTGAACTACTTAGGGTCAAATGACTTACAGTAGCAATTTTACTATATTCCTCCTAAACCAGGCCAAAGCCAACTATCAGTGACCTACATGAGCAATGCTTCCAATATCCCTGGTCCAATGTGCCTATATGGGAACTTCATAGAATGGAAGCAGTCTCTGGTTAATGGCTGGTCTGTTTTGCATAAGTTAAAAATGTAGATCGCATTTAGTCTTTAAGAATTTGTTTAATTATTTGGCCAGTGCCCTCTATGTCTGCAGACCCATCTTAGCAGTCACAACTATAACAGTAGACTAAATACCTTAAATACCCTAAAACTTATCTTGAGTTGAAAACAAAAAAATAATAAAGCAGCTTTTTAGCATTTAATACAATTTCTGTTAAAATTCCATTCCCATTTTACTAACCTGTTTTAAGAGGTCACGTAATTCCGCAGAAAGGAATTCTGGATATTGCGGCTTTTCAGTCAGGATCCTTTCTAGTTGTTCTTCTTTAGAGATATGCCGTGAATATGGTAATATGCCGGTGGCCATTTTATATAAGATAACACCAAACGACCACCAATCAGCACTTGAATTGTATTCCATATCTGCTAAAACCTAGAGAAGAAATATATAAAATGAATTACCCAGGTCGATGGACATCTGCAGTTTATCCATATAATGGAGAAAGGACAACAGGCTGACTTGCCACTCCTCAGACAGGCCAGACCCATGGCAGACTTGCAGGACTATCATCAATATTGTCAGCTCAAGCATTTCTATGGCTATTTAGGAGGATCCAGTAACCTCGGAAGATCCCTCACCCCGTACTACCATTTTCTTTCCCCCCCTTTTTTTCTTTTTCTGTGTCCCCTATCCCATACTTACCAGAAATCAATAAAAATATGTTTTAAAAAAATTAATAAAATGAATTACCCAGGATGGGCTCAAGGACAAGGTCAAGTTGCATAGGAGCACTTCAATTTCACTTAAAATAATAAGAAATAGTGTATAGCCGTATGGCGCTAATATTCTTACCTCTGGGGCTATATACCCTGGTGTTCCACACCTTCCACGCTGAGTGTTTGATTTAAACATGTTGGTACAGACGAGGCCGAAATCAGCGATCTTCAAATGACCCTCTTCATCCAACAAAATATTCTTAGGCTTCAGGTCACTGTAAGGCACATAAGTAGCACAGTGTATATCATGTTTGCCATTAGTAAAATGAGTGGCATTTCGAGAGGATGTAAAGTTTCCTTACCGATGCAGGATCCCATTGGCATGCAAGAACTTCAAACCTACTGCTAGTTCTGCAGAATAAAACCTTTTAAAAGACAAATGACAGGATTTATTATATATAATGAACAAAGTACTTGCAGATTGTGATATCCATAATGTTTTAGGTCCTTCTGCCTCAAGAAGCAGGTTACTTACATTATGAGGTCACTGTTCAGACGACCTACGGTTGTTATGAGGTCATCCAGTGTGCCGCCACTCATATACTCCAGAACTAGCAGTATGAGAGACTGGATACAAAATATAAAGGAGAGAGTGAGGCACGGAATTGGATATCACAGGAACACAATTTCATATTTTCACAATTTAATACAAAGTTAGGTAAAATCATTATATAATTACTTTAAAGGGGTTGTTCACCTTCCAAACACTTTTCAATTCAGTTATTGTTTTTTCAGTTACTTTCCATTATTTATTTTTTACTGTTTTTCCAAAATCTAAATCTAAAGTTGACTGTTCGTGTCTCTGGTGTTTGAGTCTGACGGCTCAGTAATTCAGGAGCAGACTCTGAACTAAGGGGCAGATTTATCAAAGGTCGAGGTGGATATTTGAATGAAACAGAATTGAATTTCAAGCTATTTTTTGTGTACTTCGACTAGGGAATAGTCCAAATTCGATTTGAATTTGAAAAAAAACATTCAAAAATTCATAAAAAATTAAAAAATTTAAATGTCAAAATTTTATCTCTTTAAAAATTTGACTTTGACCATTCGCCATCTAAAACCTGCCGAATTGCTCTTTTTAGCCTATGAGGGACCTCCTAGAACCTATTTGGAGTCAATTGATGGACTTTGAAAAATCAAAGTTTTTTTTAGGAATGCGCTATTCCTTTGATTCATACGATTTGAATTCGTCCAAATTAGGGACCTATTAGATCGAAAACAGACCTATTTTACCAAACAAAACTTTGACTTCATTTTTGAATTCGAATTTCAAAGTTTTTTCAATTCAAAATTCGACAACAGCATCTGTTTTATCATGATAGTTCTGATACTAAAAAGTGCTCATATGAAACCCATACAATAGAAAGATATAACCCTCAAATACTACCACACCTATGCTGAAAAGTATACCACAGCCTATTATATCTCTAATAGCAGCATTCAGTAATGAAGATAAGTAGGATTGGGTCTGGGTGCAAGCCGTGCCCACCCTCAAGGGGGTAAGGGCCCATATGCCCCCCCTGCACCCCCGCTAGTTAGTCCCCTGGCAGCATTACAATAACTAATAAATAAAAATATGCTATATGAAGTCATTATATTAGTAACAGAACCTGGGATAAAATAAGACCCTAATAAAACTCTCTTCCCTTTACCTGAGTTTGAAGTGTTGCCATTCCCCGACATAAATACGGGCATCCTCTGGCAAGCTGTAGCACTGACGCTTCATTCCTGACGTTCTTGAAGTCCCGAGTCTTTTTCTTTTGAATTATCTTCACTGCAACCAGTTGGTCTTTAATGATATAAGATGCCAACATCACCTAGAGAAAAGAGTGGGAATTAAGAAAATATTGCTGGGTTGCTTGTATGGACTTAAGTGCATCTAGCCGACATGATTTATGGGTTAAATAGAATTGAAATGGCTTAATTTGGTTTAATGGTTTATATAAAGATTTATGGTTTAGTTTCATACCAAAAGACGATCAATTAAGTATCCTGCATTCCCACTTTAGACTTAAAAATATCCATACGGACTGACTAATATATCTGAAAGAATGTTGGACCCTTAAAGACATAGTTCATAGTTCCAAAAGAATATTGGACCCTAAAAGACATTGTTTAACTTTTAATTAACTTTTAATATGATTTTTTCTACTTTGTCATTTGAGTATCTGGTTGTTAGGGTTCAATTTACTCTACTAACCAGGCAAGACTAAAAGATAAGTAATTAAAGAAAACAATAAGGGAATAAGGGAATGCATGAAGCTAAAGCTTGCATTATACAGTTTCTCATTCCTTAAAGCACCGCACTGGAAAGATGCACTTGCACGAAATGATACAGAATACAAGCTGAGGTCCCTGGGTATGTACTATACTGCCATATCTCCTCTTTTGCAAATCAACAGCTTGTACATACACAGGATGCCCCTGCTGACCTATCACATTAGAGGTACTGGAACAGTCAGTAATTTCATGTATATGCTAGTCACTGATTTGCATAAGTGGAAGGATATATTGTGTTGGACACAGCAAGAACTGGCATCTCAACTTAGGAGTAGATTTCCCTGCTTTTTCCTGGCACTTCCTTTGTTCATCACTCACCTTGCCAAATGAACCTTCGCCTATCTGTTTTATAAGGCGGTAATTGTTGATATCGAGGGCCGGTGGTGTTTCGGGTTCCCCTCGAATCTTCTTCTGTTGTCTTCCATCTAGAGTATTAAAAAAATAAAGTTAATTCAAGAAATGTTCAGCGAATGTCTGAATTGTTACAGTGTCACCTCATTTGTAAGATACAGTCTTCCTTATGTCCCATGTAACAAGTTATTTCAAACCTGTTTCATTGGTACATTCCCATATCAGTAACCAGGTAATGCATGGGGCATGTTGGGAATTGGCAGAGTTTGGTGCATAAGGTCACAGCTGGGTGTAATTTTGCATGTCCATACATTTTATGGGGTCTAAATATGTCCTGATTTTGATATTGCCATTCAAAGATCAGATGCAGTCAGAGAAAAATACAGCGCTGAATCAGCACTCTAACAATCAACGAATTATTCTCTGATTTCACAATAATCACTAATGGCACTGAATTTAGTTTTTCACAAAATGAATTTATTTATTAATTGAAGCTACAATGGATTAACCACACTAATATAAACAATTCTTTAGAAGAAAAGTAAAAAACTTACATTAAAGCTCTATAGATTTTTTTAAACAAATCTGCAACATTGTTTCAGGAGTTAGAGCTGTGACAGATGTTTGTTTTAATAGCAATTATAGTGAATTACAGTACACTGAAAATGTTTATTAAATTGGTGGTTTAACTTTAAATTAACTTTTAGTATTATGTAGAGAATGATATTCTGAGACGATTTGCAATTGGTTTTCATTTTTTATTATTTGTGGTTTTTAAGTTATTTAGCTTTTTATTCAGCAGCTCTCCAGTTTGCAATTTCAGCAATCTGGTTGCTAGGGTACAAATTACCCTAGCAACCGTGCATTGATTTGAAAAAGAGACTGGAATATGAATAAGAGAGGGGCTGAATAGAAATATGAGTAATAAAAAGTAGCAATAACAATACATTTGTAGCCTTACAGACCATTTGTTTTTTAGGTTCGGTCAGTGACCCCTGCTTGAAAGCTGGAAAGATCCAAAAGAAAACGGCAAATAATTCAAAAACTATAAAAAAATAAAATAATGAAGACCAATTGAAAAGTTGCTTAGAACTGGCCATTGTATAACATACTCAAAGTTAACTTAAAGGTGAACCACCCCTTTGATGTTTATAGTTTAACGTTGTTTAGAATAATATTATATTTTACTGTGCAAAAAACTTTTTTCTTAGAACACCAGCAATGAACTGCAAGTTTATTCTCCTTACCATCTCGGCTTTTATCTGGACTCCTGGAACGTTTCTTGGCCGTTGTTTTCTTTTCTCTTTCTCCTTGGCTTTTCTTCTTCTCCTCTTTTTCATTTCTTTTCTTTCCTTTCTTTCTCTCCTTTTCTTCTTTTCGAAACTTTTTACCTGATAACAAAATAAGCACCACGTGACTCTCTAATTTCTACTTTATTCACTTATGGGGGAATGTATTTCTTATTCATGGGCAAGGTGCCAAGTACAAACAAATGAGTGTAAAACTTGCTTGTTGTGCCTTGTTGTAGCCTGTACCTGTAATGGGTTTTTATACCATAACAAGATACAGGGTAGAACAAAGCTCAGGACACAACTGCAACTCTCTACATGGGCTCTAAGGGTACAATTGTATGATCCTGAACAAAGAGCTTTAATAAATGTATCCTTAAATATCCACTGTTGCTTTTCACTGGTATATTTAGTAGCAAAACTGATCAGTATGAACTTGAATGGCATGTGAAAGGTTACTAATAGTCTTCTACCGATTTTAAAATGGAAGCCAGAATCTGTTATTTTGCAAAAAATTATTTTAGACAGCCTAAGCACATTACACACAAAGAGACGCCATAGGTACCACAGCCCTAAGCTCAATACACAGTGATGGGCAGCAGCCAAAAGGCACCCCAAGAATATTATACAAGTTCATTATGTACAGTGAAAGGCAGTGGGTAATGGGACCCCATCCCATTTATACAGTAAAATCCAAAGGATACCAATAACCAAAGTACATTATATAATATAAGAGGCAGTGGACAGGGGCATCATGTACAGTTAGACACTGCAGAGGACATTATATTCAGTGAGAATCTATGGTCACTGGCATAACAACTATATGATACACATTACATTATATACAGTAAGAAGCAATGGCTACTGTACCCCAATAATGTTACATATGGTGACACCCAATGGTATATTCTATAGCAGTGATCCCCAACCAGTAGCTCATGAGCAACATGTTGCTCTCCAACCCCTTGGATGTTGCTCCCAGTGGCCTCAAAGCAGGAGCTTATTTTTGAATTCCTGACTTGGAGGCAAGTTTATTTGAATAAAAACCACGTGTACTGCGAAATAGAGCATCAATGTAGGTTGACAATCCACATAGGGCTACTAAATGGCCAATCACAGCCTTTATTTGGCACCCCAGGAACATTTTTCATTCTAGTGTTGCTCCCCAACTCTTTTTACTTGCCCTATAACACTATTCTCTTACAGGCAATGGACACTGGCACCCTGAAGACATTATATATATATTGAAAAGGTACTGGTACCCCAAATATGTTATTTATAGAGTAATACAGCAAATACTAGTATTCCTAGCACAATTTATACAAACTACATCTAATGTATCACTGTACCAACTGTACCAACTGTACCAACTGCCATTGGCAATACAGGTATATTATACAGTTTAAAGGCAAATACTTACCCCCTGTTAAAATGAGAGGCAGTGGTACAATTATCCCAAGAACATACTGTGAAACCTCATTTTTACGTTTCACCATGATTTTAAGTTTTCCCCTCTACACCAGTTTACTATGGCCCAACCAATATATTATGTATAATGCTCTTATGCCCCACTTTGGGGGTTCTACTATAATATACAGTAAGAAGCTCATCTCTGCTTTTTTTACCAGAAAAATAAAAGGTTATATGAGTATGTTCGTATAGCAATATACTATAGGTACAATTATCCCAAGAACATACTGTGAAACCTCATTCTGACATTGATTTTTACCATGATTTTAAGTTTCCCCCTCATTCTACACCAGTTTACTATGGCCCAACCAATATATTATGTATAATGCACTTATTCCTCACTTTGGGGGGTTCTACTATAATATACAGTAAGAAGCTCATCTCTGCTTTTTTACCAGAAAAGTAAAAGGTTATATGAGTATGTTCCTATAGCAATATACTGATAGTTTCATCTCCTTACCTCCTGGATCATCCACTGGGCTACTGCCTCTTCGTCTCTTTTTCTTGCTATTCATTTTTCTTCTTCTTGATAAATCTCCTCCTCCTCTCTTTCTTCTCTCTCACTCCTTCTTCTTTCTTCTGCTAAAAAAATCCTCCTTTATTCACTCTGAAATCTTCCAAAAACTCTGTATCTCCAAGACTAAACTCCTGCGACGTCTCTCCTATCCAGCTGAAAGTCGGTTGGACAGTGACCGTTGGGTCGTCATGGTTTGTGTCTGAGTGGCATGCGGCAGTTCAGCCTGAGACACAAGTAATAGTAGATAGCAGATGATGGTATAGAATACATTATAGAATACTGTACTGGTATAAGAAAGTCATAACCAGTCAAAGTTTTAATGATTCTCTGTAATTCCTACTATACAAATAAAGGCAGCACCTAAGAGCTAAAAATTTGGCTCCATTGGAAAAATATTGCAGATGAAATGTACTAGTCCAAAGTGAGTGGGATAAGACTCTTAGATGAACATAGAATGTTATTATAGTAATATGGAACCTTCTCTCTATTTATAGATGTCGGCTTACCTAGACACATAAAGGACTTGCTTTTGCTGCTCTTACACATTCTATAATGTTTCTCTTGTACCCTTCTTCCATCTCAAACATTCTTCTTGACTGGAGTCCCTATAAACCAAACATTGTGGATCAGTAGATCTATTCCAAATACTGAATTATGAGCAGTAACCCTTGCATCTGCATACCATGTACAACTCTTCATGGAATGTAGTCATATTAAAGTCTGTAGACTGCAGGAGTCATTTACTTAGTGCAACCCAGTTGTGGGCCCACAAATTTCCCCACAGTGAGTTACGTGGGAAAACTCTTTTAAAGTATTTGCATATGTACTGTAGGTAATATGTACTCCTTGCATTTTTGTAAACTGAGGTTTTCTAGAGGAATCTACTCACTTAGTCTGCTTGTGTTGATCCATCCCGTCATTAGCCAGCAATAAGAAGCAAACGATGTTTCAAAATGCAAATGTTACAATATTTCCAGACTTCTCCATTAAAGTACAAAAGCAATGAACACAATACAGGTAGGAGACCTGTTATCCAGAGTGGCTGGAATCTTGGGTTTTCTGGATAAGGAGTTTTTCTGTAATCTGGATCTCCATACTTTATCTGTTAAAAAAGCATTTAAACATTAAATAAAACCAATAGGATCAAGTACAAGATACTGTTTTATTATTACAGAGAAAAAAGGAAATCATCTTTAAAAATGAGAATGAAATACTAACCCTAAAACTTTGCTCTCCCCATCCTCTACCAACCAACTTAGCGAGCCGTCATTACTAATATATACCTGTGCTTTTTCTCTCCTTTCAAAATAATTTTTGAATAATTTGCCTCCTTCTTCTGGGGTTTTCCAGCTTTCAAATGGGGGTCACTGATCCTATATCAAAAACAAATGCACTCTAAGGCTACAGATGTATTGTTATTGCTACTAAATTATTTAAATGCTAGGTAAATTTGACCCACCTCTTTGGGAAAATTCTAAAAATTGCCCCCCCCCCCCATTTCCCTATATTGGGATGGGATGAATGCACTGATGGGGTGGCTGTGAATAAAAGATGATGATGAATTGGGGTGGAATATATGAAAAACATTGTGGTGGTGTTGGGGAATAGAAATTGCAATTATTTTATTGGAACTAATTCCAAAATACGCCCCTTCTTATCAGCGCCCGGCCAGGCACCCTGACCCGTAGAATCGCCCGAGAGGCATGCACATGTGCTGCACAAAAAGGACGCCTGCACACATGCGAGAAAAGGATTTACACACCTCCAGATTGGCAAGTGGGGACTAGGGGTATGAGGCAGAGAAGGTGAGTGCCTGGTGCCCTCCAGCTTTGCGCCCTAGACACATGCCTACTCTGCCTACACCTAGTTCCAACCCTGCTTCTTATTCCCCCCATCAATGCCCATGTATGTGAAACAAGCCAAAGCAGGGCAGACTCCTCGATTAACTTCTAAACATCGCAGGTTGCATAGTATCCATTGTTTATTTTTGGTAAATGGGAGATTCCTACCAGCTTCTTAATTCAGGCTTAATACCAGGTCCTGTTCAGCCGGCTCCTTTAGAACCCGAATGGATGTAAGATTCTTTTGAACTGCCATTTTGCTTCTCCAAATTTGTCCTTGCAGTTAGTAGGTACCGACAGAATCCTATGGAAAGATGTAATAAAATTTGTAAACAGGGGAAAACTTACTGGAAATATCCTCCATAGAATACAGCAGGAGCTTTAATATGTGACCTATATCAGCCCTCAGTAATCTGCCTCATGCCTTCACTCTCTCCAGCTGTAAACTCATTTACCTTTTGTGATGCACAAAACAAGTGCCAACTTTACTGAATTATCATGATTATAAGTTCACCCATTGCTTTTATTGTTTTACCTAAAAACCCAGGGTGTATGGGCAGGTGGTATACAGAATATTGGCAGCCTCTGGCATGTCCATTACCTTGTGAATCTTTGTGTAACAAACAGATTAATGGCATTTTCTCTGCACATTATTAGTTGGTGTTCACCATTTATTTTGAATAGTTGTTAAATTACTTTCTTTACATTTCTGTTTCATTCCAACTTTCAGACATGGGTTAGTGACCCCAACATCTGAAAAAAACCTATTGCTTTGAGAGCCTAAACTTTTATAAATGTAGCTTTTTATTCAGGCTCTTTCCTATTCACATTCAAGTCATTCATATGAACTGCTGCTTGGTTAATTGGACCCTAGCAACCATATAGCTACTGAAATTAAAAGCTGGAGAGCTGCTAAAGGAATAAGGTATCATTCAGTAAGTACAATGCTAATAAACGCCCAATTGCTGCAGTCCCAAGGGCCAAAACATTTTTGGAATACAGCCCCCAGTCCAAAAGGGCCCAAATATAGTTGCTTATCTTAAAGCACACTGAGCATGTGCGTGTCACAGACAAATTCAAGATGGGAAACTCCTGTGACAACTTTGAAGACCTGGATCATTAGTATTGTATGTAGCACACAAGTGGGTGGACTGAGAACCTCAAAATAAAACCCTTGGGTATTGAAACTGGTGCTTTTTTTTGTATCTGATACTTGTTACCTTCCATTAGGTGGATCAATTGCAGGTTATTTAATGCTATAATTATAGGGCACATTTGCCAAAACACTTGACTTGTTCAGAGTGGTCTTCTAAGCCCTAATTTTGGGTTTTAGATTTTTAAATTAGGGTTTTAGCAGGCCTCATTCAGAACTGAGTTGCTGGCAATGCACTCTACAGAGTGTTTTTATCAGTCTGCTTTGGTTTATTATTCACCGAGGTATAAGGTGTAATATTCTGAAAGGGAGCATAGCAAATGTATTGCTATTATATTCCAAAAGCCAAGTTTGCTAATTGCAAGCTGTATGTACAAAGACTGGTGTGTGCAGTACTCAAAAACAGACACAAGATGGAAGTGGAACCTCATTTATATTCAGTAGCAAACAAAGACTTTCACATAGTGATTGTTTAGTTTTTTATTCTGTATATATTGCTCTATTAATGTTAGCAGATGTATCCATATTTCTGCAAACAAGCAGAAGAGGCTCATGTTTCCTTCTCAGCTGAAAAACATGAAATGGATTCATGTGCGGGATGATGAGTACAAGTGAAAGGAATGCATGAAGTAATGTAAGGAAATAGTGAAGATAAAGTGGCAGAAAGACTAAGGGGCAGATTTACTTGAGGGTGAAGTGGCTAATGCTAGCGTCAATTCATTAGCATTACCACCCGCAGGGACGTCCCCAATTTACTAACGGGCACAGGCATCACTTCGCTAGCTAGTGGTCATTCGCACTCTATCGCCAGGCAAAATTCGCTCTGGTGAATGGACGTTACTCCACAAATTCAATGAAATGCGGATTTTACTGAATGTTACGTCTTTCATCAGACTTGCCTTCGCCAGCTCAGACCAGACGAAGTGCACTGGAGTGCATAGATCTTCTGTTACCTACATAATTTTAATGTAAAAAGCTTCTAAGTCCAAAGAACGCTGGCGTCTTTTCCTTTTTTCAGAGTGATAGCAAATTTCAAAGTGTAGAGATGGTTTGAAGAAGTCGCTGGAGAATTTTCGCCCTCGAGTAAATCTGCCCCTAAGGGTTCATTGTATGCGGCACAGTTTGCTCCTCTGTTCTGTGCTACAGTCACACAGGTAACTCAATTAGCAAAAGTGACATTATGGGATTCCATTATTTATATTAAGTAGGGCTGTCCAACCAATGGCTGGTCATCTGATTTTGAAGTGAAAGGTATAGGATCTCTTATATAGAAACCAGTTATTCAGAAATCTCTGAAGTGTGGGATGGTCATCTCCCATAGACTACATTTTAATTATATAATTTAAAATATGAAAACATATTTATTTTCTCTCTGTAATAATAAAACTGTATTTTGTACTTGATTCCAACTAAGTTATGATGAATACTTACTGGTGGCAAAACAAGCCTATTGGGTTTAATTAATATTTAATTAATTTTAGCAGATTCTGAGATACAAATTACAGAAAGACCCCTTACCTGGAAAATCCCAGGTCCCGAGCATTCTGGATAACAGGTCCCATACCTGTACAACTCCCAGTACCACCACTTATTTCCATACATCAACAACAACTATTGGGGAACTAGTTGCCATCCTATCCTACTCTCACAATACTGCCCCACTATTGCCGTCTTTTTCCTACTATACCTGTAATCCCCCTACTCTTTCTTGCTAAAAGTGCCCTAACTAAACTCCCAAAAAGGCTGCTCTATGTAGGGCTCATTGAGGGTGATTTAATGCCACCGGGCAATAATGCACCTGGGTAGCAACCCATATCCTTTCATTGCTCTACTTTGCTTATAAAAAAAGCTAATTAGTTTCAATGATCTAGGGAACAAAGCTTGGTACAAAAATATTTAATAAGACAACAGCTCATTTAAAGGAATTACTTGATGGAATATTATTCTGGGCACACTTTTTCCCTAGATAAATGTTTTTTTATTCTTCTACATTGCTTCTAAAAGCAAAAAAGGTCTGATGGTGCTGAAAGTATAGCCAGTATTTAAAGCTCCTCAGTTGGGGTGGGCTGAGAGATTTACTTTAACAGCAACTGAAGTGTTGGGAATACTGATACTACCCTTACTGTCACCATCTCTCCCTTCTATACCTGCTCTCCCATAGTCACACTCTCTTCCCGGAGACTATTATCCACACTGCTTCTTTAGACACCATCTCTCCTTACTATAACTGCTATCCCACAGCTACACTCCCTTCCCAGAGACTATTATTCCACTGTTACTATAGGCACCAGGTATAGTAGGGAGAGATGGTGCCTATAGTAACAGTGGGATAATAGTCTCTGAGAAAGGGACTGGGACTGTGGAATAGCAGGTATAGTAGGGAGAGATGGTGCCTATAGTAACAGTGGATAATAGTCTCTGGGAAGGGAGTGTGACTGTGGGATAGCAGGTATAGTAGGGAGAGATGGTGCCTATAGTAACAGTGGATAATAGTCTTTGGGAAGGGAGTGTGACTGTGGGATAGCAGGTATAGTAGGGAGAGATGGTGCCTATAGTAACAGTGGGATAATAGTCTCTGGGAAGGGAGTGTGACTGTGGGATAGCAGGTATAGTAGGGAGAGATGGTGCCTATAGTAACAGTGGATAATAGTCTCTGGGAAGGGAGTGTGACTGTGGGATAGCAGGTATAGTAGGGAGAGATGGTGCCTATAGTAACAGTGGGATAATAGTCTCTGGGAAGGGAGTGTGTCTGTGGGATAGCAGGTAGAGTAGGGAGAGATGGTGCCTATAGTAACAGTGGAGAAAATAGTCTCTGGGAAGGGAGTGTGACTGTGGGATAGCAGGTATAGTAGGGAGAGATGGTGCCTATAGTAACAGTGGGATAATTCTCTAGGAAGTGATAAAACAAGAATGATGATGTGGGAGACATAGGGTTCTAGACAGTGATCCTATTGGACCCTTTAGCCCTATCCCCATGCCCTGGAGGTGCCCTAGTTGCACTGGGTATATACAGGAAGTTATAGAGATAGAGCAGCTCTGAATGGAGCCAGAGAGTTATCAAGAAACAACACATCAAGGACTGTCCTTGCAGGAAGAGGATGCTGGGTAATCTGGAGGGCAAACCAATTGGCTATTTGTCTGATGACTGAGAGATGTCTGGAGCCACTCAGACAAAACACAGAGAGGGATCTCAGTCTACCCTGCCTTTATTATTTACACTATCCCACACTTACAGCCTCTTTGTTATTATTATTATTATTACTTTTTTTTTATTATTATTTAATTATAATGCACCAATATATTCTGCAGTTGGTGTGTACATTAAACATACACATTACATACAACAACTGACAACCTATGAGCCAAACAGGTGGGGTCCAGCTGCCTTATTATGCCTCGATAAAACCCCCGTAACAGGATGGGGTGATCTTTTTCACTTCTTCTTTTCTAACCGTACATAGGGTGGGTGGGCTCTCAGGCAGATTTCCTTAGAAATAACTGCCTGCTTATTAACCATTCAGGGGCTGTGTCGTACCTAATCCTACTTACAAGGTGGGAGGTTTTGGAGTCTCAGCTGACGCAGGCTGCCATGGAGCGTTGTATATACCACCTGCCTTATAGCGCTGTACTCTGTACCTAGGAAGCTTTCCAATCCAATTTGTAAAATCTTTATACCGTCTGGAATTTTAGCAGATATCTGGTTGCTAGGGTGCTGTTTTTCCTAGCAACCTGGCAATGGTTTGAATGAGAGACTTTAAGGGTTGGGGCAGACGGGCAGATTCGGGGAGATTTAGTCGCCTGGCGACTAATCGGCTATTCTGCGTGGCGACAATCTCCCCGAACTGCCTTCTGTCTGCTTAAATGAAGAATCGCCTGCGCTATTGCACTCGCAGGGCTTCAATTTCCGAAGTCGCCCGAAGTTGAAAGAGGTGATTAGTCGCCAGGCGACTAAATCTTCCGGAATCTGCTCGTCTGCCCCATCCCTAAAAGAATGAAAAGGACAGAGACTAAATGGAAAGATAAGGAATAAAAAGTAACAATAAAACTGTAGCCTCCCAGAGCAATAGTTCTTGGCTGCCTTGGTCAGTGACCCCCATCTGAAAACTGGACTGAAAGGCAATTAATTAAAAAAAATGTAAAAATCAAAAATGAAGTCCAACTGCTAAAAAGAGAAAAAAAAAATGTAACCTTGTTTTCTTAGTTCTTTAGTTTTTGAAGCACTTCATTTTAAAGGAATGTTTTACTTTTTTAGTAGCTTTTAGTGCATGCAATGGTGTAAAATGGCCAATACTAAGCAAGTAGTCTTCATTATTTATTTATTTTTTTATAATTTTTTTAGTGATGCACAGAATCCACTTTTTTAGATTCGGCCAAACTTCCAAATCCTCAGCGAAAGATTAGGCCGAATACCAAACCGAATCCTAATTTGCATATGCAGCATTTTTTACTTCCTTGTTTTATGACAAAAAATTTACACAATTTTCCTCCCTCCCTTAATTTGCATATTCGGGCCGAATCCTGCTGAAAAAGGCCGAATCCCTAACCGAATCCTGGATTCGGTGCATCCCTAAATTTTTAAATGAAACTTAAAATCGGGGTCACTGACCCCACCAGCTGACGAACTATTGCTTCTGCGAGGCTACAAATTTATTGTTATTTTTGTGTTACTTATTTTTCTATATTTAGGTCTTCTCCTGTTATTAAACCTCGCATACAGACAACTCCTTGGTTGCTAAGGTTATTTGACCCCTAGCAAACCAATAACTGCTGAAATTCGAAACTGGATAGCTGCTGGACAAAAAGTGAAGTAAAAAAAACACAAACACACAAATAATAAAAAATCAAGACCAACTGCAAATTTTCTCTACATCATACTAAAAGTTAACTCAACCCCTTTAACGGATATTTTCTATAAAAGGAAGTTATTTAACTGTGAAGGTGAGGGGCCTAACCTAACCAACATTGGGCCCCATTTCTACCCAATCCCTGTTCCATGCCCAGAGTTAACAGAGACGTGAACTCCCCCTTTACTTCTTTCCATTTCCAGCAAGGGGCAGGGTTAATGCTCTAATAGTGGTGACAGATTCACAGATTTTCCATTGTTCCAGATCCAAAGCCTTGCTGGGAACCCTGGGAATTTTATTTTTCTCTCCGAGACATTTGCACTCTCACCCGAAATGTCCCTTTCCTGTACTTCCATTCGGCCCGATGTGTGAGTTTTATGAACTTGCCAGGGCTTTTTATTTATTTATTTATTTTTTAAATAGGATGTTTTAGCCCTCAAAGAATTTGAGTAAAAACAGGAAATCAGTCATCTATTACCCTGGTGTCAACTGCTCAACAAGGGCACATTTCAGCATTGCCTCTGCTGTTTCCTGTCTGTCTTTGGCGGGGGCAGTTTAAAGGGAAATCGTTATTGGGGAAAGTAAAAGCAATTAGTGCCTCATGCTCCACTGGACTTAATAGCGTTCCTAGCACTTATTGATGCGTTTTTTTTTACTTTTACATGAGGTTATAGATATTTGGCGCAAGTCAGAAATGGAGATTGGTCACTGTCATTCAGAGATAATACTCCTCAAGGCAAGTGCCTTGGGTGCAATTGGTGGGGCCGGGGGCACAACTAGGGTTGCCACCCGGTAAAACACTTGCCAAGGCCGGTATTACAAATTTACTGGCAGTAGCAAATTTGTAATACCCTTATGAAACTCCCTTGGCCTGCCCCCAATCTGATGGAAACTTAACTCTGGGTCAGCAGGGCTCATCTGTTTTGTTTTGTAATGGGATATTGAACAAGGCTGCAGTGCAGGACATGGGTTGTAATTTTGTGGAAGCAAGCCCTTGCTGTAGTGGTTGTCAATGGCCTCTATAATAAATATCCCTTTCTAGTCAATATATATAGTATTTTCTAAGACTTTCCCAGGGCTCACTAGAGAACCTGGGATCTACTGTATATAGCACCAAATACTATAGGCTTTTTTTATAGGCCCAAAGTTGAAATAAGGGTGAACTGATGGGAATTGTCAAGTGGCTGGGCTAAATGAGGCAACTGCAGCAGAAAGTGAGCCAATAGCAAGAAGCTGACACTGACGCATTAAGGCAATGTCACCTTTTTCGGGGACAGACTACAGGGCCAGGAACCCTCTCTGGGGATCTCAGCTAATTAACTCTTGTTTGATGAGGAAAACATCTCATTAAACAAAACTGTTCAGAAGCAATATAGAGATTGCCGGCTTTGTACTCAGCCTTCTGATTATTCAGGCAAGTAAACAAGCATCAATTGTAATTAGTGGAAGGAGGAGGCATTTGGAACCATGGTCGTTAACCTCTCATCAGCTGGAGGTTTCTTGCTACAGGAAAGTAACATAAGGGTTATTTACAATGTGGGAAGTGATTCACAAATATGAGGCTAAGACGGATTTGGATGCAGTTGTAGTAAAACATTAATCTCCATTGAAAGCCAAATTCACAATTTAAATTGGCAGAAATAAATATTATTGGAGATAACTCGTTAAAACAACATCAAATTCACCAATTACACACCAATGAATTTGGAGCTCCATATTTATCCAGACAAATCTGGAGTAGAATTTACAGCATGTTGATGTTGGCGTAAACGTTTCTGGTATAATTAAGGACATTTTCTATGCCACTAATAACGTCAAATTTAGAAAGAATGAGTTGAATTTGTTAAATTGCTGTACTAAAAATTTAGCATAGGGTGACGCTGAAAAAAATCGGCACTTAGACAATTGTGAATTGTGTAATTTCCTGCAGTAAACAAACATTTTACTCCAATGCCCAATTCTTCACTTCATTTTTCCAAAGTCCCCTCATAGCTTGTGTAAAAATATTGGGTTGTACTGCACTAGGAAATACTTTTTTGTACAAACATTGCTCTTTCCAGCAAACTGTCCTATTAGGGACCCCTTTGTAGTAAGGTTACAGCCATGTCAGTGGCACTGGCTCAGATTTGAATGATGAAGGCCAGTGGCGACTGGCCCAAATTTATGGGAAGGCCACAAAGGCCCAGGGCGCAATTGCAGAGGGGCAAGGATCACCCCTGGTGCACTAAGGCCCTAATGTGGTCTTTGTCTAGAGTTCACTTTCTTTGTTCACCATACTCATAAATAATGTCCTGCTTTTCCAAAACCTTCAATTATGCCCAGTGTCAGACTGGTGGGTCTGGGGCCCACTGGGGATGCCACTTTAGGAGTCCCAACACCCCTTGGTTGTGAGGTCAGGTCCTCCAAAGAATTCCCGCACCGCAACCCCTCCACCTTCCGTGCTTAACTTGTTATCTCCTTTGAGCCAGTGATTGGGAGGGGAGGTCAGAGGAGAGTTCTGGGTTAGCAGGGACCACCAGGTATTTTTCCCTGTGTCCCGCAGGCCCAGTCCGACACTGATTAAGCCCTTTGACACCCAAGTCTACTCCAAAATCCGCCCTTTAGGCCATGGTATACATAGCACCAAAAAACCCCCACATACCCATCAAGTAACACAGGCACAGACTGACATCTGTGGGTTCTGGCAAATGCCAGAGGGGCTGCTGTAAAATGCCATAGACATTCACTATTTAGTGGGCTGGTGGGAACTGTTTGGGCCTTTGTGTACTTGACATGCCAGGGCCTGTTTTGACTCCCAGTCCAGACCTGAAGTATCATATCTCTAACTGATGCCACAGAAAACATTAGGAATGTCCTCCATTACACCACACACTGAATGAACACAAGGCATGTCTTTTCTCCCCGCAAGTGCCGCTCTCTTTAATTTTATTGCAGAACATTGACAATATTTTGAACATGAAAACAGCATGAGGAGCAATAGGTGATGTAGAGATAACACAGCATTTTAACTGGTGACCAGCTCCCTCTAAAAGTGAGAGGCCTTGTCAATACCTTCCTGTGTGGGACTTACAGGCGCAGCTGTTCTGTGCAATCTGCAGATATGGCTGAGCCAAGGACTGGGACTATATAAGAAAAGTTGGCATTTCTGACAGGCTTCTGGAATAATGTGTGATCTAGGGGTGCTAATGTGAACTATCGCAGGAAGCCATCTGCTATGCTCTGTCCTATCAACATGCTGCGTGCAGCTGTGGACGACAGGAAATTAGCCATACAGGAACTGGAACATTGCATTGCATGGAGCCAGCTGCACTCCAGGCCAGAGGGCCCGGGGGAGGGGGAATATAGAATCCCAGAGCAACTCATGAACTTGTAAATGCTTCTGTTTCTGTCAGATTTCCCATTCATATGCCATTATTGGTACTGCTGAAGTCTGGTGGGCTTTCAGAACTGGCAAGTGTTGCTCATTGCACGTTAACTCAGCCTTGTGACTTTAACCTAGTATCCAGTACTACAGCTGTCATTTGAGGATCTCAAGCACAGTCAATTAGGCCCCAAATGCCCTCTAGAGCAGCACTTAGAAAAGTTCAAAGCTCAATATTTTCCTGTGGAATTGCAGCTGGTATAGTAGGAGAGGTGGTATTTAAAGTAACAGTAGGATAATAGTCTCTGGGAAGCGAGTGTGACTGTGGGATAGCAAGTATAGTAGGGAGAGATGGTGCCTATAGTAACAGTGGGATAATAGTCTCTGGGAAGGGAGTGTGAGTGGGATAGTAGGTATAGTAGGGAGAGATGGTGCCTATAGTAACAGTGGGATAATAGTCTCTGGGAAAGGAGTGTGACTGTGGGATAGCAGGTATAGTAGGGAGAGATGGCGCCTATAGTTAAAATGGTATAGTAGTCTCCAGTGTCAGACTTGCCCACCAGATTACCAGAAAAAGTCCCGGTGGGCCAAGGTGTCAGTGGGCCCTCATGCTGCTAGACATTTGGCCTATTTCATGGCCATTCCCTATTTTTATGAGAACAAAGTGGATAAATAGATGGAATAACAGGTTATAGTATTATAATGTGTAAAGAAAAGAAACTAGGAGAATAGAGGTTGGGTGAGGAGAGGAAGAATAATAGTACTAAGTGTGGTCCCCTGGTCTAAGATTAATTGCTGGTCCCCTAGTCAAAGGTTTTTGGGTGGGCCCCTGGTGTTCCAGTCCTACACTGGTAGTCTCTGGGAAGGGACTGTGGCTGTGGGATAACTGGTATAGTAGGGAGAGAAATTGCATAAGGATCTGATTTTCTGGGTGCAAGTACCTATTGATGTAACCAACTGTGAGATCTTTGGAATAATCTCTAAGTCTAGGGTAATGGATGCATTGGTTTTTACAGTGGTGTAACTAGATATTACTGGGCCCCACAGCAAGTTATTTTTCAAGCCCCAAAATTGTCTGTAGGTTGACCTGTCCTACCAATATTTATTGAAATTGTATACGAATTAGGGCCTTGTGGGGCCCCTATACCTTCTAGGCCCCCCTGCAGCTGCATAGTCTGCTTCCTCTGTAGTTACACTCCTGGGTTCTTAGCAAAACTATGCGGAATTGTGTTTGGACCCAGGTACCTTTAACATATTGTGTCAATATACCTAGAATCAATGGCATGTGGCAGTTAGGTCCTTTACAGCCAGCAATGTAGTTTATTCAGTTTTCCGTGGCAGGTAAGCAATTCATTTTTTCTTATCTTCAGATTTCAACTAATATTCATATTTAATCAAACTCTGAATAGTTTTTTCTCAATCTAATAGATTCTGTTTCTGGGTTCTCTGGTAAGCAATGTAGGAGCAACTATGCAGGCCAAGAGTAAATGGTTTCTATTCACTGTCAGACATTTTCATACTAACCATGGGGGAGTAATGAGCTGAATAAGGAGCAAGCGTGGGTGAAAGAGTTGAGCTGATGGGTGACCTGCTATAGGAAGTGGGGGATTACATTTAGACAAACAGGTGATTAATACACAGGAAGCTGATGGGAATTTCCAGAAAGGAAAGTTGCCCATTTCCTGCTTGCCCTTGTTGTGCCAACATTTCTGAACTCTCCAGCGGCTAATGTTACTCCCTTTATCAGCTTGCACCCAAACAGGAACTCACTCAGAATTAATGATGTCTATAGGTTATTAACAATCAACAATGTTATGGAGATAACTGGCCACAGCCATAACCCTTTCCTTCACAGATCAAAGGGCTCTTAAAGTAAAAATAGCTGTGTTATTAAAGAGTATACAATAAGTTAAAAGTGGGCAGGTTTGGACTAAGGGGCCCGGGGCCCCCATATCTCCCCTCCCAGCTCCCTGGTGTCCCGCTGGCCCAGTCCGAACCTGAAAGTGGGACTGCAAGGAGACAATGATTGCTATAGACAGACAATAGATCCTACCCACTCACCCATATTAATATATTAAAGGATATTAATATATTTTGTGCAAAAAGAAAACACCCTTATCTTTTAACATAACAGAGATCCATAGTGTTTGGATTAGATCAAATACCGGTAGCTAATCCTCCATAAAAGGTTTGTTCAAATACTGAGTCAAATTCCAATCTTCAATCTGCATTAAGATTAATTAGGCAGTTTATTGGGCAGTGTATGGGGCCCTTTGACAGGCTTCCCAGATCGATATCTGGCCAGATTTCAATCGGGCAGGTTTAAAAATCCAGTCGGATCGGTTTGTTGATGCGGTCCTCAATCCGACCAGCCGTATTCTGCTCGTTCTGATTTGATCATTGGACCCTGGGGCCCATGATCAGATCAGCTCGATATTGCCCACATCAAGGTGGGCATATCGGGGAGAGATCCGCTCATTTTATGACCTTGTCAAACGAGCGGATCTCTTTATGTATGGCCAGTTTAAGGGTTGAATCTATTTGACTGAATCTCAAACAGAACATTGGGTCAACTTCCATGGGTGCAAGGTGTGCCCCTGCCTCCTTGGGGCCTACCAGAGATACAATAGAGGCATATCATGGGTAAAACAGCAGGGTAATTTTCACATGTGTACAAGTTGCAATTTCTAAGCAGTTGCTGTTTATTTTGCATGCCATAGGGCTCCGCTCACAAGCTGGAAGTGATGGGCACTACAACAAGGAGGTGGTCGCTGCTCCTTTATAAACAAATAGCCAAAGAGTGCTCACCACAAAACATTCTTGGATCATAAGAGTGAAGGGTGCAATAAGGGTGTAGAGCCTGGGAGAGCATGCCCGATGCAATCCTTGTCTGATGTCTGCTGTGAGTTGAACTCAAGATTTGGGCCAGTGCATGGGTGCCAAATTAGATAGAGATCTGCTATGCCCAACTATGGCCAGCTTTACTGTACATACTATCCCACACTTACAGAGTATAGCTAGCTGTAAGCTAAGGTCACAAAGGGACTTGCCATTAAATTCAATGGCTGCTTGCATGCACAAAACAGTGATTTATATAAAATGGATGGCATAATCCTTAGACTTTTTCTGTAGAATAACTCACCTAAATATTTATAGTAAAATAGGGAGAAAGTAAACTTTGCTTAAAATTTTAATTTAGGCATCACCACCCCTTTAAATACTAGCCTTAGTGCCTGTTTAGTGGAATCGCTAAATACACTGGAGGACTATTTAAAAAGCGGGATTCTTTCCAAATGTTTCCTTTATGTCTGATGAACTTATCACCTCCCTATTGTTATGTTCCAAGACTGCTAGGCAGACTCCTGATAAATGGACTGTAATGCTGTAAAACTATGTTTTCATGTCTTTTATAAAGAGATAGGGTTTTTATGATGTTAATCTCAGCCGGGATCTTCAGAGTAAGCAGATTTATAATCTACAGTATGTAGCTGTCTCTTTCCAATTAAATGGAAGATTATATTTTCTTTGTCTCTCCCAGACACAAACACAGGGTTGTATGTAGAGATATGGGGGCCCTTGGCATTGCTGGAATCCTAGTGCTTCCCTAGTGTGGCCAGAAACAGGAACATTTAAGCTGCCAATTCAGCCCCATCAGACCAAGTTGCCAGTTTAGCTGTCCATGTTTGTTTGATATCTGGCTGTAAATTAGCATTCGTATGTTGAGGCAGTCGTCATTCAATGGGCCTCCGTAGGCCCCAGTGGATGATCTGATCACAGGTCAGAATGTGTGTGGCCAAATCAGGTCCAGACCCACTTGTTTTGCAACATGGCCTTAAGATGGAAGGCACAAAATGCATATTTCCTGCTTTTTCAGCCAACAGAGAAGCAGTCGGGTAGGCATGTGCCTGCGGCGCAACAAGAGAAGGTTAGAGATTGTGGGGAGCAGGGTCGGACTGGGAAACAAACCTGGTGGGCCCCGGCCCTTATAGGCCTCCGTCGGCTCAGACCCGCTCCCCTGGTCAGGCAGGAGGGTTGTTAGGGAAGATGGCTAACTTCGGGCAGTTTTGGGCTCTGGTACTAGGTGAAAAGAAAAACCTTTCCTCAGGCAGCAATTACCAGAGGCAGAAAAGAATGCTTCCTCTGGTTTACAAGCTGAATAAACTTTGTTTAACCAGCCATTCATCTCTTCTAGTCAGGGGCGATTCTGGCCCCTCCGCTGCCTGAGGCAGCAGCAGTTGCTGCTGCCCCCCCTCCCCCAAAAATTCGCTCTTAAAGTACCAGGAGCAGCATTTTTGCTGCCCCTGGTACCTAGTGGGGCGCTGCCCCCTGAGGCGACAGCCTCAACTTGCCTCATTGGCGAAGCGCCCCTGCTTCTAGTGCAGAAAACACTTTCGGCGATAGTTCAAGGACATCAAACATGAAACCCTCAACAAAACCAACCTGTAGGGTTTACAGAAAGATCCGTTATCTGGAAAACCCGACGTCCCAAGCACTCTGTATAACAGGTCCAATACCTGTACTAATATGAGTAGCTAACGCTTAACTGAATATATAACCGCAGGTACTGTGACTGCTGTCAGGCCTTGGGACCTATGTAGCACAACAGGCCCAAATAACGAAAATAAATCAATTGAAGATAAATTGTAATAAAACTATAGGATCAAATGAGCATTTTATGGCGTATTCCTGGTTGCTACACATGGGGTAGGGAACAGATTTGTTGGTTCTAACTAGTAAAAGTGTCCCTTTATTTGCTGTCACATCCCTTGTGTCATTCTGTAATGAGAGAAAATGTGGCAGAGGGTGTGGCCTAATTGCCAGCCTGTGGTGAAACCTTATTGAGAAAATGGCGGGAAAATGGGCAAAGTCTAAGCAGAAGGTGCAGGAACAACTAATAGCCTTTACAAAGATATACCAGAATAAAGGTCACCACTATTCCTTTGTAAGAACCCCAATTTAGTGCTTGTGCCCCTTTACTGTATGGGGATATTTCATTAAACACATGGAAAATGGACATCCATTCAAATGAGAACAATGCGTACAATTAAAATTTACAATGACACTGATCGAATGTGAAAGGATGACCAGTTCACACACACACAGAGGAACTCCGTTTATGGCCATTCAGGGAAGTATTACACAAGAAGCCTGTGGAGATTGCCTTTTGTGAAGAGCTCCCAGTCCACAGGTATAAATGCAAATACACAGGGAAGGAACTGTCTGTGCCCAAACCCCCCTGCCCCAGCCACAACACCCTACCACATACACAGTGCACCCTGCATATACCTTGTTTTTTCTTATTATGGCTACTATCAGGGTTAGTGTAGTGGGGGAAGTAAGCAATGCATAGGGTCACGTCCAGACTGAGAATTAAAATAGGCCCTGGCATTTCAGGTATACAGAGGCCCAATCTGCCCACATAGAGGCCCAAGCAGCCCCCACCAGCCCACTAAATACTGACTTTCTATGGGACCTTATAGCAGTCCCTCTGGCAATTGACAGAACCCACAGATTGCCAGTCTTGGCCTGCATAGGGTTTCCAGTTCTGGATCAGTTGGCCCACAAATGTCCCACATGCCCAGTCCGACCGTGCCAAGCCATACCTCCCAACTGTTTTTTTGCGAGACATTCCCGATTTTGACAGCTCTACCCGCAGTCCCAGAATTTTACTGAAATGTCCTGACTTTCTCTTTGATCTCCTGCACTGAACAGCCATAAAGAGATACAATGTTTCTAAAACTCAATTGGCTTTTGGCAAAGAGCCCAGAATATGTGGCAGGTGCACTTAAGGTGGCCATACACAGGGAGATCTGCTCATATGGCGGATCTTTCCCCAATATGCCCACATTGAGGTGGGCGATATCGGGTTTATCCGATCGTGGGCCCTAAGGCCCAACAATCGGAACAGAACGGAGGCCATACAGGCGGTCGGATCCGATGGGATTTTTTACCCTGGCCGACTTTCGCCCATATATTGATCGGTGACGTCCGTCGGATGGCCCCACACACGGGTCAATTAGCTGCCGACTCGGTCTGTCCGCCGTTTTTATCGACCCGTGTAGGGGGCCTTTAGATTTGTAAGCATAGAAACAATTGTAACTATTTAAGATAAGCAGGTCTCTTGGGGAAACTGTGACTTAAATATTAAAGGACAATCCGCCTTCCTTAGCAAAAATGTAAACACACATAAAAATCACAGAAATGTGTTCACATCACCACTGTTGATCAGTGGAATTCAGCCGTGTGTGTGCGGGACCACACTGTATTCAGTGACGCAACTTACTCCTAGCTGGGCCTGGGTGCAGGATGTGCAACAGGGCAGCTCTGGACTGGGATTCAAAATAGGCCCTGACATTTGAAGTACACAGAGACCCAAACAGCTCATCCCTCATATGCTCAATAAATAGTTAATATAAATAGTATAATAATAGACTGTTTATGGCATCTCACTGCAGCCCCTCTGACTGAACCCTATTCAGATATCAGTTAGGGAGGCCATCGCATTGCCCCATACGTGTACCACTAATACGTCAGTTTGGTCAGGCGAGGCCCAGCCTGTGAATTGCCAGCTTAATGGCTTCATAAAACACACAATAATAAAAAAAATTGTTCCCTCAAGGTGACCTTCCTTATTATTTATAAAAGATGTAAGGGAGACCAGATCATATCAAGATCCAAGTAAAGGATAAGTATCTGTGTGGCTGGAGTTATCTGACAGCAGGCTGTTTAGACAGACAGGGCTGAGGGTGGGAAGAGTGGAATTATCTCTGTGTGATAAACAGAGCTGGGCAAGAGGAGCAGGGCACGTAGGCGGCAGCCAGACAGACACATACAGTCCAGGGACTGTCACAAATGAGTCTTTTTAGTAACTCCAGCAGGTAAATGATCTAAAGCTGGTTCCTGACATGGGGCACCACTGCCACCAGTAGTCAATGGGAAGCTGACAGTTGTAGTTCTGCATCAAAAGGTGGGTATTTAATGCTATGTTAGCCGAATGCAGTTTCCCCTAAAAGGGGATCTAAACTCTTAAAACAAAAATAGCTAGAAATGCCATATTTTAAGGAACTTACTGCACCAGCCTAACGGTTCAGCATCTCTATAACACCTCTATACCCTTAAAGGAGAACTAAAACCTAAAAACAAATATAGCTAGAAATGCCATATTTTACGTAAGGAACTTACTGTACCAGCCTAAAGTTTCAGCATCTCTATAATAGGGATGCACCGAATCTAGGATTCGGCCAGGGTTCGGCCTTTTTCAGCAGGATTCAGATTCAGCCTTATCCTTCTGCCTGGCCGGACCAAATCCTAACTTGCATATGCAAATTAGGGGTGGGGAGGAAAATTGCGTGACTTTTTGTCAGAAAACAAGGAAGTAAAAAATATTTTCCCCTTCCCACCCCTAATTTGCATATGCAAATTAGGGTTCGGATTCGGTTCGGAATTCGGCCGAATCTTTCGCAAACGATTCAGCCGAATCCAAAAAAGTGGATTCTGTGCATCCCTACTCTATAACACCTCTATACCCTTAAAGGAGAACTAAACCCTAAAAACAAATATAGCTAGAAATGCCATATTTTATGTAAGGAACTTACTGCACCAGCCTAAAGGTTCAGCATCTCTATAACAGTAGCGATGTAGGCCTTCAAACCTGAGCACAGGAGCTCCCTGTCTTGGATTTCATTAGATGTGTCAGTGGTACTGCACATGCTCAGTATTCTCTGAGCTGCTGTTAGGAAGTTAAGGTTTAGGGATTACTGGCAAATCAGCAAATGAAATGAGGTTCACTTGTTACAGAAGCAGAAGCTACATGGATGATTATTATATTCTGATTGAGAAGTAGCCAAAAAGAAGATGGGGGAGCTACTGGGAGCATATTTGGGGTCACATATTTTCACTTCTATTCTAGTCAGGGTGTTTTGGGGCTCCTTGCCACCCTGAGGTGACCTCTCTGATGCCTCCTCTCCTCGCACCTGGCACATTCCATTTTGAGGGCCAGAGCGGGTGTAAGGGGGCCACATCTCTAGTAAGGAGAGCACAATTGCTCTCTCTGCACTGGCAGAGATGAAATTCCGATTTAAAAATCTAAATTTTGGCTCGCCTCATGGAAGCAGCACCCTGCACCCCTGTTTCTAGTCTATACTAGACAGTGGAAGAAGTTGCTTGGGTGTAGCTTGTGTAGCTTGTTTCAAGGAGTTGTGGTACAGTTAAGGCTCCTGTGGGGCCTCCGCCCAAAGCAAGTTATCAGTGACTGTCAGGCACGGGGCAGAGAGTTTCTCCCTACACAGAAATGTTCCTGAGAAGGCAGATAAAGACACTGGGATAGATCGGTCACTCTGTGCTCAAGATGAATTATGGATAATGCACATTCTATTACCCACCAGAGCTGGGAGTTTTTTTGCATTAAGGTGGCCATACATGATAAGACCTGCTTGTTTGGCAAGGTCTCCAAACAAGCAGATCTTTCCCTAATATGTCCACTAACGGCAGGGTTAATCCGAATTATTAGGCAATAGGTGTAAAAAGATCGGAAAAGAATGGGCGCTGACGGGATGAGGACTGCATTAACTAGCTGAAAAGCAGATAAGCTGCCAAATTGGTCTAAATGAAAGATATTGACAGCTTTAATCTTTCAGTGTATGACCACCTTCAGTTTAAACTCTGTCCTTGCAGTCCCAGCTGTGAGTGACCCCAAACATTGATGTTGACGCTACTCTACTACTACTATCTACTACTACCAGCATCTCAGCCAGTTGCATGGTGGACTCCAGAAACAGCTAACATTGCTGGCAGAGAAGGCCGATCATTCCCATCTGTTATGTCTTGTGTATACGCTGAAAAGCATGGCATCAGCATGGTATCACAGGTATTGTTTGCACAAAAATCTGCCCCTTGTGTAAACTGACAGTATAATGACGTGCTTGCGAGCACCTACACCTACCTACGCGCTCTCTACGTACAGAGAGCAGAAAATTGGCTTTCATATATACATGCCAGCGGAGAAAAGAAGCCATTAGCACCGTATATTCTCCAACAGTATTTATATATGGCTATGCAGTGAATGCAGCCATGCAGTCTGTCATTTGCATCAAAATTTTCCAACTTGGCCGACCGACAAGTCTAACGATATCCGATCTTTTGCCAATACTTGTCAGTTCATCTTCCGCCATACATGCACCGAATATCTGTGCCTCTACGGCCACCTTTAGGCTGCTGTCAGAATGGGAAATTTTGTCGGCTGCAATAAATTGGTGCCGTGGGTGACAAATTTCCTGAAAATGCTTCTCCATCAGCAATAATTGAAATCACAGGTGGTAAGACCTACATATGACAAAGTTGGGAGAACTTCATAGGTTTCGGAAAAACGAAGCGTAGTTCATACCACCGGCGATTTCAGTTAATGCTGATGGAGAACCAAACCTGCCCGATCAATAACTGGCAGATTTTTGGCCAGATATTGATCGGGGGACCCGTCGGAAGCACCCCACATGGGCAGATAAGCTGCCGAATCGATCTAAGGGACAGATATCGGCAGCTTTAATCTGCTTGCGTATGACCACCTTTAGGTCGTCTGGCGACTAATCGCCTCTTTTTTGGGACGACTAATCTCCCCAAACTGCTTTCCCCTGCCTTCGGCCTGCTAAAATGAAAAATAGACTGCGGCATGGCACTCGCGGCGCTTCATTTTCCGAAGAAAAATCTTCCAGTGTGCCCCAACCCTTAGAGTGCTTCCTTCACTTGTTACCCTTAATAATATGTTGGCACATGTTGGAAGCTGTATTCCAGCAACATTTGGGCAGGGTGTGTTTGAGCAATTAATTAAGGAAAGCCTTCAATGCATCTAACCAGTGCAGAAAGTGGCACTTTAAAATGCACAGCTGCTGCAGGACATCTTGAGAGCAAATCAGTCAATAGATGCTCCTCAAAAGAGGTTTAACTAGAGAAGGACACTTCTGATTCCCAAGAGGATTTGTGAAAGCTTTTAGCACCATTGAATGAGCGGATTAGTGCCCCCCCCACACATACATTTACTGCCAAAACCAGAGCCGATCAAAGGGGAATATAAACTGGTTCAGCAATGTCCAAGTGTTGTTCAACCATCACCCAGCATTGGGGTTGTTAGTTGCAGTTTAACAGCAGTCTAAGGATGGACATCTCTGATACAGATAATGAGAATATATGAGAACTGTTAGACCAGGGTCTCCAATGTTCCTAAATTTCCATTGTCACTGGATCCACTGCAATTGCTGCATCTGTATCAAAATCGGAGTCATGTGGGAGCACAGGCCTGGTCACAGGTAGGGTTATTCTGTTGCACTGCTGATCTTTACTGGTTCTGACCCACATTCTTCCTACCTCTCAGTATTCGCCAGATTCTTAATCCCTTTGATCCACTAATATCCTTTAACCCTATTGCAGAGCAGTGCAGAGAGTTTAAGGGGAGCTAAATAATGTGGGACCTCCATATTGATTGAGGTGTCAATAAGTAGGCGATTCTGTCATCACCACTATCCGTCTCAAAAGCGTGATCAAGACCACCTGCTCCCAGTTTGCAGCCCCCCTATGGCTGGCTCATCCCTTTTCTCTATAACTGTCGCTTTGCTTATTTTATATTGCACTTTTCTAAACCCTTTAATAGCCAAGAATGAATTCTTTGTGCCCATGGGCCCCCTGCCGTCACATCACTTGCATTTACGCCCCCAAACGTTAAAGCATAGCCACACAAAATGCTACAGCTACAAATGACAAAATACCCTTTTTAAATAGCCCTTTTAACCAATGTACTTGTATCAAAAAGAAAATACCCTTTCTGCCTGCTTCTACTCCCTGCCACTTGTTTGCGGCAAAAACCCGAACCCAGAGGCATTGACTCCAGCGGTGCATGGGTTAACCAGCAAAGCAGCTGCTGTGTCTGGTGCCTCCAACTAATTCTAGCTCTGCAAGCCCATAGCCAGACACACAGAAGTAAGCAGCTGCCCCTTTAAATGCCATTTCCTTCTATTGTATTTGAATGGTGATCAGGAAAAAGGAAACGAAAGCAGAGTCAGAGGGGCTGAGCTTAAAGGCTGCAAGAGGGACACCAATCGGCTATATAAGTGACAGTGACACAGGGCTCCCTCCCAGACCTGCCTGCAGCAGGAGAGCAGCTCTCATACACACATACAACTGGCTGGGGCATTACACAGGAATGGAGAAGAGACAGCAGGGGGCTCTCGCCTGTTCCTCAGGGATAACAGCCTGTGAGATTTGGGGCTACAGGGAGCTGAGCTTGTGACTGGCATATTCAAAGGAGAGGTCCAGCAGAGCTAATCCATTTGGCAGAAGAATCAGGGGACAATAGGAGGAGGCGCACCAGATTCTGCAAATGTCATCAGCTATAGAGAGAAAGAGCCTGGACCCAGCAGAGTAAGCATGCTTGGGAATATGTTGGGGAGTGGAGATGGGAAGAGGGGGCACCGGCAATGCAAAAAAGCTGGGGCTCTCTTTTTACAAATGACATAAACCCTGAAAGCCTTTATTCATTGAAGCCCTGCAACTCCCGGCGCCCAGCTAGGAGTTGCTGTGCTACAGTGCATGAAGGGTTCCCAGTTGCACATCCCAAGGGAAGCTAAAGCGTTAATGGGACTCGGAATCCATGTGGCTTTGGGACAAGGGTTTCTTGCTTCAGTCATCGGGGACAGTGAGGGCTGCTGGGTTACTGGAGTGAGCCGCAGATATTTGGTTTTACGTCATCAACATGGCAGGTTCCACCTTTATTTATAATATATTTAAAGTGCACACTCTATATACTCCCTCTCTCTCTATATATATATATATATACATATGTGTGTGCTTTGCAGGAAAATACAGAAGCATGGCAGCTCCGTCCACCATTGCTAATATATGTTGAGCAACATGGCAGTTCCTACGTTTATTTATAATATATGAATGAATATATGTCATGCTTTAAGTGCACACTCTATATACTCTCTCTCTCTCTCTCTCTATGTGTGTGTGTGTGCTTTGCAGGAAAATACAGCAACATGGCAGCTCTGTCCACCATATCTAACATATGTTTATTATTAATGTATTCATGTATATTCACCGGAACATTGTCACGTTTTAAAGTACTTATAATGAGGGGAAAATTCAGGGCGCTCCTCTGGGCAGCTGTGTTAGGAACATACTTTTGCAGTCAGAGGATTCTGGGAGTTGTAGTTGAAGAATTGCAGGAGACTGCAGGTTGGAAAGCATGTTTTATGTAGTTTCACTTGCGCCGCCAGGAACACACCTATTCGTCGACGTTACTATGTACCATACACTATCGCTTTTGCCTAATATCATCTTGCCTTACTATACACATTTTTCCCCAAAATTGGGGTGGTGGAAGCAGAGAGGGGAAGGGTTTGTATGGGTGAGCCCAATAAAGATTCAGCATTTATGGGGTACCCTCCCTCAACTTGTTCCACATCCACTTGGGGAAGAGTCCAAAGCACAGAGCACACCCGATGCTGAGTATAATGCAATATCAAGGGGAAGCTACTGCGTTAAATGGGAGAGTGGAGCGAAAGCTGCACCAAGTGGAATGGGCTTGGGAATAACACAATCAACTCCTTTAAAGAGACAGTGACAAATATATAAGGGCTCGTCTCTCATTCTGTACCCAAACCGGAGTTGGGGGGCAGCCGCATTTCTTTGTCAGGATTGAGTGGTATTAACAAATGCAGAAGACTGATTAACATAAGTAGCTTTTCCTCGTTCTATCTGGGTGACAGAGGAAGTGTTTCATCCTTATCTCCCCTTGTATTGCACTATCAGTTCTGAAAGATGCAAATAGTGCCTGTGGTGCCTGCATTGGCTACTTCTCCAGCATATTTGGGGCTTGACAAATACTAAATGCTTGTTATGCCACACTGCTGTGCCGTCGCCCATGACTAATCATAAAGAAATAACACGTGTCACTAGGAGCAGGCCATACTCAGAACTAACTTGTTACTCTCTGTTCCCTCTAGTGAGCCGGTGGATGAAGTTCTGCAGATCCCCCCCTCACTGCTGACATGTGGGGGCTGCCAGCAAAGCATCGGGGATCGCTATTTCTTGAAGGCCATCGATCAGTACTGGCATGAAGACTGCCTGAGCTGTGACCTGTGTGGGTGCCGGCTGGGGGAAGTCGGAAGGAGACTTTACTATAAACTGGGGCGCAAATTGTGCCGAAGGGACTACCTCAGGTATGTCCAACCAGATGGGCTGTATGATCTACAGTTAAGGTGGTCATACACGTAACAATTACAATCTTTCCTGCAACCAAGGGTCAGATATACAGGTAGAAACAATAGAATTCAACCTCAGTCTGACAATTCAGCAGTAATCTCTGGCCTTCAAAAGTGCCCAATCAGAATTGACAATCCTTTTGCCAATATCAGTCGGCCCGTCTTCTGCCATTCACCCGCAGAATAATGCACAAAAGTTTGTTTTGTATGATAATCTGTGCGTTAAAGGAACAGTAACAACAAAAAATAAAAGTGTTTTAAAGTAATGAAAGTATAATACAGTGTTGCCCTGCACTGGTAAAACTGCTGTGTTTGCTTCAGAAACACTACTATTGTTTATATAAATAAGCTGCTGGGCAGCCATTCAAAAAAGAAAAGGCTCAGGTTACACAGCAGATAGCAAATAAGCTCTGTCTGTCTAATGGTGTTATCTGTTATCCATTAGCTAGCCTGTGCCATATAGCTGTTTTTCAATTTCTGCCATTGCTCCACAGCAGCTTGTTTATATGAACTATAGTAGTGTTTCTGAAGCAAACAGATCAGTTTTACCAGTGCAGGGCAACACTACATAATATTTTCATTACTTTAAAGAACTTACATTTTTTGGTGTTACTGTTCCTTTAATGGCCATCCTTTAGAAGGATGGGTAGCAGGGAGCAATGGTATAGCCCCCATACTCTATGGATGTTTATATGCTTCTCTTATGATGTTACAACCCATATGCAATTTTGTGTGCCACTGCCATCCATTTTTTGATAGAAACAGTGCTACAAAACATATACAGATATAGGACCTGTTATTCAGAATGCTCTGGACTTTATGTAATTTGGATCTCCATATTGTAAGTCTACTAAGAAATCATTGAAATTAAATTAAACCTAACAGGATTGTTTTGCCTCCAATAGGGATTAATTATATCTTAGTCTGATACAGCTGTGTTATTACTGAGAAAAGGGAACATTTTTTTTTTCATTTGAATTATTTGCTTAAAGGGCA
The DNA here is from genome assembly GCA_038501925.1 of Xenopus petersii. Classification (NCBI taxonomy): domain Eukaryota; kingdom Metazoa; phylum Chordata; class Amphibia; order Anura; family Pipidae; genus Xenopus; species Xenopus petersii. The sequence continues at coordinate 12,947,434 of CM076679.1, forward strand.
TGTAACGGCAAAATAAAGAAAATCACATTTTTAATCTTTAATGAAAAAGAAACCTATCTCCCATATACTTTAATTAAAAAATGTGTACAGTTTTTATAAGTAACCTGACTGTATGCAGTAAAATTCTCCCTTCATTTACTGCTGTGGATAGGAATTGTTAGACGGTCCCTAACCGTATATATAAATCATACTTATGAACAGCAGGGGGAGCCCCCACATTACTTCCCAGCCATGCAGAACTCAAGCAACTTTGTTTGTTTCCCTGTAGAGCAGTTGGTGACTGTGTAACCTTTACCTCCCCATTACTGTTTCCAACTACAGCTGCAGGGACAACGATCATGGAGACAGATTTAAACAGATAAATTGGGATTCTATTTGGAGGATTATTTTGCTGCAGCCACTGGTTCTGCAGAGTTGGAGAAAGTTTGTATTAAACAATACAAAAACTATAAAATCCACATTACATTACATGATAACACAGGAACCAGTGCAGTCTATATATTCTGATTATTATTAGACTTGCTGCATCGGCTTCTGGCAGATATTATTTGACTTACAAGATGGTGACCCCCTGTGGCCAACTTTCAAAGCATAAATCATTTGTTTTATTAGGCTTGTGGTGCAGTAAGTTCATGTTTATGTTTAGTATACAAAATATAGCATTGCTAGTGTTATTCTATTTTAGACTTTAAGGCTGGAACTACACAATGTGTCTTCTTGAGATCCAACGCGCTGAGTGAAAGCACATGCGAGGAGATGGATGCGGCGAATATAAGGTAAGTAATAGAAATGTCGGACTTTGTCGCTGCATGCATCCGACACGATTGTGGAAGAAGACGCAATGTGCAATGTTCGAATTCGACAGTCGCATAGGATGCACGCAGAGACAAGGTCCGACATTTCTATTATTTACCTTATTTTCGTCACATCCATCTCCTCGCATGCGCTTTCTCTCAGCGCGTCAGATCTCGTAAAGACGCATTGTATAGTTCCAGCCTTAAATGGAGTGTATGGAAGATCTCCTTTCTGTAATTCAGAACTTTCTGGATAACGGATCCCATACCTGCATTTAATTAAGGCAGTGCTTTTGATGTAGTGGGTCAGTTATCCAGTATAATACATGTTCAGGCTGGGTAACTAGGGCCCACTGCGACTGCGGCCATCTGTGTACATGCAAGAACTTCCTACCCCAATCCATCCTCTCCCAACTCCAGGCCAGAATCTCCAGGCTGTCATCTTTTATACTCCAGCACTCATCCCTACCATTAAACACCAAAGGGAAGTGCAGGCAAAATGAATGTGGCTGTAAGATACACACAACCTGGATAAATGTTTCCAGTGTTACTGGATCACCTCAACAATATTCGATATAGGTCTGCTCTTTGTAATAAACTAAGCAATAACCAACCAGTTGCTGCAAGAATAATACAAAAGCTAGTGGCTCCTTAAAGGGATATTGTTGTGGGAAAACATGTTTTTTTCAAAACACAGTTAATAGTGCTGCTCCAGCAGACTTCTGCACTGAAATCAGTTTCTCAAAAGAGCAAACATTTTATATTTAGTTTTGAAATCTGACATGGGGCTAGACAAACTGTCAGTTTCCCAGCTGCCCCCAGTCATGTGACTTGTGCTTTGATAAACTTTAGTCACTCTTTACTGTACTTTACTGTACTGCAAGTTGGAGTGATATCACCCATCCCTTTCTCACCCCCCCCCCCCAGCAGCCTAACAACAGAACAATGGGAAGGTAACCAGATAGCAGCTCCCTAACTGAAAAGATAACAGCTGCCTGGTAGATCTAAAAACAGCACTCAATAGTAAAATCCAGGTCCCACTGCGACACATTCAGTTACATTTAGTAGGAGAAACAACAGCCTGCCAGAAAGCAGTTCCATTCTAAAGTGCTGGCTCTTTCTGAAAGCACATGACCAGGCAAAATGACCTGAGATGCACCTACACACCAGTATTATAATAAAAAAAATACACTTGCTGGTTCAGGAATGAGATTTAATATTGTAGAGTGAATTATTTGCAGTGTAAACGGTGTAATTTAGAAATAAAAACTACACCATCACACAAATCATGACAGAATCCCTTTAATGAAATCTTTTTGTGTGGTTCTGGTTTTCAGGCTGTTCGGCCAGGACGGACTGTGCGCCTCTTGCGATAATCGTATCCGAGCCTACGAGATGACCATGAGGGTGAAGGACAAAGTGTACCACCTGGAGTGCTTCAAGTGTGCCGCCTGCCAGAAGCACTTCTGCGTGGGAGACCGCTACCTGCTCATTAACTCGGACATTGTGTGTGAGCAGGACATCTACGAATGGACCAAGCTCAGTGAGATGATGTAGCACTGGCAGAATTTCGTGGAGTGCCCAACGATGGACATCAGCTACACGTTCACTAAACGCACTGTAACTGACAACACAGCTACGACTGACAAACCAACAACTGGAACAACAGGTTTAGGTCTAGAGACTATTAGCACTATATGGTCTTATGCACTGAAATAACACTCACACGTACAATGTAAATCCAGAAGGCCATTCTGGTGATTCTACTGTCATTATTGGTGCTTTTATCTTTATTGAAGCAACACGTGGATTATTGCGACAGCATAGTGGTAAAGCTTTAAAAGAGTAAGATCCCATAGAACCCCTTAATTGAAGAGAGTGGTTTTGGGGGTTCTGCAGTAGAAAGGGACACCTCAATGGTACAACCTGGGCACCACCTAATTCTATGGACAACACTGTATAAACTCATTTATATCATGGAACACTCGTCCTGAAAAATCTATGCAAAATGTAAAGTTATCAGGGAAGTGTGGTTTTTCTTACAGTATATTAAGTAACTGGCAAAAAGGGTCAATCTTGCCCTGATCGACTATTGAACTTGACTTGGCACTGAGTGGTAACAGACGTTTAGTTTGGGAAAGGGACAAGGGAATAAAGATGTTTTTTTTTTGTGGTTAGTTTGGCTCCCATGAGTCTCAGATACTTACACAAGTGGTTCCAAAATGGGAGGTTGGCTTTGGAGCAGTGGCTGGGGTGCCTAAGCCTGAGAGTCAGTTTGGTCTCCTAGATACAACCAGCTTGAAGGAAATGTAGGGTAAGTTTCAGGGTGAATATGTATTTGTTTCCCTAGATATTGTTGAGATGGCTGATACACCAATATATCCTTGTGTGCAGAGCAGTAGATTTTTAAAAGTTTGACATATACTCAGGCCAGCCATCAGGGGGGGACAGGGGGGAGAGTTGTAGGGGCCCGAGGGTAAGGGGGGGCCCAGCCACGCCACACTTACTTGATTAGCCCCCCATCTTTCTGAGAGCTGCTGACTTCGGGAAGCTTAAGGGCCCTGGCCACCAATTTTCTCATAATGTGTGTGGGGGGGCCTTGCCACCAATTTTGGCCACCAATTATTTTTTTCTCATGTGGGGTCCTAGCCACCAATATTTTTTAATGGGGGGGGCCCTGGCCACAAATGTTTTTTATGGGGGGCCCTGACCACCAATATCTTTTTAACATGTGGGAACCCTAGCCACCAATATTTTTTTTGTTTTTTTTACTGTGTGGTGGGGGGCGGACCTGTAGATGGGGCTTGCGGTGGGTGCAGAGCAGGGGGCCCAGGAAATTTTGTGGTATGTGGTCCTGCATATACTGCTCTACACAAAATGTTGATGCTTGAAAACTAGCCATTAAACCAATGGGCAAACTATGGCATCAGTGGCCATGGCTTAAAATTTAATTTCATGAAGCCATTGTCCTATGGGCACTTCCCAACCACCCACAGAGTAAGTTGACAGCTTGGATTTTCCACGTTTACTGCTCCTGTGTAGCGCCATGTTTGCCATCAGATACAACTAGGGTTGCCACCTTTTCTGGTAAAAAATACCGTCCTTCCTTTATATTAATCTTTTTTCCCTATTGATATCATTGGGATCAGCCATAGTTTTTACCGGCCAGGCCAGTAAAATAAAGGCCAGGTGGCAACCCTAGATGCAACTAGGTGCCGGGGTCCATAGAGCATATAATGTAAGTAAGAAGTGTCACGGCCAGAACTAGGGGAAGTCAGAAGAAGCATGTGCCTAGTTGCAATGTTGCAACCTCCTCTGCCTGCCTACCCTAGTTCCAGTCCATCTGTAACTACTTTACCACAGTGCCACAGGGTGCCATTAGCACCACAAGGCATTAGTTGTAGCAATCAGAGAGCAGGTGATCGGATGGGGTGCGGGGTTGTAAAGCTTTGGGCAATTCTCTGGTGCAGAACTGGTGGGGTTTTGGTCCCAACTGTGAAAACTTTGGGTGGCATGGGCGTTTAAGGACTGTGAGTTCACTTGTCCAGGGGGAAGTCTATAGAAATAAGCCCAGGTTTCCTCCTCTACTGGACCTTAAGTGGCTGGTCTGATTCATTATGAACTATATAGTTTTTGTTCCAAAATTCAAAGCAAGAGAATTGAAGTAGCACCACCAATATTTTCCTAAGCTGCCCATTCCTGAATTAAAGGGGATCTATACCCCAAAAAATTAATTCATGTAATCTTAGTCAGGGTGCTTCTCTGAGCACTTATATTCATTTTCTGTTTTAGAAAGTTCTAAGATATTTGCATTCTGTCTTGGGTAGTTCCTTCCAGTAGGGTAAAAGAACTCTGCAATGTCATAAGGGAGCTTGTAAAAACAGGAGGGGAAGAGCTGTGGCGAAAAAGGAGCAGATATGTGACGTAAAAGGGCAGATCAGGTGAATATACAGTAGGAGTTAATGAGCTGGGAGCAGGGATTGGAGTGGAAAAAGGGGATTGGGCATGGTGGTTACATTGTCAGTACATTTATAATAGCGGCCTTTGCCTTGGCTAGTTTTATACTGACTAAATCAGGTATCAACCCTAAGTTATGGTTGTTACACTACGACCTTAAAAAAGCAGTAGTCTAAGACTGCTAACATCTCAGAAACCACTAAATATAGAAAATAATAATGTAAATTATTTTTGGTTTTAGATCCCCTTGAATATTGCAGAGTTTTTCCCCCTTGGTTTTTATTTATTAGATTTGTAAACCTCATTCATGCAGTGTCTTCCCTCCCTGGGTTATCTCCTAACTGAGAATAGGTGACCTATATGTACATGTAATGAAATAAAAAGCTTTGTTGTGGCAGAACAAGCAGACAGCTATTGACTGTCCCATACAGGAGTTTTATTTGGAGGAGTAGGATCGCCCACTACTGGACAGAAAGACGCCTAATCCCACCACTTTTAGGTTTATCTTGCCCCCCTCCTTTATTAAAGGACAAACCTTTGGTCAAGGGCCCCTAAGTTCAAAATGTATTCATAGTTTCAAGAACATGTCATCATAAAAAATATATTCATCTCCAATTTTACCTCTAAAATTCAGGTGTATCTGGGAGAGCAACTGACCTTACATCTCATCCTAATCGCTTTTAGGCTGAGCCCCCCTCACCTGGTCACTGCAATCTCCATATGTTGGGAACCACTAAGGAAATTAAAATAAACTACACCCTTGGTTCAGTTTTGACATCTCCTTAAGTTAGGGTTGTACACTGATGATACTTGCCAGGGCCATGATAGTGGCAGACTGTGAAAAGGTGGAGTTGTGATGTTGAGGGGATAGGGTCTTGGCATCAAGGGGCAGAGGCATGCCATTGGGGTTAAATTGGGAGGGGATTTTGTGATCTGGTGAGGGCAGAATGGGGCAGATTGAAGGTAGGATGAGGCTGGATGTGCTATTTATTACCAATTAACAGGGATGCACCAAATCCACTATTTTGGATTCGGCCGAACCCCCGAATCCTTCGTGAAAGATTCGGCCGAATACCGAACCGAATCTGAACCGAATCCGAACCCTAATTTGCATATGCAAATTAGGGGTGGGAAGGGGAAAACATTTTTTACTTCCTTGTTTTCTGACAAAAAGTCATGCAATTTCCCTCCCGTCCCTAATTTGCATATGCAAATTCGGTTCGGCTGGGCAGAAGGATTCGGCCGAATCTGAATCCTGCTGAAAAAGGCCGAATCCTGGCCGAATCCCGAACCGAATTCTGGATTCGGTGCATCCCTACTAATTAACCTGCCAGTGCATCACCATTAAATTGATATACCAGCCCCTGTATTGCTTGGTATTTTACTGGCTGGTCCTGTGAAATACTTCAGCACATATCTCTGTCCATATATATATCATTTGCACACCTCTCAATACAGATATATCAGCTACTGATGTACGATTGACCTGAAACCTGTGGTGACCCACGGGTGGCTCACTGGGCAGGTTTGGGTTGAAATTTGGCCGACCATTGGGGGTTAGAGTTGGGTGCGGGTCAGACTGGGGAGGCACACTCCCTGTTTCTTAAACAGAGGTGCACACAGAAGTAGCTGCAGAGCAAGAAGTCGTGGGTGCGAGTTGGGCACAGGTCCTACAATGGCGACATTTTCCATCTTAAAGGAGAATTAAACCGAAAGTGACATCATCAAAAGTTTACAAGCAAATCATGCCTTGGACACACACATATTAGCAGGTGAATCAGTGCATCAGATGCAATGGTCAGTAACCGTAGTTTTTCTTATTTACACACTTGCATTGACTCACACACTTGCACTAACTAGTTTCAGACTAGTGACAAACAACCGCAACCCACTCATTTTTGCCTCTTCATTGACAGGCACAGTGTTGGCCTGGGTGCATACACCCAGAGCAGATTTTGGATTGAAAACATGCATTTGTGCTGAAACCCATTCTGTGTATATTTACCCAGGCTGAACCAATGCCCTCTCATTGCAGAGACATAAGTAAGTAGGCTGAAATCAACATCACGTGTAGCACTAGTATGAGATGGACACACATGTGAATGAAAAAAACCATTATTCAGAGAAGACATTAATTTGATCCTTTACACACTAGTGGTGCTGGGAGCTCTAGTAGTGGCGCAGCACAGGCAGAGGGTGCTGTTTTGGTTTGGGAAGGTAAATTACAGCTATAAACTCAATTACTTATTCATAGTCAAATGACACTTCATGCACATACAGCGCAGTGCCAATCTGATACGTAATGCCCCAGAATAGAGTTCCAGTGCCAATGTCATGTCAATTGTCTCCATGTGGTAATAGGGCCAGCTCTGTGTATAATAGACCTCAATACCTCACAGTGTAAACATGGTCTCAATTCAATAAAGAATCCCCCAGAATACAATCATTTTTATAACAAACCAGAAAACACAGCAGAATTAATATAGTGCCAGTAAAAATGGTGCCAGTTCCATTACTAACAGGGATGCACCGAATCCATTACTTTGGATTCGGCCAAACCCCCGCATCATTCCCGAAAAGATTTGGCAGAATACCGACCCAAATCTTTATTTGCATATTCAAATTAGGGGTGGTAAGGAGGAAAACATATTTTACTTTTTTTTGTTTTGTGACAAAAAGTCACGAAATTTCCCTCCCCAACCCTAATTCGCATATGCAAATTATGAGTCGGATTTGGTTCGAATGGGCAGAAGGATTTGGCCGAATTTGAATCCTGCTGAAAAAGGCCGAATCTTGGCCGAATCACGAACTGAATCCTGGATTCGGTGCATCGCTAATTAATAATGCCCCTTGAGGACAAGGCTGGATAGACACAGTGCAAGTTGTAAAGCTGATAGATCACATCACAGGGGAGAATAAATCGGGTGTGGGTCCTGCCAGCAATGTACATGGGTCAGGTCCAAACACACACAGGCCCGGATTTGTGGAAAGGCCACCTAGGCCCGGGCCTAGGGTGGCAGGATTTTAGGGGGACGGCATGCTGCCCAACCACACCCACATTGGTTCAAAGACAGCGGGGGATGCGCTGGAGATACAATCATTTTTTTAAATTTCCTGTGCGCCAGTCCCCATTGCTCCGTTCCAGATAATAAAAGGGGAGGGGACAGGGGCGACGAACAGCAGTGTAAAACTATGTAAATCCGGCCCTGAACACACAATTCAGAATGAGATATACTAAGTAAAACACACACATGTACATGGCAGACACACACATACACAAGACATTAGACGATTAGGACAAATCTGGAGCTTTCACCGACAATAAACTTTAGTGCTATTACCTTATTCCAAGCCTGCTGCTGCCTGCACAAACTGCTCATCTTGCCCATAGTCTAAGTCCCGGTACAGCTGCACAGGGATTCGCTAGAATGCATTGTGAATCCTTCCAGTCTATCCAATCGTGTACAGCTGCACAGTGATTGGCTATACTGCTGGGTCAATCCCTCTAGCCTACCCAATCGGTGTTCAGCTGTATCGGGACTTAGACACTGACACTACAGGCAGTGGCTTGAAATCAGGGTTGCCAGGTTGGTGGTTTTCCAGACAAATTGGGCTACTAATTTAAAGCCCAGACGGGTTCAAATTACAAACTAGCCAAGGTACGGATTTGGGCTACTTTTTGGGCCTTGGCTGGTCTGTGCTTTTCTTGCCCTAGTCTGTCTCCCAATTAGGTCCGGACTGAGAATTAAAATTGACCCTGGCATTTCAGGTACACAGAGGCCCAATCAGCCCACAGAGAGGCCCAAACAGCCCCCACCAGCCCACTAAATACTGACTTTCTATGGGACCTTATAGCAGCCCCTCTGGCATTTGCCAAAACCCACAGATTGCCAGTTTGGGCCTGCTCCCTATGCATGCTGGGTTATGTAGTTTTTGTTTAACAATTTGCCCACTGCCAAGTTTAATGTAGGACTACAATACCCAGCATGCAATGGGACAGACTTGTGTAAAAGTCAGGAGTTACCAGATTTTTGGTCTCTGTACCCCAGTTAAGCATTCTTATATTTTCCGGTGACTTTCCTCAGACAATTTTGGGGTAAAAATTGGCTGGCCACTAAAATGTCTAGAGTTTAACCAATATCTATTGAAATTGTACATGTATTAGTGCCTTATGGGACCCCTATACCTTCTGCCCCCTCCCCCCCTCTGCAGTTATGCCCCTGGTGACGGGTGACCCTGTCCCATTTGGCTTAATGGAAAAATTTGGGAAACAGCGAAAATTTGAAAAAGGCGTATTTTCACATATATTCATTTCTTGTTGTGGCTATTTTCACTGCACATATTGTGCTATTTTTGGGCTACTTTTGAAGTGGCTCACTAGGTTTGGGCTGGTTTTGTAGCTGACTTTGGCTGGTTTTGAAAATTAGACCTGGCGACCCTGCTTGAAACAACTTCAGTTCAGGTCAGAGACTCCAAGTAGGGTTGCTACCTGGCCGGTAAAAATTATGGTTGATCCCATTGTTATTAATAGGGAAAAAAGATAAATATATAGGAAGGCCGGTAATTTTTTCAGGGCAGTCCTGCGTACAGTACCATCCTTCCTGCCAAAGGTACTCTCAGCCCTCCACCTGAACCAAGAGATTACGATCCCAACATTCTGTTCTTCAACTGGCAATCCTAAAGAGGCAGCACACAATTCCCTGGATCCTTTCTGAGCCCTTAAATTTTAGCTGCACATGGTTCATGACATTCACAAGTCAGACTCGCGATTCGTCCTCCCCTTGGGACCATGACAGGGCTCCCTAGCAGCAAAATCCTCCATCTTTCACTGGATCAAACAGGCTTTTCAACAAGCTTATATCACACAGGGCCAGACACCACCACTCAGAATTAAGGCCCACTCCACTAGGGGGATGAGCACCTCCTAGGCATTCTGAAACCAAGAGCCAACTTAACATCTTTGCAAAGCAGCACCATGGGCTTCTACAATTTCTACACTGTTGCAGCATCTTACACCCACTATTGCAGGAAGGTGCTTCAGGCTGCAGTGGCTCTTTCCACATAGACCTCTCCTTCCCTCCCTGTTATTAGGGACAACTTTGGTATATCCCCACTGTTCTCAATGAAGACAATGGAGAAAAGGAGATTTTGTGTACTCAACATTAAATCTCTTTATCTTGCATTGCTTGGGGGACACATGACTTCCCTCCCTGGTTTGAGGCCTTCACTATCTGTCAAACATGGTATGGTGTTTCTACGAGTCACTGGGCCCTACCAGCAGGGGGGTATAGCCAACGGAGAAGGAGCTAGTTATTTTTCTAGGCAGTGTCCTCATTTGACTCCTGGTTCAACTGGCAGTTGCTATTCATAGCACATACAGGTATGGCTCCTTTAAGTTATGTTATCAGATAAGGGACTATGGGGACCATGTGGTTATTCTGACATTTTACTTTTTTGTTGTTCCCCAAACACAGTACATACACCCTGCAGATACAGTTAACCTGGGGCAGGCAGAGCTGGTGGTGATCGACGAGGCAGCTGCTATTCCTCTTCCACTGGTGAAGAACCTCATGGGACCGTACCTGGTATTCATGGCTTCTACTATCAATGGGTGAGAGAGCAGAGACTGGAAATAAATGTAGAGGGAAGAGAAACTTAGTGGAAGAAAGAGCAGTCTGCCCATTGCTGCTTTGAACTGGAGAACATACAATATGGCCTTTCATATGTTAATATAGGACACTGCAGCCTTAATTTGCTGAGTCTGTAATATATTGTCAGTTTAACACGTCCTGGCTGTTTTAGGAAATATATTTGTTCCTCGGTAAGTGCCTTTTTATGTAGGATGTGCAAACTGCTTGTCTTTTCTAGTTTTAAGGGAACCTGTTAATGCAAAAGACTAATTTGTGTAACTTTTTTTTCTGCTCTAGGTATGAAGGAACTGGTCGTTCCCTGTCTCTGAAACTGATCCAGCAGCTCCGACACCAAAGTGCTGACAGTCAGGTCACCATGACAGCTGAGAACAAATCTAAAGGTAGAAATAAATTAGTATCAGGTACATGTTATACAAAGAATAAACCAAATGCCTGCTAGAGCTCTGATGATAGACTTGAAGCAGGTCTGCACATTGGATACTCCCACTTGCTATAACTTAAGTAAGAAGTAGTAGTTTATTAACATTAGCTGTATAAATACAGTTAAAATCCTGTGATAACTAGAATTGCATGGCTTATTATTATTACAGGCATACAGTGCCCACAAAAGCAGCTGCACTGCTCTTCTTCAACCCCTAGATGGTGCTCATGCACAGCCCTTGTGCTTTATACTTAGGGGTAGTATTCCTTCTTTTTCAACATTAGTGCATTGAATTGGGCTTCTCTGAACATACTTTTGTTTTGGTTTAAAAAGGGGCAAAATCTTAAAATGTGTGCAGAATCAAAACAAATCACCAGTTCACTGAGAAAACCTCTGTATAAACAAAGCCCTCCCTTCTCCCAGCAACAACCCGTTAGGCTTTTATGGAGCAGCTGTATAGCAAGACATACAAGCATATAAGATTTAGGGGTTGAGTTGTGTTCCTCTACTGTGTCATACTGATGCCTCCTATTTATTATTTCTGCTCTCAGCCCGGACATTGCATGGAGTGACCCTCCTGGAATCGATCCGTTATGCCCCTGGAGATCCTGTTGAAAAATGGCTGTACGACGATGTTGTGTTTGGATTGTATGAACATCAGCTGAATCATCTCTGGCTGCCCACTCCCTGAGACCTGTGAGCTGTATCCTTATGCTGTTCTTATATATAATATAAAAATCAGGATCTTCTTTTCACCCCCTCCCTGAAAGAGCCCAACCTTTGATCAAAGCCGTATTAATAAGATTGCAGACATAGGAAAATATAAGTGTATCCATTGTAATTCCAATAATATCTTGGAGGGAGAGCAAATAGGTTTTCGCCCTAATTAGCCTTCAGGTTTGGTGTTTGAGTGATAGTATGCAATGGAATATTCTTAACACTTGGGTGCAGATATTACATTAGCTGGGACACACTATTCTGCACAAGGCTTCTGAATCTTTTCTACAAAGACTCATGGCACTGTATGTGGCGTGGCTTCTCATTATAAGGTTTCTGTTTGTCTTAATGGAATACTGTCAGCTGGGCTGGAACTAGGGGTTGGCAGAAGAGGCACATGCCTGGGGGTCAACACTGTGGGTGCCTGTTCAAGATTCTTCTGCCTACCCCTAATCCGGATTTGCTCCCCTCTGCAGGTCTCGCCTACCCTCTCTGTTGCTTGCTCCTCTGCCTGTTCCTCCCTTCTCTGTCAGTCTCTCCCTCCTGTCCGTCCATCCCTCCCTCCCCTGTCCATCCCTCCCTCCCCTGTCAGTCCCTCCACTGTCTGTCTTTCCCTCCCCTGCCCCTCTGCTTCCCCTTTGTTGCTCCTATGTTATGGTGCACTCGCTTGCCTCCCCTGCCCCAAACTTCCCCTTCTCTTCCCCTTCAGTCCCTCCCCTGTCCATCTTGCCCTCCCCTACCCAAAACTGCCCCTCTGCTCCTATATTATGGTGCACTCGCTTCCCTCCCCTGCCCCAAACTTCCCCTCCTCTTCCCCTTCAGTCCCTACCTCTTCTGTATGGCCCCCCCTCCTCTCCCCTGTCAGGCCCTCCCTCCCCTGTCCGTCACTCCCTCCCCTGTCAGGCCCTCCCTCCCCTGCCCCAAACTGCCCCTCTGCTTCCCCTTTGTTGTTCCTATGTTATGGTGCACTCGCTTGCCTCCCCTGCCCCAAACTTCCCCTCCTCTTCCCCTTCAGTCCCTACCTGTTCTGTCCATCCCTCCCTCCCCTGTCCGTCGCTCCCTCCCCTGTCCGCCGCTTCCCTCCCCTGCCCCAAACTTCCCCTCCTCTTCCCCTTCAGTCCCTACCTCTTCTGTATGTCCCCCCCTCCTCTCCCCTGTCAGGCCCTCCCTCCCCTGTCCGTCACTCCCTCCCCTGTCAGGCCCTCCCTCCCCTGCCCCAAACTGTCCCTCTGCTTCCCCTTTGTTGTTCCTATGTTATGGTGCACTCGCTTGCCTCCCCTGCCCCAAACTTCCCCTCCTCTTCCCAGTCAGCCCCTCCCTCTTCTGTTCGTCCCTCCGTCCCCTGTCTGTCCCTCCCCTGCCCCAAACTACCCCTCTGCTTCCCCTTTGTTGCTCCTATGTTATGGTGCGCTCGCACGCACGCGGGAGTGGTGGGATTATCCGTCTGGGTTTCCTAGGGTGCCCATTCGGCTTTGCCGGGCCCTGCTGTCAGCCTTGAATTGCTCTTGTATGCCTGCCCTCATACCTCAGGTCTCTGACAGAAAAAATGGAAACCAACAAGGTTTCATTCTCTTATTTATGTTACTCTTTCCCTTATCTTTGTTTTATTGTTGTTTTTTTCCTCCCATTGTAAACCTTGAAGAATTCACCCAACGACCTCCAGATGATGTCTGATGCTCTGGCACACCATCTCTTCTGCCTCCTTCCCCCGGTCCCACCAACTCAGAATTCTCTGCCAGAGGTCCTGGCCGTGGTCCAGGTACATTGTCTTGATTAATTTTTCAACAAGCAAAGCAATGTCATAATCAAAACAACATGGAATGAGCTTGTACAACAATATTTCATCTCTCAGTACAGATGGAGATAAACTGCACATTCAACCACCCTTTAGCTTAGGTTGAACTATAACTCTCTTGGTGGTTCAGCTTAACTCTCTATATCCCACAACAGCCATTTCTGAGAGAGTTATAAACTAGCAATTCTGCCTGTAGATCATATGTATGTTGCTATATTATATGATTATATATGCAGTTTCCTCCTTGTTTTCTAGGTGTGTCTTGAGGGAGAGATTTCCCAGCAGTCCATCCTGAGTAGTCTGTCCCGTGGGAAAAAGGCATCGGGGGATCTGATTCCCTGGACTGTTTCTGAGCAGGTTGGTTGCCACTAAAGTCAGTGACTAGCTGAGGATATTTTTGCAGACTTTTTGAGTTTGCTGCTCAATATCAATAATACATTTTCTGTCCACAGTTCCAAGATCCTGATTTTGGCAGTCTATCTGGGGGAAGAGTAGTGCGGATAGCAGTTCATCCAGACTACCAGGGGGCAATATTGTATTATGGTTCTTTACTGCTTCTCTAGGGCAATAATTGTTTTACTTCTAGTTTGCAAAGCTTGTCGTGGTACCTGCCTTATCATCTTTACCTAGCAAAGGCAATCTGTTATAGGCTCAAATTTTTCTTTAATACTGCAGTAAGGATTTGTATTGGCCTTTGGGAAATGGTTATGCGTGCCTCTCACTCAAAACTGTGTTTGACCTTAGGCTGTGAGTCTCCTGGAGGAGTCGCTTACCCCTCGGAAGAACTTGCCTCCTCTGCTGCTGAGGCTCAGTTAGAGGCCAGCAGAGAAGCTTGATTAACTTGGTGTATCTTATGGGTTAACCCCCAAACTCTTGAAGTGAGTAGCTTGCTGTATTTATACTGAGATAATAATGCTACTTCCCAGTCTTCCTGCAGCATTGTGCCTTTATATGGTCACAGAACCCCTCAGTGACTTCTAATATCCTTATCATTTACAGTAGGGGGTACATTATCCCTTATAATACATGAGTGATGCTTAGAGTTCCCTGTATAACTCAGCCTGCAGCCTTGTGCCTTTATATGGTCACAGAACCCCTCAGCGACTTCTAATATCCTTATCATTTACAGTAGGGGGTACATTATCCCTTATAATACATGAGTGATGCTTAGAGTTCCCTGTATAACTCAGCCTGCAGCCTTGTGCCTTTATATGGTCACAGAACCCCTCAGCGACTTCTAATATCCTTATCATTTACAGTAGGGGGTACATTATCCCTTATAATACATGAGTGATGCTTAGAGTTCCCTGTATAACTCAGCCTGCAGCCTTGTGCCTTTATATGGTCACAGAACAACCCCTCAGTGACTTCTAATATCCTTATCATTTACAGTAGGGGCTACATTATCCCTTATAATACATGAGTGATGTTTAGAGTTCCCTGTATAGCTCAGCCTGCAGCCTTGTGCCTTTATATGGTCACACATATAAATTTTATTTTCCTTTTTCTCAGGTTTTGGAAGCGTGCTGGGTTTGTGCCGGTTTATCTGCGGTAAACTCCGGTGAGTGTTTGTGATATGGTTTGTCCTAGGCCTGTGTACACCAGCCAGCTACTAAGTAGAATGACCCAGGGATAGGGTATGGAGTATCAGTGTGCAGGTTGAGTTAAGTAGACAGTGGAATGTGATATTGTTATTTAGAGATTTAAACACTACAGTGGCACAGTATAAGTGATTTTTGAACCCTCCAATATTGCTTTTTAGAATGACCTCACCGGGGAACATTCCTGCGTAATGCTGAAAACTTTACATGAGGATGAAGAATCTCTGAAGAACCTCTCGCTTCTCTCAAATCAGTTCAGTACTTTTATACCATCGCTGGCACTGAACATGTTACAGAATAGGAACATTAAGAAGAAATCCGAAAACTGTGAGTCTTCCTTTACCAAGTCCTGCCCTGATCCTCAGTGACCTGAAATTTGTTTTACTTTTATGTTTGCCGCCTTTCTCACCTACCTTCTTCTATTACACTCTAGTGATCTCCCGCTCTGAACTAGAGGCCGCCCTAACCCCCTACGACTTAAAGCGCTTGGAGGTGTAGTCTCGAAACATGGTGGATTATCATCTTATTATGGATCTGACCCCTTCTCTGGCTCGGATGTACTTTCTGCAGCAACTGGGAGGCCTCAGCATGTCCGCCGCTCAGTCGGTTAATCATTTACTATACCTCTCATATAGCTGCTTGTTACACTGCTGTCATATGACCCTTTATTGGCTCCTTTATGTTCTACTGCTGATCATCCCACCTACAAGTCCTAAAGAGATAACTTTTAAATATATTTCCTAACCTCTAATCCCATCCTGTAACCTTTAGGTTTCAATTGTTTCTTTTAAAATATACCCTGAATTGTGAGAACTTCTTTACCTCTACTTTGCTTAGGATCCCTTTCTACCAGTCACTATTCAGGTGGATCTGCCTATTAGTCACTTATCCATTAATGCAGTCATTAAGGGGCATGCTGTTTAACCAATATGGTTACACCCATGTATGGCCAAATGGTAAAGGTTTGTTTATTTGGCCAATGATAAATCTGTTGATGTAGGCATCAACAGATTTATCATTGGCCAAATAAACAAACCTTTACCACACCACTAAACGACACCACTTCCTTCACTGAGAAGAATAATCAATAGGAGAGGGCAGAGCTAGTAAGATGGTTTACTCTGGATGTCCCAGATGTGTATGGGACTGGCCTAACTCTACCATGTTCTTTCCTCTAACAAGGCTCTGCTTCTGGCCATTGGCTTGCAGCATAAAGGTGATGATCAGCTGGAGAAAGAGATTGAGCTCCCCAGCAGTCAGTTGATGGGACTCTTCAACCGGATAATTCGTAAAATAGTCCAGGTAGGTTCTCCGTCACTGGTGCCTTTTCACCATCACTCCCCGTCCTTCTAATCTTGTTTCTCTCTCCAGCTAGTCAACAGAATCCAGGAGAGGGCCGTGGAAGAGGAGATGTTGACCACTAAGGAGGTGGTTATGGAGCCAACCCTGAAGTCTCTTCAGAAGGATCTGGTAATGCGGCTACCCGATTTGAGGTTTTTGATACATTTCTGTGTTCAGAGCCTAGTTTTATTTGGTTTTTCGTTTATTTTTTGACCAGGAAGAGGCTGGCAAGGAGTTTCAAGAGAAACACAAGCAGGAAGTGAAGAAACTAAAAGGGATGAATCTCACTGAGTGAGTAATGCTAATATGCAACATAGCCTTAAAGGATAAGTAAACCTTAAAAATAAGTGAATGTAAAATTGATGAGGGGGCTATTCTAAGCACTTTTGCAATGTACATTCATTATTTATTTATTTTTTATTCCAAGATATTAAAGGATACAGGTACTGTTAATATGAATGAAGGTTGTTACAACAGCGCCTCCTGCTGCTCAGTTTCCGACCAGTCTGACCACCAAGTAGTCAAGGAAGTTGTCAGGAGAAGGAACGAGGCTGCTCTAACGTTCTTCTGCTTAGGGAACATGTGAGAAAGGTTTCTAATTTTTTTCCAAGCAGAAGGACATCCTTTTTTTTTATCCTATCCTGACAACTTCCTTGACTACTTGGTGGTTGGAAACTGAGCAGAAGGTGGCATTGTTGTAGCAAATTTCATATTAACGGTACATGTATCCTTTAATATTTTGGAATTAAAAATAAATAATGTACATTGCGAAAAGCACCATCATCAATTTTAAATTCACTTATTTTAAAGGTTTTATTATCCTTTAAAAGAAAGGGCAGGTCACACTCAAAGTAACAAGTGAAATTAGGGTTCTGTGATCGTGATTTTCTTATTGGCAGAGGAATATCTGCCTAGTTTTTGGATTGGCCTGGAAGGCCCCATACACAGGCGAATAAACTGGCGGCTGGCTCGGTGTGTGTGGTCCTGGTATAGGCCCATGTATGGCCACCTACAAGCACCTACCTACAATTTGGAAAAGCAAAATCCAGCTCTTCAGGTGGCCATACATGAAGAGATTCGTCGTTTGGCGATTTCACCAAATGAGCTGATCTCTCCCCAATATGCCCACATTGAGTTGGACGATATCGGGCTGATCCGAACAGATACAGCAGCGATCCAACGGGGATTTTTAACCCTGCCTGATCGACATCTGGCCAACTTTCAGACAGATATCAATCTGGGAAGCCCATCGGAGGGCCACACACAAGGGCCAATAACCAGCAGATCCCTTCCCGATATGCCCACATTGAGGTGGGCGATATCTGGCTGATCTGATCGTAGGCCCTAGGGCCAAACGATCAGATAATGTAGGCAAAATGGGCGGCCGGCTCTCGTGACAGCATCAACGAACAGATGCGGCCTCGATCGACGGGATTTTTAACCCCGATCGCCCAGATATTGATCGGGGAAGCCCGAAGAATAGGGAGAAAAAGAAATTTACTAAATAGTTATTTTAAGGCATATTGTGAAAGGATCAGCTGAACCCAAAGTATTTATATTGTCATAAAGCGGTAGGACGAAACTTGCACCGAGGGAGGTGTAAATCTCTGTCTTCCCACAATTCTTTGTTTGCTTTCTGTGTGTCAGAGACAGTGATTTGCCCAATGAGGACTGATTGTTTGGTTACCTTTGTATATTTTTAAACTGTACATAAAGTACTGTATGTGTAAATATATACACTTTCTTTATCAATATGTGCCTTCCTTATATTTATCCATATCAAAATATAATTGTAGCCGTATGTGTGAAATGTGCTAAGCTTTATGTGTAGCTCAGGCTTTTATCTCTTATGTCTACAGAGCTAGTATGCAGAGCAGTGGTTCTTAAAGGAACAGTAACACCAAAAACGTATTAAATTAAGAAAATATAATGTAGAGTTGCCCTGCACTGGTACAAGTGGTGTGCTTGCTTCAGAAGCTCTACTATAGTTTATATAAACAAGCTGCTGTGTAGCCATGGGGGCAGCCATTCAAGCACAGGATACACAATAGATAACAGATAAGTACTACTATAGTTTATATAAACAAACTGGTATGTAGCCATGGGGGCAGCCATTCAAGCACAGGATACACAGTAGATAACAGATAAGTACTACTATAGTTTATATAAACAAGCTGCTGTGTAGCCATGGGGGCAGCCATTCAAGCACAGCATACACAGTAGATAACAGATAAGTACTACTATAGTTTATATAAACAAGCTGCTGTGTAGCCATGGGGGCAGCCATTCAAGCACAGGATACACAGTAGATAACAGATAAGTACTACTATAGTTTATATAAACAAGCTGCTGTGTATCCATGGGGGAAGCCATTCAAGCACAGGACATACATTAGATAATAGATAAGCTCTGTAGTATACAATGGGATTCTTTAGAACTTATGTGTTATCTGCTGTATATCCTGTGCCTTTTCTCCTTTTCAGCTTTGAATGTTTGTCCCCATGGCTACACATCAGCTTGTTTATATAAGCTATAGTAGTACTTATCTGTTATCTACTGTGTATCCTGTGCTTGAATGGCTGCCCCCATGGCTACACAGCAGCTTGTTTATATAAACTATAGTTGTGTTTGTGAAGAAAAAACACCAGTTTTACCAGTACAGGGCAACTCTATCTATCTATCTATCTATCTATCTATCTATCTATCTATCTATCTATCTCTCTTTTTTAACACCTAAATTTGTCATCTTCTTTTTCTCAGTACCATAAATGAACCCCCACCTCTTCTATTTGGTGTTCTCGGGTTGCAGACCTTGTTCCTTTGGTCAAAATGCTTGAAATGCAGATGTGTAACTGTGAAACTGGACACATATTAAGGCTGAAGTCCTGGTTATTTCATGGGTCAGTCAACTGGATGTTGTTCAGTATGTGCAGGATCCAACTGACAGAAGCGCAGCCATAACCTGTTCCCCTAATGTCTAATGGCTCCCAGTTGGACTTCACAAAGGCTCTTTTCAGTGTTTTCAAAAGTGTCCCATCTATCACTGCCAGTCAATGTCAAAGGCAGAGCTTTAATTTTTATTCTTTTATTTTTAGCGGGGAGCAGTGACAGGGGGCATTTTGAACATCATTTTCATTCTCACTGAGGGCACTGCAGACTTTAAAACACGGCATGTACAGGTATGGGATCTGTTATCCGGAAACCCATTATCCAGAAAGTTACAAATTATGGAAAGGCCATCTCCCATTGACTCCATTTTATCCAAATAATCCACATTTTTAAAAATGATTTCCTTTTTCTGTTAATAAAGCTTGTACTTGATCCCAACTAAGATATCATTAATCCTTATTGGAAGCAAAACCAGCCTATTGGGTTTATTTACAGTTTAAGTAATTTTCTAGTAGACTTAAGGTGTGAAGATCCAAATTACGGATCCATTATCTGGAAAACCCCAGGTCCCGAGTATTCTGGATAACAGGTCCCATACCTGTACCATCAGCCTTAATGGTTTGATATCTGACAATATGACCCACTGCCGGAAAAACATCAATCAGTCTTCTGATTGGAAGGTCCTAGAAACAAAGGAATACTTTGCAATACTTTGCAAATCCAGGATTCGGCCTTTTTCAGCAGGATTCAGATTTGGGGCGAATCCTTCTTCCCGACCGAACCAAATCCGAATCCTAATTTGCATATGCAAATTAGGGGCGGGAGGGAAATCTTGTGACTTTTTGTCACAAAACAAGGAAGTAAAAAAAATGTTTTCCCCTTCCCATCCCTAATTTGCATATGCAAATTCGGATTTGGTTCAGTATTCGGCTGAATCTTTCATGAAGGATTTGGGGGTTCGGTCTAATCCAAAATAGTGGATTCGGTGCATTACTAACTGCAAAACAAGGATCTGCAAACAACTGTATTGCCATCGTTCCCTGGTTGCTATAGACTGGGAGGGTGGTCCAGTTTAGCCCACTTTCCTTTCTTTGTTATTGAGTTTTTAGCTTTTTATTCAGCAGCTCTCCAGTTTGCTATTTCAGTAATCCAGACGCTATGGTACAAATTACCCTAGCAACCATGCACTGATTTGAATAAGAGACTAGAAGATGAATAAGAGAGGCCTGAATAGAAAGAGGAATAATACAAAGTAGCAATAACAATTTTGTAGCCTTACAGAGCATTTGTTTCTTGGAGTCAGTGACCCCCATTTGAAAGGTGGAAAGAGTCGGAAGAAGAAGGCAAATAATTAAAAAAATTAGGACCAATTGAAAAGTTGCTTAGAATTGGCCATAACATACTAAAAAAGCTAGTTTAAAGGTGAACCACCCTGCATTTGTCATGCTGCTGGGTGCCCCAAACTATTGTATTTGCAAGCTGTGATAGAACTCCTTGCTGGGTGGGGGGTCTGTGACCCTAGCCTGTAAATGGAGCACTGTGTGGGCACATGGGTAACAGATCTGCCATATAGCAGTCTACTTCCTGCTTAGAGAACGGGAGAATATATTTTTAATAGATGACTATCCATTTGATATCTCATTTAAGATATGGTACCTTTTCTGGTTGTTTTAAAGAAAGACTATACCCCAAAATTAACAATTAAGCAATTTTAATTTATTTAAAATTAACTGACATATTAAATAATCTTACCAAACTGGTATATATATATTTAAATAAATATTGCCCTTTTACATGGTCTGTGTGCTGCCTCAGAGATCACCTGACCAGAAATACTGCAGCTCTAACTGTAACAGGAAGAAGTGTGGAAGCAAAAGATGCAACTCTGTCTGTTAATTGGCTCATGTGACTTAACATGTATGGTTTGTTTGGGTGCACCGTGAATCCTATGATCCTAGGGGGCGACACTTATTTTTTTAAAATGGCAGTTTTCTATTTATGATTACCCAATGGCACATACTAATAAAAAAAAAGTATATTATGAAAATGATTTATTTACATGAAGCAGGGTTTTACATGAGTTGTTTTATGCAATATCTTTTTATAGAGACCTACATTGTTCAAGGGGTATAGTTTTCCTTTAAGCAATGAATTATCCACTAATTAGCATGTCTTTGCTTCCCATTCAGTACATTTCACTCCAGACTTAACCGAAACCTTACTTTATTTATTCATTTCCAAATACAGGTATGGGATCTGTTATCCGGTAACCCATTATCCAGAAAGCTCAGAATTACGCAATGGCCATCTCCCATAGACTCCATTTTATCCAAATAATCACATTTTTTTAAAAATTATTTCCTTTTTCTCTGTAATAATAAAACAGTAGCCTGTACTTGTTCCCAACTAAGATATAATTAATCCTTATTGGAGGCAAAACCAGCCTATTGGATTTATTTGTTTAAATTATTTTCTAGTAGACTTAAGGTATGAAGATCCATTATCCGGAAAACCCCAGGTCCCAAGCATTTTGGATAACAGGTCCCATACATGAATTAATTTTTATACATTACAAATTACAGAGATTTTACATTAATCTGGGACTGTTTCTGTTCCCCAACTCCTAAACGCCTTATGATCTCTTGAGCTGTTCTGGCACCCCAATATATATTATCCCATGCCAACAACAGCTAGAGGCCCATAGGCTCAATATCCCAGATTTTATAAGGTGCAAAATGATTTGTCCCCCCACCGTCACTTCAATGTTGCCATCTAATATGGTGCACAGAACATCTAACGCGGACATGGGCAACCAGCGGCATCCCCTTAATAACATGTCCCTATGAGGAGGATACTGGGACCTCTGGACCTATGTTCCAAAGGTCTATTCTGATTTGTCTACAAAGAGCTTTTTGTTTTGAGCCTACTTCTTTAATGTTGTACACATGAACTCAGTCTTTATTAAGATAAGTCCCTTAGTCCAGTAGCTAATTTGAACGAAAATCAAGGGTTCTGCCTCTACTGGGAGGTGTTGATTCTAATAGAACCTGCTTTGCTTTCTCTTTAGGTCTGATTGATGGTAATAAGTCAGATCCACCTAAACGTCGTTCTCTGCCGGATTCCAAACAGAGTTTATGGAAACTATTACCACCGGGTCAAACCCGGGACAATATGTACAGATTCTTTATCCTTCTAGACAGGGTCTCCTGTAAGTCCGTCAGGGTATCCAGCCCTTGCACTTTGCTATTGCGTCCATATATAAGCTGCTTAAAGGAATCCTGCTCCAGGAGAGTCTTCATGTTTTGTAGGAAGAATCCCTCGCAATAGAGAGCCAGTTCTGGTGAATTGTGGATCTGTAGAGAAAAAAGACCACACTCATTATTAGTTAGTTATTGGGAAGGGAGGGGTCACTGCAAATTAAGTAATATTTAGGATATGCAAGGATAAACTATACAGTAACCAAAAATATAGTAGAAGGCTGCAAATTGCACCCTAATGTAGAATTCTGACTAACTTAGGTCATCCTTTGAAAGAGAGCTTCCCATAGTCCTCAACCTGACGTCAAGGGAAGTGACCATCAAGGGAGTTTATACAATAGCCCTAAGCTGCGTAAGGCAGTCTGCCATTGGTTCCACTCAAGAGCAGGCAGTTGTTATGAAGAAGAATAAGAACAGAATCTATTTTGAACGTTTTAAAGGCCAACTTTTTGGACTGTATAGCAAAACAGTGTGAGGTTCAATAATCTAGTGCCCTCCGACAGCTCTCCACTGGAGGACTTATAATTATATATGGATATATATCACTTGGTCCCTTTTTGGAGACATTGAGTCAACCAATATAGTCTTTCTGGTCAAAAGGTGTACTTAATGCCATATACAGTTGTGTTCAGAATAACAGCCGTCCAACATCACTAAACTGATCCATCACTGTTTTTGGCTGAAATCTACATGGCAAATCATTTACTAGTAGGTGTAGTAGTGTAATAGAAACCCAACAGTCATGACATGCTGATGATTCTGTGTCAGTGATTCGTTAAAGGCTTGTTCCAAATAATAAAAGTGTGGTCATTCATTCTGTGAAAAAACAGGTGTCAATTCTGGACCTTATTTAAGGAAGTAAGGAGCAAATGTTGTGCTGCTGGTTATAGTGCATCTCTCTCTGAAAATCTAAGCAAAATGGCTTGTTACAGACATTGTTCCAAAGAACAGCGTACTTTGATTGAAGAGGGGGAAACATAAAGAAGTGCAGAAAACGATAGGCCATAGCTAAAATGATTTCAAATGCTTTAAAATGGCAACCAAAGCCTGAAACCATTCAAATGGATAGAAGAATAGCCAAAATGGCAAAGACTCAATGATCAGCTCCAGGAATATGAAAGAAGGGGTAAAGTTACCTGTGAGACTGTTACAATTAGAAGACGCCTATGTGAAGCCAAGCTATCGGCAAGAAGCCCCCCCCCCGCAAAGTACCATTGTTGAAAAAAAGACGTGCTGAAGAGCTTACAATTTGCCAAAGAACACATTAACTGGCCTAAAGAGAAATGGTGCAGCTTTTTGTGGACTGATGAAAGCAATATTGTTCTTTTTGGGTCTTGGGGCAACAGATAGTTTGTCAGACAACTCCAAGCACTGAATTCAAGCCACAGTACAGAGTGAAGCCAGTGATATGGGGATGTTTCTCATTCTCATCCTGTTTATCACATACCTGGGATTGTGGATCAGTTTCAATACATCAAAATACTTGAAGAGGTCATGTTGCCT
Source organism: Xenopus petersii (assembly GCA_038501925.1). NCBI lineage: Eukaryota > Metazoa > Chordata > Amphibia > Anura > Pipidae > Xenopus > Xenopus petersii. The sequence continues at coordinate 12,971,360 of CM076679.1, forward strand.
TCAACAAGACAACGACCCCAAATACACCAGTAAACCAGCAACATCTTAGTTCCAAACAAACAAGATTGACATAATAGAGTGGCCCAATCCCCAGACCTTAATCCAATAAAAAACTTGGTGTTTGTGAGGCAAAAGCAAGAAATGCAGAAGAATTGTGGAACAGGTTGTTGGGAGTTGGTGGAGTCCATGCAACACAGATGTGCAGCACAGAAACACTGCTAATACAACTCTACACTCTACAACAATCTGCTATTATTCTGAACACACTGTACATTCTTGTACTGTAGTTACAGAGTTCCTCTAGAGATCTGTGGGTGTATGAACAGCATCCATGGACGATAGAAGAGGTACAACTCTCTGGAGCTCTATTAGTTCTAGGAAAGCCTCGAGCATTCTAATATAACTTGTTGCCAAGTGCTCATGAGATGGCATGGGGGAGGTCTTAGAGAAGAGGTCCGGCAGGGTCTCACCTTTGCATATTTGTAGATGCTGACTGCATTATCGGTGTTGATGCTGTGGGAGCAGATGATCTCGCAGTGCCTCTGCAGGGCATCAAGCTGGAACTGACTGGCTGCTGAAAGGAGCTGTGCAAAGAAACCAAAGACCTATGAGATGGTATGAATATAGCATGTAGGTCTAGATTCACTATTGCCTCTTGAAAACTTTGAACTTAAAGGCCCCACGTGGATGTTTACATATACCAGGAACTTGTACCATAGTCGTGGAGAAGTTACGTTCAACTCTAGGCTTCTCAGAAAACACTCCACTATTATACCTTGGCTGGCAGATGGATATTGGGCCAGGGCACATTAAGGGTATTTGCAGACTGAGGCCAGGATTTTGATACTCTGTTACAAAGAGGTGCTAATGGATAGACCAAGCAGAATGAGGAACAGTACAAGGTGTCACAGGACTCAAGGTCCCCCAGTAGCCACAGTGTCTATTGCTGAACTAGGAATATATTGCTACATCCTTAAAGGGGGAACTCCACAAAAACATAACTTGAGCTTTTTGAAAAGTAAACATAATTTCAAGCAACTTTACAATATACATCAATTAAAAAATATGCAGACTTTTCATGATTTTTAATGGTTTCTAACAGTTCCCTATGCATAGCCCCTGCTGATCTTTCTGACTACTTTGCTGAGCTGGCTGACTACTGTTACTTTCTATCAACAGCCATCTGTCCTCAGCCTGCATCCTCCAAACCCCACAATTCCCTGCACATGTGATTTCAATAAGGAACAAAACATCATAGTGCAATGCATTGTGGGTTATGTAGTTCCTGCATGCTGTCTGTAAGCTGTGGAGAAGTTGTTACAAATTGTAACATCAGTGTTTAGTCCCTCCTTCCCTGCCAGGATTTCAAATGATGCAGAAAGAGAAGAACTGTTAAACAGCTGGATTTCAGAATATAAAATGGCATTTATTCCTACTTTTTGAAGAAAAAGGTAACTGTGATGGGTATATTAGGGGTTTCTGTGTTATGTGGGCCTCTTTATCTAATTTTGGGTTGGAAGCCAGAGTTCCTCTTTAATATAGGTCCATGGGAGGACCGTGCAATCTCCTTCAAGGCCACTGGGGGTCTGTAGCACACAATCTATAGGGGCAGTGGCCTGTGCAACGTCCTGTAGACACTAGGAATTATCTGCCTGATTTACAGTAAAAATGGTCTCAAAATACAAATGAGTAACTTCAAATAAAAGTCTTAACGACAAAGCATTGTGCCTAATCATTTGATAATAATGCGTTAATCTGTGTGACGTACTCCAATTTTAAGTGGTTATTGATGGAAGGAATTTTGGAAACGTTCAGCATAAAGTAGTCAGTGTTGGACTGTGATACCCGGGAAACTCCCGGTGGGCTCAGGTCTCAGTGGGCCTCTTGCTTCTAACCATTTGGCCAATATGATGGTCGTACCCTATTTCTTTATGGGGGAAAAGAGACAAGAGTATAGTAAGTAAATATAAAAGACTAGGAGAATAACGATGTTAAGTGGGGAGAGGATGAATAATAGTTTCGAAAAGTGAGCCCACAGTATAAGGTTTTCTGGTCCGACACTGAACGTAGCCCATGGACAAACTGGCACATCTGAAAGTTCCAAACCTACGATGCCAGTGTCGATTTTAAGCCCCTCATTGTCAACACAGAAATGAAATATATCTATATTTCACATTACCTCTAAAACAGCAGCCATGGGGACTTTAATTGCCTCTGTTCCTCCATAATACAAGTACTGCATCAGCATCTGCAAGGAAGACCATTACAATAGGTTCAGACATGAGCATCCTCCAATCATTAAAGTGTCAATTGATACAGGTTCCTAAAAAATTTGCTATCCCACCAGAGATGGTTATGCAATGACAAGGTGAGTGGCAGGATCCAGAGCAGTCTGGACCTTATTGTATGCACAAGTATTTCATTAGGTAGAACTTAGCAGCACAATGGGAGATGAAACAAGAGGGTTCCAAAACCATTTCATAGAATCAAAGTACCATTCCGTAACCCTATAGAAGCTCATGACTAGTAAAAGTATATTACTGAGGCATACTAAAACTTCTACATTATTTATTTAATGTAGGCCAAGATATTTTTTCTTTATCTTGGCCAAAAAAAAGGTTCTCTTCCACCAACCAGGGCAGCAAACCAAAACTTAACCTAAATAAGTCTACAGAGACCTAAGGCTTTTTGGAAGAGCCTCAGGGTCTGCAGGCCACGGATGGGTGGAGGAAAGAGACATTTGACTTAGCTCTGCTAAGGTAAGGCTCTTTCTTTTTCTCTTTTAGAAGAGGGTCTCTTAAAGGAAAGATGTACTCTCTCTTTTTGGAGATCTGAACTGGAGGTGCATCAGTTATAGCTAGGACACGTATGTCATTTAGGTCTTTGACATTTGACACTTGGAAAGTGCAAAGCTTTCTCGGAGTTGGTCTTCATAGAGATTTCAGTGACTTTACAAACCACAAAAAATTGCCTGTTTGTTTAACAAAAGCCAAAAATCAAACTCCTCATCCGCCAGTTCAAAGACTTGTGCCAATGCCAGCAGTACCTAATTTCTAGAGACAGTCCCATTTTGGAATCTTTTTTCCACATGTTGCCAAGTGTCGGCCCTGGCTTATAGCAATTCTTTAATCAAAGCACCCATATGGAGGACATCAAAAGAATAAGCCTATTACTGTACCTTTCTCAGTACGGTCTTCCTCCTCTGAGCTCCAGACATACCTGACCCATCATCTGCTTCAGACTTTCACAGGGCCTGTTTGGGTCTTAGAGCTAGAAGCTTCTATGATGCCCTACAACACAGTTTTCTTACTCTAATACTCGGTCTGGCCATGTTTGTAAAGAAATGTATCCAACCAATGCTGCATTTTATGAACTGCACTTATTGCAACAGCCTATAGGATCAGCAGCCCTTAAACAGTATTGATCCAGGCCTTCACAATTGTCCCCAGCACCTCCCCATCTTGGATCTTGTTAGGTCATCTTTTGTGTGTCAGTGGCACTGCACGTGCTCAGTGTGCTCAGGAGCACAGATCTTTACTGCTAATTGGGCTGGTACAGAACCCCAAAACGTAAATGGGATATGTATTATAATACACTAAGTTTGGCCAGGAGAAGTAACCCATATATATATATATATATATATATATCCAATTTACTGCATCCAGTTTAAAAGCAAACATCTTATTGGTTGCTATTGGTTACTGCCCCTTGACAAGCTTTGCGCCTTTTATTAAATACACGAGAAAGTGTACTATTCCTAGTCTAATTTAACTTAAATTGCTAATTGGATTCTACTGGTAACTGCGCTAGAGGCAATTCATAAAGGGGTTGTTTACCTTTAAATTAACTTTTAGTATGATGTAGAGAGTGATATTCTGAGACAATTTGCAGTTGGTTTTTATTTGTGGTTTTTGTGTTATTTCGTTTTTATTCAGTGGCTCTCTAGTTCGCAGTTTCAGCAATTTGGTTGCTAAGGTTCAAATTAACCTAGTAACCATGCACTGATTTAAAGAGACTGGAATAACAGGAGAGGCCTCAATAGAAAGATTAGTAATAAAAAGTAGCAATAACAATACATATGTAGCCTTACAGAGCATTTGTTTTTTCAGATGGGGTCAGTGACCCCCATTTGAAAGCTGGAAAAAGTCAGACGAAGAAAGCAGATAACTAAAATACTATAAAAAATCATGAAGATCAACTGAAAAGTTGTTCAGAATTAGCCATTCTATAACATACTAAAAGGTGAACCACTGATTTAATGAGCCCGTGGTCTTTTTCAAACAGTGTAAGATAAACCCTATGTGTATCCCATTAGCTGCCATTACAGCCCTCCTTGGGGGGAAAGAGGAAGCATATGTCACCCAAATACAGGATTTAATACACTAGAAATTTATGGAGAGGGTTGGAGAGCTAATCTGGGAACAAAAGGGGAGCTTCATCATTCACTGCTGACATGAGGAGTCCAGGAAACGTTACCATTACTTTATTTTAGGGATGCACTGAATCCAGGATTCGGTTCGGGATTCGGCTTTTTTCAGCAGGATTCGGCCGAATCCTTCTGCCCGGCCGAACCAAATCCTAATTTGCATATGCAAATTAGGGGTGGGCAGGGAAATCAAGTGACTTTTTGTCACAAAACAAGGAAGTAAAAAATGTTTTCCCCTTTCCACCCATAATTTGCATATGCAAATTAGGATTCGGTTTCGGTTCGGTATTCTGCCAAATCTTTCGCGAAGGATTCGGGGGTTCGGCCGAATCCAAAATAGTCGATTTGGTGCATCCCTACTTTATTTTCAGGGTTTTTTTTTCATATTTTTCTACCGTTTGTAATGTTTAATGACAAACCTATACCTATTAGTGCTCGAGTGTGCTGGTGCCCCTGTAAGAAATAGGGGACGAGAATAATCTTAAACGGGGGCCACTATCTTTCCACTGTTTAGAAAATGCAGCCATCTGTCTTCCTGACGTGAGATGAAACTATTAAGAATGTTTTCTCCAGCATGGCTTGTTTTCTAATTGAGTCATTTCGCTATTTGCCTGCTAAGTGCACATCCAGCCCTGGGAGCTGGAAGGAATGTACTGAGGCCATCATACTGGCCATTAGAGACCCCTTCCCCCTTGGGTTTTCCATCTGGAAAATGAAAGTAGTGGATGGAAGATAATCTGAACCGGAAAACTGCAGACCCCCACTATCCAAGTTCATCTCCCCGTGCTGATGGGAAAACCACGTTCTGTGTTTATTACCTGCTTTTTTTATTTTCCCTGCAACATCAGCAATGGCAGAGAGACTGGGATGGCGACGCACGGACGAGCCTTTTTTATTTTTGGAAACATTTCTTAAGAGGGACAAGACCTATAAATTGTTTTTTTTTTTGACTAATGAAATAAAATGTAATTGTAAGAAACATTCCGTTATACATCCATTAACATTTTTTCAGTGGGTGTAAAGTGTTTGCAGCAGTATTTTCTGCCTGGCTGTATAAAGACTTTGCTCTGTAAGTTCTGAGCCCTAAAACAATGTAGCAGAAGCAGGATCGGACTGGCACATTGGGGGCCCATCAGGCTCCAAACTTCAGGGCCCCCCGAAATGCATGCGCGAATGCCGGAGCACCGTGCCGCATATCATATTTTTCTTTAAGGACCGGCCAATTGGGGGAGCGGGTCTTGGCTGGCAGAGACCCACTGTGTTTTTTCCAGATATCCTGCCGTCCCAGTCTGACCCTGAGCAGAAGCCAGTAGAGGGAAACCAACCCCAGCTACATTGTTTTCATAACCACAGAGATGCCAACCTGGATCCAGATGATACAGTCCTGCATGGGTCCTGTTGGGCAGACCTGTGACCCACCCAGAACCACCACCCAGTATGTTACCTATATAGACCCGCAACCAGACCTGACACCCAAATAGCTTACCTTCTGACCCGGGGTCCGCAAAAGTGATGTCACTATGAACCGGTAGTGACATCATACCAGATCTTAATCAGATGGTTAGGGGTCGTAATTTTGACACAAACTCAGGGAAGGGAGCACTCCCGCACCTTAGCCAAGTACCCAGAACATTTACCATGGAACAGAAGGCGAAGGTGGCACCATAGTGATTTTTTATAAAGTTGTAGACTGAGAATATAAAGTGAGCTACCCACCTGGAATATACTGTACTTGACGTCACTGATTACAATAGTCCTGTGACATGGGTCCTCCTTTTCTGGGGTGTTAATCATAAGGGATTTAAACCTGGGGAGAAACAGGGGAAGGGGCAGGCAGGTGATCCATCTGTGATTATTGATTATTGTCAGCACAGAACAAGAAAATACAAGTTTTACTGTGGTTCTCCTCCCCTATTCTGTGGCCTCCCCCATCTCACCTATTGGAGGCCGTGACCAACAGGACCTTGTGAGCGTAGAACAGTTTCCCCTCGACCAGGAAAGTCACATCGGACATCTCCTTGTTGTTTAGGAAGTGAGGGTCTGTAAGGTACAACATGTGATTGGTGAGATACCGCCATGAAGACCAAGCTGGGGCATTTGCTTAGCCGCCCTCATATCCCATATCTTAGCAGCAATGTCTGACCAGTTCATTGGAAACATGAGCAGATAAAGTGTTCCTCACCCAGACGAGCAGGAAGTGCTTTTTGTGCCTCTGGAATGCTGGGTATTGGGCAGTCACCATAGCAACGTGTAAAGATGGCTGCCACTTTCTGTGTGATGGTATCGTTCTGTGGAAAGAGAGCAAAGTTAGCCTTCATTAGGGCCCTCTACACACCATAGGTTCTCATAGGTGTCTAGAAACCCCTCTAGAACAAAAATATGGAATATGCCAGTGCATAAGCATCAACAGCTCCCAACACCCCACAATGCTAAGAGTTGTATTTTCATAGTTTGATACTGGGTCCTCCACACTTTCTGCTCTACCAAGGTCCATCTTCTTCTCTAACTCTGGCCTTGTATCTATGCCTGTACAAATATCATGCTTACTTTACTGGCTTTGAAAATGTGAAAGAGAAGAGCTAGTCCTTCATTGACAAGTTCCTCATTGTAGTCCTCCTCTTTTATGGAAGAGAATTCCTGCAGCAGGTTCTCCATGGCTGAATGGTGCAAGTGATGGAAGGACGTTTGCAGGGACTCCACCCACACATGCATCTTCCATGGGACCCCTGGGACACAGAAATGGACATGAGTTAAATGAATTCTACCAGGTGCCACCCATTACCCCTACAATATGTTGGACTATACTGGGTCCAACAACATTTTGTTCCTTGAACCCTACAAAGCTGTCTGTGGTCCTCACCCAGGCTGCGGAGCTCCATGGTTATATCCAGATATCCATCTTCTGCACTGTAATACATAGCCTCCTGCAGAGCTTTCATCCTAGCCTTGCAGAGCCGGATGGGCCCTCGGTCATTGCTACCCATGCTAGACGTGTCGCTCTCCACCCCCTCGGCCAGTATCTCCTCCAGTGATAGGACATCTCCTGGATAGAGCTGAGGCTGAGTAAGCAACTTGCGTAGAACATTCCTACAATGGTATAAAATAGTGATGTTGAGTATCCATATAATGAAGCCATTTAAGAGATTGGTTTCCATATACAAGCAGAATAGATAGTGCTACTTCTTTAATCTTCAAAAAGAGCTGCTTACCCGTAACGCACTGAAGGAGCACAATACACATGAGCTCAACAAATAAATAGAGCTTATTGCTGACCACACATGAGCTACAAATAATTCAAACAGTTCTGACCTAACTGGAAAATCACGAGTTGCTGCAGTTTAAATGTAGGTGCAGGTAAAGTTAAGAAGGGACATAGGCAACATTGCTCACCTGTGCCCATGTGCTGCAGCATGGCTAAAACAGTTCATATCCTCATGCAGGGATGAGGACACACCCCCTGCCTCCAGCATGTTCAGGAGAGGATCAGCCCCTCTGTCCAGGAGCAGACTCACCAGCTCGTAGTTACCTGCAAACATAAAACACCCCCAATTTATAGTCATTTCAAAAGAGGGAAAAAATAAAAGCAGAAAGCAGCAAGTAGAATATAATTTTGAATTCAAGGTCTGTCTTGGGGTGAGATACCTGCAGCTGATGCCAGTTGTAGGGGTGTCTCTGCATAGCTGTCCTCGCTGCTGTTTACAGATGAGCCTTCCACGTCGGCACCGGCATCCAGCAGCAGCTGGGAAAAGGGAAGATTGGAGACTATAGACTTTTCCTACATACATGACAGTGGTATAAATACTGGGGGAACAGGGGGTCATACTCCTATTTCCACCAGGTCCTTGTGCAATGCACTTGGTATCAAATGCACCTACCTGCACCACAGAAATGTGTCCATGGAGAACCGCAAATGTCAATGCCGTCCAGTGCCGACTGTCAGGATGGACAGAGGGGTATCGGGGTGAACAGCTGGGAACCTGCCAGAAAAAAATATAAATAAAACAATGCATTTATCAGTGGCCTCCCTTTAAGGCTCTGCTACATGGTCTTCCTTACTGCATCAGAGGGGCCCTATGGGGTAAACAGAGCTAAATGCACAATCAATATATTATATTGAGTAAGAATTGTTAGATACTGTATATATAACAGATATGTGCGTCCCTAAATCAGTTATGTTTGGCAGAAGCCCCCCCCCCATACACCCAATGAGAGCACAGAATGCCCCTTACAGCCACATCCAAGTTAGCACCGGCTTCTATCAACATTTGGACCATGGCTTCATCTCCGGCAGCGCAGGCGTACATGAGTGGCGTCAAACCCTATTTAAAAATGAAAAAAGGCGTCATTAATGCTCACAGGGCAAATCGAAATGGGAAAAATCATTTGTCTCCTTTTATTATAAAATAGATACTGTAGCTGCAACACATGGAACTCTAAAGGTTGCTTCTCCCTACCTTAAAAATACAACCCTTTAAATATATAAGCGATATTTCCCCTTTATGTATGTCTGTAAGTGTCTATATCCCACCTGGTCATCCATAGTATTGATCCCATCGGGCCCCAGAGCCCGCACCGCCTGAGGAATGAGATCTGTCCTGCCACAGTTGAGCATTCGGAAGCCCAGATCCTGCTGGAATCTCTCGGTAGCCGCCCTGGCATCCAGTCGTCGAAATGAGCTGATGCAGCACTCTGGCCTGAGATTTGGATTAAAAATAGTAAAATAGTCAGGGCAAAATCTGGTACAGAGGAAGGATAGAGGGAAGTAAGAATAACCGAGAGAAAGAGAAAAGATGCGTGTGATGTTATGGTGGACAACAATACTAACCAGGAGAAGACACAGCTTGGCTTGTCTAGTTACATGGGCAAAACTGACCACCTTTTCACAGCAACCAATCATCAGTTAGCTTTAATGGGTAGTTCCCCATTATGGAGAAGGAAAGCCCAATTCACTGAGGGGGGGTAGCAATATGTTAGGCCTCCAGTGAGTCCCATCACTAAATTTCCTACCCAGGCCTGTGCTCCTGTTACTCACTTAAGTTGCCTTGGTTCGCAATCCAGCCCCGGAAGGAGGAGTCTGGCTGTCTGTCTGATATCATCACTTTCAACTGTCAGACTCCGTCTATGCTCCGCATATGTGATGGCGACCCGCATCCACTCCATAAGAGGGGGCAGCAGGATGAATGGCCTAGGTGGGGAGAAGGACAGGATGATGAACGTGTGCCATTGCCTAATCACAGAAAACGAGAGTACATGCAAGTGTGATATTGTAATTCATCCCCAAGTTCTACTTAGTCATCAATCAACCTAGGGGTAGCCTACACCAATGCCAATGTTATATGGCAACTGTAAGTCATAGTCAGATGTTGATATACAGAAAAGGTATGCTTTGAGTAGTATGTGTCAATATGGCTATACAAATTGGTCCAGTTTGGGTGAACACTGGTTCAAATGTTGACCCTTTATAAAGGGTGTGGATGAGAGGGAAGACTTCTCAATTTAGCAGGGCATAACATGGTGTGGTTGAGGTGCCACAGGGCATTGTCAGCTGTGACATGGACTAGGAGGCCCCAATCCACATAGACCCTACCCAAATTCAAACTTTGCCCCATCCAGTTCCAACTCAGCTCCTTCTCTCTTGCTACCCACTAATGGTGCAGTAGGAGGATATGAACTGGGGGCATTGTTCAATAACCCTGACCTACGAAACATGGCCCACTAGTCAGCGCACAATGATGACATCATAAGATGTAGTCCTCTCACATACCTCTCATTGTGTAGAGCCATCTTGGGAGGATCAAGGTTAGGGTTCTCCATGGATTCCATCTGTAAACAGCGTAGGAAGTAATATAGTGTGTGCAGAGAGTCGGGCGACCAAGTGATGTGATGCTGAGGGTGCCGGGATTGCCATGATGGGCTCATCCCAGGTCGTAGGCTTGTCAGACACTGTAAATGGTGCATGGCACGGGACACCAGGTCACCTGTAGAGACAGGTAGGAGCCAAGATGAAATTCCATTCTATTGAAATGAGCCACTGGGGGTTTAGTTCCCCCAATATTAAACATGATAATTATCTAATTCTACACCATACTAAAAGGTAATTTAAAGGTGAACAGTCCCATTAAGGTTACCTTCTCTTCCCAGAGGCAACTAGCCAGAGACAGAAATCTTAGACTCTATTTCCCCAAATTAGCCATAATATGCTGACTCTATTCTTTCCTCGCCATTTGTCGGCGCGTTTCTATCACTGCATCATCCTTGTCCTTTAAAAGGTCATTCTTACATTGCCTGTGATACAACAGTCTCCGTGGGTTGAAAGATGAATAAAACTGATGATCCCTTCTCTCTCTCTCTCCCAAGGAACCCGTCCAGAGGTGAGAAACACACGAGGAAAAGTGATCATGTTCACTCAGAGGCAAATGCACATGGGCTTATAGTAATATCAGTTATAAATACTGTTCCAGAGTCACATTAATAAACACTAACAATACTGTGCTGCCATAAACACCTTTCTACATCTCCTTCACAGGCTCAGGGGCACATGCATAGAGAAGAGAATAATTACCTGACTACAAGTGTAACCACAGGTCCAGCTGATTGTTATTGAAGGGGGTACTTCATATAACGTTAAACTTAATTGTCCTATTCTATAACCTAAATATGCAGGGCTTTTCCAGTTGTGATGTGACAGCCTACACCACCAGGACCTAGGGGTTGGGGTGGGTTGTGTGCCAGTGGCGTGCCAAACTATTCACATGGCCCTCCCAGCCAATAAAGCCCTCCTGCCGTCACTACTGTATATATATATATATATATATATATATATATATATATATATATATATATATATATATATATATATATATTAAAAAAAAAACCGTGGTCCCAGGCTGCTGCTGTGGACCCCACAAACCCAGACCTACTCCCTGCAAGATGCCCTTGCCGCTGCCAATCTCCCTCCCTGGCTCCAGTTGTGGTCATGAGAACAACAAGATAAACTGGGGGGCAATGTGGCGGAGGGGCTTTGTGGCTAGAGATGGGCGAAAAATTTGCATTGAAGTAAAAAAAAAAAAAAAAACGCATTTAAGTCAATGGGCATCAACAATTTTGAAACGAGCAACAATTTCTATACGCGCGACTCTTTTGTCCAAATGCATTAAGGTCAATGGGTGTCCAAATAATTTTGACGTGTGGCAAATTTTTAGTGTGCAACAATTTTGACGCGCGACAATTTTTTTCCACTGCAAATTTTTACTGCAGTTTCGCAAAAAACATTTGCATACGATGAAATGTGGAAATTCACAGCAAATCCATGCCTGCCCAATAAATTCGCCCATTGCTATTTGTGGCTAGAGACCTGGATCCCTATAGCAGCAGCCCGGGTGGGCCCCCAGGCCAATCCTGCATCAATGAAGTCGGAGAGGGGAAGACAGGGGTATGTAAAAATAGCTCACAGGTTGGCCTGATTTTAAAAGAGGGACGGATAGGGTTTGGCGTGGCGATATTTTTATTGTTGACCCAAACATCACTATTGCCCAGGGCAGATAAGGGGATGTAGTCATGCATATATGGGGCATGTTTTCCATTGGCATCCTACTTTACTTGCTGGTAGATAGATTCAACCACCCAGAGGTGACCTGTAGGCTAATAATGGGGCCCCCCTGGCAGGATCCCTCTTAACTTAGTAGCAGAGGGGGCCAAGCCGGTTGCAGAGGCCAAGCCTCTGCAACCCAGCCGGCCACTCTGCCAACCAGCCGGCCACTCTGCCAACCTGCCTGCCGCACATGTGCACATGACTGAACGAGCACATTCACTGGCAAGCACTGAGGGGACAATGGCTTGGAACAGGGGTAGGCAGAAGAGGTACTTGCTTGGCGTCCCCCCTGATCCTTAGGCACATGCCTCGTCTGCCTACCCCTAGTTCCAGCGCTGCTTGGTAGTGTAGGGACTCATGATTACTGATGGTGGCTTAGGGTTGCCACCTATCCAGATTTCACCCGGACAGCCCTGTATTTGGAAGGGCTGTCCAGGTGAAACCTTTCTGTCCGGATTTACAAATTAGGCCCCGCCTCTGATGTCATCCGCCTGCTCCCATACCTGTTTGCCGGCCGCAGAAAAAGTGGCAACCCTATAGTGGCTTTGCAATGGTCTCTCTTACCGGTATATGCTGAAACTGGAGGTCAAAACTTCAGTTTCCTTACCGAAACGCCCAACAACTCCCGCCCCCAGGTGACAGGTTAGGAAATTTATAGGATGGTCCCACCTTCCCAAATCAAATGTTGATGACATATCTGTACCGCAGAATGTTCTGGATAAATATTATTTGCAGGAACTCGCCCAAATAGACATGAGTTCCAGTGTCAGGGATCCCTGCGCCCCCGGGGCTATTACTTTATTAAATGGAGACACTGCTGCTTCTGAAATGCAAAACATGTAACAAACCACATCTGAGCGCTAATTCCAATCTCAGAGGGGAACCAAATGAAACCATAAAATTGTTTTATAATGTTTCATGCAGATTATTGTACTAACCACCCTCATTCCCCCACCCCCATCCCCTCCCTTCAGTACAGCTTCTGAATTATTAAAGGGGAACTTAACTGTAACCCTTCTGGGATGCCCTGGAATCAGTAACATGGGTGCTACTTACTCAGTTCGGAGATGCTGCCGACGCAGGTTGCAAGCAGGGACTGTTCCAGTGTCCGCAGTTCCAGATGCGTGTAGGCATTCGTGGCTCCATCTCCCACAACAGCGCCATCATTATAGGGACTGAAATATGGAGGGAGGGAGAGGACACCTACAAAGAATTAAAATAGACAAATTCTAAGCAACCAGTGTAGAATTTGTACCTGGAAGCCCTGAGTCAAGGGCCCACCAATGTGGAACTACAACCTACCCCCTTCTCCACTGCCACACTGCAGCCCCCACTGCCGGTTGGAGCCCACCAGGCTTATTCCCGGTGTCCCGGTGGGCCAGTCCGACCTTGTAAGTAATTTTCCAATATACACATAAATTAAATTGTTATTCAAAGAAATATCTGTCCCTTTAGGTTAATTGTGGCTCATTTGTCAACACTAGGCAAATTTGTCACTAGGCAGTACCCCATAGCAACCAATCAGTGCTCAACATTTTTCAACCAAAGGCACAATGAATGCAAAAACTTGACTGGGTTTCCATGGGTTACTGCCAAGGTGAACGGACATAAAAAAGGGGTGTGTTCAGCCGAATGGGGCCACTCTCTTGTACAAAGAGATACCATAAATATATATCATTCTGCAGGGAAACCTGTGTGTAGGGGCCCTTTACCAGGTCATTGTGTTCTTTACATCTGTTCCAGATATTATATTTTTCTAAATAGCTGAATACATTTCCCCTTTAGGCCAAGAGCTTTAATATCCATTTGCCTCTTCTCGTCCCTTCAGTTTGCACAATCCCCTCTCTTTATTCTATTCCCCCAAACTTTCCTATAATGGAGAGTGCAGAGAGAAGGCTGTTGCCTTGAAGCGCATGAATTCTTTTTATGACATAGACCGGGGTAATAACTTCCCCAGACAAGGAAAATATTCATCTGTACGATTCATGTGGATGCCAAATGCTCTCTCCCGGGCCGTGGAATGAGGCTGGGTGATTCGGGGATAGGTTTTAGCCACTTTACAAATACTATCTTCTTCAAACACTTCCCTTTGCCCCCTACACTTGGTCTGCTTTCTCTATTGTGACGTCCATAAGCTTGTGCCGTCACGTCGCTGCCCGTAAGACATGAAAAATAAAACGGAAGCCTAAAATCAATTCATCAGTGACTATTTTCCCTTTAAATATTTAAACAGAAGAAGGAAGCCTGTAATGAACGCTCTGGGAGCCCTTCCCAACTGCTGCCTATGGTTAAGTCATTATATAATCATATTAGTGGAAAATACAGTTTATTAGCAATTTGCTGAACGGCAAAACTTCCCCTTATTAGGGATCAATAGAGAGTGGATGAAGGAGACTTTTATTTCATCAAATCAATTGTTACATACTGTATCTGCAGTTTCTTTATTAAAAAAAAGGCTATGGACATGTTAATGGGGAAATAAACCATCCATATGGTTCTACCAAGCATTCTTTAACATATTGTCACGATTTGCTGGGGACCCAAGAGACACCTCTCAGGTAGCCAAGTAAAGTCACTGAGATGAAACCCTGGGGCATTCCTTTAATCTATAATTTGTGACTATTGCACAGGGACGATGAATAACCCAAAATCAGTTTGACGTCTCTCCGCTGCAATGGCTCCTACATGCATGGGATTAGCCATGTGTATAGGAAGCAGGAGCTGGATATGGGCCCCGGGAGAGAAAAGTGAATTTACTGGGAGCTCAGGGGGACAGTGAGATTATAGTGGGGTTTATAAACTGGGTATTAGGCATCTGTGTTCAAGAGATACAAACGCACTACAAAGCGATTTATTAGCATTTGCTCTTCATGATACTCTCCTATGGGACAGGAAGGTCTGAGCCGTGCATCAGGCTGCTCAGCGGCAATAAAGTATAATAAACTCAGATGGAGGAGCTTTTGTTCTGGAACATTGTCCCTCTAACTGTACTTTGCAAGGCTGGTGGATTTGGGGATTGGGGAAGGGAAGCAACGTGATATACGTCTTGTTAGAATTTTGCCCAGGCTCATATCTGCATGGGGTTTATATGTGCTCCCTGCACCGGGGAGTTATTTTATTGAGCATTATTGCTTTATGGATGCATCTCTGGTGTTGCTGGACTATATGCTTTAGCCCTTGACAATATGCTGGGAGTATGCTGTGATTTGTAGAACGGCAATACATTTTTTTAAGATTAAGGCTTACACCTAGGGGTAACACCCAGCTGGTATTCCACCAGCCTACCCATAAAAACATTGGTTTTGTTTATTTAAAATGTGCTGTTATAATTTATTCAGCCCTTTTGTTACATCCCTTGCCTGCCCGATTACACCCCAGATCTGCTCTGTAACACCCCTGACCTGCCTAATTACACCCCAAATCAGCCCAGTTACACCCTGGCCTGCCTAATTACACCCCAGATCTGTCCTGTTACACCCTAGCCTGCCTAATTACACCCCAGATCTGTCCTGTTACACCCTAGCCTGCTTAATTACACTCCAAATCAGCCCTGTTACACCCTAGCCTGCCCAATTATACCCCAGATCTGTCCTGTTACACCCTAGCCTGCTTAATTACACTCCAAATCAGCCCTGTTACACCCTAGCCTGCCCAATTATACCCCAGATCTGTCCTGTTACACCCTAGCCTGCTTAATTACACCCCAAATCAGCCCAGTTACACTCTGGCCTGCCTAATTACACCCCAGATCCGTCCTGTTACACCCTGGCCTGCCTAATTACACCCCAAATCAGCCCAATTACACCCTGGCCTGCTTAATTACACCCCAGATCTGTCCTGTTACACCCTAGCCTGCCTAATTATACCCCAGATCTGTCCTGTTACACCCTAGCCTGCTTAATTACACCCCAAATCTGCACAGTTACACAATGGCCTGCCTAATTACACCCCAAATCAGCCCAGTTACACTCTGGCCTGCCTAATTACACCCCCAATCTGCCCTGTTACACCCTGGCCTGCAACTATTACTATGGGGCCTGAATTATAAGTACAGCAGCCAATATATTATAAATATAACAGATGATAAAAAATGAAAGAACAGCAGTGATCGATTGACTGGCCTATGAAATGACATTAATGAGGACAATATGTTCTGCTGGGTAAGGGACATGCAGCACTACGCAGATCATTCCCACTGACACAACACAGAACATTTCTCCATAGGATTTCCTGCATTGCCCACATGGCACAGTCTCTAAGCCAGGAATCATCCTGCTGCCTGGGCATGAGAATCACTCACTGACAGCAATAATAACCAATTTGTATATGAAACAAAAATGAACTGCAGAGTTTGCAGGGCAGTCACATCCCATTAGGGGTACAGGGATACTAACACTATTGTGAGATTGTGGGGGTGCAATGCACACATTTCCATTTCTGTCTCTTTATATCAACCCCTGCTATAGCAAAATGTCTTGATTAAATTAGATCAAACAAATTAAATGTCATCCTCTTTATCATGTCACTGTCTTTGTAATGCCCAGCCCAAGTGTAAAGATTGTTCCATAGGGAGTTGCAGCAATAACAAACGAAAAAATAACTAGGGATGCACCGAATCCAGGATTCGGTTCGGGATTCGGCCAGGATTCGGCCTTTTTCAGCAGGATTCGGATTCGGCCGAATCCTTCTGCCCGGCCGAACCGAATCCGAATCCTAATTTGCAAATATGCAAATTAGGGGCAGGGAGGGAAATTGCGTGACTTTTTGTCAGAAAACAAGGAAGTAAAAAATGTTTTCCCCTTCCCACCCCTAATTTGCATATGCAAATTAGGGTTTGGATTCGGTTCGGTATTCGCCGAATCCTTCGTGAAGGATTCGGGGGTTCGGCCGAATCCAAAAAAGTGTATTCGGTGCATCCCTAGCAATAACAAACGAAAAAATAACAGTTAACAACCCTACACCAACTGGGCACCCTTTACTGTAGATGCCAAGCCAGCCATAATGTACCCAGATGTGTCAACCCACTGAAGTCTGGGTATTTATTGGCCACAAACACAGTATGCCCCAGACATGCCCTGCTACACCCAGCCATGCCCCTTACACTAGGGCTATAATTATGGGCGACTCACCGTGTGTAGACTGTGAAAATAGTGATGTGTAGATATATATATATATATACACCTTAGGGTAGGACTACACGGACCTTTTCGGCGCGATGTGACAAAACGCATGAAATAAGGTAAGATAGAAATGTCGGATGAAGTTGCAGCGTTGATCCGTCGGATGCAGACGCAGCGTGCATAGTCTAACATTTCTCTCTTACCTTATTTCCGTTGCATGCGTTTAGTCGCAGTGCGTCGGATCACGCCGAAATCGTCAGTCTGGCATACAAGGGGTTACTCCTTGCAGCTCCCTCTCCTCTCCTGGGTTTGGCTCCAGCCATTGCCGGCATCTGGATACAATTAAAGAGCCCAGTGAGCGGCACCTTACACACTGCTCTGCTTGTGCGTCTGTGCCAGAGCTGTTAGATTGTTATTTATATGGCAGTACAGGGGCACAGCTCATTCCCATTAACCCTTTCCCCACTGCCAGCCCCCTCCCATTATTTCTTGCCAATAACGAGTAATTTGTGGGCATGCCGTTCACAATCAGGAACAATAATTCTTTCTCTGCAGCCAAAACCACAGAAACACACAGAAGCCTTTATACCTGGAGGTGTCGAAACAAGGGACCTCTGTGCAGTCTCAAACAGTAGTATATTAATCTAATAGATAGTTTTCATTAGCTTAAGGGTTCTTACAGACGAGCGTTTGAAGCTGCG
Source organism: Xenopus petersii (assembly GCA_038501925.1). Taxonomy (NCBI): domain Eukaryota; kingdom Metazoa; phylum Chordata; class Amphibia; order Anura; family Pipidae; genus Xenopus; species Xenopus petersii. The sequence goes on from CM076679.1 coordinate 12,989,198, forward strand.
TTCCTCTGCGTTCCAGTTTTATACGTTCAGCCGCAGGGGAGCGCAGGAGTAGACGCATGTAGGCGCCGAACGCAGGAAAAATGCAGCATGTTGCGTCTTAACCTGCGTTCGGCGCCTACATGCATCTGTGTGAGTACAGCCCCATTGAAAAAAAATAAATGCGTCTACTCCTGCGCTCCCCTGCGGCTGAACGCATAAAACCGGAACGCAGGGGAGCGCAGCTTCAAACACTCGTCTGTAAGAGCCCTAAATACGGGGTCTCTGCTGCCCATAATACCAGAGACTGCAAACTACAAACCCTTGTTAACCAAAATGATGCTAATCAGCTGGCTACATTGTGTCAAGAGTCAAAACCAGCAGTGCAGAGAACATAAACAGCTAAATGTATATTGGAAAGTTGTTTAGAATTATATTCTCCTTCAACATGTAACTCAACCTTGCTTAGACTTCATAAATCACTAGATTAGTAAATAGAATGACTCCCTATGGGTGCTGCAACATGTTATCTAGGGAGCTGTATAGAGCCATATAGCAGCTAAATACAAAAAATAGAGAAATCCAAAGGGAAAAGATAGGGCAGCTCCTATCCATAATAAAAGTGCAGATACAGACTAAGTAGTTTAAGTTGAAATAGTAAGATATACCCCCCTCCCATACAGCAATGTCTAATGCAAAGTAACCTGAGCATAAAGTCTGCTCATGCTTGATGTATATGTTCCCTCTAAATGTCAACACTAGTCCCCCAGCAGCAGTGCAGAGGTTTATAGGGGCTACTCTATTGCAAGGAATATATGCATACCTCCCAAAATTTTGGAAAGAAAAAGGACAAAAAAGTTGGCGCGCGTAGCGCGATGACATTTTTGGGACATGCCCATTTTGTGGCCACACCCCCTAATTACCATGTTTTTTTTTTTAAAAAAATGGCAGGTTATCAGAGTTTGAACATATTTCTGTGGGTTTTTTTCAGTTATTACAATTTTGCTAATAAAGGTGAATTGCCCTTTAAGCTGCGAGTCTAACTTTTCCCAAGGGACCTGTTATCTTATATTGTTACAATTACTTATTGCTTCTCTCGAAATTGTTACAAAAGTATCTTATCTGCAGCTGTGGCTGTTCTGGGCTCTCTGCCAAAAGCCAATTAAGTTAGAAGCTTTGTCGGCTGTTCAGTGCAGAGAAAAAAGGGACTTTCCAGTACAAACGACTGAGGGTTGAGCTGTCAAAAGAGGGACTGTCCCTCTAAAAACGGGACAGTTGGGAGGTATGATTATATGGTAGTGGATCTGCAGAAGGCTCAAGGCTGGCACACTGGTGCAATTGTTAGCATTTCTGGGCACAGGGAGTGTTTATAGCCTCCCTGTGTCTGTGTGGGGTTCCTCAGGGTACCCCGAATTCCTCCCACCCTGAAACTGCCCCTCTTATGTGTGTGTGACTGTGATAGGGATCTTAGATTGTAAGCTCCACTGTGGCACAGACTATGTCAGTGCCATGATATTAACCAATACCCAATATATAACAGAGCACCAATTATATGGCTAAAATTACAGGTTATATATATGTATATAGCTCTTGAGTGCACATAAATACATCTACACGGCTTGTTCTTTACATATACAAAATAAAAATATGATTGGAGGTCTCTGCTTACAAGAGCTAGCAATCTAAAGACATTCAGTACATGGATTTTATGTTGGGAGGTCATTTAAGAGCTGCAAAATTAAAAAAGGTATTATCTGTCAGGTTTTTTACAATTTGTGCCCTACCCTTTATCTCCAAAATGGAGAGCAGAGACCTGCGACCCCCCCATAACTACATTGCTACAGGGCAGGATGGGGGGCATCCCCTATGTACCAGTCTGCAGCTGCTGGTTGTTTGAGAATGAACTGGGAATCCTTGTAGTGATCTTGCAAGTGATCTCTGTATACGACCCCCTCCTTATATGAGTCCACTTTTAGGGCAGATTCGGGGAGATTTAGACGCCTGGCGACTAATTGGCTCTTCATTCAACTGCCTTCCCCCTGCTAAAATGAAAAAATGCCTGCGGCGATTCGATTTCCAAAGTCGCCCGAAGTTTCCTCGTGAGGAGATTTAGTTGCCTGGCGACTCTTCTTCGAGGCGACAATCTCCCCGAATCTGCCCGTGTGCTAAAGCCCTTAAAGGAGACATATAGAATAAATTAAAAAAACCCTAATTTTATAGGCAATTATAAGTAATATATGGTGTTGCTTTTACATGGTGCTAAAAATGTATATTATGTTTAAAAATGGCCCCTTTATTTGAGCTCCCTATAGATGTTCTCTGGTCCCTGTCTGTGTTTCAAATGAGCAGTGGGCCGGTCCTAACGGTCCCAGCCAGAAGCACAGTAGGAAGGGGACAGCCAATCACAGCCCTGCAATCACACAAGCACAGACAGGCTTCAGTTCCCTATCAGGTCCTGCTAGCTGCTAATTGGTTCCTGTCCTACAATGCAGTGAGCTGAGTGCCGCCGGCTCCCCTGCACAGCCTGGGAATTCAGGAAGCAGGAAGTGGAAGAGAAGGGAGGGATTATTAGGGGTTTTGCAGAAATATTCAATAAATCAGCCTGAAACACTACTTTATTAAGCACAATTCTTCTATATCTAAATGAGTATAAGGCATTGGAACATTCTTATTTTTTACAAAATCAACCTTTATGGGGTTGAAGTGGCAGCTCTACCTTGGTTGTAGTACAGCAGCGCCCCAGCCAGCAGCACTTTGCCCCCTACAAACACATAAGCCAGAACGCCTTTGGACTCTGCCATTTCACCTGTTCCCCTTAACCCCCATCCAACACGGGGGAAGGGAGTATTAACCCTATTTCCCCCCATCTTCCGGGACACTTAATTAATGGTCTGGCTCATGCTGTCCTGCAGGGTAAGACTTTCATGCCTTACACAGAGGCTGTTGTTGAACTGGATGGGAACATACAGAATTCTCTTCTTTCCCTAAAGTTTCAGAGTGCCGACCAGCAGGACAGAGCCGCATTCAGGGCCCGGCAGTAGGAAACTCACAAATAATGGTTTCCTGGAGGGATGAAGAGAGTCGCTGTTCGTATATAAACCACAAGCAACAAGTAGAGGGCCTGGGAGAGGAAAGGGGGGATTCATCCATTCAGTGCATCTTGGAAGGGGGAGAATACGGCACACAGAGCAATATGTGTCTGTAATACTCGGAGCAATGTCAATGGTACCTGCAGTCAGCGTGAGCCTATTTCGGGTCTATTTAAACATACAAACATCTAACATTCTACTATACATTCATTAAAGGGGTGGTTAACCTTTAAATTTACTTTTAGTGTATTATAGAATCGCTACTTCTAAGCAACATTTCAATTGGTCTTTTTGTTTTTATTCATTATAGTTTCTGAATGATTTGCCTGCTTCTTCTGACTCTATCCAGCTTTCAAATGGGGGTTACTGACCCCATGTAAAAAAAACTAATGCTCTACAATGGAGGTGGCAGACGGGGCGATTTGGCACCCGTGACTATTTATGAACGACTTTGGGCTACCAATCTCCTGAAAATGCCTCTCCATTTAAAATAATTGAAATTGCTATTGCTATGACTAACATATTGCTCGATATCCTCCAGAGGCAATTTCGGGTGATTTAGTGATACGTTGTTCATACCATCAATTATTTTAAATGGAGAGGCATTTTCAGGAGATTGGTAGCCCAAAGTCGTTCATAAATAGTCACGGGTGACAAATCGCCCCGTCTGCCACCTCCCTTGTAGAGCATTTGTTTTTTTTTACATGGGGTCAGTGACCCCCATTTGAAAGCTGGACAGAGTCAGAAGAAGCAGGCAAATCATTCAGAAACTATAATGAATAAAAACAAAAAGACCAATTGAAAAGTTGCTTAGATGTAGCCGTTCTAAAATACACTAAAAGTAAATTTAAAGGTGAACCACCCCTTTAATGAATGTATAGTGGAATGTTATATGTTTGTTTGTTTGTATGTGACCAATCTCCCCGTCTCCCACTGCCCTAAGGCTAGAAATGTATTATTATTGCTGCTTTTTATTACTCATCTTTCTATTCCAGTCTCTTATTCTAATCAATGCATGGTTGCTAGGGGAATGTGGACCCTAGCATCCAGTTTGCTGAAGCGGCAAACTGGAGAGCTGCTGAATAAAAAGCTAAATAACTCAAACAACGCAAAAATCAAAAAACAATTGCAAATTGTATCAGAATATCATTCTCTACATAATACTAAAAGTTAATTTAAACATTCCCAATAGTTTTAAAGCCACGTGCACATGAAATTTCTATTGAAAGCAGTATCCGTTTGGCTGTTCCAATTCCCTACACTGCCAGTTCTGACTTCTGCAACATTGTTTTGATCCGAAGCGGAGAACAGTATGAGCGGGAGACAGCAACTGTTTTCATTAGAGGGCGAGGTCACCTTGTCAGAACAATCATGGCCGCTCCCGTTAAGATCAATGAACACAAAGATGCACATGCATAAGGCTCTTGTGTACAGCACAACGGAGGCCGACACAGCTAACTAGAAATGCATAAAGAAAATAAATGGCAGAAAACTTTGCTTGGTAAGAGGTTTTATTGTGCCTTTAAGCTCTCTGAAGCATCTGGTGCTGTTTTGCAGCCCCGTCACAGGAAACAGGTTAATCTGCAATGATGATTTTTTTTTCCTCCTCCCTTTTATAAGTGGCTGCAATGTGTGAATGTTACAAGGTGCTCATTGAAATAAATGGGAAGTTGTATATTTTTTTTTTTTACAGGGGACAAACTCTCAGACCATTTGCTGATCTAATTGGAAAGTCCATACGGTAACTACAGGGTCTGTAATATACAGAGTTTCACATGGAATGATTTCATATTTTCCTTAAAATCTACACTCTAAAATGAGATATTTAATTATTTTTTGTATTATTTAGTGGGCATGGCTGCACAGACACCAAAGCAGCATGTAATCTAAACACAGCAAAATGTGTGACTGCTTTCAGAGGGCTAACACTAATTCCTATGGCATCTCAGGTGGATTATGGGTACATTTTAGAGCCTGGCAAAGTGAACATTTTTCACAGTGTTAACGTAAAACACTCCAGAACATTTTGAACTTGTTGCACCACAAGACTGTGGGGACTTCATGAAGTAACACTAGAAAAGATTACTACCACATAATAGTGTAAATACAGTGCCAGTTGCATCTATAATGTCCCCAGAACACATAGCAGGATAAATACAGTGCCAGTTCCATATATAATGCCCCCAGAACACATGGCAGGATAAATACAGTGCCAGTTCCATATATAATGCCCCCAGAACACATGGCAGGATAAATACAGTGCCAATTCCATATATAATGCCCCCAGAACACATGGCAGGATAAATACAGTGCCAATTCCATATATAATGCCCCCAGAACACATGGCAGGATAAATACAGTGCCAGTTCCATATATAATGCCCCCAGAACACATGGCAGGATAAATACAGTGCCAGTTCCATATATAATGCCCCCAGAACACATGGCAGGATAAATACAGTGCCAATTCCATATATAATGCCCCCAGAACACATGGCAGGATAAATACAGTGCCAATTCCATATATAATGCCCCCAGAACACATGGCAGGATAAATACAGTGCCAGTTCCATATATAATGCCCCAGAACACATGGTAGTATAAATACAGTGTCAGTTCCATATATAATGCCCCAGAACACATGGTAGTATAAATACAGTGTCAGTTCCATCTTTAATGTCGCCAGAACACATGGTAGTGTAAATACAGTGCCAGTTCCATATATAATACCCCCCAGAGCACATGGCAGTATAAATACAGTGCCAGTTTCATGTGTAATACCCCCAGAAGACACGGCAGGATAAATACAGTGCCAATTCCATATATAATGCCCCAGAACACATGGCAGGATAAATACAGTGCCAGTTCCATATATAATACCCCCCAGAACACATGGCAGTATAAATACAGTGCCAGTTTCATGTATAATACCCCCAGAACACATGGCAGTATAAATACAGTGCCAATTCCATATATAATGCCCCAGAACACATGACAGTAGAAATACAGTGCCAGCTCCACATACAGCATAATGCTCCAGAACACATGGCAGGAGAAATACGGTGCCAACTTTATGTATAATACCTTCATTCTGTTGGTTCTGGGAGGGCGATACAGGCAGGTTAACTGACCATAGTGTGTGTGTAGGTTTGTGTGAATGCCCTTCTTTTTGCACCCCACCCACATTTGGAACCCACCAATACATCCCTCATTATCAACTTTCCAGGTAAGTATTTCCAACTGCTGAAAGCCCTTACTACCCTTACAGCAGAGACGCCCATCCTATAGTGAAACCTCTCTTACTCTGGTCTCTATAGATGTCCTTCAACCACGTCGCCCTATGGAAAATAGTGACGTTGACAAATGTTTAGCCTGACCATGCAAATATTTGTACATGTTCATCATATCCTATTTCAGGCACTTGTCTCGGAAAAACAAAAAAATGCGTCAGGCCTTTCTTTGGAAGTGAAATCATCCACGGCATCACAGAGTTGCCCTTCCCTGCGCTTCTTCTGGTTCATATACTTATCATTGGTACAGAGGTGCCCAAAACTGTACTACACAAGAAATACAGGTTTCTGTTGACAAGTCATAAATAACTCATACTATAGGTTCCTCGCTAGCAGCGCCGGCCATTCAGCGGAAGGAATACTACTGTTTAATATCAATCCGGCTTTATTCTTACACACAGTGCGGAGTTACAATTTCAGTGGGTGTGCTGTGCAAACCTACGCGTTTCGTGTCTAGGTAAACGACACTTCCTCAGGGTTACCCTGAGGATAGACCTACAGCCCGCTTGCTTGCAGATGTCTATCCAGCTGTGGTAATAGCTCAGTTAATTCCTCTTCCACAGCATAAAAAAATCATTTAAAGCTGGTGAGGCGCCCTCCGCTAATGCCGTCCATAAATCTGACAGTTTTATTGCAAGATCTCCCAGTGAATTTAAAGAGGGCTTGTGCCTAAACTTTTCGACTGCTGGAGATACCATTGACCAAGTATTTTACTGTATTTTTATTTATTTGTTTTTGTATCCGCCTGTCACCGCTGCCTATAGTGATATATGGGAACTGCACTGCTTAAGTGGGAAAAATACCCAGCGTCCCAAAGGCCATATTTCCCACCTTAACTTTTGCATCCCAAATCTAAGGCTGAATGGCCATCAGACTAAGCTTTTAGGTGTATCCAGAAGAGCAAATAGGCATTCTCCCCCAATATCATCCAAATATGCCAACAGTTCCTGCCCCCCCCCATGAAGACAAACCAACATTTTGGAAACCACTTAAGGCCATTTGTCCTTCTTCTGAACCCAACCATAGGCTTTGAGATAGCTCCAGTTCCCTAGATGATCCTGGAAACTGGAATTCCACAATAACCAATGTGTGTTGCTGGATTTACCCTGCTAGAAAAATGTTTTGAAGTGTTAAAAAAAGTGGCTTTTCTTTCTATAAATAAATTGCACAAACAAAACCATGATTTCGGAAGAAAACTGCTTTTATTTCAATGCCAAGAAACCCCCCTAATGAAAAACAATCGTGTCGTATTCTTCTGTTCTCATTGTACTTTGCCTGGAATGCAGTGCTGGTGCTTCAGGAATCCCTTGCCTGAAAATGTATCAATAACAGAAGGCCAAAGCACCTTGGCAACAATACTTCTTATAGCCTGATAATCATGAAATAAGGGGTACTCCATTACATTTATATTCTCTTCAGTATTATGTTGGCATACCACTACCTATCATTTTAATGCTCTTGTAAAATTTCTTCTTTATAAGCCGCCACCACCAATTTCTGGCATCACGTAAAAATCTTGCATCATATGCCACTATCCCTTTTTCCTAAGCATAGGTAAAGGTCCTTGGTTCAAGTACAATTCCTCCATTATATGACCTTAGCGACAATGCATTGGTTCAAGTACAAGTGAAGTTCTTTGCATGCCACCACAGGCATTTCCCAGGATTATGAAATCCTTAATTGCATACAGCTTTCCACAGTACGTTCTTTGTGTGCCCTCACTCATAATTCAAAGTCTCAGGTACAGATCATTCATTAAATGCCACTAGCCACACTTCCAGGGCTCAAGTAAAAGTATTTTTTCATATATGCCCTTGCCAACACAATTCATGTGTTCATGTAAAACCCTTTGCATGATACAACACACAATTCCCAGACCCTAGTAAAATTTCTTTTTAGCATGGCACTACTCCCAATTCCTAAACTCTAGTGAAAGTTCTTCTTCACGTGGCATTACCCCCAATTCCTACACTCTAGTGAAAGTTCTTCTTCACATGGCATTACCCCCAATTCCTACACTCGAGTGAAAGTTCTTCTTCACATGGCATTACCCCCAATTCCTACACTATAGTGAAAGTTCTTCTTCACTTGGCATTACCCCAATTCCTACACTCTAATGAAAGTTCTTCTTCACATGGAATTACCCCAATTTCTACACTCTAGTGAAAGTTCTTCTTCACGTGGCATTTCCGCCAATTCCTACACTCTAGTGAAAGTTCTTCTTCACATGGCATTACCCCAATTCCTACACTCTAGTGAAAGTTCTTCTTTACATGGCATTACCCCCAATTCCTACACTCGAGTGAAAGTTCTTCTTCACATGGCATTACCCCCAATTCCTACACTCTAGTGAAAGTTCTTCTTCACATGGCATTACCCCAATTCCTACACTCTAATGAAAGTTCTTCTTCACATGGAATTACCCCAATTTCTACACTCTAGTGAAAGTTCTTCTTCACATGAAATTACCCCAATTCCTACACTCTAGTGAAAGTTCTTCTTCACATGGAATTACCCCAATTCCAACACTCTAGTGAAAGTTCTTCTTCACATGGAATTACCCCAATTCCTACACTCTAGTGAAAGTTCTTCTTCACATGGCATTACCCCAATTTCTACACTGGAGTGAAAGTTCTTCTTCACATGGCATTACCCCAATTCCTACACTCTAACGAAAGTTCTTCTTCACATGGCATTACCCCAATTCCTACACTCTAATGAAAGTTCTTCTTCACATGGAATTACCCCAATTCCTACACTCTAGTGAAAGTTCTTCTTTACATGGCATTACCCCAATTCCTACACTCTAGTGAAAGTTCTTCTTCACATGGAATTACCCCAATTCCTACACTCTAGTGAAAGTTCTTCTTCACATGGCATTACCCCAATTCCTACACTCTAACGAAAGTTCTTCTTCACATGGCATTACCCCAATTCCTACACTCTAGTGAAAGTTCTTCTTCACATGGAATTACCCCAATTCCTACACTCTAGTGATAGTTCTCCTTCACATGGCATTACCCCAATTTCTACACTCGAGTGAAAGTTCTTCTTCACATGGCATTACCCCAATTCCTACACTCTAATGAAAGTTCTTCTTCACATGGCATTACCCCAATTCCTACACTCTAATGAAAGTTCTTCTTCACATGGAATTACCCCAATTACCCAAGTGCCCAAGTTAGGCACTGACACCCCGGGCCGGTGCTCCGATCAGCAGAAAACCGCCTGGCCCGGGGTTTTTCTAGCGAGCATCGTGGAGATCCTCTTCCTGCTTCATCAGTTTTCAAATTTCCCGGGGCAGACACATGCGCAGTAGAGCGAAATAGTCTGGCTTTCCGCTCTACTGCGCATGCGCAACTGCGAGAAGATCTGAAGAAGCAGGAAGAGGATCTCTCCATGTTGGTCACTAGAAGAACCCTGAGGTGTTAGGTAAGTAAAAGTAGTCACTTGGGGTGCCTAACTTTTGGTGATCCAAATGTAAAATGCTATTACTTCTCCTTTAAGACTATTGTCCATCCAAAAACCAGCCAAATATATACTGGACAGATTAGAAAATTGCTTCAGACACACAGATGTGGTCCTCTTCTATAGTGTTTACATGGGCCTCCACTATGGCCCCCAGATCAACAGCTGGATGAGTGCACATGGGCAAAGAAAAGATCTTGCCACCTTGCCAAACAAACTAATCTTGCCATGCTTTCCAATTTTAGAGTCTCCGGGACAGGGACTGTTAATGTATAATATAAAACACTTTATTTGTCTTGTCCTGTATTATAAATGACCTCCTGCCTTGTTAAAAGCTAGGGCCAATGAAAACAGCCTGTCAATATCTGTCAATATACATATGGTGGCTAAATATAACATATATGTAGCCTCTTGGGTGCCAGAATTCACGCTCGACGATGCCTGAAGTGCAAATGGCACCTCCCTACTAAACCTGTTAGTTAACGGATTTCCGGCTCCATAGGAGGGAGCCAGCTGGGAAGAACAGGGATAAGAAAATGCCAAGAAGGGGCCTTTTGATAATTGTTACAGGTTCAACTGGCACCTCTGTGGGTCAGTTCTGACACCCTTACCACCTGCTAGATTTTCATAAATAGGATAAGGGTGGGCTAAAGCTCTGGCCAGTAACTTTACCATCCCAAGAATAGGACTTTGCAGCTTAGTTGCATCCAGTGGCGTAACTACCGGGGGAGCAGGGGGTGTGATTGGGCCAGGGCCTGCACCCCCTCAGGGCCCCCGGCAGCTTGCGCCACTGTTCTACTGCCGCCGTTTCTGGCCGTACGGAGGGGGCGGGGCCGGCTGCACGTCCCGCGCCAGGGCACGCCCCCCTCTAGTTACGGCTCTGGTTACATCCTCTACTTCACTTTGTGAAGTTTAAACTCTTAAGGGTTAGGACACACGAGAAGAGTTGGGGAGATTTAGTCACCTGGCGACTAGGGATGCACAAAATCCAGGATTCAGTTCGCGATTCGGTCAGGATTCGGCCTTTTTCAGCAGATTCGGCCGAATCCTTGTGCCTGGCTGAACCGAATCCCAAATAGTGGATTCGGTGCATCCCTACTGGCGACTAATCGGCTCTTCTTCTGGGCGACAATCTCCCCGAACTGCCTTCGCATGTCTTCCCATCCGCTATAATGAAAAGTCGCCTGCGCTAAAAAACACACACGGCCCTTTGTTTTCTGAAGTCGCCCAAAGTGCAACTTCTTAATTACTAAAAGGTTTGTGCCAGCTGCAACACACCCTGCTCTGTATCAACCTATCTTTCTGTTTATTTGTATAGTTCTGCCAGGATCTGCAGCACAGCATGCTTAGCATTCCATTCTTCAAGGGGCAACATATATCTCTGTTCAAAATGTTCGAAATAAATAGTATCTGCTGAATGTATTAGCCAGCACTACACAACCTCCAATACCACTCCCAATCTTATTGCGACCCCCCCAGACAAGGCACAATATTCTTTAGGAGGCCTATTTTCTAATCTCAATCTCAGTACAAGATCCATAAGGCGCACAAAACCATGGTCTGTAGGACTATCCGCTAAACACTTGCACCCATGGGATTTGCTGGGCTCTGAATTTGGCACCAGATCTAAAATCCGACACAAGGTTCATGGTTCAGTTTTCTCAGATGAGAGAGAGACCTTTACTTAAGTCCTGCCATGGGCACCTTGTGATGGCACCCACCTGAAGCTCCTAGCCCACCCCTGAAGAACTGAGTGCTGCTGAATGCAGGTAATGTCGTGTTCATGGCATAGGTTCGTGCTCTATTCTGGAGAAATACCTAAACCAGAGGGTGCCCATGGGGGAAAGCAGGGTGCAAAGTGCAAAAAACATGGTACTCCCAGTTGCACCCTACCCTGTCATTAGCGTACGAGCCCTTATATCCTCCAATATACACAAGCTCCAGCAGGATTAGAATGTTTATTGTTCCCTTAAAAGCCAAAGTACTGTTACAAATTGTTCAGCACTTCCCCTGTGTTACGGCTCTTCTCTCCTCTTTATGAAACATTAAATAATTAAACAGAACCGAATGGAAAATAAAATAATAATAAAAAAGGTATGGCGTTTGGAGTTTCTTCCTGAACAAGGAACAAGGAGACACATTGACTATGTACAAAGAGACTTATTCCTGGAACAGTCCCCTCGCTCGGAAAAATTCTCACTCCCGAAGTGTTTGTTTGGATTAATGACATCATTCCGCAATAACACGGCTCTGTTTCTCCTCTCTGCTGGCTCTGGATGTGGGAGGCACAGAACCTTCATGTTATTGTGGGAACGGCTGCCCTTGATGGACTTATGGTGCAGGTAACAGCTATATTGTAATACTATATCTTAGTTACCCTAGTGCTCCCTTAAGTAAATAGAGCTGGACATACACTACGATACCCAACCAATAGCTCATGAGCAACATGTTGCTCACCAACCCCTTGGCTGTTGCTACCAGTGGCCTCAAATCAGTACTTATTATTAAATTCTTGGCTTGGAGGAAAGCCTAAAAACCAGGTGTACTGCCTAACAGACCTTCCTGTAGATAGGGTTGCCACCTGGCCAGTATTTTTTTGGCTACCTTTTCTGGAAACCGGCCTTCCTATATGTTTATCTTTTTTCCCTATTAATAACATTGAGATCAACCATCATTTTTACCCGCCAGGCCGGTAAAATACCGGCCAGGTGGCAACCCTAGTTGGGAGAGGGCCACATCCCATGTCCATTGGGATTTTCAAGCCTGCTCTTTAGATATCTCAGGGCCAGGACTAGGGCTAGGGAGAAAAGGTGTCTGCCAAGGTGCAATTATGGGTTCCAGGACCTTGGGCTAATTTCTTCTTTAACTCGCGATCGTGATCAGCAAACAGGTGAGTTGCATACAGGGGAAAATGTTGCAGAGCAAATGGTGGCGTGTAGTGGAAACTGGCGAACAGGGTGCAGGAGATTTGGTTGGGATGGTTCTCATAGGGGTAGATGACTACTGTGGGCTTGCCTTGGGCACAGCTCTGTTTTTGCATGGCTCTGGCAGGTATTGGTCAGACAGGCCATTGGAAGGGACATGTATACAAGCCTATGAGCTACTGACGTGGCCCTTGGCTAATGACTGGAAACCATAGATGAAAGTAAAATTCCATCATCTGCTAACAGCCCATATGAGACCAGCCTTTTCTCAACCAAGGGAATTTTACTCCAGATCTGACTTTAATAGATCTTGATAGATCTATTAATAGACCCTGTTCAAGTACTGATCGGGAAGGTGATCATTTTAGTCCCACACATGGAAACAAAGGCCATGGTGATGGCGGATGTATTCCTATCATTGGACACCTTTAATCTGAGTGGCAAGTTACAATAGGCAGCCTCCGCACAGCTGCTTTTACTGGACATTATCTAAGGCTACAGAAGCCTGATCCTAAGCAGGCCCGGATTTGCGGCAAGGCCGCATAGGCCCGGGCCTAGGGCGGCAAAAAAATAGGGGCGGCATGCCGCCCAGCCGCACTATGGGGACGCGTGCGTCCCCATTCAATTACAGCAGCTGCGCCGGCGAAAAAACGCCGGCGCGCTGGGAAAGGGAGGTGAGGTGGGTGCTAGGACCGCGCGGCCGCCTGGTCGGACCGCGCGGCCTAGGGGCGCCGCACATTGAAATCCGGCGCTGATCCTAAGATAAGGAGCATTTACTGGGCAATAAACATCTAGAATGACATAGTTACTGGAAGGGAAATGAAACCAACATGTACAATATGCCATTTAGTGAAAACCAATGTGATATAAACTGTTGTAAATATAAGGCAGATACAAAACAAATCAGCGATATCAAAAAAGTCAAACAAAAAGGGCCAAACCCTGTGACATCAGTTAAGCACATGACATCTCAAGCTTCCCAACGGGAGTCATTGGATGAATGAATTTTCCCAATCACAGGAACATCCTCCCTAGGAGCCTCCACACGTTTAGCAATGGTTGGACAATTTCTTTAATCATTCATCAATCCTGTATGATGAGCCTAGGCCCACAGGTGTTATACCTTCTGGTGAAAAGGTGGTTGACATTTCCCTGTCCAGGGCCACCATCATTATTTTTGACATAATGAATAGTGGTCATTGCTAATCAGAGGTTGTACATTTTTTTTCATTGAAAATTTTACTTGTTGGCAAGGCCCACCACCCATGTAGGCAAGGTGATAATAGGGGGTAATAATTCAGCCCCCTAGAGGTAAAGGGGCCTGTTAATTTAGTAGTATGGGGCCCCAGGATTGTAACTGTGTTGCAACTCCAATAGGGGAGCTCAAAACCATATAGGTTGAAGTCATTCTGAAGGATAAAGGCTTGGTGATGCCTATTGGTGGTCCTGGATAGTGACATAACTAAAAGTTTCTGGGCCCCACAGCAAAATCTTTGAGGCCCATTAAACTTTGGGAATAGGATCAGTATGCCCTTATGCTTAAATATCAGCTCCTTTAAAGCAGTGATTGGCCCTGGGGCCCAAATTAGTGGAAACTCTACAGATGCGAAGGACCCCAAGGGACTATTGTTTCAGTTACATATAAATGAATAGCAAATCATCTCAGCATCTCCTTCCCAGGGGGCACAACAGCATGGGGTCAAATTTGGCAAGAGGGAAGTGTGTGGGTTGAGGGGGGGAGAAGTTCATATCTTAATCACTCCTTATCACTGTGGCAGCCCCCACACATATACAGTATATACAGTTGGGCAGTGGTGTAGCCTCAAGCAGGGGGCTTTTAACCCTTTGTTCTGCAGCAAACAGAAACTGCTCAGGGGTTAGCAGGTAAATAGGTAGTGATGGATGTAACCGAGTACAATCCTTCCATTCAGAGCTTGCCATCTCCAGGGGGCCTCCCCACCTCCTCTGTGCATGGGGCTGTATACTGAAAATAAACAGCAGCCTTGTGGGTAATGAGGGGGGAAACTCTATCCCCCCAGCCCAACACAGGAGCTTGCACACCCTTTAGCAGCCAGTGGAAAAAAGCCACAGGGGCCTGGAGAGACAGGCATGCTACAATGTCTACTCAGCGCTGTTACTCCCAGCATTACGGATCTAGAGCTTGGAAATGTTCTGCTTAGGGGGTCTTGAACTTTGGAAAAGGCAACTATAAACAAAATGGTATAAAAATACAGCAGTGTGCTTGGAGCATTGTAGGTAAGTAAAGGGAAAGAAAAAGAAATGCATTTAAAAAAAATCTAACTTAAAGTTACTGAGCCCATTGACAACACCAATGACTGAGCCAATGTATTAGCAAGGCATATTCTGACAGCTAATGACCTGTCCTGTACCCCTGGATCAATGGCACGTGGACAGCAATTCAATACAATAATCTGACAATATTTAACTTACAAAGCAGGCCCTATGTTATATACAGTCCCAACATTGATTCATTATGACCTTAATTGGGTTTTTCCCATAGACGTATGGTGGGACCAGCCAACAATAAAGTTTGTACGGGGGCTTGTATTTCACCAACAGCTGGGCAGCCATAGACCCCCAGGCTATTAAAGGTAGGGGACTTAAACTTAATTACTGATGGAAGAGGATTGACCAATGAGAATCCTGCTTGCCAGGACTATGTGGTCAAATTAAATGTACGGTATGGTGCCAAAGTTTGCAGCTGGTGTTCCCTGTACACATAAATGGCACATAAGATAGAAGGTTTTCCAGGAGGTCCAAGTGCTGCCCACCATCCACCCCGGAATGCAATTTGCATTATCAGCATATGGAGACCCTTAGGAGCTTGGTTTATTGCAAAGTGGTTCCTACTACAGGTTTACTATGCCTGTGTATGTGGGTTTGTTGGACATATGGCTGGAATGCCCAGAAGTCCAGGCTGATAAGAGGGGAAAAAGCACTCTCTAATAATCAATGAGATACTGGAACTAGCAGGGACATCTGTCTGTCTAACAATTAATGGCCTAACAGACTAACAGCACTGTACCACTTTGGTGACCGACAAGTATTTGCTGTATGCAGGTATTTCCATACAACACAGCGGTGTAGCTAGATATTACTGGGCCCTTACAGAAAATGTTTTTTCAAGATCATAAATCTCTAGAGGTTGACCTGGTTTACAAATAATTATTGAGATTTTATATGAATAAGGGCCTCATGGGGCCCCTATACCTCCTGGGCCTCCCTACAGCCGCAAAGTCTGCTTCCTCTGTTGTTACGCCCATGATACAACCCCATCATCTAAAGTCAGGATAATGGATAGAAATCTATGGAGGAAGGGCAGCTCTCTAGCTACTGGTACCATCTTGCCATACAGAGTTAGTGAGCAAGTTGGATCAGGGCAGGACTTTAAGCCCAGGGTGAGGTTAGCACTCCCCAAGTCTGGTCTAGCCCCTTCCATTTCCACCATGCCTACATTTAACAACATTCTATTTTTCTGTCAATAGAGCAATTTATTTTGCCAATCAACGCGTTCCTCTCACACTCAGTAAGAGCTGGAGATACCCTGCCTGGGGGCGTTATGCCTTGTACACCCAGCCCCGGTTATTGTTATTGTTAATGAGATAATTGCAACAATAGTATCATGCTACTGACAGTACAATATTATCATGCTACTGACAAATCCAAATACACTGGTGAACCGAATTTATTTTGGAGTCCAGGTTTGGCACCGTTAGGCCCAGGGCCGGACTGGGAGTAAAAAGCAGCCTGGGCAAAAAAATCAAAGCAGCCCACATGTAAACACCCAACGGTCTTTCAATCATCCACTCTTATGGGTAAAACTGCAAAAAAATATGTGCATAAAGAGCTGCCTTTCTCACTTACTGTAAGTGTAATTAAAGTGATACTGACACTAAAAAAACTACTTTTTAAAATATGAATGTACATTAAAAGTTACCTATAGGTCAGCTGAGGGGTTTGTTTATCTAAATTATTGTTAGTTGAAGTTCCTAAACCTGACTGTTTTGCCAACCTGACTGTCCCATCTCAGCCTGTCAGTTAAAGTTTCTAATGCTAACGGACTCCTGCTGCACAAATATGGCAGCCCCCTCATACAGGAACATGGGGCATTAGACAGGTAATGTAAAAGCCTCAGGCAAATACTTTATGGCAAAGTTATAAGTAGCTTTCAAAGGCAATATTATGATAGATGTAAAAGAGTTTAATTTCTGGTGTCGGTATCTCTTAGTTTAATGTAAAATATGTTAAGATTCTCCAGCCTTGTGGGGGTACATTATCCCTTATAATACATGAGTGATACTCAGAGTTCTCTGTATAACTTAGCCTGAAGCCTTGTGCCTTTATATGGTCACAGAACAACCCCTCAGTGACTTCTAATATCCTTATCATTTACAGTAGGGGGTACATTATTCCTTATAATACATGAGTGATACTCAGAGTTCCCTGTATAACTCAGCCTGCAGCCTTGTGTCTTTATATGGTCACAGAACAACCCCTCAGTGACTTCTAATATCCTTATCATTTACAGTAGGAGGTACATTATCCCTTATAATACATGAGTGATACTCAGAGTTCCCTGTATAACTCAGCCTGCAGCCTTGTGTCTTTATATGGTCACAGAACAACCCCTCAGTGACTTCTAATATCCTTATCATTTACAGTAGGAGGTACATTATCCCTTATAATACATGAGTGATACTCAGAGTTCCCTGTATAACTCAGCCTGCAGCCTTGTGCCTTTATATGGTCACAGAACAACCCCTCAGTGACTTCTAATATCCTTATCATTTACAGTAGGAGGTACATTATCCCTTATAATCTGCAGGAAGGCCGGCTTCCATCACAAGATACAGTTGTCAATAACAAAACATTATTTTTGGAATGCTGTGGACAGTTGTACATTCTCTTGCACATGCTATATTTTCACATCTAGTAAGGATTCCGACACATAACACTGACTTCGTTATCTCTTTTAATTTATTTATTTATTTATTTTTAAATATTTTTAAAAGTTATAAATTTATATATGTATTGAAAAAAAAAAACAAGTGATGTATTTCCAATACACAGGAAAAAGGTTTTTCATTTATAATCACATTTCATTGTTTCATAAACTAAAATTTGACTAAACCAACTGTACTACTATATTGTATTATACTAAAGTATGGTATGCACCATGTATTCAATTACTGCCATTTTAGCACAATCTATGTTATCTTGGCTGGAAATCTGATACATTCTGGTATAATTATTGTGATGTGAGTTGAAAAGAGGGACAAGGACCTTAAACAGCTTGGAAATTAAATCTTTCTCCGTCAGCCAAAAGTTACCAATCTTCATAGCTCGCTCGTCTGTGTCCCCTTGCTTGCCATAGTTTTTCAGCATACTGCAGCTCTTCCGCCCGAGCCCAGGTTGTCTTAAGATTCTTCAATAAATCAAATGTGGAATGCGGTCCTAGGCCGAGCTGTCGGGCAACGCGGCCGTGGGATATGAAGGGCCCGGGAAAGAGTTGCATACTTACAAGAAGGCAAAGGTGAAAAATGTCTCTTTTAATTTATTGTCTTTCTATCCCTAACTTGATAGAAAGACAGGGGACGAGCATCACACTGACCATGAAGGGGGTGTGTCAATGGACCCTAGCAACCGGATTGGCTAAGATGCAAATTGAAGCATCTCCTCCCTCCGACGTGTTTTGCTTCAGAGCTTGATAAACTACTAGAGCAACTTCAGGGAGGCGTTTCTAAACGCAGGCTCCGCCCTCCGACGTGAGCCAATCACTTGTTTTGCTTCTGAGCTCGGTAAACTTGAGCAATTTCAGCGAAGCGTTTCTAAACGCAGGCTCCGCACTCCGACGTAAGCCAATCACGAATATTTTGCTTCTGGGCTTGGTAAACTACTACAGCAACTTTAGGGAGGCATTTCTAAACGCAGGCTCTGCCCTCCGACGTAAAACCAATCACGAATAGTTTGCTTCTGAGCTTGGTAAACTACTAGAGCAACTTCAGGGAGGCGTTTCTAAACGCAGGTTCCGCCCTCCGACCTAAGCCAATCAGCGCTGCTCGCTTTCGATTGGTTTTCCACATTCTCATCCATTTCTGTGAGGGCAAACACTGCTCCCGAAGATCCGTTTACAAAACACCGACGTCACGGCGCTGACTCCTCCCGCTCGGAGCGTTTATTTGTCGGATCCTCTGCCTATCATTGTGACGCTCGCAACCCTTTCCTCTGCAGAGGAAAAAAAAAAAAGTACTTTCAAGATGGCGGACGCTGAGATAACAATGGCAAGCGGGCGGCGGCAGAGGCGTTAGGGGCTGCTTCCAATTAGGGTCAGGAGCAAGCGGCCCACTTCAATAAAATATAAAGCGGCCCCTCGGGCATTTGCCCGACCCGACAGATTGCCAGTCCGGGCCTGGTTAGGCCTTATATTGGCCATGCATATGGCAATGATGCAGGAGTTTTAAATCAAATCAGCTACTGACCAATCAGCTTCCAGTATGGCTCTATCAGGTAGGAGATTACTCTCTCCTTCTGCCCCTGGTGCAAGGTGGCACACACACACATATACACCTAACAACCCAACACACATATAAACCCAACACACATATACACTCAACAACCCAACACACATATAAACCCAACAACCCAACACACATATAAACCCAACAACCCAACACACATATACACCCAACAACTCAAAGTGGATTCCCACCACTGAAGCTGGCAGTAGCACAGATGACAGAGAGAGCTTCCTTTGCTCGCCACCTGTGTTTATGCTGTAAACTGAGGAAGACAGAGGTCCACTTCCTGCAGGACTTCCTTGGCTTCTTACTGCTGCTGTGACTAATGGTTTTATTGTTCAACATATGGCAAAGGTGCTTAGCTTTCTTTCTCAGCATATTCCAGTGCCGTAAGGAAACTGAAAGCTAACAATTTAAATGGGCTTTGGTTCTAGAAAGATATTATAAGGGATAATGTACCCCCTACTGTAAATGATAAGGATATTAGAAGTCACCGAGGGGTTCTGTGACCATATAAAGGCACAAGGCTGCAGGCTGAGTTATACAGGGAGCTCTGAGTATCACTCATGTATTATAAGGGATAATGTACCCCCTACTGTAAATGATAAGGATATTAGAAGTCACTGAGGGGTTCTGTGACCATATAAAGGCACAAGGCTACAGGCTGAGTTATACAGGGAGCTCTGAGTATCACTCATGTATTATAAGGGATATTGTACCCCCTACTGTAAATGATAAAGATATTAGAA
Source organism: Xenopus petersii (assembly GCA_038501925.1). Taxonomy (NCBI): domain Eukaryota; kingdom Metazoa; phylum Chordata; class Amphibia; order Anura; family Pipidae; genus Xenopus; species Xenopus petersii. The sequence goes on from CM076679.1 coordinate 13,009,232, forward strand.
GTCGCTGAAGAGTTCTGTGACCATATAAAGGCACAAGGCTGCAGGCTGAAATATAGATATATTAGGTTCTACAGGACTGGAGCAGAGTTAAGTATGAGACAGAGAAGTGACAAGCACTATGACAGATTCTGCCTGGGAAGCACATTTATCCCTAAACAAAAAAAGGGCACAGGGCCAAATGCAAAATAACGTTTAACCTACAGCCGACCAGCTGTTGTTGAAATAGAACTCCCAGCATCACTATACAGCCAAAGAGCTGTAGAGTAGAACAATATGGACATATTTTTCATTTAAAAGTCCCAATGCCTGATTTCCTACAACATTCCCGTTAGATACTGGTACTAGGCTGACTGTCATGCAAGACCATGTCCAAGGATTCTCAGAGACTGATAAGATACGTTTACTAAACATGTCTGGGTTGTATCTATCTCTTGCATGAGGGCTAAGGCTAAGGCCACACTAGGCGTCTATGGGGAATCGCGGCGTAAAAACACACGCGGCGATCTTTTTTCTATTGTCGCTCGAAATCGCCTAGCGAGGCAATTTCGAGCGACAGTAGAAAAAAGATCGCCGCGTGTGTTTTTACGCTGGCGATTTTTCGCGATTCCCCATAGACGCCAGCGCAAAAGTTTCCCCAGCGATTGCGGATTAAAAGTCGCGGCGAAAAGTCGCGGCTAGTCAAATCGCGGCGCTATCGCCTAGTGTGGCCCTAGCCTAACAGTTCATATTGTTACTGAAGTCACATTATGCATTTATCTCCCTACTGCTACTAATGTCCCTTATCTTCCCTCTTCTGCATTGTACTAGATAAATACAAAGGCCTAGGGCTTATTATGGCTGAACAGGTCTGATCATAACCAGAAAATGTGTCCATACACAGCAGATACTGACTGCCCATTCAGCCCCTCTTAACAAATTTGCAGTCAAACCCAGTAGAGTAACTGCATGTTCTTGGGGGTGCCAAATAAGTACTGTGATTGGCCATTTGGTAGCCCCTATGTGGATTGTCAACCTACATCAAGGCTCTGATTGGCAGTGTTCCTGGTTTTTATACAACCAAAACTTGCCTCCACTAGGGCCTGCTTTGAGGCCACTGTTGAGGGACAGTTAGTTACTATGTTGAATGTTTGGGGGGCCTGATAATAAAATAAAGATGCAATGCATAGATGAAAGTTGAGGATGAGGACAAATATAGTTGAACCTCCCCTTTCTAGAGTGTTAGACCAGCCCTATACAACTTGGATTTTATTAAAATGCTACACAATATAGACCTTGGCCAAGTTCTATGTTGTAAGCCCTGCACAGCCTATGTTTTTGTCCCTTTGTTTGCACCGACCAGGTTGCCCAAGGCAAAGCGTACAGGACAATGAGGACAATGTAACTTTAGTCGCCCAGGTTCATTTAGTGTTCAACAGATGTGTTCATTGATTTGTGCAAACTAATCAATCAGGTTAACAGAGAAGCTGTGACAAGTGACTGTGGGGTTTAGTTGCAGGGTATGGTCATTTGTCATTAGTGACACCAGAGGTGGGTGCAATGTGATCCCGGTCATTGAAGAATATGGATGAGACCATAAATCTGCTGATGCCTAGGTTGCTTTCCCACCTAGAGTTACTTTGTAGCCTCAACAGTCTCTACTCTTGCTATGCTTCTCATAGATATTGGGCCTATTAATTCTGTTGTGTTTTGACCCTGGCATGTGCCTTCCTCAGGCTCAGATGGCCTAAAACCAGAGGGTCTTCCATTGGGCCCCAGCCTAGGCGCATTCTCAACTGCCTATTCTTATTTCATCTGTGCACCTATATAACAAGATAAACCATTTGGCACTATGTATATGTTATTGCTGGGAGAATGAGAACAGGTTGGTCCCAGGTTCTCTAGTCAGCCCTAAATAACCCAGGCCGACACTGGCCTTCCCTTATTTACTGGCTCTTTAAGTGGCACTGCCAGATTTTCAGAGCGTAAGGAAACAGTCAGATATGCCTGTTCTTTTACTAATGATAAGGTCTGAATGACGGAACGAGGGGCCATATGGAGATCTTACCATAGGCTGACTAGAACACTGTCCATCCTTCACGGGACTCTTTTCAGTATGGTTGAACACAAGCGTCCATAACTGGCTCCCTTTCTATAGTAAGTGTATTTAAGGGAACATGTAGAGCTCACTTGCTAAAACAATGGCACCACTGTTTTTTCAGTATGACAGCTTCCACTCAGATGAGTAACTTACACTTAGTCAATGACTCAACATCATATTCCCGCAGTCAACAAATGATGTTATTTGGAGAATCCCTAGTAGGACTGCATAGTTTTTACTGTTGTTGCCATTTATCTGCGACTCAATGAAGGAGCAATTCATGCATAGCATATGGGGAAATATGCGGGTGAATTCACAAGGGTGTGAGTCATTATTATTCAGAAAGAATCAAGATACAAAAGGTCTTCTACAAAGTTATTTCCACCACATCCGACCCCGCCCCAGTATCTGCTGACTGAGCTGCAAGAACAGTTAAGGTCCCAGGGTCAATTGTGAATTGTGGAGATTGAGTTAAAAGGCTGCTATGGTCCACTTGAATTTCTCAGCCTCCCAATACTTTGCTGTCCTGGAGATAAAACTGACAAGCCCAAGAGCAAATAGTTAATGTCATGTGTTGTCACATGTTGCTTCACCAGGAACAGGAAGGCAGGTGCAAGCAGTCACATGTTTATGAGGAGCAGATAGAATGACGGAGGTGGAGGACAGCCATTCATGGAGGATGCCTTGCAACACTGGAGTCCTGGGATTGATTCTAACCAGGGAGCTATCTCCAAAGAGTTTGTATGTTCTCCTAGTGTTTCTGGTGGTTTCCTCCAACACTCTAGATGCGTTTATGGGCTCCTGATGAAATCAACTATAGTGTGTATGTGATAAGGTCCTTAGATTGTAATTTCCACTGGGGTTGTACTCATATATAAGGACAATGATAATGACAGTTCTAGAATCCATGCCCCGGTAGAATTCCACACAATGGCCAGATATTTGAGTAAATCAGCAGCTAAAAGACACATGGGACCATAGTCTGGGCTTGGAACCAGTTGTGCCACAGAGAAAGGAGCAAGAGGGAGAGCGGCATCATTATGAGCACAGTACAAACTGTTGGCCTTTACCAACAAGGGAGCCTTTCACCCAATCAGGCAGTTGTTTATCCTCCCTGGAACATTTTCAACTTTTCAGGCGAATGCACAAAGAGACTTGGCCGTGCACACTGAGCCAGGGGGAAACTGGGTTTTTATTGTGTGCGTCTGTGAGAAAGAACATTCGTTTATTTTTCAAGGCAGAAAAGGTTTTGAGAGTTGAAGCAACGTCCTTGGGCCACAGGCGCTGATTCAGCATCGACTAATGAGACAATGATTATTCAGGTGCCTTATTAAAGCAGTGGCAATCTGTTCATGGGACGGACGTCTGTAAAGCTGTAACAGGGACACTTACACTTTAAATGGAAGGTGTCAGACTTGACCCCCACCCATCAGCTGCTGATGAATATAACCAGTTCACGGTGTTGTCTAACAGCTGTCTGTCTGTAAGCTTGATGTCCACACTTTTAAATAGACTGAGTTACCAAAACCAATGCTGGATACAGTGAGCAGATAGTGGACAGACAATTAACCCCACCAGTGTACCCAGGCCAGAATGTTCAGCCAAGACCAATGGAACAGTTCCTTTATGGAAATGGGAAACTAAAACCTTTAAAAAAGGTATGCACATTTGCTTCTATGCAAACTACAGGTATGACCAATGTGCAGCAATGATCAACAGCTCCCTTAACCCAAGCAGAAATAATGAATGAATAAATAAAAGAATAAATTACAGTAGTTAATGCTTCCAGGCAAAACAAGGCAAACACTATATGACAAATTGCTTACCAACTACAAATTGCACTGCTAATGGACCTGGCTGGAAGTTCTCAGAACCTCAGACTGCCCATCCAAGTTCTACATCTAGACCAGGGGTCTCCTTTCAAATGTAAAAAGTGTTGGAGATCAACATAAGCATCCTTAAAGTTCCTAGGGTGCCAAATATGGGCCATGATTGGGTTTTGGGAGCCCTATGTACTGGCAGCCTACAGGAGGCTCTGTTTGGCAGTACACATAGTTTTATGCAACTAAAGCGTGCCTTCAAGCCAGGGATTTGAGGAAACTGTATTTGTACTACAAAGACTTTAAAAATAAAGACACCAGGCTGAGTAGTGGCTCTAGGACCATATTGGTGGGATGCTAAGGGGGTCAAGTTTTATCCATAATAGCACTATGTGTACAGTACAAAAGAAAGAGTAAGTGGCCAAGCATGGTTAGATAGTTTTGCAAAAAGTTCTTTAGAATCTGGAACCAGTGGACCAATCATTTATACAGATTAGTTCAGACAGCTAAGCTTAAGGGTAAGGGCACATGGGCAGATTCAGGGAGATTGGTCACCAAATCTATATAGGCTTCAACAAACTTTGACTGGTGTCATTAATCATCTACACACTGAATGATTTGCAGCCAACAACCTAACTACTGGAGTAATACTGGCTTTGTTCAGGGTGCAGGGTATTGGCTTCCCAATCAGATCACTGACAATTGACTGGGGTTCGAGAAGGGGTGTCGTAAGATGCCATGTAAGATGTCGTGGCTGCCGTAAGATGCCATAGAAAGTCACTATTTAGTGGGCTGGTGGGGAGCAGATTGGGCCACTGTGAACTTGGAATGCCAGTGCCTGTTTTGACTCCCAGTCCAGATCTGGTTTCCACCTACCAAATCTTACTTGCACCACATGGAGGTTTTCCTAACTTTGATGCTGGCGAAGGGGGAAGCGGTAAAAGCAGGGAAGGGGGAGTCCTTCCTGAAGCCGTTTGGAGCTAAATATCTATTTGTAGTCTTGGATATCCCTACAACTACTATAGGTGGGTGACTCAATTATATGTCATAGCTTATGTTAAAGTCCAAAGACCTCTGGCTTAGATGTCAGTTAGGCCTCTTGCAAACTAAACATCAAGTTGCATAAAGAACTCTTAAACCTGAAATGAAATATAAAATCTTTCTTGTATATGCAATTCTGAGAGCCCCCAGTCATTCAACCAGCAACCTCAGATATACATGTTTCACCTGGATCATACCACAATTGCAAGTCGAATATGGAATTTCAGGCTTTGGTACTAACTTGACCCTGGCTAGACCAAGTGAACACACCAGCCCAGCACCATATCTAATGGGAATGACACAGTGGACTAACCTACATGGCTCTAAATGATTTTCAGGCAATGCTTAGAGGCCGTGTCCAAGGCTTCAAAGGCTTGGAAACTCTGTGTAAGAGCTTGAGACGGGAGGCCAACCATTCCTCAAAGCTCGAGCAGCAAATTCCCCGTCTCTGATCTAAATGTCAGGTTTTTACAAGACGCCCGGACACTTTAACAAGCCAGTGATTAAATGTGTAAAGCAGACCGAACAATTTACAAGTCCTGTTAGAAATTTAAAAAGAGGAAGCAAATATGAAAGTCTACAAAAATGGAGATTTATGCAAAGCACCAGAGACATCTGTTAAGTTCAACATCAACCTGAAAACACTAATATTTCATACTCTGGGCCCCTTTGGGGGCTTTGAGCAACACATTTTTAAACACTTATTCTATATATAATGCCCCAGAACCCATGGCAGGATACATGTAGTTTTAGTTTAATGGATAATAATCTCAGAAGAGTTATGTATGTAGGAGGCCTAAGATTTGGGGTGAACCAACCACAATGAAGGGAGTCTATGGCTAACACATGGCCAAAGAAATTAATTCGGGCCTCTGGTCCTCTGTCACATGGTCCATAGTCCGTGGTCCATGATTATTGGAGGAGGACAGTCATCAGAGAACCCTTAATGTATTAGAACTGGGTCCAATGACATGGCCAAGGTTGATGTTGCCTTCTCTAGTGATGTAAATAGCTTTGATAGGTAATAAATCATCAGATGGTTTGTTACAGTGCTCTCCTTCAAACAGTCAGCAAACCAATGAGGGTCACAAACTGATCTGATTGGTTAGTTAACCAGATGTGCTAAAAGGAAACATAACTGCTTCCCCATTACTGCATATTCAGCCCTCTCCCAAAATGGAAAATAATTTCCTTAGAAGAAAGTTTACTGGGAGGCTGCACAAGAATGGTGTCCAACATGGAGCCCCTGACATCTGGGCCCACCGGGAGTATTCCTGGTATAACAGAGAGCCAGTAAAACACTGCCCAGACCCTACTAGGAGTTTACATGTTCTCTCAGACTCTTGGTGTGTTTCCTCTGAATACTCCACTTTCCTCCCAATCTCCAAAAACATACAGGTTAATTGGCTGCTGATACAGTAGAAGTGATATGAGCATTCTTGCCCCTTAACAGGTCATGTCAAAAACCCACATCCCACCAGGTGCTTGCTCCCAGAATCCCTAGGGAACTGAGAGCTGTGGGGGAGGTTACATTATGGAATCAGATAGTCTCATTAAGAACTTCTGATTAAATCCTTGGCCAACAAGTTTTGCCCTTTATCAGTTGCAGACACTGGGGATGGTTCTAGTGAGACGGTGGGAGGCCTCCCTGAAGCCTGTAACCTTATCAGATCTTACAAGCCCCCTGGCTCCTGTTCTTTCTGCATGTTAAACGGACTCATGAAGAAACAGAAACAGCTGCACATGTACCCCCCCAAGGGAAGCCCCCCTGTTGGACCCTTTTGATCCTAGTGAAGGTTAATTCCCTAGTATTAACCATGTAGGAAGAGGTCAACTGCATGGAATTAGGCAAGAGTGAGAGCAGCTGCACGAGCCATGACTTACGTATTTAAAGGGATTAGGGTATTTGTGTTTATAATGCGTCTGGCATTGCCCTTTATTCTTATGTAAATCTCATTAAAGGGCTCTAGCAGCCCCCACGCCTTTGGAAGCAGAGCAAGCCTATAAGCAGACATGCCCCCTAATAAGCTGATGGGTGGGGGTAAAATAATTTTTCCCCACTGAATTACTGACGTTTTTATTGGTCAGGCTTGATCGTGTAGAATGGACTTCAATTCTCCAATGTGCTGGAGCTGTAGTTCTACAACATCAGGGATGGATTAGCAGTGATTATTAAGACAGAATGGGTCTTAAGTGGGTTTGGGGGGCTTAGTGGGTTTCATCATCTGCAATACAAAAACTAATTAAAGGGGAAGTTAAAACTTCCCTGAAAGTTTAGTGATACTATGAATATCCCTAAAAAGATACCTTTAAAAAACAATCCTATTTTTACACTAACACCTTATGTTAGTATTCCCTCATTAGCACCTGTCTAGCACATTGTACTAAGCAAGTGGTCTCAGCTGTTTTAAACACAATTGCAGCAATTTTGCACATTGTTTTGAAGTCCCAGAGCTTGTTGGGCAATGGCTACTTTGGGCACTTTAATCACTGAATTTTTAGGAAAAACTCTAAAAAGCCCAACCCCCCCCCCCATAGACATAAGCTTTTAAAACACAAGGTGCTTAAAGTGTCCAAAATACTCCAGAACCTCTGCACCCCAAAATGCCAATGCTCCCCAGTCTTTCCCCATATACAAGCAATTAATTTCTGCACCCTTGCACCAATCCCTGACCCCGAGAACCACAAGCACCAGATCAGCTTCTTGCATTCATGATCCTTTCTGGTGATCAGTGGCAGCAAGTAGGATTGCTGCCTCACCCCTTTAATAATGGACCACAAATTGAATCCACGTCCTGCCTAGTTAATTAACCCTCGATATTCGACTAGGAATTGAAATCCTTCGACTTCGAATATCGAAGTCGAAGGATTTAGGGCAAATTCTGCGATCGTGCGATCGAAGGATTATTCCTTAGATTGAACGATAAAATCCTTCTAATCGAACGATTCAAAGGATTTTAATCCAACGATCGAAGGAATATCCTTCAATCAAAAAAACTTAGGAAAGCCTATGGGGAAGGTCCCCATAGGCTAACATTGACTTCGGTAGCTTTTAGCTGCCGAACTTGGGGGTCGAAGTTTTTTTTAAAGAGACAGTACTTCGACTATCGAATGGTCGAATAGTCTAATGATTTTTAGTTCGAATCCTTCGATTCGAAGTCGTTGTCGTAGTCGAAGTAGCCCATTCGATGGTCGAAGTAGCCCAAAAAATACTTCGAAATTCGAAGTTTTTTTACTTCGAATCCTTCACTCGAATTTAGTGAATCAGCCCCTTAAGTTACACACACTCAAGTAAAAACCACTAGTTTGTCCATTGGGTTAAGTATTCACTAGGTAATTAAATTATAAAGTGCTGTGCAATAAGTTATAAAGTGCTGTGCAATAATTAATTGGATTTAAAAAAAACAAATTAAGGAATTAAGGAACCCAATATTGATCTTTGTTACAATAGAACCATAAGTAAATAAAAAAACGGTGGTCCCTTAACAGAGATTTATACCCTCCTTAATTGATCTTGTAGAAATATAATTTTAAAATTAATTAATTAAAGTGCTACCCCAATTGGTGACTATTAATTCTTAACAGTTGATTGATTAGTTACTATAATACTAAATAGTAATACATTTACATTTAAATTCAAATTGTTACTTCAATCGGAGAAATGAATTCATAAATTGTAAAGTGCTAGAGAGTGCTGTATTAAATAGTACTTGTGCGTAGGCAAATGAGGATTAAATTAATTAAATTAAATAGACTGCCAATTCATCAGATAAAAACTAAAATCAATGCTCAAATTCGTGAAAAAAGGAGGAAAATTAAATAAGAGGAGGTGGAGTTGTGAATTCAATATGTGACTGGTATTAAAGGGGTGAGGTGGCAACCCTAGCAGTGAGACTTTCCCTTGGACGGCTAGGCTGGAAGCACAGGGGTTAATTCTGTGTGTGCAGGAGGCTTCCCCAAATAAAATCCTGCCTGCTGAGGCTGCTGACAATGGCAACATTTTGTGGCACACGCAAATTCTAGGAAAAAGCATGGGGGAGCAAATCATACCTCCCAACATTCCAAAGTAGAATATTAGGACGTTAAATTATCCCTTCGCTGGACATCATCTTGCCTTACCATACACTCTGCCTTTAAAGGGCCATACACACTACAAGTACAACCTTTCCCACGACCATTGGCCATACAAAAGACACTCTACTAACATTAACAGCTGAATAGTCAATTATGCAGGTAAAAGCAAAAAGAACTCTTATGCTTCAGCATTAAAGTTACAATGTTCGGGCACCTTCCGAAATATTCAATCCTGCCCGATAGATGAAACAACACATTTCCAAGGCTTTTTACTGATATCGTTCACCTTGTCTCCCACCGCACACACTCACAGATTATCCTACAAAAGATCTTTCGCCCAATAATATTGGTTCGTCTATGGCCAACTTTACACTTACAAGTAGGGTTGCCACCTTTTCTGGAAAAAAAATACTGGCCTTCCTATATATTTATCTTTTTCCCCTATTAATAACATTGGGATCAACCATCATTTTTACTGGCCAGGCCGGTAATATAAAGGCCAGGTGGCAACCCTACAAGGAGAAGATAGAAAACTTTAAGGTGCAATGGAGTTTCTGTACACACTGACTGTATAGGAAGGGGTGTGTTACCCCAATTAGCATCCCCCCAAAGTCACTTCTTGGAATGGATTATGGGTGATCTTACAATACACAATGCCCGCTCTTCATCATCCTCCTCATCATCCAGACACTTTGCTTCCAGCAGGACTTCCTATAATCACCACTTTGAGCTGCTAAATGCCAATTCCAAGGATACTGGAAGCAGGAAAAGTTTTCAGGGGACCAAGGCAATTATCTCAGATTGAAAAGGTCAGGCTAAGGAGCCAAATGTTGTGGTAATTAGAATAATTATATGTGTTCTGGGAGGAGAAGGTTTACAAAAAAAAAGAGGAATCCAATTAATAGGAAGACAAGCAAATTGGCTGTTGTCACTGCCAGCTTCATGGCACTTGATGACTTAGAAAACATCTTACCCATATAGATCAGTACCAATCTTACTAGGCCTAGCAAGGCCAATTGCCCCTCCATAATATTGGGCTTTGCACCACATTCAAACACAGGGCTAGGTGCAACAAGTGGTGCTAGTGCCAGGGCCACCACTGGAAATCATAGGGTCACATATTACATACTACAAAGTTAGCAGGTCCATTAAACCATTGGTCACCTGGGCCCCTGGGTAAAGGGTCCTACAACAAGTAGAATTGGTCCCCAAAAGGGAAAATAGCATGGCAGACGGTGCCCCTCTTTTTCCCTTTGCACCTTGCCCTAATTTAATTACCCCCTAGAGAGCTGTAGTCACACAACATTTTGGTGGTGTAAAACAAACTATGGAAGGTATATGTCCCCTACCATTATTATGTACCTATGCAAAAAGTTTTGGACTGGCTAGAGGTGGATGATGGGAGCTGCACTTGAGCATCAGGCACAGGACAGGAGTTGCCAACCATTTGCTAAACAGTCAAATATATCTTCTGCTTCCCTGAGGATGAACCAAATGTTAATTTACAAATTACTGTTTCTTCTTCAGTAAACTGCAGACGAAACTGGAGACGTCTTTAAAGCAAGTTAAGGAAGAGCCAAAATGGTTTCAAGGTGTGTGCGTCAGCCCTGGTATTTGTAACTCTCTAAGTGCCGGTACAGCAACCTGAGAATCCATAGCTTTAGGATGGTCTCTACCTCCACAGCTTTAGGATGGCCTCCACCACTCACAGGGGGAATCGCGCTGTTCATAACCTTTTTAATTGTCCATCGCTTGCCACTGAAAATAATGGGAAATGCTCTGCCTATGGTTCTCCCTGACAGCACCCACGGTGGCAATGATAAGGCCACATACCATGACCATTGGTGGTACTCTTAGCCTACCAACCATCTTGTATAAACTTACTAACCCCCCTTCCTACCTAAGACTGTTGCTGTTTGGAGGCAACTCAGAGCTGATCATGGACTTGGTTGGGCTCATTATGGTTTAATGGCCAGAAGATGCACCTGTGCCAGAACAAAGGGCATGACAGAAATATTTGTCTTATACCAGAGAATGGGCTTGGGGAACATTTAATTATAGTTATAGTAGAACTTGATTTGGAGACCACAGGAGATGGATACAGGGACATCTGTTTCTTGACCCCTTGGAAATATGAGCAGTGTCCCAGGTCCTCCAGTCCATAAAATAGTTACTATATCTACTACAGTGATGTCAAAAATATACCCCCTACCGCTGTTGTAAACTACAACTCCCCAAATACTTAAACCAGCCCTAATTTTTGGAGAGCTTGACATCTCTAACAGATGGTCTCAATTAGAAACAATATGGTGGCGGCTCTTTGCCTTTTCTGAACTACTGGCATCAGAACTAACCTATGGCATGGTGCAGGGTCTTTAAAATAAGGCCTATCCAGAGCAGTGACACCAGGAACATATCTGTGAACAGAGTACTAAGGACCATGAATGAAGGACCAGAGGACATCAGCATCAACCTTTGGCTTTCTGTGGGATGGTGGAAGATACAGAATAGCAATATCTTCTACAACAATGATCCCTAAATGGTGGTGGCCCCTTTAGCAGGACCCAGAGCTGTGGATGTGGGGTCCAGTATCACAGCCAATTCAGATTTGATAGAAATGCCTGTTGCTTCTCTTTTTCTGGTTCTGGTTCTTGTACAGCATTCAGTTATAGCGTGGAAGTGACGGCCACAAGAAGGAGAAGTGGGGGACAACCCAGAGACAAGGGACGTCACTGTCAAGGGGGGTAATGAATTCTCTGACATGCGTGGGGAACAAAGGGAAGGCCATGAACATGTTCCTAACTGGAACCAGACTAATGGTGAGACCTCATTGGAAGAGATCCGATTCACAGTGTCAGCTCTGACTGTCACCCCTCCCCATCCCCTTGTGCTTCCATCACTAATGCAGCTAAGTGATTTCATCTTACACCTCAGTGGGGGGCAGCCTGTTACCAATCAGCAGTTCTCCAGGGGAGAAGGGGCTTGCAGCAACAGTAACAATGTCCTACACCAATCCCTTTCTCTATAATGCTTTAACCCTATATATACAGATACGTTAGGCACTGACTAACCTACAGAAAGGTGCCCCTGTCCTCATTACGGCAAATGAACGCAGTCCTGACTTTGCGACTACTGGCACCAAGGACGGTCACAGGGATAAGAGAAAAGCACTAGGGAATAGCAGAGGATTTTGTTCCACCTTCACCTGCTAGGCTTGGGAAAATTTGACCCGTTTCGTCAAAAATTCGCCGCCGCCAAAATGTCGACAACGCCCATTAAAGTCTATGGGTGTCAACATTTTTGACACGTCATTTTTATTTTGATGCACTAAGCTATACTAGTCTATGGGAGTCATTTCCTCCACCAAACAAGGCGAAAAAATTCACCCATCCCTAAATTCTCTGCCCGTAAACCTATATCACATGACCGCGTGACTCTATAGCAGTGATCCCCAACCAGTGGCTCATGAGCAACATGTTACTCACCAACCCCTTGGATGTTGCTACCAGTGGCCTCTAAGCAGATGCTGATTTTTGGATTTGGTTTTGGTTGCATATAAAACAGGTGTATGGACAAACAGAGGCTACTATAGGTTGCCAGTCCTCATAGGGGCTACCACATAGCCAATCACATTCTTTATTTGGCACCCAGGAACTATTTGCATGCTTGTGTTGCTCCCATAAACTCTTTTTACATTTGAATGTGGCTCATGGGTAAAAAAAAGTTGGGGATACAAATATAAATATGATATAACTCTACAAGTGAGCTTTTGTCATGGCCTGGGATGAGGGTTCTGTAATGTGTCTAGAGGCTAATGTAAGATGAAAGGTCCGGGGGCCGGGAGTAGGGTTGCCACCTTTTCTGGAAAAAAATACCTTCCTCTATATTTATCTTTTTCCCTATTAATAACATTGGGATCAAGCATCATTTTTACCGGCCATGCCAGTAAAATACTGGCCAGGTGGCAACCCTAGTCGAGAGGGGCTTTTATGGGGGCCAGTGGGGGGCTTTTCTACATAGGAAAGTGCTCAGCAGCCCCAGGCATGGAAACAAGCTCAAGCACAAACTTATTCTTTCTTTACTTCCCCTTTAACTTAACTTTTAATATGTTATAGAATGGCTTAATTCTAAACAACTTTTCATTTTTATGAAATCATTTTTTTAAAATTATTTGCCTTCCTCTACTGACTATTTTCAGCTTTCAAATGGGGGGGGGGTCACTGACCCCATCTAAAACCCAAATGCTCTGTAAGGATACAAAGGTATTGTTATTGCTATTTTATATTCCTCATCTTTCTATTCAGGTCTCTCCTATTCATATTCCAGTCTCTTATTCAAATCAATGCATGGTTGCAAGGGGAATTGGGACCCTAGAAACCAGACTGCTGAAATTACAAACTGAAGAGCTGCTGAATAAAAAGCTAAATAACTCTAAAACCGTAAGTAATAAAAAATGAAAACCAATTGCAAATTGTGTCACAATATCACTCTAAATCATACTAAAAGTTAACTAAAAGATGACCAACCCCTTTAAATGATCCCTAGCCTGGGGGGCTTTATACAGAACACATGGAAGGCAACACTACACACTGCTCCATAAACCAACAGCAATAATAAAGTGACAGCAATAATAAACATTGCCCCCTGACCCCAGCTCTCTGGCATGGCTCAAAGCACATTGGGGGTTTGCAGATACTCAGGGCAGCACCAAAACAGTCAGACAGTCATAGCACAATGCAGGTTATTTGTATCTCTTATTTGTAAAGCGTCAGCTCCTCGCACAAAGTTAGAATTTGACTCTCTGTGCCCTCCATGGTAAATGAAGGCTCCTACACAAGTGCTTTATCATTGCAGGGCAGCAGGGAATGAACCAGGCGACTTTTATGCATTTGTTTTGTACTAACCTACTACTGAAATATATATATATATCAGTGCCCCACTATACCAACACTGTTTTCTAAAACTGAAAGCAGTATTTTTCCAGCCCTTCCTATTCTGCGTGCTCACTGCTGGTTCTAACTGTCACAACAAAATAATACAAGCCAGCTCTTCTCCGATCAAAGGCCCACAATGTCTTTCGTGCGTCACGCGTTTATCAAGCTGGATTGCGCTGCAATCGTTTCACAGTCACAACCAGCAGTGCAGGGACAGGTGCTGCTTCCAATAGCAGTGACTTTTACAAACAACCATACATTTATTGCACAGAAGTTCATTTGAGTTGCATTTTCTTTCATTAAGGTGGCCATAGATGCGACATCGCCAAACTTGCCGATCTTTCCCCGATACGCCACTAACGCGCATGGCTATATCGGGGGTAATCTGAACCCGAATCGGATTACGATGAGGGCTCCGGCGGGACAGGTCGGGACAAAATCAAACCTGTCCGATCCACCAAACGACCAATTTCTGCCGGACGAAAAATGTCGGGACTCTCCACACATGGTCCGAAAATCGTACGAATCCTCTATTTGTACGATAGGATCTTTGCGTCTATGGCCACCTTTAGACAACATTTGACATCCCATTTAGGCAGTGTTAATGAGGGGGGTCCCTGTTTTCTTCTACTACTTGCACCCCCTCTCTTTTAACTCTTTCCCTGCCCCAATAACCCCCCTGTCGCTGGTAACAACACTTTACTTTGGACAAAGCCACTACAGAATCAGGGTCTGGCAGTAATTGTATTTGTGGAGTATATAGCATATAGGTGGGATGAGACAACCCACAAGCCCAGACCACAAAGGAAACACACACTAGTTATTTACTGGCAGACAATGAATGAATTATGCACACACACACACACAGGCTTTTGTACAGCAGACAGGGGGTCGGACTGGACTCGCTCTCTGTGTTTCTGCCGAGGTCAGTAGCATTTAACCGGCATCAGCAGAACAGATTCAACAACTGCTGCTGACACCTATTAATGGAAACACGAGGGTACGGTGGCAGCAATTCAGTGAATCAATGTGATCAGCAATGCGGCCCATTCATCAGTGTGGAATCCTGTTCTGTGGGTTCTGGTGCACCGCTCATCATATCTGGGTTATTGGTTAAAATAATCGCTCTGTATAATCCCTTTCCCCTTCCTCTAGACTCTAGGTTATTCACAAGATGTTGTGTAGCCACGGGTTGCCCTCATTGCTACACAGCAGCTTGTTTATATAAACTATAGTAGTACTTATCTGTTATTTACTGTGTATCCTGTGCTTGAATGGCTGCCCCCATGGCTACACAGCAGCTTGTTTATATAAACTATAGTAGTACTTATCTGTTATCTACTGATTATCCTGTGCTTGAATGGCTGCCCCCATGGCTACACAGCAGCTTGTTTATATAAACTATAGTAGTACTTATCTGTTATCTACTGTGTATCCTGTGCTTGAATGGCTGCCCCATGGCTACACAGCAGCTTGTTTATATAAACTATAGTAGTACTTATCTGTTATCTACTGTGTATCCTGTGCTTGAATGGCTGCCCCCATGGCTACACAGCAGCTTGTTTATATAAACTATAGTAGTACTTATCTGTTATCTACTGTGTATCCTGTGCTTGAATGGCTGCCCCCATGGCTATGCAGCTTGTTTGTGTTAATGAAGCAAACATACCAGTTTTGCCAGTGCCAGTGCAACACTTCATTATATGTTCATTACTTTTTAATTTTTGTCGTTACTGTCCCTTTAACAGGCCAAAACAATGACAGACATCGAGAGGACGGTATTTGTTTCTTGAAACGGTGGGATCGCTGGACATGCCTGTGGATGAATGTGTGGCCCCTGCAGGGCTCAGCTTGCCCAATTACCCCCCAGTTCATGGTGGAACGTTGCTCTGACAAATTGTGCCAAATGGCTGAACTGGGCCGAATGTTTTCGGAGTGTAACGCTGGCACATCAACCCCGAGTTCTTTCTCAGAAACACCAACAAAGCAAAGCCCCTGGGTCCCGGGAGGAAATACCCGATGATTTGTGAGCTTATCCTAAGGTACACGCCGTATTTTCGTAGACAAGTTTCAAAATACAGTTTGAACCTTAAAGGGGAAGTTCAGCTTTCAATCGACTTTTAATGTGTTGCAGATGGAAATGAATTGAGCGACGCTGCAGTTTTTCCTTCATTCTTTTATTTGGGTTCTGATCCCCCCTCCCCTAATTCCCTCGTTCTGTTCTCTTTCCAAAGTGACTGTTAAAATGCCATCTGCTTGCCCGGATCAGCTATTCATAATCATTTTTTATTGTTTATTTTCCTACTCACACCTTTTGATTTCATCCTTTATTCTCAAGCGTGTTGCTAGCGTCAGTGAGCCTAGAAACCATATGACAGCTTAACTCCTTCATTGCCACAGATGAGAATCTACAGCCCTAAAGGGAAGAATCAGCTCACTATCTTCTTCTTTGGACAGGCAAATCCCCATCAGGGACTCAGCAGGCAATGGGTTAATAACAGGTCACATGATGGGAAAGGCCCTGTGAACGATTTAGTATAGGGCCCCATGATTCATAACTGGGCCAGGAGAAAACCTGAAGCATCTGGGTCAACCACGATTCCTCCAAGTGTCCCAGTGGCCCATTCTGACCGTGGGCTCTGGTCACTGACCCCCACTGTATTGTTATTGCTACTTTTTATTACTCCTCTTTCTATTCAGGCCTCTCCTATTCCATATTCCAGTTTCTTATTCAAATCAATGCATGGTTGCTAGGGGAATTTGGAGGCTAGCAACCAGATGGATCAAACTGCAAACTGGAGAACTGATGAATAAAAAGCTAAATAAGTAAAAAACCACAGATAATAAAAAATGAAAATCAATTGCAAATTGTCTCAGACTGTCCCTCTTTACATCATACTAAAAGTTGACTCAAAGGTGAACAACCCCTTTAAACGCATAACCCTCTCTTTCCCCCAAACCCACAGGGGGCAGCAGTGATTTTAACCTCACAGGGGGCCAAATTCCTTCCGCGCCCTGAAATGACAGAAAACATCCTGCCTTAATTACCAGTGATTTTATTGGACAGGTTTTACTAAAGTGCAAAGCCAAACTGCCAGGCAGGCATGTAGAACTAATACCCTACAAATGCTTTTCCCTTTGCAAGGTGACACTTTTTTAGGAAGGAATATGGGGCCAGGCACTCGGGAGGTTCTGAATGCCGCAGTCCTGCAGCAGCTAAAGGGGACACAAACCTTCTAGTGCGACTTTGCGATATTGCTGCCTTATAACTCTAAGCATTAGGGTTAAAGCATGCTGGCAGATACTTAAAGGGCCAGTTCACTTTTACTAAACCTACCATATTTAAAACGTAGGGCACCAATAATAACTTTTTTAGGTTATTTTCTATTCATTTGTTTATTAAAAATTAAGTTACATTTTCCTCCTTCTCACAGTTCTGTTCTTTAGGGCAGTGGCACACACTGCTACTGGAGGAGATTAATCGCCCGGTGACAAATCGTCTCTTCTTCGGGCGACTAATCTTCCCGAAAAGCCTTCCCGTCGGCTGGAATGTAAATCACCGGCGGGATGGCACTCGGAGCGCTTCGTTTTCTGAAGTCGCCCAGAGTTGCCTCACGAGGAAACTTCGGAAAGCTGAATCGATCCGTGTGCCACTGCCCTAAGCCAACAAGTATTTTAATCAGGGTTGCCAACTGTAATCATGGAGCTCCATGCTACTAAGTTACCTGGACCCTCCTCCAAGGAGGCCCCCATTATAAACCCACTAACCGCAAGGGGCCCAAATGGAAACACCCCTGATCTATCCTGGCCACTCCCCAATGATGCAAAAACTCCACCCACATCCCACCCAAACCCTGCCACTGAGCACGCTCAGAAGGAGCTGACACTTTAAGTTCTGTTGATGAGAAATGTATTATTTACCCATGTATAAAGCTGTAACAGTTGCTCTGATAGGGGCTTAAATGCACTTTCACCTTTAAATATTCACCTTAATATTTGGATTTTGAGTTATTTAGTTTTTTATTCAGCAGCTCTCCAGTTTGCCATTTCAGCCATCTGGTTTCTAGGGTTCAATCTTCAATCCTCCTACCAACCAAACATTGATTTAAATAAGAGACTGGAATATGAATAGGAGAGGCCTGAATAGAAAGAGGAGTAATACAAAGTAGCAATAACAATAAATGTGTAGCCTTACAGAGCATTTGTTTTTTTCAGATGGGGTCGGTAACCCCACTTTAAAATCTGGGCGAGAAGAAGGCAAATAAATTAAAAACTACAAGAAATAAATAATGAAGACCAGCTGAAAAGTTGCTTAGAATTAGCCATTCTATAATTAACAAAAGTTACGTTTGTTAACATGCTCAGTAGAACTGAAGATTCTGCTACTGAAAAATGTATTAACTAATGCATCAAACTGTAATACTTTAGAAACATTTATTTTTTTATAGCTTATAGTTATTTGCCTTTTTTGGTGCACTATTTGAGATGGTAAGTTTTGCCCCTTTAAAGCAACAGTGCACAGTAAATGTGTTCTAGTTCCTTTATTATCTGGAGAAGACTTGGGGGTCAACCACCTTTGCTCAGCAACAGTCCCCCCTCCCTCCGTGAGTCGGAGTGACCTTTATTTAGCAGCATGGAAAGTGTGTGCAGAGACAATCTGTCAGAGCTGTCACAATGAGACAGAGGAAGAATGGCATCGCTGGCAGCCATAGATCTCTCTCACTCTCTGAGTCTAGCTGAGTGTTGGGCAGCAGGGGAAAGGCAGATATGGAAAAGCCTTCCTATAGAAGCAAGAGACACTCACTGGGCCGGCACTCAGGAAGGTGCAATTGGAAAACTGCAACAAACTGTCAGCTAAACGACAGGGACATTAATTGGGAGGTCAGGGTATAATGAAGGAGACTCTGAATCCTCTGTGTGTTCCTGGGCCCTCTGCCAACTAATTGCCCCAATAAATTGCATCTACAGTCTGTCTAGGGCAGGAGTGACCATACTTTACTAATGTGAGGTCTACTTTTAGTTATGTTGTTCCATTATGATCTACATCCATAAAAGCATTGTTAGCATTCTCTTCCAGGGAAATATTGATATACTGTACAAGAGAATTTATATTGCTATATTTGACAAACAACTAGTTCTTATGTAACCTAGGAGGGTGAAAAAAGCTGTTTGTTGACAGTGTCTTGAGATCACCAGCTAAAGGTCTACCCGTAGATCCCGATCTACCTTTTGGGCACTCCTGGCCTAGGGGTATGTGAAAACGGCAGGTATGTGGGTGCTGGTATCCAAGGTATGTTCTTTTTCTGCCTCAAACACCGGCCCTGCTCTTAATTCTTAGATGAAAATAAGGAAGGGGCACAGGGAAAGCAATGCCAGGGGCTTGCTTGGCCACCCTTATGTGTCTGTTCCCAGCCACAAGCTATCATACTCGAACCTCACCCAAACCCTGCAGACTTTCCACAAGTCTCACAACTTTGCAGCCCACAAATGAGACCTTTCAGCTCCCTGACTGAAATCCCTCTTACTGGCCTCCTCTCTCTGTAGGCTCCTTTTCCAGCCCAGGGTCTGCTCCCCCCAAGAATGCCACTGCACCTAAGGACCAACATGGTGACTATTTTTATCTCTATTTTACATTTGGCCAAATCAGTTCTTCATTAACAGAATGCACAATTCAGCAAGTTGCAGTGATATTTGGGGCATGCAGGGGGTTGCCTTAATATTATTATTCAGTGTTACTGTTATTAACATTTATGATTATATGCCAGGATATGCACATAGCAGAATGGCAGCAATACCGGTGCCAGAACCAGTAGGTAAGAGTAGGTTTAAGAATTTTCCAGACATCACCCCTCCCCAGCACGGTTGCATGTCTGACTGTCATGTCATCTGCCTTCTATCTAAAGCAGTGAATGTGACCTGTGAAATTCTTGCAGAGACAAAAATCTTTTGCCACCCTCAACGCTAGACTGTTCTGCAGGCTACACAGGAACTATATACAGTAGAACAACTCAAGTAAAGATTCCTGCCCCATCCAATCATGCTGAACCGAATGCAACGTGGTGCAACATACAGTAGCACTGACCCAATCACACAGAAAGAAAAGAAAGAAAGAGGAGAAATGTTGCCCTTGAAACCTGGTATTTTCTCGCCAGAAGGAGGGGTCACCAACATAAACGATAAAAAATTAATAATGGAGACCAATTGAAAAGTTGCTTAGAATATTTCTATAAAATACTTTAACTTCGACCATGGTCAGCCATGCCCCCACTTTCACAGCCAGCACCCCTTTCAGGATTTCCAGTATTGGACTGTCCTCTCTAAATCAGTACCAGCAAGTTTAGGCTCTCTCAGAGAGTACTGAATGTTATCCAAAACCTAGAAAATATAAGAGGTGTTTATGGAGATGCCTACATCAGGGGCAGGCCAATGCAAATGCCATACAATTACCCACAGTGCTTCTGGAGGTTTTGACAAACCCCCCAAGATGCCGTTCATCATTCATTTTAGGAGTCGCAACCCCCCTGTTTTATAGAGTCTTATGTCATCTTTGTCTGCCATTTAAACTCCTTTACTGGACCGCCCCGGATTGCTTCCGCTGGGAGAGTACACATGGCTACTCCATGACTTCCATGTGTTGGCAGTTTCACGCCAGGTTTTCAAATCACCACTTTTTTAACGTAGGGATAAATATGCTATGCTGCATTGTAGTATGAAGCCAGAGTCACATGATGTGATATTGCTGGCCAACTTGACCCCAGTTGGACTAATGGAGGTCCAATAGGGTTGCCACCTGGCAGTAAAAATGATGGTTGATCCCAATGTTAATAATAGGGAAAAAATATAAATATACAGGAAGGCCGGTATTTTTTTCCAGAAAAGCTGGCAACCCTAAGGTCCAATGACCTTAACTGGCATGGAAAGGAGCTTAATAAAGACCTTCACAATCCTCAAATTCTGCTGGACTCCAAATCCCAGCATGCTTTAGTCTTCAGGGGTGTAATTATAGAGGAAGCAGACCCTGCGGCTGCAGGAGGGCAGTGGGTTCCACGAGGCCCTAATTAATGAGCAAATTCAACATATATTGGTAAAACAGGTCAACCTCTGGATATATTGGTGGCCCAGTAACATCTATTAAGCCACTGTTAGCCCCAATAATATTTTTGCTCAGGATGGCAGAGGCAGGTAAGCAACTGTTTACAGCAGTGCAGTATATAAATACAGAGGCCAACGGCTTGGAACCGAATCTCCAGGAAACCTGAGCTCCTCGATTTAAGATCCCTCGCTGTCTCTGATTGTTTGTTTTCCCCCTCTGTTTTTACTGTCACTGTTGGAGAGGCGTCAGGCATCTCTGTACGCATTAAACCTCCATAAATATTAACAATATCCACAAGCATAGTTCATTAAGTCAATGGTCTCATCTTTCCCAAACATTCCTTCAACCCACTTTTTATAATATAACCCCCCTCCTCTAGATAAATATGATTCTGCCGTAATCCCATGAATAATGTAGTGTTTGTGGGGTTTTAAGGGGAAGGAATGTTGGAGAAAACATGGGTTGTTGGAGCTGCTGGAGAGATACAGCAGAAAATGATCAAAGGGAAACTAAAGACCCTATCAAGTACCAATGTAGGCTTACATAATATCTGTGGATGGGGTAAAAGGCAAGAGGGTGCTTACAGGGTGCACTTGCATCCACAACTATGGCAGGTGCATGCTGCGCTCTTTGCACCTTATGCCAGACTAAAAATTGTGGGTCCAAGGGAAGCCTGGGGTTCCTCAGAACCTTGTATTCATCAGGACTAAATGATGTGCAAGTGAGTGGGTGTTTTAGAGTAAACAGGGTCATTGGAGGGTTGGGAGAAAGTTAAATTGAGCAGTGTTGCTTTAAGAACCTGGACTATTGTTTTATGCACTTTTACCAAGGTTAACTCGTTATTTTGGGGACCCTGAGAAGAAGCAAGTCAGCACACACCTTCCCCACTCCCTGGCTGATATTTTACAGCTCACTTGGAGCTGTAATTGGACATCAAGGACTTGTGAGGTCACCTCCGCCTGACTCAGGCCTTTTCTTGCCTCCGGCCTAAAAGCTTCGCTGGGAACCAGATGCGCAAAGCGGAGAACAAAAAAAAAAAAATATATCTCTCCCTGATGGAATAATCCGGGGGATTTAATCACTGGAAAGGGAAAGGAGACCGCAGCCAGTTCCTCATGGCAGGTATTCAAATGACTGACGGCCAAACCCAGAAAGCAGATAAACGCTGTCAAGTTCTCCTCACGTTCTGAGAGGAAACGCTGTCATCGTTTGGAAGATATATGAGACCCTCCCGGTATTTTGGAGCTCATTTGATTTGGGCTTATTGTGCCTATTAACTGTTTTTGTCTTCTTCTGAACTTCCAGTCGTCCTTCTTCAACCTCAGCTCATCCAACTACACATCACCCACATCACTGAGTATGAAGGACATGTTGTCACACCAGATTAAGCTCCAACTATCCTCTTACCAGCTGAATTATCTGCAGCTCAAATAACCCAATGACATCATTGCTCAGTGACATCATTATCTGCAGTGTTGGCCGTAGCATTAGGTCCTGGTGCTGGACACCGGGTATTTAAACTGGACCCTTACTTCAGGACAGGGTCCCGCCCCAGTCAGAAAAGGAGTAAAAAGGAGTGGGACCTCAATTACTCCAGGGCTCACTAAAAATGACTCTCCAAGATGAAAGACAAGGATTGGCACCATGTCCACCATTGCCAGAGAGACGGCAGCCTAGATGCTTTGAGGCTGAGCCCAGAAGCTCCACTGTCCCCATAGAACACTAATTACTTTCAACAAACAGGGTTTGGAAACAGGTTCAGCCAACACCCTTCTGTGCTTTCAACATCTGGACCGAAGATCCAACGGAGCCAAAGATTTCTGCACAAAGAAACTGATACTTTTACCATGTAAATAAGACATGATGCAAGGACACGTTCCTGGACCACATGGAGCTGAAGGCAATGACTCTGGCACAGACAGAATCTGACCTAGAGGCTTGAGACAGAACCAAATGTCCCAGAATCCTCCCTCCCAGCTAAGAACTCACCCATTTTCCATTACTGAGTATTTTGTTTTTAACAGAAGCACCAAATCTGCACTTGCCAGTTTACATCAAATTTAATTCCCACTATCTGTATGTGCCAGTATAGGCACCATCTTTCCCTACTATACCTGCTATCCCACAGTCACACTCCCTTCCCAGAGACTATTATCCCACTGTTACTATAGGCACCATCTCTCCCTACTATACCTGCTATCCCACAGTCACACTCCCTTCCCAGAGACTATTATCCACTGTTACTATAGAGACCATCTCTCCCTACTATACCTGCTATCCCACAGTCACACTCCCTTCCCAGAGACTATTATCCCACTGTTACTATAGGCACCATCTCTCCCTACTATACCTGCTATCCCACAGTCACACTCCCTTCCCAGAGACTATTATCCCACTGTTACTATTGGCACCATCTCTCCCTACTATACCTGCTATCCCACAGTAACACTCCCTTCCCAGAGACTATTATCCACTGTTACTATAGGCACCATCTCTCCCTACTATACCTGCTATCCCACAGTCACACTCCCTTCCCAGAGACTATTATCCACTGTTACTATAGGCACCATCTCTCCCTACTATACCTGCTATCCCACAGTCACACTCCCTTCCCAGAGACTAGTATCCCACTGTTACTATAGGCACCATCTCTCCCTACTATACCTGCTATCCCACAGTCACACTCCCTTCCCAGAGACTATTATCCACTGTTACTATAGGCACCATCTCTCCCTACTATACCTGCTATCCCACAGTCACACTCCCTTCAAGACTGGGTTGGTAAATTCCCCTTTAGTCCGCACTCTTACATATCTCCTTCTGTAATATCTATACTCAGTGGGTGGCAAGTAGGATCAGCCTGGGAAACATTTAAATTCCTCTGTTGAATCCCACCAGACAGCAGACATGAGTCGGCCTTTAGCAACAAGTGCTTCTGCTGAATTCTCTACATGACTCTTGCGATGCCTCAGACTGATAGTGAGGAAAGTTTCAGGATAATAAATGAGACCCACTAAACGGAAGGAGACACAGATACACACCAAAAGCATGTGAACCAAGCTGCAAAAAAAATATGCTGCATCCATTTATCAGCTATTGAACTGGATAGAAACATGGCAGATGCATAACTTAATCTTGATTTCAAAACTAGAAAAGCCTGCCTGGTCCATGTTCGACTGTTGATAAACAACTGAACTACATCTCCCAGAATGCTCTCGTACATTAGCTATGGTTAAAGCCATAGTTTCTTTGTTGGGTGACAAAGCTGGGGAAATGTCAGTTTGCTTTAAAAAATCTTAGAACAGTCTCAGTTTCCCTTTAAGTAATATTATTTGGCGTTTTACTGCCCCTTTAAAAGTTTCTCGTTCTTTGGAGCAGTTTGGCTTTCAGACAAAGATATCACCTTCAACAAATCCCAGGCGGCGGCGCTGATTGATTTGCTCCTAAAGAAATTCCCTGGGCTCCTTGATTCAGCTGTGCTGATAAAGGCTGGGGGTCTTAATATATGCAAAGCGCTGGGCACACAAAGGGGCGAGCAGGACAGTGTTGGCAGGGCGAGATGCAAGATCACAGTCGCCATATGTCAAGCAGGCATTGTGCCACCCTGCTTATGAAATAACTGCTAATAACTCCTATTTCCATATATCCATATTCAGCAGCACATAATCAGTGCCACCTTCCCAAGCCATTGTCTTTAGGCAGTGGGGTAAACATTTGATTTGGGGCAGCTGAAGGCAGAGCTCTGATTTCCACAGAGGTGCCAACTCAATGCCAGGTAACATCATGCCATATGAGTGACTGAACTCTCAGCCAATCCTGAGGTCTCCTGCCGCGTTACAGAACTTAAGGGAACAGGTATGGGATCTGTCATCCGGAAACCTGTTATCCAGAAAGCTCTTAATTACAGGAAGGCCGTCTCCTATAGACTTCATTATGAGCAAATAATTCTTAATAATAATTAAAAAATGTTAAAAATGATTTCCTTTCGCTCTGTAATAATAAAACAGTACATTGTACTTGATCCCAACTAAGACATAATTAATCCTTCTTAGAAGGAAAACCAGCCTATTGGGTTTATTTAACGTGGAAACTTCGGACTACTTCGGAAATCAAAGCGCCGCTAGTGCATTGGCGCTAGCGTTTAGCCAGGCGACTAAATCTCCCCGAATCTGCCCATGTGCTTGAGGCCTTAACTACACTCGGGGGTTATTTATCAAAATCCGAATTTATCTCATTATTTTCCAAATTTATTTCCCCTTATTTATCAATACATTTCCCAGAAAAAAACCAGCGCGGGAAAAAACTTGAAAAAAAATGTGAAAAATGTACGAAAATCAGAATCATTCTAGTTTTTTGGATTCTTGACCGAAAACCACCAAATCTTTGAATTTTTGCACGAAACCCAGCACGGATCAGGATATCTTTGGAACTTCTCCCATTGACTTACAATATATACATATACAACCTCGGCAGGTCTGAGATGCCAGATTTTCGGATTCTGACTTTTTCCATCCTCGGGTATATTAAATCATGAAAAATTTGAGTTTTTTTCACAAAGAATTTGGATGTTTTGCCACTTGGACTTGAATAAATAACCCCCTTAAAGTATCGAGATCCATATTATGGAAAGATCCCTTATCCAGAAAACCCCAGGTCCCCAGCATTCTGGATAACAAGTCCCATACCTGTACAAAGCCATAAGCAGCAGTGGAGGTCTGGGAGATTAGTTGCCCGGAGACAAATCTCCTCTTCTTTGGGGCGACTAATCTCCCCTGCCTTCCCGCCGGCTAAAATGTAAATCACGGCGGGATGGCACTCGGTGCGATTCGTTTTCTGAAGTCGCCTCACAAGGAAACATCGGACGACTTCGGAAAACGAATCACGCCAAGTGCCATCCTGCCGGCATTTTACTTTTTAGCCGCGGGAAGGCAGTTTGGGGAGATTAGTCGCCCAGCTGGGCGACTGATCTCCCCGAATCTGTCTGTGTGCCCTGACGCTTAGATGCATGCTGCATGGTGGCACTATATTCTCCCCTGTGTGATTATATTACATATTTATCTTTGTATAATTTTTGTATTATCCTTTATCCTGGGAACTCTGGCTGACTCCTGAAATCATCACAGATTAAATCAGTTGCTCAAGGGGTTGCTGATGTCACTACTGCTCCCTGGTGATGTCATTTTCTTGGAATTCGTCCCTATGTTAATCACCCCCAGCACACGCTACATATGTGTCTGTGTAACAGATACTGGAGTTTTGGAGTAGGAGCCAGTTGTAATAACTGTTTATCCGGAGCCAATAACTGCTGCTGTCTGACAAATCCCAGATAAGTGCAGGAGGTTATTCAGATCAGCTGGAAATGGATCCGGGGAGAGGGAAACATAAAGCCCACAGAAGTGATTTCTGACCTTTCCTATAATAGGGGAAACTAAAATATTTCCCCTCTCAGACAATAACAGAACCTTTTTTTGCAGGAGCGCTGCGGCCGCATTATTGACTTAAATGGGTGGTTCATCTTAGTTGGCTACAGAATGGCCAATTCGAAGCAACTTTTCAATTGGTCTTCATTATTTATCTTTTATAGTTTTTTTTAATTATTTGCCTTATTCTTCTGACTCTTTCCAGCTTTCAAATGGGGGTCACTGACCCCATCTAAAAAACAAATGATCTGTAAGGTTTGAAATTTATTGTTATTGCTACTTTTTAATTACTCATCTTTCTATGCAGGCCTCTCCTATTCATATTCCAGTCTCTTATTTAAATCAATGTTTGGTTGGTAAGGGAATTTGATCCCTAGCAACCAGATGGCTGAAATTGCGAACTGGAGAGCTGCTGAATAAAAAGCTAAAAAAAACTCAAAAACCAATTATTAAGGAATGAAAAAAATTGTAAGTTGTCTCAGAATATCACTCTCTACATGATACTAGTGCATAGTTGCTAGGGTAATTTAGACCCTAGCAACCAGATGGCTGAAACTGCAAACTAAAGAGCTGGTGAATAAAAAGCTAAATCACTCATAAACCACAATTAGTAAAAAATGAAAACCAATTACAAATCGTCTCAGAATATCACTCTCTACATCATACTAAAAGCTAACTCAGAGGTGAACAACCCCTTTAAATGAATTTACGGTTCTGTACGGGGACACCGGTCCTTTTGGAGGATAAACAAATTACTGTAATTCCCAGATACCCCTCGCATAATATCACCCACTGGCACTATGTTACTTTGCTACTTCTCTTTCAGACAGTCTTCTATTCATTTTCCAGGCTTTAATTTAAACCACTACTTGGTTGCTAGGCTAGACTAGACCATAGCAACCAGACAGCCCCCTGAAATTCCACACTGAAGAGCTGCTGAACTAATAATCAAATCATTCAAAAACCACAAAAAAATTAAACATTGATTATGAATGTCTACATCATACTAAAAAGAACCATCTAAAAGTGAGCCAGGGCCCAACTGCACAGTCTCAGGATAATGGAAAGAATGTCAGCTCTGCGGCACAACCTTAAAATATTGTCCAGCTAAAAGCCCAGAACAATGGCACTGGGTGCCACACACCATTGGGGTCACTGTCACCCATGTGTGTCGCTCCCGCAGCAAACATATCAAAATTTGCCATATAAACCTCCTCTTAGTACTTAGATGCAGGAGTCGCCCCCTCCCCTCTATAACTGTGTCCCATAATTTGGAGGTCACTCACAAGAAGACTATTGAAATAACATCCCCCCACCCCCATAATTCTCTATGGGACAATAACAGTGCCATTGTTTTAATATATTTGCCCTTGCTGCCTGCTGCTATCTGTCATTTTGTCCAGCATTGAAACTGGACAAATTCCAACATTTTGGGTTCTCTTCCCTAATGTTCCTTCTGTTGCCATAACTGCAGGATTTGCTCCTGGGGCCACCTGACAAACTATATATATGTCAGAATTGCAGGTTGTCCTCTACTGCACTTACTGTACAAAATCTCCATATAGATGTAAATTGGTACCATCAGTGGGCAGCCCATAGACATCAGCATCTCTCTTTAATGAGTAATATAATCAATAAAATCAGGGTCTTCCAAATATTATACGTTGGAAAGTGAGACCTATTTCCTGGAGCTGAGAGAGGAACCTGAATGCTCTTCATGCACTACATTTCCCAGCATCCTCTGCTACCAGTGTGGTTAGGGAAAAGCTCTAGGCTAGTTGCAACTATAAGCCAATGTTGTTGGCATGAAGTCCCATCCCATACATGTCTGTTTCAGTTCAGAAGCACCATACATGATCCCTTCACACTTCTACACCCATATAAATGCCGATATTACACCAACAAGGGAGGGAGCCCTAAATGTGCCCAAGGCACAACTTACCATTAGCATTCTTGCCACAGATGAGATGTTCATAAGGCTGCAGGACTCCCCAAAGCTCTGCATCATTATTGATGGCCATCTCCAGCACCTCCAGGGAGATCTCAGCCCCCTCGTTGCCCTGACTGGCCAGCAGCACCCTTCTCCTGATCTCCTCCAGCAGGTTCTCCATGCACGCAGTCAGGCAAATAGCCGCATACTCGTGGATCCTCACCGAGATCCTGGTGTCCACCATCCACCTGAAGAATCTGCCCACTGACAGTGACAACCCGCAACGTGCAGACTTGCCCCTCCGCAAGCCGTCCCCTGCGCTCATACTGTACAGCGACATTGCGCGAACTGTCGCTAGGGCACAGCTCTGCGACAATGCCCAACTCAGGATGAGTTTCATGGAGCTCTGGATCTCGTAGCGGGTGCACTTGGAGTGCAGGATGCTAAGGCGCTGTGCCTCCCTGGAGATCCTGATGAGGGGTCTTCTCAATAACTCCGCCATTCTCCTCACTGCGTCCTCAGAGAACTCCCAGGCACCCCCATCCTCTATCCCCTTCCTCAGGAGATACCCAATGTCCTCATCCATCCAAGGGAAGTCCTCCAGCTCTGGCAGCCGGTGGCACCTGGAAAAGAGGTCCACCAAGTCTGGATCCTCGGTCAGAGCGGTGTTCATGGTGTCCCAGCTGCTGTTCCTGCTGTTCATGGACCCTGAGTGGTACCACCAGTTGCCCCGGTGCTGGGATGAAGCCAGGGGCTGGGACCTTGATTTGGAAGAGGAAAGGCTGAGGGACCTACAGGAGTCTTCTGCTCCACCATAGCCTGAGTCTAGAGTCAGATCCTCCAAGGTCTTCAAGTTGTACATTGCAGCCATTGGAACTGATCAGGAGGAGCCCAGGGTATATTTGGGAAATGTTTGCCTACACTGTGACTTGGCACCCCATGGCCATTGCCCTCCCTTGTGAAGTGTAGATCCCCATAGGACTGACTGTCAGTTCTCTCTGTTCTCCAGAAGCTGCAGCAAGGACAGAAGTTGCTACAAAGTCGCTACATGATCCAGTTAGGGACAGAAATCCTTTTTAATCTTCCCCCTCCTCTTTCTTTGCAGATCCAAGAACATAAACCCCCGGGCAATAATAACAACCAGGGTATAGAGCGGATTAATCCAGAGAAGGGAACTGATTCCCCTTAAATCCACCGGCGCGACCAGCTCTCTGTAAAGTTGTCTGCTCTGTGCAGCCTGACTGTGACTGGGCTCTGCCTGCCCGGACAGCCACCAATCAGCAGCTCCGATGGGCGGGCACAGCGCTGCCATGGAAACGGCAGCGCGTTGACTCCGCCGAGGTATGAGGCTCACGTTTGCAGGGAGGATGGATGGGAAACACTTACAGCAGGAAAACACTTTCTTATGTTTCTAGATTTTCTTTTAAAGTGCTGGTTCACATCTAGGATGTTATAGAATGACTAAAACTTCGGGAATCACCTCAAGACACTTGCTCCCCTGGGGCCCTGGATTTTATTTGATACTATTCAGTAGCTTGATCCTCCCCCCTCTCCACATGGGATCCTAGAGTAGTGGCTTTAGATTTTCGGGAGAATGCCTAATTTTGATGCTGGAAATGACACATATTTAGGAATTCTGGGATGATGCCAAACTGTACAGGAGGAGCAGAATGACATTGACACCTGGGGGTGAGTAGGAGCAGAGTGACACCTTGGGGTGAGTTGGAGTAGAGTGACACCTGGGGGTGAGTTGGAGTAGAGTGACACCTGGGGGTGAGTTGGAGTAGAGTGACACCTGGGGGTGAGTTGGAGTAGAGTGACACCTGGGGGTGAGTAGGAGCAGAGTGACACCTGGGGGTGAGTAGGAGCAGAGTGACACCTGGGGGTGAGTAGGAGCAGAGTGACACCTGGGGGTGAGTTGGAGTAGAGTGACACCTGGGGGTGAGTAGGAGTAGAGTGACACCTGGGGGTGAGTAGGAGCAGAGTGACACCTGGGGGTGAGTTGGAGTAGAGTGACACCTGGGGGTGAGTTGGAGTAGAGTGACACCTGGGGGAGAGTAGGAGTAGAGTGACACCTGGGGGTGAGTTGGAGTAGAGTGACACCTGGGGGTGAGTAGGAGCAGAGTGACACCTGGAGGTGAGTTGGAGTAGAGTGACACCTGGGGGTGAGTTGGAGTAGAGTGACACCTGGGGGTGAGTTGGAGTAGAGTGACACCTGGGGGTGAGTAGGAGTAGAGTGACACCTGGGGGTGAGTAGGAGCAGAGTGACACCTGGGGGTGAGTTGGAGTAGAGTGACACCTGGGGGTGAGTTGGAGTAGAGTGACACCTGGGGGAGAGTAGGAGTAGAGTGACACCTGGGGGTGAGTTGGAGTAGAGTGACACCTGGGGGTGAGTAGGAGCAGAGTGACACCTGGAGGTGAGTTGGAGTAGAGTGACACCTGGGGGTGAGTAGGAGCAGAGTGACACCTGGGGGTGAGTAGGAGCAGAGTGACACCTGGGGGTGAGTAGGAGTAGAGTGACACCTGGGGGTGAGTTGGAGTAGAGTAACACCTGGGGTTGAGTTGGAGTAGAGTGACACCTGGGGGTGAGTAGGAGCAGAGTGACACCTGGGGGTGAGTAGGAGCAGAGTGACACCTGGGGGTGAGTTGGAGTAGAGTGACACCTGGGGGTGAGTTGGAGTAGAGTGACACCTGGGGGTGAGTAGGAGCAGAGTGACATCTGGGGGTGAGTAGGAGCAGAGTGACACCTGGGGGTGAGTAGGAGCAGAGTGACACCTGGGGTGAGTTGGAGTAGAGTGACACATGGGGGTGAGTAGGAGTAGAGTGACACCTGGGGGTGAGTTCGAGTAGAGTGACACCTGGGGGTGAGTTGGAGTAGAGTAACACCTGGGGTTGAGTTGGAGTAGAGTGACACCTGGGGGAGAGTAGGAGTAGAGTGACACCTGGGGGTGAGTAGGAGTAGAGTGACACCTGGGGGTGAGTAGAAGTAGAGTGATATTGATTAACGACCCCACAGGGAAGGAAACATAATGATTCAGTGTCTATAGCAGGTGAGTCATTCCCAGCACAGGGACCTCACGTCACTGCAGAGAGGGGGACGTCTGCGTCACTGGATAATGTGCTGAGCGTCATTCCCATTGCGCTGATCTATTGTCATATACACAGTCAGATGCCTCATAATCCTGCAAATAATCCCACGGGCTCTGCCACACACAAAGATTCTGCACAAACATATCGTAGTCTCCCATAAAATGTATTTCATTCACCTCCTAACTAAAGTTTGGCTTTCAAACAGCAGTCCTGTCTTGCTTTATGGCAGGTGCAGTGATTAGTACTGCTGCCTTACAAAACTTAGGTTCCTAGGTTCTACTCCAGTCCAGGCTCCTTCTGCAAGGAATTAGTATATTCTCATACACGGGTCAGTAAACTGGTTAAGATTGGTCTGGTTGGTAACCAATACTGGTACATGTACGGCTGCATGGAAAGGGGATGTTCAGCTTTAAGTCACAGAGAGACAACCTTGCAGTTGATTTAGATTAAATATAACAGTAGTTCTGTAGCAGAGGATGAAAGCAGGATTGTTCTGCAGTAGGAATCTACCCACACGGTATGGCACAGCATTGTATTTGTGGGTGTAGTCGCCGAGCTTCACATGAAACAAAGAAAACATGGCCCAGGGGCAGAAGCTTTGTAACTGCAGTGCCCAACTAATAGCAGTATAAACCTTTACTTGCATCCCATTAGTCCTCTGCTCATTTGTGGGCTGAACCCTGCCCACTTTTTTTTTTAATTAAAGGGATACTGTCACGGGAAAAACATTTTTTTCAAAAAGAATCAGTTAATAGTGCTGCTCCAGCAGAATTCTGCACTGAAATCAATTTCTCAAAAGAGCAAACAGATTTTTTTATATTCAATTTTGAAATCTGACATGGGGCTAGACATTTTGTCAATTTCCCAGCTGCCCCTGGTCATGTGACTTGTGCCTGCATTTTAGGAGAGAAATGCTTTCTGGCAGGCTGCTGTTTTTCCTTCTCAATGTACCTGAATGTGTCTCAGTGAGACATGGGTTTTTACTATTGAGTGTTGTTCTTAGATCTACCAGGCAGCTGTTATCTTGTGTTAGGGAGCTGTTATCTGGTTACCTTCCCATTGTTCTTTTGTTTGGCTGCTGGGGGGGCGATATCACTCCAACTTGCAGTACAGCAGTAAAGAGTGATTGACGTTTATCAAAGCACAAGTGACATGACTTGGGACAGCTGGGAAATTGACAATATGTCTAGCCCCATGTCAGATTTCAAAATTGAATATAAAAAAATCTGTTTGCTCTTTTGAGAAATGGATTTCAGTGCAGAATTCTGCTGGATTATTAACTGATTCATTTTAGAATTTTTTTTTCCCATGGCCGTCTCCCTTTAAGTGAATGGCATCAGCCAACTTTTGTCACCTACTGGAGAACAAGGAGTACTGCAACCCACTATAAAAACTGCTGATCGGTGGTAGATTCTGATTAAAAGCCAGAGGTTGGCAACAGAAATCTTATAACATGAAATAATCAGGGTCCCGACCACTAGCAGGCCAACTGTAGGCTCAACCAGGACCCAAATAAGATATTGCCTTTATTTAAAAAAAAAAAAACAGGGGTACATACTGAAACATTTGGAAATGAAACAGTGACACTTCTGGGTTGGATAAGGCCCCCCATATGTACTGGATTGAGCAACTGCAACCTGACAGTCAAACAGCCTCCAAGAGAACATGCGTGTCCGATAGGTATGGTCAGTATAGTCAAAATTGGTTTATCTGCCCCCCAAAAACTCTGGGGGCATTTATTTAACCACTCTGCCCAGACTAAATGCCACTAGGGCTAGAAATAGCAGTGAACGGTAACTATGAATGAAGAATGTTCATAATAATGGAATGTTTTCCTTTTAATGGCAGCAGCAAAGCCAAAGCTCTCTACTGCCATCTACTGCCTGTATCAGTAACTGGTATTGCCAACAAGACACAACACTAAATTCATTATCCATTTTTGCCCTCGCTGGGAAATATAAACTGGTGTTTGGGCCCCTATTTCAAATTGTTTCTAGGGTCACACCTTTAAAACCAGACACATACTGATTGAATCCACACTCATTTAGGTGCAAGTCTCCAAAAAGGAGCAGAGTCAGCCACTATGCATCTGAATTAGGTGCTAATCAGAGTTGCAGGATGACAATGGTTTTGGCCAGTCACATTTGTTGGGACAGTACCCAATTGCCCTAGTGCAGGGTTCTATATATGCATGAGAAGGTTCAGTGAAGGTGGCCATACACAGAGAGATCGCCAAACAAGCAGATCTCTTACCAATATGCCCACCTTCAAGGTGGGCGATATCAGGCTGATCCGATCCTGGGGTTCTGGGTAATGTCTGGTTCAATGGTTCTGGGTAATGTCTGTCAATGACTCTGTCCCTTGAGCCCTGGTATTCTAGTGGGCATGGGTAGTGGCGCTGCCAAGGAATTTGGGCATGAATTACACTATGTTAATAAAAGAAACAACATTGCACTCATTTTTATCAAGCAATGTTGCTTTAAGAATTGTTATGGTTCCAGTGTTATAATATGAAGCCAAAATAGGAGCCTGACATACAGCTGGGACCCTTTAACATGTCTGTTAAAGGGTCCCAGCCCCCGGCCGGTGACAGCTCCCAAATCAGCCAGCCCGAGGGAGACGAGTAGTAACAGACAATGTTCATATGGAAGATAAAGGTTAAAGGGCCATCATCCGTCCTCCTCACCTCTGGCCCCCGTCATTGGCCTTTCCCACCTCTGGCCCCCTTCATTGGCCCTCCTCAGCACTGGCCCTCGTCATCAGCCCTCCTCACTTCTGGCCCCCGTCATCGTCCCTCCCCACCTTTGGCCCCAGTCATCGTCCCTCCCAACCACTGGCCACCAACATCGGCCCTCCCACCTTGGGGCACCTGTCATTGACCCAGAACTAAGACTCTCTATCTCTGGGCCCCTTGGGCTCTGCTCATCACTTATTTCGCCCCCTTGGCTTTTCCATCTCTAATTGTGGGTGGCACTTAGTATTGAGCTGGGAGCAGAGCTGACTGAGGTGTCAGGTGACCAACAGGGTGAAGGACGAAACTTGTGGTGCGTGATGATTCCATGGGATGATTTCATCTCTCCTGCTTTACTGTCCCTGGCACCTCAAAAGTTCCCCTTTCACTGCACTTACTATGGGCTATCTGCATTGTTTCTACTTTCATTTCTTTCCTTTTCTCTGCTTTTAAACTGGTTTTTGAGCTTATGAAAATGTGGAGGCAAATATCTTCATAAACTTGGTGCAGCTTTTGTATAGTTGCAGATAAATATTCAGTGAGTTGTTACTTGTCTTTGAGATTTTGCTAAGAAATCTGTGAACCTGTTTTTCCTTCCTTCAATGCCAAACCACGGACTTCTTTGAGGAATTGTGTCCAGAATTCAACATATGGTAAAGCAAAGACGGTGCCTCGAAATACCAAAAGGTAATGTTTTATTTGCGAGAACCTTTAAAGATTCTCTATGTTTTACTCCTGGACTTCACTGTATCAACTCTACGTGGAGACCTGGAGCAAATATGCAGCACTTGGATCAATACTGGGCCTCACATTCCAGTTGGAAGAAGTAGGAAGCCATTGATTAAGACTAAGAAGCCGCTTGCACAACTAATCCCACACAAACCTACAAGCCTGACCTGACTCTCCTAATGCCACAGGCAGAAATGGAAAATTGCTTCTCTGCTCTATTTTGCTCTTCTATTTTTGCTGTAAAAACTTTGAAAAATGAATCAAAAAGGAATAAATGAAAAAGTATATGAGTACTGTCTATAATGAGGTAAAATGCAAGCTTTGTGATTTTTTTCAGAAATTTCATAAAAAATGTTTAGCATAGCTTTGCAGTTTGGTAGTCTGCAGTAGAAAGACAATTCGTCAGAATGTGTACTTTTCGGAAAATACTGTATATGGTTTTCTGTTAGGGGTATCATGGCTTTTGTAATGAGGGCTGAGGAGGGAGGGCTGAGAGCTGAGGAGGGAGGGCTGAGGAAGGAGGGCTTTTGTAATGAGGGCTGAGGACGGAGGGCTTTTGTACGGAGGGCTGAGGAAGGAGGGCTTTTGTAATGAGGGCTGAGGACGGAGGGCTTTTGTAATGAGGGCTGAGGACGGAGGGCTTTTGTACGGAGGGCTGAGGAGGGAGGACTGAGAGCTGAGGAGGCCGGCCTGAAGATGGAGGGCTTTTATAATGAGGGCTGTGGAGGGAGGACTTTTGTAATGAGGGCTGAGAAGGGAGGTCTTTTGTAATGAGGGCTGAGGAGGGCTGAGAGCTGAGGAGGGAGGGGTGAGGACGGAGGGCTTTTGTAATGAGGGCTGAGGACAGAGGGCTTTTGTAATGAGGGCTGAGGATGGAGGGCTGAGAGCTGAGGAGGGAGGGATGAAGATGGAGGACTTTTATAACGAGGGCTGAGGAGGGAGGGATTTTGTAATGAGGGCTGAGGAGGGAGGGATGAAGATGGAGGACTTTTATAATGAGGAGGGACGGATTTTGTAATGAGGGCTGAGGAGGGAGGGCTGAGAGCTGAGGGGGGAGGGTTGAAGATGGAGGACTTTTATAATGAGGAGGGAGGGAATTTGTAATGAGGGCTGAGGAGGGAGGGCTGAGAGTTGAGGAAAGAGGGATGAATATGGAGGGCTTTTATAATGAGGGCTGACGAGGGAGGATTTTGTAATGAGGGCTGAGAGCTGAGGAGGGAGGGCTGAGGAATGAGCCATGAGGGGGGAGAGTACAACAACAAATGTGGGCAGCACAGAGGTGTGACTGCAGTTTTTTCAGATAAGTGAGTAGTCAAGTCTGCATACTTCTTTACGAGAGCGCATGCAGGATTGTAATTGTAACAGTTCAGAGTCTGCACCTGAATTAATGAGCTGTCAGACAAACACCACAGACACGAACAATCAACTTTACACTCAGATTTTGTAAAACAGTAAAAAAAATAAATAATGGAAAGAAAGATCAAAGATCTGAAAACAACTGAACTGAAAAAAATCGTTTGGAAGGTGATCAGCCCGTTTAAAGGTGGCCATACACGGGCCGATAAAAGCTGCTGACAGACCGTGTTGGCAGCTTATTGGCCTGTGTATGGGGCCCCACGACGGGCTTCACCGAGAGAGATCTGGCCGATCTCGATCGGATGGGACAAAATATCCCGTCGGATCGCGCCCGCATCTATTCGTTGATGCGGTCCCGCGATCCGACCGCCGTTAGGCATCGTTAGGATCCGATCGTTAAGCCCTAGGGCCCACGATAGGATCAGCCCGATATTGCCCACCTGAAGGTGGGCATATTGGAGGGAGATCCGCTGGTTTGGCAACATCGCCAAACTAGCGGATATCTCCATGTATGGCCACTTAAAGACTTTTATTTTTTGGTGTTACTGTTCCTTTAAGGGCCCAAGCCAAATGCTCAGTCAGTCCCTCCCTATAACCAGACGCACACATTGTCTCACAGGACATGGGGTAAAATGTATTCTGAGTAAAGAGGGCGCTTTTTGGTTGCCATGAGCAACTACACTAGCGAAATAGCAAATGAGTGATGGAGGTTATATATATATGTGTGTGTGTGTGTGAGGATTGTGATACAACTGATAAGTATTTCAGCCCTTCACTAGCAGTTCGCATCTGAACGCCGACCGACCCCTCACACCACAGACTCCTCCCTCTCGCTTGCAGGGCTCCGAATAGGGCCCCTCCTCTACAGATGTGTTTGTCGGTGGGCGTGAAGCACCAGGATAGGGGCGGGGCGGCACATGCGCAGTTCCATACTTCCAAGATGGCGCTAGTCGGAGCGATGAGCCTGGTGGATCTGCCGACTGACCCGCTGCTGGTTATTTTGTCCTACTTGGACTTCCGGGACTTGGCCAGGTATCAGAAAGACCGTGTTGCTGTGTGTGTTGCAACTTGTTCTAAACCAGCGCCTTCATAAGTTACCACACCTGTCATAACACTGAGTGTTTACCTTAGAACTCTTTGCTCCTCCTACTAACTGTCACCTGTGTGCAGGCGCCTATCAGCATGTGAGAAATGCCCCTCCTGTGTGCAGCATTTACCCCTCCTCCTCCTACTAACTGTCACCTTTGTGTAGTGTTTACCCCTTACTATCACCTGTGTGCAGGGCATTTATCCCTTATACTAACTGTCACCTGTGAGCAACATTTACCCCCTCCTCCTACTAACTGTCACCTGTGTGCAGCATTTACCCCTCCTCCTAGCAGGGCCGGCCTTAGGCCAATTGGACCAATTGGGCCCCGCACCTCTGGGGGCCCCGCACTGCCCCTTTCCTTTCTATTTTGTGCCTGTATGCCCTTATTTTCCTAAATACTTGCTGTGTCAGTAGCCAGCAACACTTTGTCTAGGGGCCCCACCAACATGGTCCCAATTGGGCCCCACATTGGATAGGATCAGCCCTGCCTCCTAGTAACTACCCCTTGTGTGCAGCATTTACCCCTCCTACTATCACCTGTGTGCAGGACATTTACCCCTTATACTGTCACCTGTGTGCAACATTTACCCCCTCCTCCTACTAACTGTCACCGGTGTGCAGCATTTACCCCTCCTACTGTCTCCCATGAGCAACATTTACCTCTCCTCCTAGTAACTGTCACCTGTGTGCAGCATTTACCCCTCCTACTATCACCTGTGTGCAGGACATTTACCCCTTATACTGTCACCTGTGTGCAACATTTACCCCCTCCTCCTACTAACTGTCACCTGTGTGCAGCATTTACCCCCTCCTCCTACTAACTGTCACCTGTGTGCAGCATTTACCCCTCCTACTGTCTCCCATGAGCAACATTTACCTCTCCTCCTAGTAACTGTCACCTGTGTGCAGCATTTACCCCTCCTACTAACTGTCACCTATGTGCAGCATTTACCCATCCTCCTCATGACTGTCCCCTGTGTGTATAATGTATCCCTCCTTCTAGTAACTGTCCCCTGTCTACAACATTTACTCATTCTAGTAAGTCACAGCCATGCACATTATTTACTCCCTCTTAGTAAATGTCTGCTTTCTTCACCATTTACCCCTGTTAGTGTCCTTTTTTTCATCATTTAGCCCCACTAGTTACTGCCCTTATGTGTTTATAGTTTACTCGTCCTAGTACTCATCCTCATAGTATATCTGTATTTATTGCTCTATGCAGGGAATGTGTATCAATGTGTAGGTGCAAAAACATGGTACGACGTCTGTCCACGAGACATTATTGACACTGACAGGGAGGGCTACAGATGTTTGTTTGGTGATAAATGTTGTGACTCGCTGCCTTCAATTTCAATGGGGGGGGGGGTGTATGTGTCAGATAAAAAGAGATCAGTGACTCAGCAAATAGTGTCTGTCCCCAACTAGTGGCCTCCTGTGTAACCCTTCCCTACCCTGTACATTTGCAACATTTGAAAACATCTACAACCACAGGAGCTCCCAGGCAATAGTGACTGCAATTAAAGGAATACTGACATTGATTAGTAATTAACCCCCCCAAGCAATAAAGAGGGTTTTTAGAAAAAAAATAAAATCAATTATTACTGTTATTTTCTGAGCTGAACTGGGAAACTAAAGCTCCTCCATGTTTGTCCCTTGCCAGGTATCCCTATGACACCCACCTTCACCCTTTGTTGTGTCTGTTTTGTTAGTGGGCGGTTAAAATCTCGGGCGATTCGCTGTGCGCTTAAAACAATTGCCCTACTTTATATAAAGAGAGGCTTTTAAAGAGAGGCTTTTAGTAGGACCAGAAATGATGCCAGAAATAAGAACACAATGCTCCTCCGCCCTGTCTCCTGTCTGAAGCCGCTTCTTGGCACAGACATGCTACAACACGCTTGCAACACGTTCCTATTTTGCCTGTCCTAATAAATGCAGGTAAACGAGGTGCTGGAATTATTCCACTGTATCACATGACTCAGTACCAGCAATGTTAAAGGCAAAGTTTACCTTTGTGTGGTATAATGATATTCTGAGTTAAATTGCAATTGTTTTTTTTTATTATTATTACTTATTTTGGCAAGATATTTAACCAAAAGGTAACCATCCATCATTCTTTCTTTTTTCCCATCCCCTCTTTTTTTCAGTTGCAGCCTTGTAAATCGTAGGTTAAACCAGCTTTGCAACCATGACCTTCTGTGGAAGCGGCCCTGCCAGATCTATTGGCTGGTGTCAGAGTGAGTGCCTGCATGTGCGCCTTATGTTTATGTCAGAAAAATTGGCAGTTTCTTCTAGGGATGCACCGAATACAGGATTCGGTTCGGGATTCTGACTTTTTCAGCAGGATTCGGCCGAATCCATCTGCCCAAGCCGAACCGAATCCGAACTTGCATATGCAAATTAGGGGCGGGGAGGGAAATTGAGTGACTTTTTGTCACAAAACAAAGTAAAAAAATGTTTCCCCTTCCCACCCCTAATTTGCATATGCAAATCAGGATTCGGTTTGGTATTCGGCCGAATCTCTCTTGAAGGATTCGGGGGTTTGGCCGAATCCAAAATAGTGGATTTGGTGCATCCCTAGTTTCTTCTATGTTGACATTGCCGTGGACATGGACAGATCCGTTAGTAGGTCGCAAAACAAGGGGGTCAAGGGCCAGTATGGCCACCCACATGTTGGGCCCAATTGGGCTGATCTGATGGTCATTGATCATCAAATAGGGCTTGGTTCAAGGATAAGTAAACCTTAAAAATAAGTGAATGTAAAATCAATGAGGGTGCTATTCTAAGCACTATTGCAATGTACATTCATTATTTATTTATTTTTTATTCCAAGATATTAAAGGATACATGTGCTGTTGAAGGAGAAACAAACCCCTTATTAAAAAAAAAACTCCTACCCCACATAGACCCCCTCCCTCCTCCTCTCCAGCATAGCTGCCAACCCGGGCAAATGCCCCAGCTTTTTATTTACCCCTCGGTACAGATTCAGGAATCGGAGTTCATGGCAGCATCTTCCGGGTCTTCTTCAGACGCTTCGTCAATTTCGGCGCATGTGAAGTTGTCGATATCCGGGAAATTGCTCCATCTGCGCATACGCCGCCACGCCGCCACGTCAGTCTGATTACCGAAGACCCGGAAGATGGCTGCCGTGAACTCTGATCCCTGAATCTGCACCGAGGGGTAAGTAAAAAGTTAGGAGCATTTGCACAGAGTGGGAGCTAGGTTGGGGGGGAGGAGAGAGGGGGGTCTATGTGGGTAGGGTTTTTTTAATAAGGGGTTTGTTTCTCCTTTAATATGAATACATTTTGTTACAACAATGCCACCTGCTGGTCAGTTTCTGACCAGTCTGACCACCAAGTAGTCGAGGAAGTTGTCAGGAGAAAGAAAGAAAGAGGCTGCTCTGATGTTCTTCTGCTTAGGAAAGATCTGATGAGCAGGCGGTGGTGTTGTAACAAAATTCATATTAACAGTACATGTATCCTTTAATATCTTGAAATAAAAAAAATAATGAATGTACAGTGCAAAAGTGCTTAATAGCCCCCTCATCAATTTTACATTCACTTATTTTCAAGTTTTACCCATCCTTTCAGTGTGCCAATGCTCTCCCCTCCCCCCCACCCAATTGAATTTCCAAACCTGCCTGATTGGTATGTGCCAGATTTTCTTCCAGATATCGGTCTGCCCAGGCCTTTATGTGGTCTCTATACACTGGCAGATGACAATTCAGTGTGATGGGACTGAATAGGAAGCTGAAATCGGCACATGTATGGCCACCTTAACTCACTTTGCTTTAAGAAACAAGCTTATCTGAAGATAAACATGATGTTAAAAACAAGTATCTTAAAATGAGGGGACTTAAAGGAGAACTAAAGCTAACTAAAGAAGTAGGCTAGCAATGTTGTATATTATGTTTTGTGCTTTTGTACCAGCCCAAGGCAACCACAGCCATGCCCTGTAGCATCATCTTATATTACAGACCAACCTCATTTTCTGCTGGATAATTAGCGACGACCCCTAAGCTTAGCTTCTCAACAGCCAATCAGAGCCCACTGAGCATGTGAGTGTCACAGACACTTTCCAAGATGGTGACCCCCTGTGACAAGTTTGAAGTCCTGGATCATTGCTGCTATTGACAAGCTGAAACTTTAGCCTCGTGCAATAAGTTTACTATATAAAATATGGCATTTTTAGCCACATTCATTTTTAAGGTTTAGTTCTCCTTGAATTGCCAGCAAACACTGACCCACAGGTACCATTGTGTCAGTTCTGTAGAGACAATGCTACAGCGCCATAGACTCTGTTTCACCTTAATATTTAACCTGCCAACACATCCGGGACAAAGCTGCCCAACACTGATGTTTCAATGGTTAAAAAGTCCTTTGGTTCTATTGTATTTGTATTGGATTGTATTTGTCTATATATATGAATATATTTATGTGGTTATTAGGAACAAGATGGCCCAGAAAACTCAGACCTGGAAGGAGACCTTCATAACATATTATAA
Source organism: Xenopus petersii (assembly GCA_038501925.1). Lineage (NCBI taxonomy): Eukaryota > Metazoa > Chordata > Amphibia > Anura > Pipidae > Xenopus > Xenopus petersii. Next base: position 13,051,118 of record CM076679.1, read on the forward strand.
GGACATGGGCCGGTATATTGAGCACTATGCCACGTTGAAGGAAGCCTGGGATTCTCTAAAGCAGTATCTGGCTCAATGCTGTCCCAAGATGATCAGTTCCCTTAAAGGTACATTCCTCTCTCATCTCTGAGTGTACTTGTGTTGCTTTTTATCAAAGGTAACTCTGTATTATTGGTCATTTCTGCAGCTGGGGTCCAGGAGAAAGATCTAAATGCCGTGGAAGAAAAAATAGGCTGCAAACTCCCAGATGATTATAGATGTTCCCTGAGGATTCACAATGGCCAGAAGCTGGTGGTGCCTGGGTGAGAGATAGTGTTAACAGGATGGCATCAATAATGACACTTTACTATTGGTCCTCCTCACCTGCAGCATACCCCAGTTTTATGGGGGCTTGGACACCCCAGCACAGTTAAATAAGTAGTTCTATCAGCACCAGACCTGTCAGTTGCTTCAGCCAGGGGTTTGTGTGGAACTGGTATTGCCAGAACTATACAGTTTGCCATAGTATGTCTATTGGTTACAGGTAAAACGTAGTCCCCATTTAAAATGTATAATGAAGCAATAGAATTCTTTATGAATCAGATGAAAATTGAGCGTAGGACTGGCCAGATATGGGATGACTTGGACGTAGTTGGCCAGCTTAAATATATTGCAATATATGGACAAACAATCCCTGTTTTGTTTAAAGGGTAAGGAAGTTAGTAGCTGTATGCACAAAATGACTCTGTCTTAAATATATTGATAATGGGTTGAGTGCAGAGGACCTCTTGTATTTGTATGTGTATATACATACATACATATATATATATATATATATATATATATATATATATATATATATATATACCTGTTACAGGTAACGGATCTTTCTGTAATTTGGATCTTCATACCACTGTACTAGAAAATCATGTAAACATTAAATAAGCCCAATAGGCTGGTTTTTCTTCCAAAAAGCACGAATTATATCTTAGTTGGGATCAAGTACAAGCTATTGTTTTATTATTACAGAGAAAAGGAAATCATTTTTTAAAAATTTGGTTTATTTGGATAAAATGGAGTCTACGGGAGACAGGCATTCAGTAATTTGGAGCTTTCTGGATAACAGGTTTCTGGATCGTGGATCCCATACCTGTAAACAGGTCCGGATTTGTGGAAAGGCCACCAAGGCCTGTGCCTAGGATTTTAGGGGGGCGGCATGCTGCTCAACCACTGGGGATGCGCAGGAGATATGATAGTTTTTTTAAATTTCCCGTGCGCCAATACCAATTGCTCTGGTCCCAATGAAAATGTGTCAATAAAGGGGAGGGGGGCGACAAACGGCAGTGGGCCTAGGGGTGCCCGCTATGTAAATCCGGCCCTGCCTGTAAAATTAATGTGATTGTTTTCATATACTGTAAACGTGTTGGTATCACTTAAACATTCTTTGACCATTGAAGGATAATGGAGTTCATAGTCAAGGACATCATGCAGGATACAATTGGGACCTTCCCTTTTCCTTAGAAATGGGATGACTACCCTGTATGAACCATCAATGTCTGTTCTGATCTCCTAGGCTGATGGGCAGCATGGCTTTATCCAACCACTATCGCTCGGAGGATCTCCTGGACATAGACACGGCAGCAGGCGGCTTCCAGCGCAGGATGGGTCTGAACCAATGTCTGCCCATAACCTTCTGTATTCACACGGGGCTCAGTCAGTACTTGGCGTTGGCCGACACTGACGGAAGACGCCGCAATGAGATCTTTTATCAGTGCCCAGTAAGGATGGATAGATTGATAACATTTTGCTTGTGCACAAGGTTGCATTTACTGTCCTGGTTCTCATGGCAGATCCGTTCTCCTGATCATATATATATCTATATATATATATATATCTATATATATATATATATATATATATATATATATATATATATAGTGTAGTAATCCAGTTCTTTTCATAATGGTTTCTTTAGTAGTGTTCTGCACGAAAATTGTGGAATGAGCACGCACTCCTTTGACACACCAGGCTGGATAAAATCTCGTTCTTTATTCCATAGGTTAAAAGCAATTGTCCTAACGCGTTTCTTATCCAGAGATACGTAATCATAGGCACAAATTCAAAGCAAATTGTTACAAATATTTAAACCTCAAAAAAGGATATGACGTGAGGATAAACCTCACAAAAGATTTTAACCCTTTGGATACTGTTCAACACATAAAACCTATATCCGTATGTCTCATTAAATTAACATTTAAACCATTAGTTTTAAATAGCTGCCATTAGAACGTATTATATCCAGAAAGAGGAGATGTATATATAGCTACAGTGTATAATACAATGTAAAATTAAAAACTTACAGGATATCGGGATATAATTTCTCAAAATTACACAATAGATTAATCAAGTTCAAAAACATTATCTATTGATTAATCTATTGTGTAAATTTGAGTCTGATGTTTAATTTATGAAATTTAGTTGCCTGTTAAAAATTATATCCTGATATCCTGCACCCGAGCCTCCAATCTCCATCGGTGAATGCGAATAATGCTGACATTGTTTGATGAATTTTTCCGAGAAGGCTGAGCCCGTAAACAGCGGACCTGGGGTCACGCACCCAGGTCAGGTCATATATCGGGTGAGCTTCCGCTTGTCATTAACATCTTTGAGTTTCACTGTCTGGATAGAGCCACGGTTTTTCTTGTTAGTTGTGTTCTGACAATCTGACTGTTCACAGTCCAATTTGTAGCACTTGACTTTAAGTGGCCATAGACGATAAGATTTTAATGAACGATTTTAGTGCAATCCGACAAATCCACTAAATTATTGTGAGGTTAATGGGCACCAAACAAAATCGAATGATTTTTTGTCCAACCTTGGTCAGAAAATCGATCGGGCAGGTTAAAAGATTTTCATCATTCACAGTAAAATGTATCCATCAGTTTTCCCGGCTTCAACTAGACGATATTGCTTAAAATTTTCTTTTTTGTTGATGGGCAAATCGTACATTTAAACAATCGTTTCAAGATAAGCTTGGTCTTACAATAGTGAAAAGATCTTTTAAAAATCTTACTGTCTATGGCTGCCTTTAACCCGTTTTTGCCTGAGTCGGGTGTTTATTATAGCTTGTTCATCCAATATCTGACCATCTGTTCTGCTGGTTTAAAACTTGTACCATAACAGGGTCATTGGGAGAGGATCACATTAAGGCAGGGGTCCCTAACCACGGGCCGCGGACAGTCTACAACTGGGCCGCCGAGCCTAGGGGACAATTAACGAGGTACGGCCGAATTGGACGCCGACCCCCTCCCGACCTGGTCCACCGAGCCCCGGGCCAAAAAAGTTTGGGGACCCCTGCATTAAGGGACCTGTGCCATCTTTGCTGATCTGATCCGCGTAGGCCACTTGTTTTATGACCAGCATATCTTTCTATGTATGGCTAGCTTAGTCTTACCGGAGAGTTAAAACATCACGTTATTCCTTTCACTTGCTAATTATTCCCAATGTATCCAAATTAAGGCCAAAAACTTATATGGAATCTCTGTTTTAGGATCAGACTGCACACAATCCTGCTGCCATTGACATGTTCATTACAGGTAGGACATACCAGCTCTCCTCTTGCTTAGGCAGGTGTATATAGTATTCATTATGTTACAGCCAACAGGTCCTAATGGTTTACTGTCCGTTCTCTTCCTACCAGGTACCTCGTTTTGCCAGTGGTTTACCTCCTACGTACAACACGTTGTCTCAGGTGACTATCCTATCATCTGGGACCAGATTTTCAGGTAGCGTGGACTCAATGCAAAACCTAACTCAGATACTTAAGTAACATCACTTCCCATTAAAGGGCAGTTTATATGACACGGGCAAGCAGCCCTGTTATAATTGGGGCTGAGGCAAAAAAGTATTTTTAAGCAGATGGCTAATATTGAAGCAGATTGCTTTTTATGAATACCAAGGTGAACTTGATATATCAATCATTTCTCAAATAACCCTGCATGCTTTTTTTTGTTTTATTATTTTAATGTAGACCTGAATTATCCCCAACATCTGTAAAACACCCCCAGTAAAGTGATACTGCTGCCCACTATGATTTCTGTGCAGGGCTGCAACTAGGGGTAGGCAGAAGAGGCAGCTGTCTAGGGCACAATCATATATGGGAGCGCTGGGCAGCTACCTCTAAAGTTGTCTTCTACCTACCCCTTGTCTGTGTTCTCACCCCTCAATCTTACTTCCCTCTGTCACCCACCCCTCTGCCGTTCTCCCCTCCCTCTTGTCACCTTCCCCATCTTCACTCTCCCCTCCGTTGCTCTCCTCTCCCTCCTGTCGCTCTCCCTCCTATCACTCTCCCCTCTGTCGCGCACCCCTCCCTCCCCATTAATGTATGTCTGACCAGTCTTAATTGCTATTGCTAGGTATGAGCATGACAAGGCTTGTGTGGCAACTACTGATGATATCACTGTCTATCTCAACGTCATTCTTCCGTCCCTCTCCCCTCCCTCTTGTCACCCTCCCCTTTGTCGCTCTCCCTCCCCTCTGTTGATCTCCCCTATGTCGCACTCCCCTCCATCACTCTCCCCTCTGTCAATCTCCCCTCCCTCCCCTCAGTCTTTCTCCCCTCCCCCTCTCTCCCCTCCTTCCCCTCCATCGCTCTCCCCTCCTTTCCTTCCATCGTTCTCCCTTTCCTCCCCTCCATCGCTCTCCCCTCCTTCCCCTCCACCGATCTCCCCTCCCTCCCCTCAGTTGTTTCCCCCCCCGTCGCTCTCCCCTCTGTTCCTTCCGTTGCTCTCCTCTTCGCTGCAGTCGGGTGCACGTGGGGAGGTGTGGGGGGTGGACGGCCGGGTTGCATTTGACTATAACATTAATGTGCGTCTGACCAGTCTGAATTGCTGTTGCTAGGTATGAACATGACAAGGCTTGTGTGGCAACTACTGATGATATCACTGTGTCTGTCTCAACGTCATTCTTGCCAGAGCTGAGCTCCATTCACCCTCCCCATTACTTCTTCACATATCGGATCAGGTGAGCATTCGCTGACTGCAGTGGCAGTTTCGAAAAAAAGGAGTAGTTCACCTTTAAATAAACTTTTGCATGATGTAGACCATGGTATTCTGATACAGTTTGCGACTGGTCTTCATTGTTTTGACTCGGGTGCAATTTACCCTACCAACCAGGTATTCAGGAGAATCTTAGAAAGGGGAAACAATAACATTGAGGCCTCGCAGAGCAGACTGTTGGGGTCAGCAACCCCATTTGAAAGTTGTAATACATAAATAACACAGTAATTAAAGTGATTCTGTGGTTTAATCTATTGGCATTTTCTTAGACTTGAGATGTCCAAGGATGCCTACCCTGAGAAAGCATGCCAGCTTGACAGCAGGTACTGGAGAATAACCAATGCCAAGGATCAGGTGGAAGAAGTGCAAGGACCCGGCGTTGTAGGTGTGTGTTGTTTGCCTTTCACAATGATCTAGACACTATCCAGTGGCAGATCCCTCATGTAACTGCTCTCATCATCTGCTTTGTCAGGAGATTATCCCCAGCTGAGACCAGGCCGGGTGTACGAGTATACAAGCTGCACCAGTTTCTCCACATCCTCTGGCTACATGGAAGGCTACTACACATTCCACCGCATGGACAAAAAACAGGAGACCTTCAATGTTGTCATCCCCAGGTTTCACATGAACTGTCCGACGTTCCGTGTGTCCAACATTTCCACAGTAAGCACCAGAAAGAGCAAATTCTGTCTTGAGTTTTTTGCACAGTCAAAATTTGCTTTAAAGGGGAAGTTTACTTTATAATGTAGAGCTGAAGGCAATTATATGCCAGAGGAAATTCAACTTTTAATTTAGCTTGAAATGTGAAATGTTTGTCTGATTGATGGAGTCTTAAACCAAGAGTTATTTTCTATGGAGATCAACCCTAATTCATTTTCCCTAATAATGAACAGATCGCCTGCTCTCCCTATAATTACACCACAGCACTGGTTGGGAATGAGGCCCAGCAGAAACCATCTAGCCTGTCTGTTAAAGAGTTTTAATCAGAGTGTTTCTTCTATGCAGGAGGAGAGCTGCAATGACTGTTTCCTACACGACGATGATTCCACCGACACCGATGACTATGAGGAGAGACGTCGGTTTCTGGATATGCCAAATGCGCCTGTTCACTGCCCTCGATTCACCTGAACAATCTGCTCCTACCTGGCAGGCTCTGAACACTAAAGGGTCAAAATTCTGGGTGTTTGCACTTTTGTTTTTTTTTATTCTGGACAATAGCAGGGATTTGGAGCCCTCCCCCGAGTCAACCATTGCTCTGACTATCCCAGATGACAAGCAGGAAGTATATTGGGGGAACCTCTTGCTTTAACCCCCAGCTGTGAGTGCTTTGGGAATCATGTGATGTGGCTGTAAGGGATTGGCTTATCCAAACAGTAGAAACAGCCATATAGCTGGTGTTGTATCGGCTTGCTCAGCATTCTGTAAGGGGGCAGCTTGTGTTGGGGTGCAATATCTGAAAAGCCTCCGATTAATGATTGGTCTTTGGGAAAATCAATTAGAAGTGACTATGTTTTACTATGGTTTGTCTACATCTTAACTGACAATTATATTGACATTTGTTTGCGTTATGCTTAATATTAGACTTTTCCCCCAGTATGGCAGTTCTGTCCAGCCCCGCCATTGACGATGAAATGGAAACCCAAAAAAACGTATGAGGGCAAGTTGTTTTTCAAGTCATGTTCTAGTGTATTCATTAATGTTCATCCCATGGACGTTGCACCCGGAGCAGACAGCCTATCGACTCCTATTCGCAGCAGCAGGTGTGGAGGTACAATAACGTGCAAGAGAAAATAAACCGAGGCTGGGGAGTTTAAAATAAAAATGTGGGTCTGGAGAATGTATGTTGTGTACAACACTGTCTACTTGTCTCTCTGGTTCTCCTTTTTTTTTTTTTTTTAAAGGGGAACTATCGCAAAAATGATAATGTAATATTAGCTTCAGCATACTGAAGCTAATATCAGCATCCCCGAGTGGCTACAGGTATTATATTAGACACAATGATGTCTATGCTTTGGATTTGCTCGTAATACTTTTTTTTCTATAAATCAATGAGTGTTTCCCCCAAGTAGATGTCTTAACTTATTACTTAACCAGATATTTAGCCAGTTTGCCCCCAGCTATAGGTAGAATTACATTTTGCACTTTTATATTTAAGGGGAGTTATCGTGAACATTTAACATAAGCTTCAGCATACTGAAATAAGAAACTTTCTAAATACAATCATTAAAACATTCTGTACCATTTCTGAAATAATCAAGTTTCCCTTCACTATTCCTCTCTCTTGTCTTCATTCAGGAGTTGGGTGTCAGATGAATGATCCAATATATCTCATAGGGGGGGGCTCCTTTTGCCTAGAAGATGTATTAGAGCTCACTCTATTAAAATCGCCAGACATCACGTCTCTCTACATGCAAAATTTGTGCAAAAGGTAGTTATTTTGTTAGATTTTGTTTGTACAGTTATGTGAGTGAGCTCTAATTCATCTGCTAGCCCCCTATAAAATATATTGGATTATTCATCGGGCACCCAACTGCTGCATGAAGACAGAATTAAGAGAAACTGAGAGAGGAATAGTGAAGATAAACTTGATTATTTCAGAAACAATGCAGAATTTGTAATTGATTTAGATTTAGAAAGTTTCTTATTTTAGTACGAGGAAGCTTATATTAAATTTTCGTGATAGTTCAACTTCAAGGTCAGGCGACAACTCTCCTCTTCTTTTGGGCGACTAATCTCCACGAACTGCCTTCCCGCCGGCTAGAATGTAAATCACCGGCGGAATGGCACTAGGATTGCTTTGTTTTCCGAAGTTGCCTGACAAGGAAACTTAAGGCGACTTATGTAAACAAAACGCTCAGAGTGCCATCCCGCCGGTGATTTACATTCTAGCCGGCGGGAGGGCAGTTCGGGGGGAGATTAGTCGCCGCAAAGAAAAAGATTTGTCGCAGGGAGACTAATCTCCTCGAATCTGACCGTGTGTCTCTGCCCTTAAGGGTTAGTTTGACTAAGGCCCATGACACACCAGGCATTATGCTCAAAAACAATGATCATCACTCAGGCTGCCCACCTGCAGCTCATAATGCTTATTGTGCCATGGGTCTAAAAGAATATATTTCATTCCACCATTGTCTAGACATGAAACTCTAGGTTTTTCTAGGCGTGAGGAGCAGTCCTTATGGTAAGGAATGGTAGTGGCAAGATTGCTGTGGGAGCCATGACAAGGGTCAAATTAGTAGGTGTGATATGGTTGGGTATGGTGCAGGGGATACTCTTAAGCTAAAAGCTAAAAATAGTTTGTAGGGATGGGGTTAAGTTCCCCTTGAAAGTTTATCATCCTCTTCGAAAATAATACTGAACAAACACATTCCTGGGGTTTTTTTGTTGCCTAATTAAAAGAAAACATAATTCTAAGCAAATTTGCAATATACATTAAACATTCTCTATGTTTTTTAAGTTGTTTGTACCGATATGGGATATTATCCAGAATGCTCAGGACCTGGGGTTTTCCGGATAAGAGATCTTCATACCTTAAGTCTACTAGAAAATCATGTAAACATTAAATAAACCCAATAGGCTGGTTTTGCTTCCAATAAGGATTAATTATATCTTAGTTGGGATCAAGTACAAGCTACTATTTTATTATTACAGAGAAAAGGGAAATCATTTTTTCAAATTCTGGATTATTTGGATAAAATGGACGGCTTTCTCGTAATTCTGAGCTTTCTGGATAATGGTTTTCTGGATAAAAGGTCCCATACCTGTATATGTGTTGCTATTGAAAGCAGTATTTGGTTGTCCCTTTCTATTCTTGGCCCTTGTGGTTCACACTGTTTATACAAGGTAAGACAAGGCAGTTGATTAACATCTTTCTTTGCTGGGGAACCAAGACTTTTGCAACACGGTTTTTAAAAGTAACAACCAGGCATTAAGTAAATGCTGCCTTCAATAGCAATTGTTTTTAAAAATAAAGCAATGATTTTTTTTTTTAATAAATGTATATTGGAAAGTTGTTTAGAATTATGTTTTCTTTTATTAGGCTTTTTTTTTTTTTTTTGGGGTTGACTTTCCATTTAAGTGATAAAAAAAAGCCTAGAAGGGCTTTTCAAGCAATAGTGAAACATTTCCAAAACAAGCATTTTCCTAAAACATGTTTTCTCTCCAGTGGACACTAGATGGCACTCTAATGTCTGAGTTTTTTGGTATTGGATCTGCAAAACAAATGTATGCAGCGCTGCGCAATATGTTGGTGCTCTTTAAATACATGTTAATAATAATAATAATAATGTGTGAGGTTTGGTATTGGGACACTTCAGGACCAGAAGTCATTGCATGGAGGGCAGATAGTTATATCAGGTGCCAGATCCTTAAAGGAACAATAACACCAAGAACAGTGTATTAAAGTAATTCAAATATAATGTAGTGTTAACCTGCACGGGTAAAAGCGGTGTGTTTGCTTCAGAAAGACTACTATAGTTAATATAATCTGCTGTGGAACCATGGGGGCAGCCATTTAGTGTTGGACTGGCCCACTGGGATACCAGAAAAACTCCCGGTGGGCCCAGGTGTCAGTGGACCCTTATTCTGCTAAATATTTGGCCTATTTCATGGCCATTCCGGGATTGCACCAGAAATAGTGGCAACTCCAATGGGCTGTGTCTTAGCTTTGCTTTAAAACACTCTAGGTATCAGAGCCATTAAAAATGGTACACTTTGAAGGAAAATTTGACTTTTTCAGAGTTATTAATGGGGCTTAACAAAATGTGTGTGTGTTACATAACCCCCCAGACTCACCCCAACCAAATCATGATCACCCATGCCCTGGAATCCGAGAAACAAGAACAAGGTTTTATTTTGTATTACTGATGTGTAGCTTTGGGGGTAGGTCAAGTTAGAAACAGAATGTTGCTCATGGAAGGCTCATGTTTTGTTACAGGCCTTACTGTTAGTCAATAAGTGGTACTAGTACAGGGCCTAGTTTAGAGAACTCACATGCACACCCAAACTCTCAATATAGTTAAACTCTGGTTCTCATTACTGAGAGGGGTTGGCACCTGCCTGGAATACTCACAGAGTAATCGGCACACAGAATTTCTCTTCCACAGGGCGATGCTTTGTGTTTATTGTGTTAAACAGGCTGCACACAATGTTTTGTGGGTGTACAGGGCCCCTTGCAGTCTCCATCCGTTACAGCTTGTCGTTAGTGTGGCTGCAGGTCTCTGAGACCTCTGGCAATTCCTCAAGGCAGTGTACAAAGTAAAAAAAAATGACATTGCACCTGTTTTTGACTTTCTGCACATGGCCGTCAAATGAGTTAGTGGGGCATGTTCACTAAAGGGCGAATTTTCACCTGGAAGGATTTGCCACACTTTGCGCCACTTCATCAGACATTAATTTGCAGCGCATAAGCTAATTCATCAAAATGCGGTTACATCTCGGCAGCTGAACGCATAAATTCGTCAGCGCAAACATTTCATAGCAAACGTTCGCCAGCGTTACTTTCTTCCTATCGAAACTTCATTGACAAACTTACGCTTAGGTATTTGAATAGGGCGGGTACATATAGGTCATATATGTGTCTTTATTAGTGATGGTGCAAATGCTTGAAGCGGCCACTTATTATTATTAGGGATGCACCAAATCCACCATTTTGGATTCGAATCCTTTGTGATAGATTTGGCCGAATACCGAACCGAATTCTAATTTGCATATGCAAATTAGAGGTGGGAAGGGGAAAACATTTTTTACTTCTTTGTTTTGTGACAAAAAGTCACGCGATTTCCCTCCCATAATTTGCATATGCAAATTAGGATTCGGTTCAGCCTAGCAGAAGGATTCGGCCGAATCTGAATCCTCTGAAAAAGGCTGAATACCGAACCGATTCGGTGCATCCCTAATTATTATGCAGCACACCCTTAAGTGCAATTTCCTGTGTGTATTGTAGTTTATAAACAGGAGTACTGATGCTTGTACTGTGCCAATGACTTACATGTACTCGTGCAACTCCCAGTACCTTGCGTAGTTCTGTGCAGCAAAGGATAAAGTTACAGAGATGATTTCTTGCAGCAAAATAACTGGTTTATTTACAGTGAACAGTTGCAATGAAGTAGATTACAGAACTTTGATGTCAAGCACAATAACAGCAGGATCCCCTTTCAGAAGTGAAATAGCAAGAATAAGTTACCACGCTCCTGGGGCAAATCATCCCATGCAGTAGAGCTTTGTGCGCAGAGATATTCAGCCTGGGGTCTTGTATTTTGGCACCCTGACTTGTCCTAAACTCACCCACTGAAGTCCCTGCACTAGTGGTGGATTCACCACGTGGTCCTAACCCCACTATTTCTCCTCGTTGGAGTGGAAGCTGCTCACTATCTTCCCTGAGCCTTCCTCTTGCTCCTAGAGCAACTCTGACAAAACTTACTAGCACTAGATAACTTTCTAACTTTACCATAACTGCAGATCTGGGCCTGTAACACCTCACAGAGAGGTGAGGTCCCAGGAAAGACCTTGAGCACATGGCTAAACCCTTTTATTCTTTTACATGCTGCCACCTAGTGGGCAAACCATAGAGTAAATCCCAGTGGAGTCAGGAAGGGAGACATAGCTGCCTGGGTATATTAAAGAACCACTTAGGTGTCCAAATACAAAGAGGGAAGTGCCGGAGTTACTTTACCTAAAACTCAGGGTCCCTACAATTAAAAATGTCCAAGGAAAAATAAAGACAAAATAGATCCTCTATTGTTCTAGACATGAGCCCACCCTAAAACAAATGTGGCATGCACTTCAAATGGTTAAAAAAAATATTAAAACAAACATATTTTTACAGTTACAACATTTCAACACAATCCCAATTTCAAATATGAAAAAAACTTTTCGGCATACAGGATATGATGTAACTGACATAAGATTGAGGAGGATGTAGCTTTATCTTATGAGCTCGGCAGGTATAAACTGGTGAAGCAGACTCTAGAGAAAGGGGTAATATAATGGAAAATTCACACTTGAGTGAATTTGTGGAGTAACAATCGTTCGCCTGAGGTAAAATTCGCTTGACGAAAGGGCGCAAAACTTTATTGGCGATTATCTCTTTCACTAGCAAATTGTCCTCTACACCTGTTAGTAAATCGGCAATCTCCCTGCAGATGGTATTTCTGGTGAATTCTCGCTAGTGACGGCCACTTCGCCCTTTAGTAAATTTGTTCCAGTGAGTTTGGCAGTTTACAAAATAGACAGGTAAGGGCACCATAATGGTGGCAAGGGACAGGCCTGCCTCATTCCAAAATTCCAGTAGTATAATGTGGCGTCCACACAAGTTATCATGCATGGGGTTCCTCCTGGTAAACTGAATTTCCTCTCACACCCCAAACCAATACAGGCTGGTCCAGGGCCGTCATCAGGGGGCACTGGTGGGCCAATTGTCCCAGGTCCAATGGCTTCTATATGTTAAGGGGGCCCCGGCCGTGATGTGTTTCCTGGATTAGCCAGACCCCCCTTGAACTGCCGAAGTAGGAGCCGAGTTGTGCCAAAGTAGGAGCCGAGTTGTGCCAAAGTAGGAGCCGAGTTGTGTGAAAGTAGGAGCAGGGCCATGCTGAACACCATTTTTTTTTTTAAACCTTTGGGCACTCATTTTTTTTCTAACTTGGGGGGCCCTGGCAGCTGATGAAGGGAGGGTTTCCCCCCAAAACGTTGATACTGTTTGTAGCAAAATAAAAGAGGTAAGCTCCCCGACTGCAAACAATTGTGTGTGTGCGGATCCGTTTAAAAAACGTTTGCTGTTGCTAAGGGTCCTTGCCGGGTCAACGGAGGGCCAGCACGACCAGTGCAGTAGTGAACTACAGGTGTGTGGTTGAATTATCACATGAATTTGTCATTGGCATTAGACGATATGACTGGGCTCCAAAGCAAATTATTTTTCCGTCCCCCTGATTTACCAATATTTATTGAAATTGTATATGAATAAGGGCTCCATGGGGCCCCTGGTTTTTAACTTGGGGATGCCCTGCCCACCAATGGGTTTATTTTACTTGTATCTTTCCCAGGCCACCAATATATATATTTTTTTACTTGTAAGGGGGGCAGAGAAAATGTTGTACATTGTTTTGTCGTTGTGAGTGAATTGTGACGGTGGCCCTAGGCAGCTCCATTGGCTCCTCAGAGTGTGTGTGTGAATGTACTTGGACATGGGCTGATATGAATTACAGATAATATATGTAACTAACTGCAGAATATGTTCCGGCTGCAGTGAGCCATCCAAGTCAGGAGAACCTTCTTAAAGTGCCTATGGATGGGCTTCCACTGCACCTGGATGGACTATGGTTCAGTCCAGCTTGTTTCCTGCGGAGGTAGGGTTGCCACCTGGCCGGTAAATTAATGGTCTAGCCGGTAAAACAGGTATGGAGGCCGGTGCCGGTATTAAGATAATACTGGCAATTACATTGGCTGGTAATTTTTTGCGGGGAGAATGCCACTTACTTTTAAGCAGCTTAAAAGGGCTTTCTTGCTTTTTTTTTCAACTACAGGGCTTTCTTGCTTTTTTTTTCAACTATCTTTATTGACCTCTCAACTACATGACAATTCTGTTTCATACCTCCCAACTGTCCCTTTTTCGGAGGGACAGTCCCTCTTTTGACAGCTCAACCCGCAGTCCCTCATTTGTACTGGATTTGTCCCTCTTTTTTCTCTGCACTGAACAGCCAGAAAAAGAAACAAAGTTTCTCACTTAATTGGCTTTTAGCAGAGAGCCCAGAACAGCTAACAGGTGCAAATAAGATACTTTGTAACAATTTTGAAAACATTTTTTGTCCCTCTTTTTACTTCCAAAATGTGGTGAGGTATGCTTTTTTCCGGCCTTCTTTTTCGTTGCATGTGACAAGGAGGTGGCTGAGACCACTGCAGCCATGAACCAGGAGAGCAGCTTCAGAGCCCGTGAGTGGGATTTGTACCCACATAGCTTTGAGTGGGGGGGCGTGCTAGTGGGGATAACATTGCTATTTAGATGTAGGATGGTTTATGGGTGGTTTCCATTAAAAGTTCAGTTACGCAAGCGTGATAAAGGAATTCATCTGTTCATTTGACATAACTGGACTTCCTGGTGTCAGAATCAGAATTTGCTAGGCACAAGGGGTGTGGCTTTGGGCGGGGCTAAGGCCAGTAATTTTTTTCTAGAAAATGTGGCAAGCAGCGGAGGTAGGCCCAGGCCTGGACGTCAAAATAGGCCCTGCTATTCCAAGTACGCAGAGGCCCAAACAGCCCACTCTATGGTAACTTTCTATGGAACCATAAAGCAGCCCTTCTGGCATTTGCCAGAACCCACAGATTGCCAGTCCGGGCCTGGAGGTAGCCCCTGGCAGGGATGAGCAGCTGGGGAACTACACGGTGAATACACTCAACCCACAGGCGCAACATTCTCCAGGAAATATGTTCAGACTTTAATTCCATAAACAGCTTAATAGGGTGGCCACTAACCGGCAGAACTCGCCTTCCTTTCATATCACTGGCCGCGCTGCATCGGCTTCCAAGGCTTTTATAATAAAGTTCCGTGCGCCACCTAGTGACCCAGTGCAGAACTGCTCGTATATATTCGTGCGCGACCCGCTGTCTGACACTGATCTACGCGGAAACAGCCAATGCGCAGTGTTATTTAGACTCAGCAGTGACACTGTCCCTTTAAAAGGCATGGCAGAGACTAGAGATGGCGCGAACTGTTCGCCGGCGAACTTGTTCGCGCGAACATCGGGTGTTCGCGCTCGCCGGAAGTTCGCGAACGTCGCGCGACGTTCGCCATTTTGGGTTCGCCATTGTTGGCGCTTTTTTTTGCCCTCTCACCCCAGACCAGCAGGTACATGGCAGCCAATCAGGAAGCTCTCCCCTGGACCACTCCCCTTCCCTATAAAAACCGAAGCCCTGCAGCGTTTTTTCACTCTGCCTGTGTGTGCTGAAGAGATAGTGTAGGGAGAGAGCTGCTGCCTGTTAGTGATTTCAGGGACAGTTGAAAGTTTGCTGGCTAGTAATCGTTTTGATACTGCTCTGTTATTGGAGGGACAGAAGTCTGCAGGGGTTTGAGGGACATTTAAGCTTAGGTAGCTTTGCTGGCTAGTAATCTACCTTCTACTGCAGTGCTCTGTATGTAGCTGCAGTGGGCAGCTGTCCTGCTTCTGATCTCATCTGCTGACTGCTGCAATAACAGTAGTCCTTGTAAGGACTGCTTTTATTTATTTTTTTGTTCCAATACAGAGCAGTATCAAGCAGATTACTAGCCAGCAAACTTACTATCATCTGTCCCTGAAATCACTAACAGCTCTCCCCCTACACTATCTCTTCCAAGCACACACAGGCAGATTTTTCAGATACATTTTTGCCCTTGATCCCCCTCTGGCATGCCACTGTCCAGGTCGTTGCACCCTTTAAACAACTTTAAAATCATTTTTCTGGCCAGAAATGTCTTTTTTAGATGTTAAAGTTCGCCTTCCCATTGAAGTCTATGGGGTTCGCGAACCGTTCGCGAACCGCTCGCATTTTTGCGCAAGTTCGCGAATATGTTCGCGAACTTTTTTTCCGACGTTCGCTACATCCCTATCAGAGACAGGCAATGCTGGCTGGGCGCCCCAGGCCGGCCGCGACGCAAACGATTGCAGATGGGCTTTCGTAGGGTAGGCAATTTATGAGGTACGTGATTGGCGCTCCCTACGTTTGATCCCCTGTCACGTGCCTCTTTTGCCTGCCCCTAGTCCCGGCCCTGGTCAATGTGGCTACTACAGCCAGGATCTCCGGGTTCAGGTAAGAGGAACCTTCTTTGTGCAGCAGCAGCTCCATGCTGTCCTGGAAGTCTTCCCAGCTGCCCTCCAGCAGAGTGGCCTTGCACAGGAAGCGCCCGGTGGTCTTGTCAATAAACAGGCACGTGACCTGCTCGGGGGGGTGAAGGGACTGGGGACATGCAGGCAGCTGTAACCATCGCGGAAGGATACGTTCTTGGAGCGGAGGTACTGGCGAATTTATGTCACAGGCTGCAGGAAGCCATCCAAGAGACAGTCAGGAGACCCTGCTTGAAGCGCCTACGGATGGGCTCCCCGGCACCTGGGTGGCTTTACGTGGGTTCCGCGCATGTTTCAGTCCGCCCTGCTTCCTGAGGCACTAGGCGCGGAGGTAGCCCCTGACAGGGATGAGCTGCTGTATAAGTTTCACCTGCAATTGAATTAATACGGGGGAATGGGGATGATATGTGTGGGAATGGGTCCTGTGCTGGGAACGCTCATAGAAACAAACGAGTTGTACGTGCGTGGGCTGGATAGTCTCTGAGCCGCAGACACTCAGCGCTCTGTTATGTGATTAATTACCAGCTGAGAGGGAGGGCAGTGTCATTCCCCGTTGGTGTCATGGTGAAGGGACTTGTACTGTGTGTATGTGTGCCTGACCATTACAGTGGGGACATATTGCCCTCCAGCGGTGATTTTTACAACTACACATCCCAGCTGCTGTCAGTTGTTAAAGGGCCACACAGTATAAAAGTATATTATCAGTGATGCTGCTGATGTTCATCCTGATATGTCTGGGCAAGTCTGAATGAAGGGATTAAATTAAACTGCAAACCCTTTTCCCATAATCCCCTGCACTCGCTTATCAGGACACATTGAAAGCGTTTAGGTATTTTTTAATCTCCGTTCCACTCGCTGCCCTCGGTTGTTCTGAGGTAAAAATCACGTTTGAGATAAAATCTCAGCGCCTCATTAATTTAATATCTCCTCTGCTTGCCAATAAAACATTTCATTGACTCCATTTGGCGAATAACCTGTAAATAAATGGTGGTGTTTACCTGCTGTCGGCAGACATTTTGAAATGAACCAGGTTTTGGCTTCAGAAATGGAAATAGTGTGAGGAAAGAACTTGGCAGAGTAGAGCAAATCAAGGCTGAGGCTGAAGTATGTGCTAGACTGTACTTTTATAGATTGCAAGGGGCTGACAATAAAGACAGCAGACCCTGTGACTGCTACTGAGTCCAGGAGAAGAGAGGCCCCATTGAGTGGGGGAATTTGTGCATCTGTAACCCATTGAGTCTGAGGTGCCTTCTATCATGTTTCTGTACCCCAGTAGCCCCAAGTTATACTCAGGGTTATTATTAAAATCATGAAAAAAAGAGAAATGTAAAGTCAACAACAATGCAGCCCTATTCACCATCTCTTTATATTTTATTCGGAGACCGGCAGGCACATACAAACACAACACCCATCCTTGTTGTTTTCTTTTAGCAAAATCTGAACTGTTAAATGTCGCCCATCTTGTTGATCTTGTTATATTTGTACATTAAGATTGGGAATATCCAATATATAACCCCCGAATCCTTCACAAAAGATTTGGCCAAATACACTGGAAGTACATTGCCTATTCTAAAACAGCAATTGGACCAGTTTTTGGATCGACACTGTATTGCTCACTTGCAAAAAAATGTGTCCAGCCCTGTGTATCATATTTTGCTTTATTTAAACTGAACAACTAGTGTTTTAACCATATTTTAGGAGAAACAAATAAAAGCTTAACCTGTGCTGAAAGCTTGTTTTTAGCATAAAAAGTTTAACCTTTTTTTTGGTCTGAGTGATAAGAGGCCAGTTACTTAAGGGCAGGACACATGGGCAGATTCGGGGAGATTTAGTCGCCTGACGACTAATTGCCTCTTCTGTGGGGTGACAATCTCCAGGAACTGCCTTCCGCCTGCTATAATAAGAAAACGCCAGCGCTAATGCACTCGCGGCGCTTCGATTTCCAAAGTCGGCCGAAATTACCGCGTGAGGCAACTTCAGGTGACTTCGGAAATTGAAGCGCCGCGAGTGCATTAGCGCTGGCGTTTTCTTATTATAGCAGGCGGAAGCCAGTTGGGGGAATTGGCTGCTATAAAAGTATTTTCTCAACAACTCACTCTTGAGCCCAGCTCTGGTATAAAAAGGCTTCAAGTGTATAACTCCCCTTTCACTCCAGCTTTAAAATTTAATAAAACCAGTGGAAAATCCCCCACAGCCAAACCAAAACTTTCCTGGTGCTTTAAATTCATAGTAAATAATATAGAAGTACACTATCGAAGTAATATATATGCTTTGTGCCTTCATTTCAGATTTTGTCTCAGAAATTGCCCTTCAACATCAATATCAAAGAACCCCGACGGGATCAGAGCACCTTCAAGGGAAGAGCAAAGCACTTCTTCACAGTGACCGATCCACGAAATGACCTGCTTGGGCCTAAAGTCTTAGAGGAAGCAAAGAATATTATACATAACTACAGGTCTACTTAGTTAGGGTCCTAACACACTGTGGAAATAAACCTTAATAGGATACTGTCATGGGAAAAAAAATTTCATTCAACACATCAGTTAATAGAGCTGTTCCAGCAGAATTCTGCACATAAATCAGTTTCTCAAAAAAAGATTTTTTTTTTTATTTAATATTGAAATCTGACATGGGGCTAGGCATACTGTCAGTTTCCCAGCTGTCCCCATTCATGTGACTTGTGCTCTGATAAACTTAAGTTACTCTTTACTGCTTTACTGCCAGTTGGAGTGATATCACCACTTCCCCCCCCAGCAGACTAACAACAGAACAATAGAAAGGTAACCAGATAGCAGCTCCCTGATGTCTTCCCCTAGTTCGGACCGGTGTCCAGAAGCTGTGGCAGCAGTGTGTGCAGAGTGTTGTAGAGTTTGCACTCTTCGCCCGTCCTCTGCGATTGCTCTCGCGTACTCAGCAGGGGGCTAAGTAGTCGACCGGTTTGCCGGGCACTGACAGAACCTAATGGTGCCACAATATGGTGATCTTTCCTAGAAGCAAGTTAACTTATAATATTTATTAACTAGTGCCACTTAAATATGTTTTTTGCTTTCTGGTCCTTTTTTTCCCCAATGTTTACAACGCTTATTTTATGGAGTATAAATTACCCTTCTGTCTCTGTGGAACCCCAACTGAACTTCATTCAGTCTCACTCTTTGGATCACGAAAAGTAAAATGTGTTGGGTTGTCCAGTATCATATGAAGTTACAGTGGGTTTAGTTACATGTTCTGCTGGGCTAGGGTTTGTACAAGGACCACGAACTGTGGTTCAGTAATTCAGAGACTAATAACATGAAATCCAGGACACCGTTAATAGGATTCCATCCATAACTGCATTACTGTTCTACAGATCTCTATGGCCCTATTATTATTAACAGTGCAGATTCATGCCTACAGGCATGTCTGGACTGAGATTCAAAATCCTGTAGGCCCTGGTATTTCATTTACAAAGAAGGCCAAATATATCCACCCGGGTTCATAAATAATGACTCTCTATGGCATCATATAGCAGCCCCTCTAGCATCTGGATAGGTGATATGTGCACAGAGTTTTGTATTGGTCCCCATGGGGCTTCTAGTTGTGTTCCTGTATTACAACTCTCACTTCAGTTAGAAGGCTTTGGGAAATTATAATGGCATAAAGTTGTGTCACTATTATTAGAGCAATGGGACATGGTTGCGGTTTGGGGTGCTTTACAGATGCTGAATTTTAGAAGCTTGGGGGCAGTGGCAATTCAAAACCTTAAGCAACTTGGAAATGTGGACTGTCGTGTTTAAAGAAATAATTGCGTGACAAATTCTCAGACAAGTGTTTTCAGGCTATTCTCATATTCGCCATCTTTCCCAGTCACAGTTGCCAGGCAAGCGATTGAAGCAGTGCTTTCCAGTGACTAGCATAGCAGGCAATGAGGGGGGATTTTGGACTAATTTGCACTGCCTCATGGGTGCCCACGTGTCATCGCCTTTACTGTTTTAGATCTCAGACAGCCATTCTGTCATCTAAGGAACCTAGTACCTTGCACAAAGCCCTGATCTACACACTAGGCAACCTCTTGTGGACCCAGATAGTTTATAAATCTTTGTCGCTACACATACTTGCAGATGTGAGCACACATCTTTTGAATGGCCATTACATTCCCAGAAATCTTATTATAGTTCTTATTTAAGGGCACCCTTTCCTAACCCCTCCCCCGGGTCAGCACAAAGAAGCATGGATGGCAGGTTTATTCCTACTCAGTTCCCACCATAGAGCATAGAATAAAGAAAGCTCTGTATAAAATAGAGTACAAGTATGAATAGCCCAAAATATGACGGACACAATACCCCATGGATTTTAAGGCAGGTCAACAGGCTGATGTTAGTATTAGGGCAGAAAGATGACAGATAAAGAAGGTTTGTACTTTTTCCTAGAGAGGTGGCATCACTAGTCTCTATGGACTATACTGTTCAGTTTCCTGCCTTACCAAATGAGTGCAATGTAGAGATGTGGCCTCCCCTGACATATTATATTGATCCTTAAAGGGGTTGTTCAGCTTTGAGATAACGCTTAGTATGATGTAGAGAGTGATATTCTGAGGCAACAAATGGGCAAGGGGTCAGCGACGCCCATTTGAAAGCTGCAAAGAGTCAGAAGAAAAAGGCAAATAACTAAAATTATTAAAAATAAATAATGAAAACCAAATGAAAGGTTGCTTAGAATTGGCCATTCTATAACATACTAATAGTTACCTTAAACTTGAACCACCCCTTTAACAAATGAAGACTTGACACACAGATAAGAAATCCTTAGTATGCTACTGTCATTACGTTATCAGCTTCAGAGCCTAAGGAACATAGTTGCATCTTTGGGAACATCGACTTCAGCTGATCAGGCAACTAATCACAAAGCAAAGAATTTATATTTGTATATTGGTGGTATTGTGGGTGTCTAACAGCACCAGAAAGGCCAAAGGTTGCCCAAACCAAGTATACACTACACGTATATATATATATATATTTATTTATTTATATATATAATCCAGTCCTGCCTGGTGCACTCACAATCAATAAATAGCAACTGCCTGGGTGCCATTTTCCTGAGGACAGCTCGAGTGATGTTAATGTTGAAATAAAATCTATACTTTATTTTTCACCTAACAAGTCTTTGGCGTGCATTTTTTTGGTAATATATACACACACATACATTAAACTGGCATTTGCTGTTCAGGTGAACACAAGGCAAACAGTAACATACAACCAAGACTCCATGTTGCTGTAGAATAGTATTCCCTGCTGCTCTGCAAACCTCCACCTGACTAAGGTGATATACCTGTATCATATGATTGTTGTTACACCTTGCAGAGCTGCATAGAAAATATACAGACTTTTATTAAACTATCCTGCCCATTATCAGGAAGAATTCTGGAACCTTCAAGCACATGCCGGCAGCTCTGTCCTGTTCCATAGCAGCACACCAAGGGGGAAATATTCACATTCATTCTATAAAACCCTCAACATGGTGCCACACAGTTATCATCATTACAGCTCCGTATATAACCTTAGATTTGAACTGGAGAATTTAAATTGCGGGCAACAGACAGACAAAGTTGTTAAAGTGACCCGTATATCAAGTCCTGGGCCTTTTGCTTCTTTCACCCTTTGTGATTAACTCTTCTGTGCTCAGACAGGATAGGGGAAGGTTTGCTATTGTAAAGATCAGTCTCTACTCTACACTCTCCAAAATTCTGCCCGTGTTGGGAATGATAAAAATTGTCCTTAAAAACTACTTTTGCATGAACAGCTCAAACATCAACACTGGTTTTGGATAAAAAAAATAGAAGATTTGTACAGAGGCATATCATTTAGTAATATTGTAAAACAATAGGTACGAGAGCAGCTGGAGGGCCACCAGTTGGGTATTGACAATTTATATGAATCTCCCTTTTGGTTGGGGCCCAGGCTTCCTGCATAATTCCAGCTTATTATTAAAGTGGGGAGGATCTACCAGGTAGTTTTCCTTTGGACAAAAGGGCTGGATGAACATGTTCTGCTAAACTCTTAGGGGGAATGTAATATGTTTCACTAGTGAAAACATTTTGCAAAGACGCTTGCGAACGCTAGCGACCATGTTTGCACCATTTTTCATGGATTAAAGACCTTACCAACTTCCAAGCATCCAATTTGCTTTTGCGAACGTACTCAGTGGATGTAAAATTAACAATCGCAAAACCTTTTGTGCAACAAAATATTCAATGAAAGTCCAGAGAAGGTGTTAAAGGTTTGCAATGTACAAATAAGATTTGCAATGCACTAAACGCCTAACAAAGAATATTACATTGCGACAGGCAAATTTTTATTCTCAAAGTTTTGCTCTTTGCGAATTTTATTTATTTCCCCCTTAGCCTCTTTCCTAATATGGAATGCTGATATTTACATTTATATTTTGTTCATTGTATAGCATTTGTACAGGTATAGGATCCATTATCTGGAAACCCATTATCCAGAAAGCTAATTCTGGAAAAGCTGTTTCCCATAGACTCCATTTTATTCAAATAATTTAAATTTTTAAAGGGGAACTATCATGAAAATAAAAATTTAATATAAGCTTCCTCATACTGAAGTAAGAACTTTCTAAATGCAATCAAATAAATATTCTGCATTGTTTCTGATATAATCAAGTTTATATTCACTATTCCTCTCTCAGCATCTGTTTCTCCTCATTCTTTCTTCATGCAGGAGTGGGATGTCAGATATTCATCGACAGTTAGATCCAATATATCTAATAGGGGGGCTCCCTTTCCTAGTAGATGTATGAGAGCTCACTCAAGATAAACTTGATTATTTCAGAATCGGTACAGAATTTTTAATTGATTGTATTTAGAAGGTTTCTTATTTCAATATGATGAAGCTTATATTAAATTTTCAGGTTCACAATAGTTTCCTTTAATAATCATTTCCTTTTTCTCTTTAATAATAAAACCGTACCATCTACTTGATCCAAACTAAGATATACAGTAATTATTTTTTATTGGAAGCAGAACCAGCCTATTGAGTTTATTTAATTATTACATGATTTTCTTGTAGACTTAAGGTATGAAGATCCAAATTATGAAAAGATCTGTTATCCAGAAAAATCCAGGTCCCAAGTATCCTGCATAACAGGTCCTATAACTGTATTTCTATATATTTTTGTACAGGATATACAATATATTTAACATCAGTTATGTGAAAAAGAAAGACCAGGTATGGTTTTGGCAAAATATGCAATAAATCTTCACCCACATGAATGGAATTTTGTGGCTCTGTGTCATTATTTCTGCTTGTGAAATCCAAGAGGCAATTGGAGGTTTAAAGGGCTCAGGTTTAGGGAAGGTTTGTCTGGGTGTTTCTCTGCCGCTATATATTCCCCTTACTCTGCACTTATCTCCCAGTACTGGAGATATTAGGTGGGGTCCAGGAAATGGAAAAAAGGGGTCACAGCATTATAAATAGTGTCCAATGAGCGACTTCCCTCCCAGATAGTTTTACCCCTGTACAGAGCCTTTACTATTGCTGATAATTTTATAGCATCCAGCATTTACGTTGTACATTTATTTATACTGCCAGGAAACAGGGATTTGGTGATGAAATGATGCAGAAATCAATCTGGTGAATCTTAATTTTCTGTTCCATCTGATATGATACAAATGTGAACTGCACCAAACCATTTCTAACATAAATTGCTGTGAATGAAAGCTAAAGGGTATGAAGATTTGTGACACATTTAGGGAATTTTTTTTCCAGCTCCAAATACTCAAGTATTGATGTGCCACAGGCAAACAGTAAGTACAGGGATCTCCTACATTGTGTAACAACTGGTGTCTGTCTGATACTCAAACTAGGGATAATCAAATGAGACACCCATACCTTGCCCGATCGACATCTGCCCAACTTCGGCCAGATATCGATCATGGATGCCTGTTGGATGGCCCTAAAAATCGGTCTGTCGGCAGCTTTTACCTGCCCGTGCATGGGGACCTTAAGAATACCAGTTTACATATAGAATAGGCACTATTACCCAGGAGCTGACTGATCTTGTGTCACTGAAACCACATGATTTATTTGATTAGCTGAATAACAAAATTCACTTTACCTTTTAAGTAAAGAGCATAATAATAACCATGAAAATAACCAAAATAAAAGTACTACAAGCAGGGTGTCGCTAACTTTTCCTATCAATAAGCTTTATTACAGTGTCTTGGATAAACTACTTGGGTCTGCTAAATAAATGATAACCCTCCCGCAAGCATCTCAAGTGTATTGCATGCTCAGACATACACACAAAGCACAACTCAGCAAGAATTGAAGGAAATCATTACAATGCCACTGGCTACAAGTTTGTGAGTAAAGTTGTAGACAGTGGGTTCCTTCACAGTGTTGGTGGTGGCAAGTTTTGTAGTTTAAAGTAGCTGGGAAATACCATAGAGTAGACCATGTGACCTGGGTGCCCCCACCCCACGACTTTTTGTTTTGTGTTTTGAGGGGATATGAAAGAGATATAATTTTAGGGGATATTTATTACAACAAGGCAAAAGGGCGCACCTTCAATGCATATTCTAAAAGCCACTGTATCCAGGGTCTGGCGGCCTTTGTACCTAGTGCTTGTAAAAAGAAAACAATCTAAGCATAGGTTGTAGTGCCCTGTCCCGACTGCCATAGGGCCTACATGCCTCCAACAGTGAATGCTGTAAATGCTGTATTCAAAGAGATAAAGAGGTTATGAGCAAGTGAAACAAATTCTGCCAATGAAACAATACGTCACTCACACTCTCAGCATTGGTTGAATTAGCACATGTTTATACATGTGAGCAGTAACGCCACGTCAAGGCTTCAACCTTGTTACCGGCACGCCGGGTGTAACGCCTCACACAACAGGACAAACGTGACAAACAAAGACAACAAACGAGGCTTCAACTGCACATGTCTATGTCCCACCCTTTGCTCAATTAAAATCAAAACTTAAAGGACAAGGTAAAAACCCCATCTTACTTCAGATGGGAAAAAACCCTTGACCTGGATTTCTACACAACTATGAGAACTACAGAACTATATACATAACTAACAGGGTATGGCTTCCATAGACATGATGTGCAGGAAGACAAAGCAGGCTGTGATCTTAGACTCTGCTTTGCCTTCATGTTACACCCTTATCCTTTCATATCTCACATTCACTCACACATTCACTCACATAAAGATACCCACCTGATACTTACGTGTGATGTGCCAGATGAGTGACTGCCCCTCATAATTCTAGGCCTGATGTTACCCGGCAGTCTCATACCCTGGTAGATGGAATCCCAGGTGAAGGTGGAGCCGATGGTTGAAACAGGAATCACAAGAGATGCTCTGGCCTTTATGCAGCAGGCGGAAAAGTTCTTGCAGCCCACAATCATGTCCACTATCTGCTAAAACCTGTGCTGATGGAATAGTTGTTATTATTGGCTGGATTACACGCCTATCCATACTTACGTCAGCCAGGTGGAACTTTGAAATGAGAAGCCGGGAATGGTGTCACTGCCTCCTGATGTTCCTTCATCCTCCTTGTACTCCAGGAATGACTGCTTCTCTTTACACGGCTGGAATAGCTCAGGTGATGGCTGCATTAAAAAGAGAAAAATTATTTTAATCAAGACAATGAAAAATATATATTATGAGCAAGAGAACAGTCATTGGATTTGCTTTTAGAAGTCTATATGAAGCATTTTGAGTCTATTAATATAGCACTTTGTGTTTCAGTTTGCCATGTATTTCACATCACTTTACAAAAAATATTAAAATGGCAATATACAACATTTGTAGATGGCAGTACTATATTGTGCCATTCTTTTGGGATATTGTGGGGCTAATTTAAAACAGATTTGGAAGAACCCAGAAGGTTCAGAGATTTTAATAATCTCATTACCTGTACCCACATAGCATCCCTTCTGCCTTATTTGTATAGGTTTTCCTATAGGATTAAATTCAAGTTCCACAAACTAAAACTGCTGCTTTCTGATTTCACTAGTCAATGTTATAATCATCTGTGATTATTATTCCCCAACCATGTACTTACTGATCTCGGCTGGTATGGGGGTTGTAATCTTTCCTCTTCCAGCGCCACCCAATCGATGGATTTGTAGAATGGGTGGCATCTGATGTTTCCTCGAACACCAAGGCGTTGCTTCCGATTCTTTTCTAGCAGCTAAAGGAGTAATGGAAAATTATTTAAATCCCAGCAATTCATTTATTAGTAAATATGTCAATACTTTTATCCCTCTGTCATTACTCACCTGCCCCAGAAGATGTTTTAGATCTTCATCCAGCCAATCAGGTATCTCGGGTTCATGGTTTTTGATGGAACAAATGAGCTGATTCTTGTTCCCGCTGTTATTAAACGGTGACTTGCCAGTGGCTATTTTGCAGATGGTGATGCCCAATGACCACCAGTCTACTGCTGCGTTGTATGTTTTTCTGTTCAGGATCTTAGAAAAGAAAAAGAATCATTTACCAAATTGTAAAATGGCGCTTTTAAGTAAGTCTACTGGGATAATATTGGCAACAGAGTTAACGGATTCAGCTGCCCATTGAGCATATGGAGTGCAGTGAGTAATGCATGTGACCAGTTAGTTTCTCTAGTGTGGATCAGAACTGTCACATTTGCCAGAGCCCAGTAAGTGTTGTATGGGTATAACTCAGCCACAGGTAAAATAAACTGTGTCAGCAAATATGGATAATGCCTGGCAATATGTGAGTGGCACCAAAGCTCTATGTAAAGCTGAGCAAGTAATAAAAATGTTTGTCTTGTCAAGTAAAGAAATATTGTTAAGCTGGTTTTCTCCATGGGCCTATTAGCTACCAGTACCTATAGTACATTTACTCTTAGTATATTGATGTGCTGTTTAGCATGGCTATTTTATATGTGTGTAATAAATACAGCCTGTGAAAGTGCTCACATGAAGGTATATTCACAGACAGAAAATAAATACCCATGTAAATAATCTGTAATTGCATATCTCACCTCCGGGGCCATGTATTCTATGGTTCCAGCCCAGCCAGTTGTTAGGTCGCCATCAAAGAGGCTCTGCTTTGCCAGGCCGAAGTCACAGATTTTAACGTGTCCTTGATGGTCCAATAGAATGTTCATGGGTTTGATGTCTCTGTAAAATAAAGATGAAATGAGTAACAAAAAAAGATGAAGGCTCCTGATTTGCAGAGCAACCTGTGTGTGGCCTCTGCTGTAGAATGTTACAAAAATAAAGAAATCTATACTGACCGATGGATAATCCCGAGGCCGTGCAGGTATTGTAGGCCACAAATCACCTCCGCAGAATGGAACCTGTTAAACAGGGAAATAATGGTTCAATGAACTGTAATTCATTAGCTTTCTTTTAAGAAAATGAGAAAACAAGTACTAAATTTGAATATGATGCTCCCTAGTGCTAAAGCAGGAGTGCCCATAATTTACTAATGCGGGTTCTACTTTTAGTGATGTTGTCCCATTATGATCTACATCCATAAAAGCATTGTTAGCATTCTGTTCCATGGAAAATATTACTTAAATACCGATTTATGAGAAAATGTATATTGATGTATTTGACAAACAACTATTTCTTATGTCACTGTAACATAATAAATATCAGAATGAAAAGCATGAAATTATAGGGTGATTTAGACAAGCTGTTTGTTGACAGTGTCTTGAGATCTACTGATCACCAAGGAAAGGTCTACTGGCAGATACCGATCTACCTTTTGGGCACCCCTGTACTAAAGTGTACACATTTTATAATCCATCCTTCTTATAGGTACAAATGGTATAAAGCTATCTATAAGTCATATTGTACTAGTGCCATGTGATACTTACCGTACTCTGTCCATGGACAGCGTCCCGTGTCGCTTCAGCTCATCCTCAAGGCTTCCCCCACTCAGGTACTCCATTACATAGAAGGCATGCCACTGGTTACACAGACAAATGGAAAGAGTGAAGGAGAGAAAGAAACACAACAACATAGAGCAGTACAAATTGGTTTTATTATAATAATATAAAGTCAAATAAAGTGGGCCAAAATATCTGTTTTTGTACTTGCTGCACAAATAGAACAAAATATAAAATATGAATCTATGGCATCAGATGATTAATATTGTGGGTAGTTGGTGGGTATCCTGCATGTTGTTATTAATCCCTGCAGGCAGAATGCAGTACTGGATATATAAATCCTGCATTAACATGTAAGGGGTGTACAGGGCAAAGAGGCCTTATATAATGTGTAGGAACTGTACTGTATAATCAGTTTGGTTGTTATATGGGTCATATCATTTGTAATGGTTATAATATATATATATATATATATGAGCAATGGCTCATACTGACTATTGCCTGCTTACTTCCATGCACTGAAGATTTACCCTCACTCAATCACTATTAGCCGCTACACTAACTAATCACCTGGAACTACTGAAGTTAATCGCGGTTGCCGCAAATACTTCTGCGAGACCGAATTTGGTGAGTGGAAGGAATGGCAATTGTGTTCAAACGGCTACCCGAACCTGAGACGCAGAGATGCCCTGGGGAGTTCGACTCCCGAACCGTGTGGTTTCATCGGTCACCTTGAACCGGGGATGTAGCGAGCCTCACAGCGGAGCACCAAGATGGCAGCGTGAGTTCCACGCCCGCTCTGGGTATTTGTGGGAAGAGGGATGCCCGCCATGGTGAGTGCCATGAATGAGCTATCTGTAACTTATCTGCAGCGGGAACTCCAACAGTGGAGCTGGCGAGGCAGTGTTACCCGTTAATTGTTAATTACCATAACTGATGGGCTCCGACGAGAGACTTACTAGCAGCTACAATGACATTGAACTAACTGGCTGGGTGGGGATAATCGACATCTGCTAATTTTTAAATCTGTTACTATGTTTAAATATGTTTTGCATTACGGTTCCGCTGATGGTGTATACTGGATGAGCGTATATTATACAAAAGTTGGGAGTCCACATCTGATTTTCATTTAGTTAAGCCCAAGGGACTCGCCCCAGTTCTCAGGCGATAACGTATAAAAAATTCCTTTTATCCAGAGATAACTGTCCCAAGGCTTTCTTTCCATAAAAAATGACTTTATTTATATTAGCATTAAAATTCAATTACAAACAGACCCCACCAGGCCCACCTTACGCGTTTCGCACCATCCGGCGCTTAGTCATAGGTGTATCTGTAAACAGCATAACCTCTGCGGGATTTATACCCTATCAATCCCTCCCATTTTCCTTAAAACCAATCAAATTCTGTAGGGGATTAACCCTATTTTGTTAATTTCATCCCAAACTTGCTTGTGTGGGGTGTTTGTATCTCTTTACATATATCACTGTTTGTAAATTTAAATATTATTTTAAATATGACAATAATTATAAAATACATACATCATATATCACATCAAAACAGTGTAGTTTGATGTGATATATGATGTATGTATTTTTTAATTATTGTCATATTTAAAATAATATTTAAATTTACAAACAGTGATATATGTAAAGAGATACAAACACCCCACACAGGCAAGTTTGGGATGAAATTAACAAAATAGGGTTAATCCCCCACAGAATTTGATTGGTTTTAAGGAAAATGGGAGGGATTGATAGGGTATAAATCCCGCAGAGGTTATGCTGTTTACAGATACACCTATGACTAAGCGCTGGATGGTTGCGAAACGCGTAAGGTGGGCCTGGTGGGGTCTGTTTGTAATTGAATTTTAATGCTAATATAAATAAAGTCATTTTTTATGGAAAGAAAGCCTTGGGACAGTTATCTCTGGATAAAAGGAATTTTTTACTGGATGAGCGTACACACGGACACGGGTGTTGATATACGCTGATTAATTTAACCACAGGACTTGAACATTGGGTGGGGGTTTGATTTTTTTATTGGATCATTATTTTTCTTTTTTTCTTTTTTTCACTTTTTACACCCTTGCGTTTTTGGTTTTTATGATTGTATGATATCATTTATTGTTGATAATAAGGGAATGAGGGTTCACTTGAGGGTTGATTATAACAGAATTTAAGCAATTCGTATGATGACAGATAACACATATGGTTCCTGACTAATTACATATTAATGAAGTATGAGGGTTTATATACAGTGGTGCACGATGAGTTGAGTCACGAGAGGGGATGGATATGATATATAAGTAATAGATATCCCAGTGGGCACCTCAGCGGACAGTATAGATTAAACAGCTTAGCGGGCAGTATCGATTAAACAGCACCCAGGTCTTTAACTATTGCATACCTTGGACGATGGAGTTTACATACAGCTTAGAGATAGTGTGAAGACCAATTATTAAGGGGGTACATATGGCTAATGTTGCAGCATTTGGTAGTAACAAGGTATGTATTAGGAAGCATTTCAGTCTGGACCTTAGACATCCTCAAAGAATGTTATGTCAGTGACACTGGTAACAAAGTTACAAATTAGAGTATAAATAGTTGGCATATTGTTATAAAATAGTTACATGGGAATAGTGTCCAGATATATTGGTTTTAAACATGTTTTAATATTGTATCTAAATATATACTGTTAGATTTAACTTTAATGCATACCTTATAATTAAGAGCGATGGATCTGTGATTTGTTAGCATTAATGGAGTCGCTCTGGTTTTTCTGGTTCATGTTTTTTGTAAAATTAACACTTTGAGAAAGGCCTCGGAGAGGCCGAAACGTTAGTCATCTGTTCTAATAAATATTTCTAACTTTTTTAAGACCTGTGAGTGCGGATTCCTTTGGAGTGTTGTATATATATATATATATATATATATATATATATATAATATATATGGGGCATTATGTAAGGGGATCAGATGTATAACTAGAGCTATCATCTAGGGGACACAGAGGAACAGTATTACAAACTAAATGGCAATATGGAGTCAATGTTGTACCTGGGTTTGAAAAGCGGCATAGCCTTGGCAAAGAAATGGGCTGTGTCTGGCGATGTTCAGCACTTGAGACTCTGAGAGAATGTTGCTGTAATTTGGGGCCTCTTGTTTGCGGACAGATTTTACAGCCACATATGGCCTCCGGTCTCCTAACGAAGCCAGCATTACCTGAAAAGGCAAGAAAAGAGTTAATATTACTGTGTATTTTAAGCTCTAACATGGAAATATTCCCCAGAGCACAACACATTGTTGCTTTCTACCAGATTTAGGATTTAAACCCTACAAAACAATTGTGTTTAATGGGAACTAATCACTTACGTTGCCGTATCCTCCTGCTCCCAACTTAGAGTAGAAGTTGTAACTGGAGATACTGAGCGGGTTTAGCCTTGAAGGTTGAGCTTCTGCACTCACAGGTCCAGCTTCTCCTAGAAAAGAAAATACATTTTATTTTCACCATTTGAATAATAATAGTTAATGAAGAGCTCCTATAGTCAATAGTTCAATCGCTAATAATTAATTTTGCTGTTCCCATGTACTGCTCTTAATGCACCATAAAACTGTAACTCTTCTTTCCCAAACAGCACAGGAGAACCTTTTAGAGTGGCTAAAAGACAAATTGTGGCCACTGCATGGTTCCGGCCCAGCCAGTTGATGATCCATGTGCATAAGATTATTCCAGGGTCCATGTGTTCTGCATTAGCGCATACATATTACAAACATAAGCCTATATGTAAAATGAGAGTTAACTGCTCCACCATCTGCAGTTGTTCAACAGGAATTATTTTATTGTATTGGTAACCTAAATAAGCGCAAATATCTCATTGGCTATTCTGGGTCCTTGCACATAGGCAACCTTTTTTTTACATATAGGACATACTGTAGGTGCTGAATTGCATCAGAGCAATTACCCATAAGAATCAATCAGATATTTATTTTCAAGTTCAAATACAAGCTGATTGCTAATTGATTCCTTTTGACTGTTGCCTTTGTGCAATTAGTTATTATGACCAACATGTATTTATAAAACACCAACAAATGTCACAATGCTTTACAATAAACCAGTGTACATAATAAACATACAGTACCAAAAATCCTATAGAAACAAGCAAATACCAATATGAGCAGTAAAGAGGGCCCTTGATCTATAGATTAAATTTAATATTACACTTATGTCAGTATCTGGGTCCTAAACAGCAATTGCACCAGTAAATTAGAGGCAGTTGGCAATCATGTGACCTACTCCTTTTTGCTATTTAGGCATTTTTAAGTGATTTGTCTTTACCTTCATCAGTCTC
Source organism: Xenopus petersii (assembly GCA_038501925.1). Lineage (NCBI taxonomy): Eukaryota > Metazoa > Chordata > Amphibia > Anura > Pipidae > Xenopus > Xenopus petersii. Next base: position 13,083,175 of record CM076679.1, read on the forward strand.
CTGCCTTCTCCGTTTCTCCTCCGTGCAGCACTCAACTTGCAGATGCTCATCCACACTCCTCTCTCTCTTCTTCTTCTGTTTTTTTCCTTCCTCTTCTTCATGGTCTTTTCTTTTCTTTACCTTTGATGGCTGGGGGTCCGAATCTTGAAAACCAGAAGGTATGCTCTCCTCCCTGCAGCACTCATCTGGCAGCTGTTCCTCCAAACTCCTCTCTCTCTTCTCCTTCTGGTTGTCTTCTCCCTCTTCTTCATGGTCTTCTCTCCTTTTCTTCACCTTTGAGGGCTGAGGGACTGAATCTTTAAAACCAGAAGGTATGCTCTCCTCCCTGCAGCACTTCTCTGGCAGCTGTTCCTCCAAACTCCTCTCTCTCTTCTCCTTCTGGCTTTCTTCTTCCTCTTCTTCATGGTCTTCTCTTCTTTTCTTCTCCTTTGAAGGTAGGGGGTCAGATTCTCCAGAATTAGAATATTTTCTCTTCATTTTCTCTTAAAATCCACTGGAGCTCTCTCTTCTGCTTCTTCTCTCTCTAACGCTGTCTCACCAACTGTCATAACGGTTGAGGTCTCTTGCTTAGTGTAAGGTGACATCTGATGACATCATCACCTGGGCACAGGCTGTAAGATAACATTGCAGCGCAGAGCCAGGTACAGTCAGTTATAGTTACAGTGAACTCTTATTAGGGGTTCCTTGGGAGGAATATACAGTATGGGCTCAAATGGGGTTTGATTTAATTGTGCAAGTACTTCAGGAAGTCTACAGTACATCCATAAGAGTAGGAAGTGCAGATAGCAACCCCCACCCATTATGTTCATTTATCGGCTTTCTTATACTTCATTCCATTTGTCCAGTCTGTGTCTAGATTCAAGAATGATTCTGAGCTGTTTAATATATGAAAGTCCATTCACATTGGCTTTTATGAGCATGGGAAGTAATTTACGGTCATTTGTATATGTGAGAGTGGTTATGAGCCCAAAATGCAGACTCTCTCTTCCCTACAGTGTAAAGTTTCTTACACAGCGAATAGGGACATCTCACCTATTAAACTCTAGCATCACTGGCATGAAATGGATTTACCCCATATTGGGATATTTACATACCCCAAAGTGCAGGGTAAGAAAATGAAACAGCATCATTACAGGAATTATTATAAGGTCAGTCACATCCCACTCCCTATTTCAATTTATTACCCAGAGTTCCAATAAACAATACAATAAGGGGTCCTTCAAAAAATAAATATGACAATGGCACAGTGTTAACCTTTGGTTCTGTGACTCCATGTTTCTCTACATGTCCCTCTAGATCAGGGGTCACCAACCATTTTCAAATAAACCACATTCAAATGTGGGATTACAAATAAGGACTGTGAGTGATAGGCCCTATGTGGACTGGCAGCCTACAGGAGGTTTGGCAGTACACTTGGTTTTTATGTAAACAAAACTTTCCTCAAAGCCTGAAATTCAAAAAGAAGCACCTGCTTATAGGCTACTGAGAGCAACATCCAGGGTGGGACTGGGGGCCCAGGGCCCACTGGGGCTGCTGTCTCAGGGCCCTCCCAAGCCCAGACCCTGCTGCAAATCCCTCTCCGGACCCGGACTGTGGCCACAGCCACCTTTGGCATGACCTCTCCTGTGCGCATGCATGTACCTTTTTTGACACGACCAGGGTACGGAGACAGAGATTCAGGAAACAAGGCCTGGGATCGGGTCTGGGCCTTTTTGCTCTGATAGCACATCATACACCGATATATACTTCATACACATCATATGTCACCAGGGCCGCTATCAGAAATCACAAAGCCCCGTACAACCACATTTTCTGGGTCCAATGGTCCCACTCCAGCCCCCAAGCTCCACCCCAGGCCCCAAGCTCCACCCCTGATCCAACCCACCTCACAGTAAAAAGACAACACAGACAGAGCTAAAAATGGTAAACACACACACACACAAGATTTATATATGAAAAGCCATAGGTGGTCAGTAGCCCATTATAAATTAAAGAAAAACATTGGTGGCCAGGGTCCCACTTAAAAGTTTTTTTAAAAAAAACCATTGGTGGTCAGGGCCCTCTATAACTTAAAAAAAATCATTGGTGGCCAGGGCCCCCCTATAAAAAAAAAAAACATTGGTGCAGGGGCCTCCCATAAAATTGGTGGCCATGGCCCCCCTTACAAATTTAAAAGAAACATTGGTGGTCAGGGGCCCCACAGAATATTTAAAAAAAGAAACATCAGTGGTCAGGGCCCCCATAGAATATTATTTAAAAAAAAACATTGGTGGCCAGGGGCCTAAAAAGTATTAAAATAATACATTGGTGGCCAGGGTTTTAAAGGAGAAGTAAAGCATAAATAAGTAGGCTAGAAATGTTGTACATTACATTGTGTGCTTCTGTACCAGCCCAAGGCAACCACAGCCATTTAGCAGATCTGTGTCTCCAAAGATGCCCAAGTAGCTCCCCTTCTTCTTTTCTGCTGATTCACTGCACATGCTCTGTGCTGCTGTCACTTACTGAGCTTAGGGACCCACTCACAATATACAGTACACAATAACTGCATGGCAGCACAGAAACCAGTGCAATTAGCATCAGAATGTAATAATCAGTTATGTAGCATCAGCTTATATTACAGACCAACTTCATTTTCTGCTTGATAATTTGTGACGACCCCTAAGCTTAGCTTCTCAACAGCTGCTCAGACCCCACTGAGCATGTGAGTGTCGGAGACACTTTCCAAGATGGTGACCCCCTGTGACAAGTTTGAAGTCCTGGATCATTGCTGCTATTGACAAGCTGAAACTTTAGGCTTGTGCAATAAGTTCAGTATATAAAACATGGAATTTTTAGCCATGTTAATTTGTATGGTTTAGTTCTCTTTAAATGAATTTTAAAAAAACACATTGGCGTTCAGTGGAACTTACCTTAGGCTCTTGTTATGGCTTTGGCAGCTTCAGTTTCGGCTCCTTTCATAGCTTCAGGTCTTTTTGCAGCTTCAAGACTTCAACCTCGGGTCTTTTCATGGCTTTGGGTCTTTTCACAGCTTCGGCTCCGTTCATGGCTTTGGGTCGTCGGTGCTTTGGGTCTTTTCACGGCTTCAGCTCTGTTCGCGGCTTCGAGTTTTCCGCTCTTCAGATCTTGGCTCTAAATGCCATCAAACATACTAATATTAGTTTGCTCAATTTTGACAGGTTATAACATATGAATAACAACAAAACAGACTGGTGATTTTTTATGCAAATTGGAAAAGGAAAGAAGCAAGTGATGATGTGAGTATCTAATAAAAATTAGTAAATATGCACATAATGGGATAAAATTCAGGATTCCTGCAGCAAGTATGTCCCCTGCAGTATGGTGGAAGCCAATGTTTAGCCAGCGGCTGCACATTTGTTACAGTACAACAGCATTCGCTCTGACCATCATGACCACTCACACCAGGAGCTCCTTCTTAGTGCCAGTGTCCTAGTGCTCGCAGGGGAAGGGCAATTTTTTTTAAAAAAAACTATAGCTACCCTCAACCAGAGTGTGGGCTTTATTAGCCCACACCTTTTGTTGGCAACAGGTGCCCTTTAGGTCCCGGACCACCGACATGGCACAGCACAGTGCACATGTGCAGTGAAAGGAATAATTGGGAATTTACTGAGAGATGGGGGTGTAGGAACTCCCATAGAAGGTACCCTTGGCTAGTACATTCTTCAAGCGAAGAGGAGCACTGCCTAGGGCACAAGGCTAGTGATTATATTTGGCACCCCCAGTGAATTTGACTTTCCTTGTCCTACCTCGGAAGTTCAAGAAATCCTACTGAGAAGATAAGTAGTGAATGCTCTGGCACTCGGATTTGGCCCTGCCTGTTTCACATATTCTTCTCGGATCATCCCTGTACTTTGCCTGTTTTATTGCTGCTGCCGACCTCTGCCTGTTTCTGGACTTTGCCTTGCTTAACCCTTGGTGTATATTTGAACTTTTGTTGCCGACCTCTGCCTGTTCCTGGACTTGCTTTACTATAACCCCTGACTTATATCAGAACCTACTGTTACCAACCTCTGCCTGATTCTGGAATCTGCTTGTTTTAACCCCATAACTCCTATTGAGTCTTGCCGTTGTCGACTGCTGTCTGTCAAAGGGCCTACCGATTCCTGCCCGGTCTTCGGTGCAGATGAATCAGCTTGTCAAGGCATTGGGCTCTTATACCTCATCTTCACTGGTTTCCTCTTGTTCCAATCTTAGGGGATATTAGTGGGAAGCTGTAATAGAGGTCCTCCTCAATGTTCCAGGTCCTGGTAATCTTGACACTGTGCCATATAGTTTTTTTTCAATTTCTACCATTGCTACACAGCAGCTTATTAATTTGAACTATAGTAGTGTTTCTTAAGCAAACATCAGTTTTACCAATGCACATTATATTTTCATTACTTTAAAACACTTTAATTTTTTTGGTGTTACTGTTCTTTTAAGGACTCCATTTTATCAGTCTTATAATTAATTCCTGGGGTGTTGAGAATCTCCTATAAACTTAAATAATATAGCATACTTATAGGTCTGGATAAAATGGTACTAGGCAACCATTCTACAAAGGAACAGGCCTTCTACAACCTTAAATATGGCCACACACATATCATGTTGCAAATGACCACCATCTCAAAATAACTGAATTTATCATGTGGTTGTGGTGTGCCGATAAATGGAGTATGAATCAATGATTCTTTATAAAGTCAATTGACTATCTAAAAGTCACACCTTACAAAGAGGTTTGCTCACCTTTAGACCTTACAGATTACCGTTGGAAATGACCATACGCAGGTGATCCAGGTACAGACTGACTGACCCATGAGCAAATGGACAGAAATGGTATAAGAGGCCTTACTGCCATAGTCACCTCTTTATTGTTCCCCTCGTTTGGGCCTATAATAGAACCCACCAGAAATGAAGAGGAAGAGGTGCACCCTACACTAGCAGACACAGTGCAGTGGTAGATTACCATTTATGTATTTCAGAAGAGGAAAAAGAAGCACACCACCATACTCAGGCTCTTGCTTTTTAAAAAAATTTATTACAGCAGAAATATGACACAAGCTTTAGATATATATATATATATATATATATATATATATATATATATATATATAGATATATATATAAAATTGTAGAAAGGACCAGCACTCCGTTTTCCAAAGAATTCAGTAATTTATTTAAATCTCACAGTGTCTCCAACGTTTCGGCCCACTTCGGGGCCTTTATCATGGATGCATCCATGATAAAGGCCCCAAAGTGGGCCGAAACGTTGGAGACACTGTGAGATTTAGATAAATTACTGAATTCTTTGGAAAACGGAGTGCTGGTCCTTTCTACAATTCTATATACCAATTTTTGACCAAGCACCCGGCAAAACGAGATGTTAAGGAGTGCGGGTATCGTCTGCAATTTCGTTATATATATATATATATATATATATATATATATATATATATATATATACCTCAGGTAACTATTTAACTACTAGCAAGGTCAGCCTGACAACTTTGGTTGTTGGTGAGATACTGAGAGGTTTTCTAGCACATTAAAAAGAGATGTGCAAACCTCTTTAATGAGGAATACAGCTAAACAAAAAAAGCTGTTCTCTCTTGCTCAAACCTCTCTTGCTCTAATGACCCTAGTATAATGTCACTCCTGTTTTATACCAAAATACACAAGGCATGTATACATCAGTGATACAAAATCCCATTCTCATTCATATTGATTAAAGAGAACAAAAAAATATTTTGCACTTATGCACTATTGTTTAAAAAGTAACAATAAAAATTAAGGAACAATAAAAATGCCATCTTGCAACAAAGATGCAGGGCCCCCTTGAGCATCCAGACTGTCATATGGAATTTAATCTGCGTGGCCTTGTAACTCTGTTCTACAAATCACACACCCCATTCAAGTGTATGACTGCAATACTGTAAAATGGCAGCTATGTTACTTGATATTTGGCTGTCCATGGAAAGTCATGAAATAAAGGTGCAAGTCCTCAAATTTGTCTGCCAACTCGTCGTATTTGTCCAGCTGTTCCTCCAAGCGCTGCAGAGCAAACATTGTTAATTTCAAAACTTCCCCACAAGGATGGATGGATGGATGCACAGATCCAGAGTATACTCGCTGATGAACGTGGTTTTTCCACTACCAATTGGGCCTGGGAAAACAAGGAAATAAGGTTGGACAAACTGAATTTAACCAATAAAGTTACATCAATTAAAACTCTACAACCACATTATTTGACTTGCACAGTTATGTGGGCAACACCTAGTGGCCTCTGAAGGTCTACTTCTGCTCCTAGAAACAAACATATGCATGAAAATATGCAGAATTGTAAGTTCTGAAGCCGCCATACAAATAAAAACACAGTCAGTCACAGATTAATGTAGCCTAGGGCCTGGCTGCTCCCAAGGGAATGATGGTGGGGTATTTGTGACAGAAACTTCAAGCAGGGATTTGAGTCTGGGCCAAAAAGTGCATCTGAAATCTGCTCGGGTCAGACATACTTTAATCTAATGCAATGACTCCCATCAGAAGTAAATGGCTAATAAAATGGAGGTGCATAATTGATCATGAAGCAGGTTTGTGTAACAAAGCCTATACCCAGATTTTATCTGGGTCCCCTAAGTAAAAATATTATGAGAGAGGACAGGATGAACCTGAGAGTTTGCCATGGGCACCAATCTGTGTAGGCCGGTTTATGCTAACAAGTGGCTAGTCGCAATATTGCATCTAGGGATGCCCGAATCCACTATTTTAGATTCAGCCGAACCCCTGAATCCTTTGTGAAAGATTCCGAATACCGAATCCTAATTTGCATATTAAATTAGGGGTGGGAAGGGGAAAACATTTTTTACTTCCTTGTTTTGTGACACATAAGTCAGGCGATTCCCTCCGTATGCAAATTAGGATTCCTTTCGGCCAGGCAGAAGAATTTGGCCGAATCCTGCTGAAAAATGCCGAATCCTGGTCGAATCCGGAACCGAATCCTGGATTCGGTGCATCCCTAATTGCATCCATTAATGTTTACATGGTAGCTTCTCGCTTTATTCTATTATCACTATATGCAACATTCAAGTTACTCCATAATGAAAAGGCTCCTTGGATTATCTGTGTACCCAAAAAAAGGAGATAATTTAAAAGGTAAGCTCCGTACAGTGTCTTTTATAAGGCAACACAATACAAACAGATGCATTTACCCCTGAAGAGATAGACGGCATGCAGGCATGTTAACAGAAGGGTACATACACAACTCATTAATATATTCTGCCATAACTTTAATATTTCTTAGGGCTAAAACTCAAAAAACACTTGCTTGGCAGACCCCTAAGTAAAGAAGTTGTACATTGGGGCAGACAATACAAAGTATAACCTAATATGTACCTGTAAAGTTTATTCAGCTCAGGGAACCGGTTCCATTATTACTCCTGCAACCTGATCCGCATTCTCCAGCTGACCAAATAGCTCCTCTCTGAGCTGGTGGAAAGAGATGATAGATTTGTGGCTGGCAGGGAGAGAAGCCTAAAAGGCTTTTACTGATATTCAAGCCATCATTAAAGGCCTGCAGAGGACTGGGCTGCTTGACACCTCTTCACGTTTAATTTCCCAGCAAATAATTTGGAGGCTTCCCAAGAGGTCGTCCCCAAGCCACAGAACCATGCGCTTAATAATAATAATAATAATGTATGAGGTTTGGTATTGGGACACTTCAGGACCAGAAGTCATTGCATGCAGGGCAGATAGTTATATCAGGTGCCAGATCCTTAAAGGAACAATAACACCAAGAACAGTGTATTAAAGTAATTCAAATATAATGTAGTGTTAACCTGCACGGGTAAAAGCGGTGTGTTTGCTTCAGAAAGACTACTATAGTTAATATAATCTGCTGTGGAACCATGGGGGCAGCCATTTAGTGTTGGATTGGCCCACTGGGATACCAGAAAAACTCCCGGTGGGCCCAGGTGTCAGTGGACCCTTATTCTGCTAAATATTTGGCCTATTTCATGGCCATTCCGTATTTTGATGAGTACAGACTAAATAGATGGAAAAATAGATTATAGTATTTGAAGAAAAGAGACTAGGAGAACAGAGGTTGAGTGAGGAGAGGAAGAATAATAGAGAGTGGGCCCTAGTCTAAGGTTTTTGGGTGGGCCCCCAGTGTCCCAGTCCAACACTGCAGCCATTCAAGCTGGAAAAGGCTCAGCTTGAATGGCTGCCCCCATGGCTACACAGCAGCTTATTTATATAAATTATAGTAGTACTTATCTGTTATCTACTGTGTATCCTGTGCTTGAATGGCTGTCCCCATGGCTACACAGCAGCTTGTGTATATAAACTATAGTAGTACTTATCTGTTATCTACTGTGTATCCTGTGCTTGAATGGCTGCCCCCATGGCTACACAGCAGCTTGTTTATATAAACTATAGTAATACTTATGTTATCTACTCTGTGTCCTGCTCTTGAATGGCTGCCCCCATGGCTACACAGCAGCTTGTTTATAGAAACTATAGTAGTACTTATCTGTTATCTACTCTGTGTCCTGCTCTTGAATGGCTGCCCCCATGGCTACACAGCAGCTTGTTTATAGAAACTATAGTAGTATTTCTGAAGCAAACAGGTCTGCTTTACCAGTGTAGGATAACCATTTATTATATATACTGTACATTACTTTAAAACACTTCTTTAATTCTTTGATGTTACTGTTCCTTTAAGAATCCATAGCCCCGTTTGTGGTCTAAATTCTGTGCCTCCCCCCTTTTGTTTGGAAACCACTGCTGTGTATAATGAGCAATTGCTATAATCTGTGCTCTGTTTGTTGATTGGATAAACAAACCTACTTTTTCTTAGAGGCCATAGATTTGGATTTAAAGCAGTGACCCCCAAACAGTAGCTCCAGAGCAACATATTGCTCGCCAATAGTGATGTGTGGGCCGGCACGATACCTGCGGGTCGAGTGGGTTTGGGCCGACCTCGCACTCCTCTTTCTGGGTGACGGGCGGGTAAAAATAAAAAAAAAAAGCATATTTATTAAGCTGTGTTCGTTTTATTTCACATAATTACTTGGGGTCTGGTCTACAGAGTTCAGCACCACCCTGGGTCTGTTTACATGGACATGCGTCCCCACCCTTATCAAAGTACCTTTCCTTCCTCCTCATATTCTGAGGAGCAACTTGCTGTTAACCCTCTTTGCAGGCTCCCCAGTTGTGGGAATTCTTCACTTTGGTTGTTATATCATTGTATACATTCTTCCTAAGGATAAGGGCAAACGCGAAGATTCGGGGAGATTTAGTCGCCTCTTCTTCTGGTGACTAATCTCCCCGAACTGCCTACCGCCGGCTAGAATGTAAATCGCCGGTGGGCTGGCACTCGGAACACTTCGTTTTCTGAAGCTTCCCGAAGTTTCCTCGTAAGGCAACGTTGGACGACTTCGGAAAACGAATCGCACCGATTGCCATCCTGCCTCGGATTACATTAACGGAGGATCATTAGGGCAGAAACACACGCTCAGATTCGGGGAGATAAGTTGCCCAGCGACATTCTCTTCTTCGGGGCGATTAATCTCCCGAACTGCCGTTCGCCGGCTAGAATGTAAATCAATGGCGGTAGGCAGTTCAGGGAGATTAGTCGCTGGGCAAGCTCTTAGGGGCATTTCAAGGGTTACCAACTATGTGGGGGGAAGTAGGGAGGACTACCTAGGGTAGTAGGTTAGGGGCTTTTCTTATTGGGGGGTTTAGTTCTCTTTTAATAATAGTGATATGTCCGATCTATAATTGGTTTGGGATTTGCCTAAATCCATGTCCAGATAAAGTGAATCTAGGCCCTCAAAGTCACTTAAGTCAGGTGACTCCAAAGCAATATGACAACAAATTTTAATAGATTTTTCTTTTTCTAAAATTTTAATACAAATTCAGAGTTCAGATTCTACTAAGAAAGTGCCATCGGAATTAAAGGAGCAGTAACATCAACTTTTTTAAAAAGAATTTGTTAGTATACACCGAAAAAAACAAAACACAAAGACAAATGAAACTTTAAAGTCTTTATTAAGAAATAACTTACCGAAAATCAGCTTGTGCTCCTCTTCAGAAAGAGATCGGGCGATCCATCATACAGCGCTCTATATCTTCCTTATAGGAGATAGACAGGGAGGAGAAATCGGGTGCCGCATGATTGAATCGTCGTCGTGTCGTCTTTTCTGAAGAGGAGTGAGAGCGAGTTTCGGTAAGTTATTTCTTAATAAAGACTTTGTGATTTTAAAGTTTCATTTGGCTTTGTGGGGGTTTTTTTTTTCGATGTATACTAACTAAATTTTTTTTAACCTTTTTTTGTTGTTACTGGTCCTTTGAAGGGATGAAAAAGAAAAATAGAGGACCCCCTACTGGCATAACATGGGTCGACATAAGATCCAGCCAGAAGCAACCGAAATGCGTTAGGTGTACCATGCTGCGTTTTTTTTAACTACAGAAAATAAAGATACTAGATTTACTACGGTTTTCCATTCCTTCTTCTCTTCCTGTAACTTCCAGTCCAAAGTCTCAATATTCCTAGGGTAAGTGTTTCACAGATTGGGATTAAAGATAACCCCCTGTCGTTAGGGTTGGGCATCAGTTCTGGGGCAGGATAAAGAGCTCTGCGGGGTCAGGGTTGGGTTGTGGGTCTGTGCTATGTATGGGTTTGCCCCTTGGGGCCCATGTAGAAGAACCCAACACAGAAAACCTAATCCTGGTCTGATTGGATAAAGGAATGCTACTCTATATATATAAAGAGATACAGTCATGAGAATAAATGTTACTTATTCATCGGTTATGGTAAGGACGTGATAACCACAAGAGGTAGATACAAGGTTATTAGACAGAGGTGGCTTTTGATACGTTATTGTGAGCTTACATATGGATGTGGCACCAACCAGCACAGAGTTGCAGGTATAGGAAACATAACTTTATTTGCAACAGGTGCCTTTAGCCATAGCCAACCTAGGAACTTATTAAAAAAAAACAAATAACAATAATTCCAAATGAAATATTTCCAAAAACTGCACAAAATCAAATAATATGAAAAAATCAGCAGGTCAAAACTGCAATTGCTCATAGTACCCAATCAACAATTAATATTCATCATTCTTCCCATGCGCCTGCCCCCCCCCCCCACAGTTTTTCTCCTACCCCATTGCCAGATGAATGGAGTAAATAAGATGAGGGATATCATTAGACTTTAGGGGTGGGGTGTGGAATTATCTAAACATGATAAAACAGTGAGATAGAAATACATTTAGAACAACATCTTGAAAATTGTTATTTTTTGCAATGATTCTTTTTCACAAATCTTTTTTTCCCCTGATATAATGAATTGTTCTCCTGGGAGAGTGATAGTGATTATTATTAGTCATAGTGACTTATTAGAGAGAGATCATAAGAATGTTTCCTTAATCCCATGGGAACGTCGTTCCTCAGCACTTTCTCTAGTAACTGTTTCCCAAAATAGACCCAAACCAAAGACGGCTTTGAGATTATTTTTATTTAGGAAGTTGGAATTAGTATTAAGCTGACCAGAGACGTGCAGCTTTTAGCTTTGTATGCAACGAATGATCATAGGCCGCAGTCGACTGACCTGCCACTAATCCAGGGCTGGAATTAGGGGGGTAGGCAGAAGAGGCAGCTGCCTAGGGCACAATGATAGGAGGCCTCTAAAATGGTCTTCTCCCTACCCCTAGTCCGCAGCCCTCAATTTTACTTCCCTCTGTCACCCACCCCTCCGTCGCTCTCCCCTCACTCCTGTCACCCTCCCCACTGTTGCTCTCCCTTCCATCGCTCTCCCCTCCGTTGCTCACTTCTCCCCTCCGTCGCTCACTTCTCCCCTCCGTCGCTCACCGCTTTCCCTCTGGCACTATCCCCTCCCTCCTTACCATCTATCACCCCTCCAACTACTCTCTCTCCATTGCGCCCGGTCAGGCTTGAGTGAATGCGCAAGCACGCGGGGGGGGGGTTTGGTGGCCGACCACGTTGCCTAGGGAGCCCTGCTGGCCTGGCCCGGCCCAGCACTAACCATTCAGATTAAGTAAAGTACTAAAAGAACAAATCAGATAATGTTCTGACCGTGACAGCAATCGTACAAAAGTTATATCCAACAAATAGAAGTGACAGTCACCAATTGATATCGTCAGACAGGCAATACATGCAGAGAAATTATTGTTAGTCGACGGAAATTTTCTAACCTGTCCTATCGACTAAACAACCAATTGTCAACGGTGCAAAAAATGTTGAATTGAAGGTTCGTACGACTTAATCTTTGTATCTATGGCCAGCTTTATTCTATTGTTATAAATAAGTATGAACCCACCCATTCTTTCCATAGTGTCCTTTCTACTCCTCTTCCTCCTCCACCCGCTCATGGCTTGATCCTTTAGGGCAGAGACACATTGACAGATTCGTGGAGATTAGTCGCCCGGCGACAAATCCCCTCTTCTTAGTATCTCCCTGAACAGCCTTCCCCAACCTTCCCGCCGCCTAGAATGTAAAATGCCGATGGCACTCAGAGCTGTTCGTTTTCCGAAGTCACCCAAAGTTTCCTCGTGAGGCAACTTTGGGCGACTTCAGAAAACAAATGGATCCGAGTGCCATCCCGCCCGTGGGACACCAGGGCCCCACCCAAAAACCTTAGACCAGGGGCCCACTCTCAGTACTATTATTCTTCCTCTCCTCACTCAATCTCTATTCTCCTAGTCTCTTTTGTTTACAGACTATAATCTATTATTCCATCTATTTAGCCTCTTTGTTCTCATAGAAATAGGTAATGGCCATGAAATAGGCCAAATGTTGAGCAGCATGAGGGTTGACTGACACCTGGGCCCACCGGCAGTTTTCCTGGTATCTCTGTGGGCCAGTCCGACACTGAAACCAATTCATTTTAAGATGAACTTCCCCATTAAAGAATTTTTTAATTGTCACTTTTGTTTTTCCAACTGTTAAATCATGGTGTCCCCAGTGAGCAGAAATGGAGAAGCTCACGTTTTGACCTGGGAGCACTAATCGTCTTTACTTTATCACTGGCTTATCTGCATCTTTGCTAGAAAAATAAGCTCGGCCCATTACTCTAATTAGACTCAAGAGCATTGATCTGATAGGGATGGATTAGCTTTTATTGTTGTTTGTGCGCCTGTATTGCTTCAGAGACACGGACAATGGCAAACGGGGTTACTGTATATTTTTCTGCTACAAATTGTTCGATAAACTCAAATATTTAGAGGTTTTAGCATTTTCTTTAGCACGACGCTCAGTGGTTGGTTTTTTTTTTCTCCTTCGCATTTTTTATATTCGGATCTTGTAATCAATTCATTGACTTTGGGATGTTAGTTGTGGTTGACCTTCAATGAATAAGCCAATGAATGCAGTTCTGCTCCGATACAAACAACAGTTCCCTGAATTCCAGTTGGGTGGGAAACTCCAGTTGGGTAGGACCATAACCTTGGTTAGTAGAATCTGCTCCTAAGTCTTTAAATCTGGGGGTCATGGTGCACGTGCCCGAATGGCCACCAGTCAATCCTCTTGCATACATTGGATGAAGTACAGCACCACAAATAGTTCTTGAGTAAAAATGCCTTTATTTGGAACAATGGCACGACCATAACCAGCCATCCGATGAGCTTCTTTATCATAATGGGCAGAGTAATACTAAGGACCCTATGAGTAAACCTAAGGACTTTTACCTACCAGTGCCAGGCCTAACTAGTTGAGAGCTCTAGGCAGCCCAGCTGGCCACAACGTCTCTAAATTCGCCCATCACTAACCGTGAGATGTTGTTACCCTTTATCTGGGCCCTCACTAACATGGAAACATCAACAAGGGGTACAAGGAGCTTCCCTCTGATTTCCCTGTATACATTCGTTTATACATTAGATTATAGATAGATTATAAGTGGGTCCCGGTCTACAACTACCATGAAGGAACTAGACTGATCATATATGTTTTGTACCAAAAGGAAATGGTTTATTTTTGGGAAAAAAACTGTAAAATATAAAAGATGTAAAGCAACTGAAAAAAAAAATCTGTATTTCCGGTGAAAACCTGGAAACAACTCAAATGAAAAAAAGTGTTTGGAAGGTGAGCAACCCCTTTTAAAAGAAATGTAAATATTTAAAAAATAAAGGAGGACTAATGGGTAAATTTCATGGATATACAAAATTGCATTTCATCCCTAAATGATCTTTTTGATCTATATAACAAATTCTGTATTAATGTACAGGTGTCCATGAAATGGTAACCTGTTAACCAGAATGCTCCAAAGTATGGAAAGGTCGTCTCCCAAAGACTCCATTTTAAGCAAATAATACATATTTTTAAAAACGATTCCTTTTTCTCTGTAATAATAAAACAGTAACTTGTACTTGATCCCAACTAAGATATAATTAATCCTTATTGAAGGCAAAACCAGCCTGTTGGATTTTCTAGTAGACTTAAGGTGCAAAGATCCAAATTAGGGAAAATTCTGTTATCTGCAAAAACCCCCAGGTCCCGAGCATTCTGGATAACAGATCCCATACCTGTACACTATGAGGCAAATTCACTAAGATCCGAAGTTGCGCCGGCGACAGCTTCGACACACTCCGCGCACTTCGCCAGGCGTAGTTTTGCCAGCGCTACGCAAATTCACTAAAATGCGAAGTTGCGCTCAGGGAGGCGAACAGTAGCGAAGTTGCGCTAGCATTAATTCGTCAAGCAAAGCAAAGTTACGCTAGCGATGCCTAATTTGCATACGGTGCTAAGTTAAAGTACAATGGATGGATGTGTAGCAGCAAATACATTACACTACACAAGCCTGGGAAAGCTTCGTAAAATAAAATAGATTTGTTATTTTGCCCTATACATGTGCCCACTGTATAGTTTAGGTGCCATATGTTAGGAAATGTAGGGGGGAAGGAGGGTACCCCCCAAAAAATGTACAATCTTTTTCAGCCTATCACCCTTAAAAAAGGAAAAGACGCCAGCGTTTTTTGAGAACTTTTTTTGAAGCAATCCCTATCTACTCTATTGCACTTCGCCTGGTCTCAGTTGGCGAAGGTGAAAGAGTTGACGTTCATGAAAATCCGCATGTTAGTGAATTAGCGTAGTTACGTTCCTTCGCCATAGCGCAACTTCGCCTGGCGTAAGGGTGCGAAGTAGCGCTAGAGTAGGTCCACTTCGCTAGCGAATTTACGCCAGCGTCCGTTAGTAAATCGGCGAAGTAACGAAATGACGTCACGCTGGTGAATTTGCGCTAGCGTTAGCCACTTCGCGCTTTAGTGAATTTGCCCCTATGAGAGCAAAGCAAATCTTCAGTAAGTATATTGGCCATTTAAGACTTTGGATCAGATAGATGAAGAGATTACTAAGAGATAATTAAGCGCACCTATTAATGTGTCCATCCAACCAGATTTTAGCAGTCTTAGCTCACATATAAATCTAAGCGTATATGGTTTCCAATGATACACTTTTCCTCCTGACCTTGGGTTAAAGGACCAGAGACCTACAACCAGACCTCCCCAAAATTAACCAGCCCTCCATTAGGGGATGCAAGAGCAGGCGATGGGGCAGACACAGACTGCGTACAAGGATGAAATTGATGTGGCAGATTTGCAGGATATGTACAAGAAATTTGTTATGGAGTGTCCCAGCGGGGCGCTGTTCCTGCACGAATTCAAGAGCTTTTTTGGAGTCTCAATGAACAACGAAGCGTCGCAGTTTATGGAAAGTTTGTTCAAGTCCTTCGACAGAAACAGGGTAAGAAAGGTGATTGTATCTCTCAATTGCTGGAGTTACAGTCAGAAAATATGGAGCAATACAACAAAGGGGATGCAAACCCCTCCTAAAAATATTGACTAATGAAGCAAATATTAATTCTAAAATTTAAGTGGCTATTTGGAAATGCCATTGGTATTAAACAGGTATGGGACCTATTATGCAGAATGGCCAGGACCTGGGGCTTTCTTTAATTTTATACTTTAAGGGGGTTATTTACTAAACCCATTTATCTAGTCTGGCGTTTTGGGGCAAAACTCTAAATTTTCACATTTAAAAAAACAAAACAAAAAAGACACACGATTCAGGTTTTTGCACGATTTTAACCTGAATCGACTACATTGAGCTTTTTAAATAATTAATAAGGTAAAATCGGGTATGGGAGTTTGATTGTGTGTTTTCTGGATAACGGGTTTTCTGGATAATGGATTCCATACCTGTAGCTGTCTTCTGACTTCTAAAATAATGTAAGCAGAAGCCAGATAATCAACAGATCCATGAAGAAGCAGGCAAGGATAATTCTTACTACAATGTTTCAAGAGAGAGAACCAACAATGCAGAAAGGAACAGAGAGATACTGGTTTGAATTACAATTATATTTGCAAGTATTAAACACAGAAAATAGTAACCTGTATTATCATTTTTGGGCTACATCCCCTTGAAAACAAAGACCACAAAGCCGCTTTGCATTGTCTTAATATACTTAATTTAATTTATCTAAGAAAGTGAAAATGAAGGGATTAATGAGATTATTGTTTACAGCTGTCACCATGATGGCAGCCTTGTGCCTTTATATGGTCACAGAACCCCTCAGTGACTTCTGATATTCTTATTATTTACAGTAGGGGGTACATTATCCTTTATAATACATGAGTGATACTCAGAGCTCCCTGTATAACTCAGCCTGCAGCCTTGTGCCTTTATATGGCCACAGAACCCCTCAGTGACTTCTAATATCCTTATCATTTACAGTAGGGGATACATTATACCTTATAATACATGAGTGATACTCAGAGTTCCCTGTATAACTCAGCCTGCAGCCTTGTGCCTTAATATGGTCACAGAACCCCTCAATAACTTATAATATCCTTATCATTTACAGTAGGGGTACATTATCCCTTATAATACATGAGTGATACTCAGAGTTCCCTGTATAACTCAGCCTGCAGCCTTTATATGGTCACAGAACACCTCAGTGACCTCTAATATCCTTATCATTTACAGTAGGGGGTACATTATCCCTTATAATACACAAGTGATACTCAGAGTTCCCTGTATAACTCAGCCTGCAGCCTTGTGCCTTTATATGGTCACAGAACGCCTCAGTGACTTCTAATATCCTTATCATTTACAGTAGGGGGTACATTATCACACTCACACCCAATGTGCCCTGACTCGACCCCTGCTTGACCTTTTTAAAAACTTCTCTTTACTTATTAATTCCAGGACAACACCATAGATTTTCTGGAGTATGTGGCCGCCCTAAATCTCACCCTTCGTGGAAAATTGGAACACAAGCTGCGATGGTCTTTCAAAATCTACGACAAGGATGGCAATGGCTGTGTAGATAAGAGGGAACTGAAAGAAATCATACAGGTAACAGAAATCTTAATTCCTGATGTTTGATTGGGGTAGGACGGACAGCCAGAGCCAGGTGATCTCTACCCAGTTTTGGACTGGCCCACTGGGATACCAGGAAAACTCCCAGTGGACCCAGGTTTCAGTGGGCCCTTGTACTGCTAAACATTTGGTCTCTTCCATGGCCATTCCCTATTTTAAAAAGGCTAAATAGATGAAATAATAGATTATAGTATGTAAAGAATAGAGACTAGGAGAATAGAGGTTGAGTGAGGAGAATAAGAATAATAGTACTGAGAGTGGGCCCCTGGTCTATGGTTCTTTGGTGGGCCCTTGGTCTAAGGTTTTTGGGTGGGTCCCTGGTGTCCCAGTTCGACACTGCCTCTACCCCCCCCCCAATGGATAGGCAAGGGCAGGGGTTCTCTATTTTGGGTACTCCAGTTTGGCCAGGAGGCATTATAGACAGTAATCTGGGAGTTATTCATTTTTTTATTTGTATTATAGTCAATATACAGCATAAAGAAAGGATGGAGAAGAGATCAAGAGGCCCAGTTAATGAGCCCAGAGGAAATATGCGAGCGGATTTTCCAAATTGTGGATGAAAATGGTGATGGTAAGTATGGGGCTCTGTATAATTAATTTGCCTTTGTATTAGTACAGGTATGGGATCTGGTATTTGGAAACCTGTTATCCAGAAAGCTCCAAATTTGGCTGTCATCCATAGACTCCATTTAAGCCAAGCTGAGTACAGGATTGGCTCTGGGCAGTTCTCAGGCCTGTTAGTAAATGTTTAGTATAGTTAACTTTGTTATAGTCGTTCTAGGAGCAGAAGGCAGGGCTGGTTTGTTTAGCCGGGCAGCTCAAGGCCCCAACGAGGAGGACAGTGGGGTTAGTACTCTTGCGGTAATCCATCAGCACAGTGACATGAGTGGGTGAGTTTAAGGCAGGAGATTTGCCAGGGGGCAAGACACCACCGGTAACTGGGTAATCTCAGATCTAGGAGGTCTGCCAAGGAAGCAAGATACCACCGTGAGTTTACCTCTGCTGGGGATAGGATCACCAGGATAAGCAGTACTACCTCGGGGGGAGGGGAGATTTACCATGAGAATTCCCATCTGTAAGTAATAGGCCCTGGCATTTCAGGTACACAGAGGCCCAAACAGGCCACACAGCATCGCAAATAGCCTCCCACCAGCCGAAAATATAGTGACTGTCTATGGGAACTTATAGCAGCCCCTTTGGCATTTGCCAGAAACCACAGATTGCCAGTCCGGGCCTGGTGCAAAACACCACCAAGAACTGTTGCATTCACTAAATTCCTGCCTGTTTGCTTCAATAAAGAAATGTATTGGTTTTGAAGCAACCCCTTGACTACTGTTATTCTCAAGTTGGTTGATCTCATCTGTACACCAGTACCACTCGAGGGTAAAGTGTTTAAAGTGCCAGTGCACAGCTGGGAGTTGCAGGGAGTTGTCCATAGCCTCAGGGTGACCGGAATATACTGGCAACAAGTCACGCTATTTCCATACATCTCAGGGTGCGACAGTTATCTGTGGAATGGAATTGCTATTGAAAGCAATAACTGTCAGCCCCTTTCTGTTCTCTGACTCCTGAAACAATGTCAGAATCAGAATTCAGTTCCCCTTTGGCCAGGTAATCAAATGACGTCTGCAAAATATTTCAGCTTTTCTTAAATTCTGAATTTCTGCCTCTCTATTCTCCCCACCTCCAGGGCAGCTTTCTCTGCATGAGTTTGTGGAAGGGGCAAAGAAGGATATTTGGGTCCAAAAGATGTTGCAGCTTGATACCAATCCCTGCAATTGGGTTATGGAGCAGAGGAGAAAGAGTGCGTTATTCTGATCTTTAATGGGACCCACCAATTTGCCTTCATATACAGGGACTCGCAGCAAGGGGAACAGAAGAACAATTCCTCCTTGTTTGTTCTTCTCATCTAAAGGGTTTTTATGGGCAGATGGCAAAAATATTTCTTCATGCATTAATCAGTGACAAACTGTCAGCTCCTCTGCCCTGGACTCTTTCCAGGTGTTTTCATTATTCCAAATGAGTCTAATAAAGAGGAAATTAATAAATGATTATACTCAGAGTTCACTTTAATTTTATTGTCCTGTGTATGCAGGGCCGGATTTACATAGCAGACGCCCCTAGGCCCACTGCCATTTGTCGCCCTGTCCCCTCCCCTTTATTCGTGCAAATTTTCATGGAGATTATATCTCCTGTGCATCCCCAGTGTTTTTGAACCAATGTGGGTGTGGTTGGGCAGCATGCCGCCCCCCTAAAATCCTGCCGCCCTAGGCCCGGGCCTAGGTGGCCTTCCCACAAATCCGGGCCTGTGTGTATGTTAAAGTCTACCTGCTGAATTTAATGTACCAGCCCAATTGCAAAGTTTTTTTGTCACTTGGACAGGTATGGGATCCATTATCCGGAAACCGTTATCCAGAAAGTTCCAAATTACGGAAAGGCCATCTCCCATAGACACCATTTTATCCAAATAATTCAAATGTTTAAAACTGATTTGCCTAGTCTCTTTAATAATAAAACCGTAGCTTGTACTTGATCCCAGCTAAGATTTAATTAATCCTTATCAATAACAGAACCAGCCCATTGGGTTTATTTAATGCATTCAATGCTGTCTGGATTACGGGTTACGGGTTTATGTTCTTCTGGTCATACTCTAGTACTGCATGTTTAGCAACAGATCGCAAACTATATTTTATATATATATATATATATATATATATATATATATATATACACACAGTGGCGGAACTACCGGGGGAGCAGAGGGTGCAATTGGGCCAGGGCCCGCACCCCCTCAGGGCTCGCGCACTGCCGATTTCCGGCCGCATCGGCTGATTTTGGGTCAAATAATCTGGTACGGAGGGCCAGCCCCCCTCCAGTTACGTTACTGTATATATATATATATATATATATATATATATATATATATATATATATATATATACATACAAATTATTCTGAGACCAGCACTCCCAATTTTAAGAATCAATCATTTTATTGTTACATCGTATCAATGCCCGACGTTTCGGTCCCTGTTGGGACCTTTTTCATCCTTGAACAGGGACCGAAACGTCGGGCATTGATACGATGTAACAATAAAACGATTGATTCTTAAAATTGGGAGTGCTGGTCTCAGAATAATTGGAGTATACATAATTACCGTGCACCCCTCCCTTTGCTGAAAGCTATTTGCCTTGGAGTGCGGATACTCATTTGGAAGTGTATATATATATATATATATATAACATACAAGCAAGATCCGCACTCACAGGTCTTAAAAATGAATAAAAGTTTTTATTGTAAAGGGCTAACGTTTCGGCCTCCTCCGAGGCCTTTTTCAACTTTTATTGCAAAGGATGAATAAACCGTAGGCATATTGCAAAACTTACAGTTAGAAGTTCAGCTGTTCCCGCACCTTCCCACACACACAGCTGTGCATGACTAGTGAGTGACACAGGGAGCAGAGATGACAGATGACAATGTCCTGCTGGTACCGGCCTACCCGCAGCCATTCATATTGTATTAGTTGCAAGTAGCAGAATCTGCTGTAACTAGGACCCACAGCAACTCGTTTGGGGCATCCCCAGCAGCAAAAAAAGGGAAATCCCCTTTCAGCTTTGGCATAGTGAAAGAAAATGGCATTTTGATGAAGTTTCCAATGTACAGTCATTAAACATTTTCACTGGTGTGTCAATGTAAAAGCTGTTTAAAGCAGTTTCTGGTTGTTTACATTCTTTGCACTGCTGGCTCTGACTCCTGACACATAGTAGCAAGCCAGCTGATTAACAGATCTGGAGGATAGTGATGTCTAAGACCCATGGGAACCCAATTGTGAGTCAGTTGGGTTTGGGCCAACAGTCTCACTCCCTAACTGTGCCCCACTTCCACAGCCAGCAGGGTCTTTTTATCGACTGGCATATGCATATGGGGGAAAGGTGTGGGTGCATAAGTAGAAATGGACCCATGGGCTGGGCGTAGGTTTTGACCAGCAGGTTGACCCACACATAAGTGATGTGAGGGCTGGCCCGATACCCGTGGGGTTGGGTGGGTTCAGGCTGAACTTTGGGCGTCCATCATGGGTGCGGATTACACTGCAATACAATACTGTAGTGGTTTTTTGTTACTGTTTTTTGTGGGTCCTACAATAGTTACATAGTTACATAGTTACATAGTTAAATTGGGTTGAAAAAAGACAAAGTCCATCAAGTTCAACCCCTCCAAATGAAAACCCATCATCCATACACACACCCCTCCCTACTTTTAATTATAATTCTTTATACCCATACCTATACTAACTATAGAGTTTAGTATCACAATAGCCTTGGATATTATGTCTGTCCAAAAAATCATCCAAGCCATTCTTAAAGGCATTAACTGAATCAGCCATCACAACTTCACCCGGCAGTGCATTCCACAACCTCACTGTCCTGACTGTGAAGAACCCTCTACGTTGCTTCAAATGAAAGTTCTTTTCTTCTAGTCTAAAGGGGTGGCCTCTGGTACGGTGATCCACTTTATGGGTAAAAAGGTCCCCTGCCATTTGTCTATAATGTCCTCTAATGTACTTGTAAAGTGTAATCATGTCCCCTCGCAAGCGCCTTTTTTCCAGAGAAAACAACCCCAACCTTGACAGTCTACCCTCATAATTTAAGTCTTCCGTCCCTCTAACCAATTTAGTTGCACTTAGTCTCTGCACTCTCTCCAGCTCATTTATATCCCTCTTAAGGACTGGAGTCCAAAACTGAACTGCATACTCCAGATGAGGCCTCACCAAGGACCTATAAAGAGGCATAATTATGTTTTCATCCCTTGAGTTAATGCCCTTTTTTATGCAAGACAGAACTTGATTTGCTTTAGTAGCCACAGAATGACACTGCCCAGAATTAGACAACGTGTTATCTACAAAGACCCCTAGATCCTTTTCATTTAAGGAAACTCCCAACACACTGCCATTTAGTGTATAACTTGCATTTATATTATTTTTGCCAAAGTGCATAACCTTGCATTTATCAACGTTGAACCTCATTTTCCAGTTTGCTGCCCAGTTTTCCAGTTTAGACAGATCACTTTGCAAAGTGGCAGCATCCTGCATGGAACCTATAGTTCTGCACAATTTAGTATCATCTGCAAAAATAGAAACAGTACTTTCAATGCCCACCTCCAGGTCATTAATAAACAAGTTGAAAAGCAAGGGACCTAGTACAGAGCCCTGCGGTACTCCACTAACAACACTGGTCCAATTAGAAAATGTTCCATTTACCACCACTCTTTGTAGTCTATCTTTTAGCCAGTTCTCTATCCAGGTACAAATACTATGTTCCAGGCCAACAATCCTTAATTTAACCAGTAACCTTTTGTGTGGCACTGTATCAAATGCTTTAGCAAAGTCTAAGTAAATCACATCCACTGCCATCCCAGAATCGAGGTCTCTACTTACATTCTCGTAAAAAGAAATTAAGTTAGTCTGGCAAGATCTATTACGCATAAAACCATGCTGGCACAAACTCATAGTATTATGATTTGCTATGAAGTCCAGTATCTTATCCTTTATTAACCCTTCGAAAAGCTTTCCTAATACTGACGTCAGACTAACTGGCCTATAGTTTTGAGGCTGAGAACGGGATCCTTTTTTGAATAGAGGCACCACATTAGCAATTCGCCAGTCTCTCGGCACAATGCCAGATCTCAATGAATCCTGAAAAATTAAGTAAAGAGGTTTGGCAATCACAGAGCTAAGCTCGCTAATTACCCTGGGATGAATACCATCTGGTCCTGGACCTTTGTTAATCTTAACATGTTCAAGTCTCTTTTGAATTTCTTCATGTGTGAACCATGCATCATTAGTAGAATTGGGAGTGTTAAGAAGGAAACCTTCACTTACTGGTTCTTCATTTGTGTACACAGATGAAAAATACGAGTTCAGAATCTGCGCTTTTATTTTGTTTTCATCAACCAGCTGACCCCCCTCTGATAGTAAGGGTCCCACCCCTTCCTGCTTCATTTTTTTACTATTGACATATTTAAAAAATAATTTTGGATTTTTTTTACTGCTTGCTGCAATATCCTTTTCTATAGCAATTTTAGCTTGCCTTATAGCTTCTTTGCATGATTTATTGGCCTCCTTGTACCTTATAAATGTTTCGGCTGTACCAGCTAACTTGAAAGCCTTAAAAGCACGTCTTTTCTTACCCACCTCAACACCAACGCTTCTATTGAACCAAAAAGGTTTTGCTTTGCAACGACGTTCCTTGCTTACAAGTGGAATATACTGACAAGTATATTTATTAAGCAGCATTTTAAAGACTTCCCATTTTTGTTCTGTGTTTAACCCTGTGAAAAGCATTTCCCACATTTCCCACAATGGAAACATTTCACAGGTTAGGGTGCGGGTTATGTTTTTGCGGGTCAAGGTGACGGTGCGAGTTTTTCCTGACCCACACATCACTAATGGAGGAGAACTGAATTGTCACAATGTTTTAAGAGTCAGACCAAAAAGGGGATGAATTCTACTCAGAACAGAGAATACATTTACAAATAACAAAATCTGTAAAAAAAAAATATACCATTCATTTACAATGGGGGAAGTTGCCTAGAATTACATTTTTTTTCATTAGGTTTTTTTCATTCAAGTTCCTATTAAAAAAGACCTATTTTAAATGTCAGCCCTAACATGTCTTTATGAGGTCCTATTATACCCAGCAAACCAATTGCTGTTTGTTTTGACACTTGCAAGGGCCAATTTATCTAAATTCCAACTTGTGAATTTTTGAAATTTATTTTCTTTCCTTTGAACAAACTCAAATGTTTGCTTATATATTAAAGGGATAGTTCACCTTACAGAATATTTGTTCTTTTGTTAGATGAGGTCAGTCACTCCCTATTGGAAAACTGGAAAGAAGGCAAATAATTCAGAAATTATAAAAAAAAAAAACCCAATAAGCTAATTGAAAATGTGCTTAGAATTAACCATTCTATAACATACTAAAAGTGAATCTCCCATGTAGGGCAGAGACACACACTCAGATTCGGGAAGATTAGTCGCCCGGCGACTTCTTCACAGCGACTAATCTCCCTGTCCCTGATCTGCCTCCCCTGCCTTCCGACCGGCTAAAATGTAAATCGCCTGGGGGCAGGCACACGGAGCGATTAGTCACCTGAAGTTTCCTCGTGAGGAACGAAGCGTTCCGTGTGCCTGTCCCAAGACAATTTACATTTTAGCTGGCGGAAGGCAGGGGAGGCAGATCAGGGACAGGGAGATTAATCGCTGTGAAGAAGAGGACATTTGTCGCCTGGCATCTAATCTCCCTAAATCTCCTCCCCTGCCTTTCGCCGGCTAAAATGTAAATCGCCTGGGGGCAGGCACACGGAACAATTAGTCGCCCGAAGTTTCCTCGTGAGGCAACTTCAGAAAACAAACTGCAGCATGTGATTAGCGCCAGCGTTTTTCCATTTTAGGGAAGGCCTTTGGGGAGATTGGTTGCCGCAAAAACAAGGCAATTAGTTGCCAGGCGACCAAATCTCCCCAAAACGCCCTGTGTTGACTAAGCCTAAGGATCTGGAGACACAAGCAGATTCAGGGAGATTAGTCGCAAGGCGACAAATCTCCTCTTCTTCTTCACAGCGACTAATCTCCCCGTCCCTGATCTGCCTTCCTCCAGCTAAAATGTAAATCGCCTGGGGGCAGGTACACGGAGTGATTAGTCGCCCGAAGTTTCCTTGTGAGGCAACTTCGGAATACGAAGCGCTCCGTATGCCTGTCCCCAGGCGATTTACATTTTAGCCGGAGGAAGGCAGATCGGGGATGGGGAGATTAGTCACCACGAAGAAGAGATTTGTTGCCCGGCGACTAATCTCCCCGTGTGGCCAGACCATAAACCCAGTCCTTAGGGGGTGTCAATGTAGATAAACATGAGAGCCCAGGGCAAAACCTGACTGACTCAAGAGGGAGGTTGGGCAGATATGGAGGACTGGGTAGAGCTGGGCAGGACAAGGCACACAAAACTGGGGAATGTGCGTGAATAATTTAATCAAAACATTGTGGGATACGTGATACTCTTAGGGAGGCAGGAGTTTTGACAGAGGCAGAGAGGGAATGAGCAAGCAGGACATCAGAGTTTCTGGAAAATGTCCTAAAACGGACACCGTGAGGTTCGATTGCGCTACGTAAGCTCCACCGCCATCGTTGAGATTGGCAGTCGCAGTCACCCATTCAGGGGGCGGAGAACAGTCTTTGGGCTGACGTGCCCTGACGTCAAAGCTCAGCTGTAGTATTGATCCAAGATGGCGGCCGAAATGGAACAGCAGAGCGCAGGGGGGAGATTCACCTAGAAGTTGGGGACTGAAACTGGAACTGTCAGCTGGATATGTGCCCGTCCTGATGAGTCCGGGTAATGGAACTATTTTAGGCAGAGTGCGTCGGGTTTTATCTCTAGGAATGGGGGGGAGCACATTGGCTGCCCCTCAAGTCCCAGTGAGAAGGGAGAGGGAGGAATAATGGCGTTTATAATAATAGGAATAATAATAGGACCTGTGGCGGCTGATGAGGGAACTGATTCCATAAAGACCCGTGTCTTACATCTGCCACATCATCTTGTCCCCTGGGCACCTGCTCAGTACAAATGCTTCAGGTTTGCTGCTCTCACTGGGGCTCATTTATCAACACTGGCCAAATCTGACGATTTCCAGCATTCAAATGGAGGTCACTGACCCCATCTAAAAAACAAATGCTCTGTAAGGCTACAAATGTATAGTTATCTTTCTATTCAGGCCTGTCCTATTCATATCCCAGTCTCTCATTCAAATCAGTGTATGGTTGCTAGGGGAATTTGGACCCTAGCAACCAGATGGCTGAAACGGCAAACTGGAGAGCTGCTGAATAAAAAGCTAAATAACTCAAAAACCACAAATAATAAAAAATTAAAACCAATTACAAATTGTCTCAGAATATCCCTATTGATTCTTATGCCTCATACCTTATTCATAAAAGGAACCTATAAGTAGGTTGAAACATATATACTGATATGTTTGATTGCTAGGGTCCCCATTACCCTAACAACCAGACAGCAGTTTGAATAAGAGACTGGTGTATGAATAGGAGAGGCCTGAATTGAAAGATAACTAATAAACAGTAGCACTAAAATTGTAGCCTCACAGAGCAATAGATTTTGGTGGCCGGGGTCAGTGACCCCCATTTGTAAACGCTGGAATGAGTCAGGCAAAGAATAAAATAAAAAATATATAAGAAATAAATAATGAAGACCAGTAGAAAAGTTGGTTGCAATTGGCCATTATATAACATACTATGGGGGAAGACACACAGAGGCTACATGTGTTTTAGCAGAGGTAATACCTTAAGTCTACTAGAAAATCATGTAAACATTAAATAAATCCAATAAGCGTTTTTGGCTTCCAATAAAGATTAATTGATCTTAGTTTGGATCAAGTACAAGCTACTCTTTTATTATTATTATTATTATTATTATTATTATTATTATTATTATTACAGAGGAAAATGGAAATTGTTTTTAAAATGTGGATTATTTCATTATAATGGAGTATATGGGAGATGGCCTTTTTGTAATTCAGAGCTTTTTGGATAACGGATCCCATACAGGTATGGGACCTGTTGTCCAGAATGCTTGGGACCTGGGGCTTTCTGGATAACAGATCTTTCCGTAATTTGGTTCGTCATACCATAAGTCTACTAGAAAATCATGTAAACATTAAGGGGCCGATTCACTCAGCTCGAGTGAAGGGTTCGAATGAAAAAAACTTCGAATTTCGAAGTTTTTTTTGGGTACTTCGACCATCGAATTGGTTAAATTCGTTCGAATTCGATCGAAGTCGAACGAAATCGAACGATTCGAAGTAAAAATCGTTCGACTATTCGACCATTCGATAGTCGAAGTACTTGCCCTTTAAAAAAAACTTCGACCCCCTACTTCGGCAGATAAAACCTACCGAAGTCAATGTTAGCCTATGGGGAAGGTCCCCATAGGCTTGCTAACCTTTTTTTGATCGAAGGATTTTCCTTCGATCGTTTGATTAAAATCCTTCGAATCGTTCGATTCGAAGGATTTAATCGTTCGATCGAACGAAAAATCCTTCGATCGTTCGATCGCAGGATTAGCGCTAAATCCTTCGACTTCGATATTCGAAGTCGAAGGATTTCAATTCGAGGGTCGAATTTCGAAGTATTTTTAACTTCGAAATTCGACCCTTCGTGAATCGGCCCCTATATAAACCCAATAGGCTGGTTCTGCTTATAATAAAGACTAATCATATCTTAGTTTGGATCTTGTAAAAGGTGCTGTTTTATTAGTATAGAGAAAAAGGAAATACGTTTTAAACATTTGGATTATTTGGATAAAATGGAGTCTATTGTACTGTAATTCTGAGCTTTCTGTATAACTGGTCTTTGGATAATGGATCCCATACCTCTACTTCATAAATCTCTTTAAATGATTAGATCACCTTTTGTGTGTCATAATGGCCTGTTTTTAGCATTTTTTAATAGTAACTTTTGAATGGTTTGCCTTCCTCTTCTGACTGTTTCCAGTTTTCAAATTGGGGTCACTGACCCCTGCAGCAACGTAACTATTGCTTTGCAAGGTTACAACTTTACTGTTTCTTTGTATTCATTATCTTTCTATTCCAACTCCTGGTTGTTAGGGTACATTGGACCCTAGGAACCAAAGAGCTGCTGAAATTAGAAACTGGGGAGCTGTTGACCAAGAAGGTTAATAATTCAAAAATTAACAAAAAATAGTGAAGACCAGTTCCAGATTCTCAGAATATCACTCTCTGACCAAAAGGCTAAATTGCCCAAAACACATTATACAAAATAAAGGCCAATTGCAAATTGTTTTAAACTTATCACTATCTAATAATGATTTTTAAAGGGGTTATTCACCTTCCAAACACTTTTTTTCAGTTGTTGTTTTCAGATTGTTCCCCAGAAATAAAGACTTTTTTCCAATGACTTTCAATTTTTTACAGTTTTTCCAAAATCTAAGTTTAAAGTTGAATGTTCGTGTCTCTGGTGTTTGAGTCTGACAACTCATTAATTCAGGAGCAGATTCTTAACTGTTCCAATTTACTACATTTAGTTGATACAATTAGTTGATACATTTCTCAGCAGTATCTGGAGTATTAGCAACTATGGTATCAATTCTAACAGCCTGGAATGAAACTCTGGGATTCTGTTCAGCAGGGACAAAGATAAGAAATGTATCAACTAAATGTATCCATTTAGGGTTAGGCCACACACTAAGATTCAGGGATTTTTTCAGGGAGATTCGCCTTCGGGCGACTAATCTCCCCGAAAAGCCTTCCCGTTAGCTAGAATCTAAATCGCTGGCGGGATGGCACTCGGAGTGCTTCCTGAAGTCGCCCGAAGTTGCCTCACGAGGAAACTTCGGACGACTTCGCAATGCAAAGCATTCCGAGTGCCATCCCTCCAGTGATTTAGATTCTAGCTAACGGGAAGGCTTTTCGGGGAGATTAGTCCCCGGGCAACTGAATCTCCCCGAATCTTCCCATGTGTCTCTGCCCTTAGAGAGTTGGCACCCCCCTCCCAGAGCTACTTTAGAAAGGTTAAATATTAAACTTTACACTTCAGTGTTAGAAAAATGGTCTAAATCGCCGGTGGGATGGCACTCGGAACGCTTAGTTTTCCTAAAGTCGCCCGAAGTTGCCTCACGAGGAAACTTCGGACAACTTAGCAAAACAAATTGCTCTGAGTGCCATCCCTCCGGTGATTTCGATTCTAGCCAGTGGGAAGGCTTTTCGGGAGATTAGTCGCTGGGCATCTAGATCTCCCCGAATCTTCCCATGTGTCTGCCCTTATAGAGTCGGCGACCCCCCTCCCAGAGCTACTTTAGAAAGGTGAAAAAGTAAACTTTACTCTTCAATATTAGAAAAAATGGTCACACATAGAAAATAGAAAGTAATTGGAAAAAGTCTTTATTTCTAATGAACAATCTGAAACTAACTGAACTGAAAAAAAAGTTTTGGAAGTTGAACAATCCCTTAAAGGTATAAGCACCATAGATGAGTAGTAAGCTCTCTGCCAGTCAATAAAATGCCAGTCTGTGTTGTGCTTTTATATAGTGGCCTTATATGGCTTCCTCCTGTATCTGGTGCCTCCCTGTATCTGTGTTTCTGCCTTGTGTTTGAAAGAAAGGCATTCTGTTATTACAGAGGGAGGGGGGAAGAATCCCTGCTCATCCTACTGGAGGGGGAGAGAGAACTAGTTCAGCCAGTTTTGTCATTCCCTTTAAGGGGTGATTCACCTTTAAGTTAACTTTTAGTATGTTATAGAATGGCCAATTCTAAGGAACTTTTTAATTGGTCTTCTTTATTTACTTTTTATAGTTTTTGAATAATTTAACTTTTTCTTCTGACTCTTTCCAGCTTTCAGATGGGTGTCACTGACCCCATCTAAAAAAACAAATGCTCTGTAAGGCTACAAATGCATTGTTATTGCTACTTTTTATTCCTCACCTTTCTATTCAGGCCTCTCCTCTTCATATTCCAGTCTTTTATTCAAATCAATGCATAGTTGCTAGGGACCCTAGCAACCAGATTGCTGAACTTGCAAACAGGAGAGCTGCTGAATAAAAATGTAAATAACTCAAAAACCACTAATAATAAAAAATGAAAACCAATTGCAAATTGTCTCAAAATATCGTTCTCTACACCATACTAAAAGTTAATTTAAACAACCCCTTTAATTAGACAGATATGAGACCAACCAAAGAAGGGAGCTCTGGCTCTGAATCCAGAGCAGCTCATCCAATCTCTGCTCTGTTAATGTCAGAGGATAAAATACAATTGCTGGTTTCTGTTAACCCCTTCTCTGCTGCTTGTGAAAAGATGCTCCTGCTGCTCCATATGTAACTATATTGGGCAAAACCCTTCCCAAACATTCTAACCCTGTCCTTTAAATGAGAACTAAAGAAGTAGCTAGAAATGTTGTACATTATATTTCGGGCTTCTGTAGCAGCCCAAGGCAACCACAGCCCTTTAGTAGTAAAGATCTGTGTCTCTAAAGATGCCCCAGTAGCTCCCCATCTTCTTTTCTGCTGATTCACTGCACATGCTCTGTGCTGCTGTCACTTACTGAGCTTAGGGACCCACTCACAATATACAGTACACATAGAATAGAAATGTCACAATATAAGGCTGATTAGTAATTAATACAGATAATTATTACATGGCAGCACAGAAACCAGTGCAATTAGCATCAGAATTTAATAATCAGCAAACCTGTAGCATCAGCTTATATTACAGGGGAAGCTCATTTTCTGCTGGATAATTAGTGACGAGCCCTAAGCTTAGCTTCTCAACAGCCAATCAGAGCCCACTGAGCATGTGAGTGTCACAGACACTTTCCAAGATGGTGACCCCCTGTGACAAGTTTGAAGTCCTGGATCATTGCTGCTATTGACAAGCTGAAACTTTAGCCTCGTGCAATAAGTTCACTATATAAAACATGGCATTTTTAGCCACATTCATTTTTAAGGTTTAGTTCTCCTTTAAGCCTCAGGTGGTTCTCTTTAAATATGTATGATTAATTGCAATATATGGTTTAAATGTCTTTGCAACATTGAAAGGCACTTTTTAGGCTATTTTCACACTATGGGGCATGTTTACTAACATTGGAGATAAATATCTGGAGAGATTTCTGGAGATGTTGCCTATAGCAACCAATCAGATCTTTGCTTTTGTTTTCGAAGTTATAGATGGCTGTTTAAATCTAATTGCTGATTGGTTGCCATGGGCAACATCTCCAGAAATCTCTCCAGATATTTATCTCCAATGTTAGTAAACATGTCCCTATGTGTCTTCTCCACCAGCGTAAATAACCCAGATCCTGCCTGTTTCCACCCTGAGTTTGTAATAACTGATATGGAGGGCAGTGGATAGTCACTATGTACACAGGCAGTGCCAGGTCTATAATTTCTGCCTGAAATCCGCCTTGTGTGCAAGGTGAGAGTTAGAAATCCTATTCATCTCAGTTACTGGACATACAGGGTGTGAGTGTGTCTTTTTTTCCATCACCAGAGTGTGCCATTAGCCTTAAAGGAACAGTAACCCCAAAAAAGGAAAAATGTGTTTGTAAAGATTCTCATTCATCCAGGTCATGGTATATCTGTAGAAATCATAGACATATCAACTGGACTTGTGTTTTTTTTACTGGCTTTCTCAAGTAACACAAGTTATTCTGAAAAAAAACACAGCACGTCCAGTTGATTTGACTTATTTCTACAGATAAAAAAGGAAAGTGTTTTAAAGAATGACAAGCTGCTGCGTAGCCACGGGGGCAGCCATAAATTCTGAAGAATCCCATTGGATACTACAGAGCTTATCTTTTATCTGCTGTGTATCCTGTGCCTTTTCTAATTTTTCAGCTTTGAATGGCTGCCCCCATGGCTGCACAGCAGCTTGTTTATATAAACTATAGTAGTACTTATCTGTTATCTACTGTGTATCCTATGCTTGAATGGCTGCCCCTATGACTACACAGCAGCTTGTTTATATAAACTATAGTAGTATTTATCTGTTATCTACTGTGTATCCTGTGATTGAGTGGCTGCCCCCATGGCTACACATCAGCTTGTTTATAATATATAAACTATAGTAGTACTTATCTGTTACCTACTGTGTATCCTGTGCTTGACTGGCTGCCCCCATGGCTACGCATCAGCTTGTTTATATAAACTATAGTAGTATTTATCTGTTATCTACTGTGTATCCTGTGATTGAATGGCTGCCCCCATGGCTACACATCAGCTTGTTTATATTAACTATAGTAGTACTTATCTGTTACCTACTGTGTATCCTGTGCTTGAATGGCTTCCCCCATGGCTACACAGCAGCTTGTTTATATAAACTATAGTAGTACTTATCTGTTATCTACTGTGTATCATATGCTTGAATGGCTGCCCCTATGACTACACAGCAGCTTGTTTATATAAACTATAGTAGTACTTATCTGTTATCTACTGTGTATCCTATGCTTGAATGGCTGCCCCTATGACTACACAGCAGCTTGTTTATATAAACTATAGTAGTATTTATCGGTTATCTACTGTGTATCCTGTGATTGAATGGCTGCCCCCATGGCTACACATCAGCTTGTTTATAATATATAAACTATAGTAGTACTTATCTGTTACCTACTGTGTATCCTGTGCTTGACTGGCTGCCCCCATGGCTACGCATCAGCTTGTTTATATAAACTATAGTAGTATTTATCTGTTATCTACTGTGTATCCTGTGATGGAATGGCTGCCCCCATGGCTACACATCAGCTTGTTTATATAAACTATAGTAGTACTTATCTGTTACCTACTGTGTATCCTGTGCTTGAATGGCTTCCCCCATGGCTACACAGCAGCTTGTTTATATAAACTATAGTAGTACTTATCTGTTATCTACTGTGTATCCTGTGCTTGAATGGCTGCCCCCATGGCTACACAGCAGCTTGTTTATATAAACTATAGTAGTGTTTCTGAAGCAAACACGCCAGTTTTACCAGTGCAGGGCAACACTACATTATATTGTCATTCCTTTAAAACACTTTCATTATTTAGTGTTACCTTTAAGCTGCAGTGGAACTGCAACTCCCAGTAAACCCTCAACCCAAAACCACCTTATTTTGCAGAGGTGTATTGGGCATTCTAACTCCTCATGACTTGGAGGGCCACAGGTATCTATATTAGATGTAATATGCACCATAATTCCATATTTAAGGTTAGAGGGACATTGCCCTGAGGGTAAGGCATAAGGAGTTACAACACCTGGCTGTGCTGAGTGCAGACCCGCATTCCTAAGGAGTTCCTGTCATATTGACTCTGTGTAATTCTAAACTCTAAATGCCAGCTTAGAGTGCGTGTAACTCCTCATGTTCATTGGTTACATTAACCCTATAATGACCCAAGAGGGAAAATGTAAAATCGGGGAAATGTGTAAAATTAAACTTTTCTTCAAATACTGAAAGGATATAAGCACAGGACTCCGTTTTGCTTTGAGATACAATATTTACTGTGTTAATTACAAGGGTTAAACATTGCAGTGTTAAAGGAGCAGCAACATCAAATTTTTTTTTTAAAAAAATTTGTTAATGTGCATCGAAAAAAACCCCACAAAGTCAAAATAAACGTCGAAATCGCAAAGTCTTTATTAGGAAATAACTTACCGAAACTCCGCTTGCGCTCCTCTTCAGAAAAGGCGTCAGGGCGAAGATCCGTTGTGCAATGCTCGATTTCTCCTCCTTGGCTATCTCCCATAAGGAAGGCAGGGAGGAGAAATCGAGCGCTGCACGATGGATCGCCGGATCGCCTTTTCTGAAGAGGAGTTTCGGTAAGTTATTTCTTAATAAAGACTTGATGATTTCAAAGTTTAATTTGTCTTTTTTTTTTTTCCGTTGTATTTGTTTATTTGATGATACTGGTCCTTTCATGTTACACTATGGGGGGCATGTGCAAGACTCTCTGTCAGTCACATACACAACCTAAAGCAATAAGTGATTGGTGCAGGACTGTATAAGGGCCAGACTGATTGGAATCGACCATTTACAGGCAGAACCGTGGCACAATATACATCTGGTTGGTATTTTAAACCTCTTTATTTGGCAAATAATAACATTCATAGAGAAAAAGAAGCAGTTTTTGGGAACCTCAGGACAAAATTTTGATGCAAAATCCGGGAAAACATTACTTAAAATCAGGGAAATGCACCCATTGAAATGCATTATAAACTGGTGGGACCACAAAAAAAAAAAAAAAAAGTAAAATGCGGGAAAACTTAAAATCAGGGGACTTAAAATCGAGGTTTCACTGTACATTTCAAGGAATGCAGCTTGGAGGCTTCTCGGTAAAGCTGCCCATACATTCCCAGATTTGGTTGGGCAGTTTTGCGAGTACTGTCTGAGCACTTATGCTAGTTAGGGGTTGGTTTTTATAGTCTAGGGGTCCCCAAAGTTTTTCAGCCGTTAGCGACATTCAGATTCAGGGAAGCAACACCAGCATGAAAAATTTTCCTGGGTGGTGCCAGATAAGGGCTGTGATTGGCCATTTAGTAGCCCCTATGGGGACTGACAGCCTATAGGAAACTGCATTTGGCAGTACAGGTATGCGACATATCCAGAATGCTCGGGACCTGGGGTTTTCTGGATAAGAGATCTTTCCCTAATTTGGATCTTCGTACATAAGGGAGGAACTCCGCGGTGCGGCTTGAGCAGACACATCGCCATGCAACGAAACACATGCGACATGTCTGATGTTCTGAAGATACAGGAAGTGAAGGAGAAATCACAGGTAAGAACTACATTTATCCGACTGCAGCGGTTTCATACGACATTCGGATAAATGTAGTTCTTACCTGCGATTTCTCCTTCACTTCCTTTATAGTCAGAACATCCGATACGTCGCATGTGTTGCAACTTGCAACTTGTCGGCTCGAGTTGCACCGTGGAGTTCTACAATTAAGTCTACTAGAAAGTCATGTAAACATTAAATAAAGCCAATAGACTGCTTTTGCTTCCAATAAGGATTAATTATATCTCAGTTGGGATCAAGTACAAGCTACTGTTTTATTATTACAGAGAAAATGGAAATCATTTTTAAAAATTTCGATTAGTCGAACAAAATGGAGACTATGGGAGACAACCTTACAGTAATTCTGAGCTTTCTGGATAATGGGTTTCCGGATAACTGTTATGCAACCAAACTTGTCTCCAAGCCAGGATTTCAAAGATAAGCACCTGCCTTGAGGCAACTGGGAGCAACACCCAAGGGGTTGGTGAGCCACTGGTTGGGGAACACTAATGTAGCCCATCGCAGTCAATCTATCCAAGCACATAATGTTATATTCCGATACACCATAGCATTATACAATACACCACTATAATGAATTAAACAGTGTATCAGAATGATTGCCCAATGTATGATGCATTAACTCATTATCCTCTGTTTCAGAGCCAATAAGGCACAATGTGGAAGTGGTATTCTGGCGACGAGTCGACCCTTCAAGGAGGAGTAAGTGTCCGTTTAATGTTTTCTCTCTTGTTACTGAGATTTAATGGAAAAGTCACACCAAAAATTAAAGGGTTTTAAGTAATGGAAATAAAGTGAAGTGTTGCCCTGCACTGGTAAAACTGGCATGTTTGCTTCAGAAACATTAATATAGTTTATATAAACAAGCTGCTGTGTAGCCATGGGGCAGCCATTCAAGCACAAGATACACAGTAGATAACAGATAAGTACTACTATAGTTTATATAAACAAGTTGCTGTGTAGCCATGGGGGCAGCCATTCAAGCACAGGATACACAGTAGATAACAGATAAGTGCTACTATAGTTTATATAAACAAGCTGCTGTGTAGCCATGGGGGCAGCCATTCAAGCACAGGATACACAGTAGATAACAGATAAGTACTACTATAGTTTATATAAACAAGCTGCTGTGTAGCCATGGGGACAGCCATTCAAGCACAGGATACACAGTAGATAACAGATAAGTACTACTATCGTTTATATAAACAAGCTGCTGTGTAACCATGGGGCAGCCATTCAAGCACAGGATACACAGTAGATAACAGATCAGTACTACTATAGTTTATTTAAACAAGCTGCTGTGTAGCCATCGGGGCAGCCATTCAAGCACAGGATACACAGTAAATAACAGATACGTACAGCTGTCTACACAGCAGCTTGTTTATATAAACTATAGTATATATATATATAGCAGTTAAACCATTTTGTCTATAACCTTGTCTCATATTACATTGAACCTGAGCCATTCAAACACAGTAGATAACAGATCAGTACTACTATAGTTTATATAAACAAGCTGCTGTGTAGACAGCTGTACGTATCTGTTATTTACTGTGTATCCTGTGCTTGAATGGCTGCCCCCATGGCTACACAGCAGCTTGTTTATATAAACTATAGTAGTACTGATCTGTTATCTACTGTGCTTGAATGGCTCAGGTTCCATGTAATATGAGACAAGGTTATAGACAAAATGTATGTATATATATCTATATATATATATATATATATATATATATATATAGATAGATAGATAGATAGATATAGATATATAGATATATATATATATAGATAGATATATATAGATAGATATATATAGATAGATATATATATATATATATATATATAGATAGATATATATAGATAGATATATATATATATATATATATATATATATATATATATATATATATATATATATATATATAGATAGATAGATAGATAGATATATATAGATATAGATATATAGATATAGATATATAGATATAGATATATAGATATAGATATATAGATATAGATATATAGATATAGATATATAGATATAGATATATAGATATATATATATATAGATATATATATATATATATATATATATATATTTGCTCAGGCGTTCTTCATTTAGAAATATAAGCAACAGCACCATTAGATGGCAAATAGATGGAATTGTTCTTTTGGAGAATAAGTGGCCTAAAATGTAGCTGACAGTTTATTCTAAATAGAAGTAAGCAGAGAATGTAATGTAACAACCAGGCAACAAGCTATAATGTGATTTTTTTAATGTATATTAAACTGGGAACAGATATAAGAAATATATGTATAATGTAATATATATGTAATTTTTATTTATTCCTTAAAATATGTAGGCTCCAGACAACGAGGGGAGCCCTGTTGGCACCATGTCAGTTGCAGATCTGACAGAACAGCTGGCACAGACCGAGCAGCTGGTGGTTCAACTGAAGGAACTTATCAGAGAGAAAGATAATGAGCTTCGCAAGAAGGATCAGCAGCTCAAGGTCTGTATGCAAAATGTTGGCGGTGCTTTCTGGAGACTTGTTATCTTGTGAATCACTGTGGATGTTTGCAAGGCAACAAAATCCTAACAGTGGTAGGGAATCATTGTACATCAGCTGTTGAAAAGTAATTCCCCACTCTTCCATCTTCTAGCAGAGTTGTAGGTCAGCTGTTGCCAAGCTTTCACACTGTCTCTGCTGTATTCTTTATTTAAAATGCAAATATATATATATATATATATATCTATATCTATATATATATATATATATATATATAACCAACACACTGTGCTCTGTTTTTTGGTAATATGGAAGCCCCCAGGTCACAGAAAATGCTTGATGTTTTGGATTTCTAAGGACTTTCTGTCTATATCTAATATCTTTATACACATACATATTTTTCAGTGTTTTTAATAGGAAGATTTGAACCGGACTTCATTTGTTCATGCCAGACTGGATGTTGTTCATTAGATTCCACAGGGTGTAAATAATTTACTAACATAGCAAATGCCTTTGTAATCCAGGAGGAAAAAGAATCTGCAGAGTCTAAGATA
This sequence comes from Xenopus petersii, assembly GCA_038501925.1. Taxonomy (NCBI): domain Eukaryota; kingdom Metazoa; phylum Chordata; class Amphibia; order Anura; family Pipidae; genus Xenopus; species Xenopus petersii. The sequence continues at coordinate 13,120,966 of CM076679.1, forward strand.
TCAAAGGCCAAGCTCCAAAATAAAGCGAAGATTGTGTCTCTGACATCACAGCTGGAAGAGCTAAAGAAACAGCAGGCTTCACCCAGACCACAAGAGAAAAAATCTGAAAACAAAAAGGTGCATATTTGCTTATGATTGCCTGTAAGGCAGGCACACCGAAATTCCTCGCTTCCTCATTGGCACTTTTGAGCCATAATTGTCTGCATGAATCTACAATAAGCACATTCAGCCAATTACATATAAGAGTTAATTGAGGTGCGGTTTGGAGCTTTTTCCCCCCTGCTAGTGGAGCTACAAATTGTCAGAATGAAAAAAAATGCACCAAACAGTCCCATGAACATTTAGGCTATGACCACACTGGGCTGATTTTCCTCCTGTGGATAAACACAGGCTGAGAATTAACCCCCTGCTTGCATCAACCTTTTTATGTGCCTGCACCCATAGCCACTGCATTGGCCCCAGTGCAAGCACACTGGGTTTATTTTGGCACTTAAATGCATACTGACCAAAATGCATACCGGCCAAAAATCAGCCAGATATCGATCGGTCAAGTTTTTGTACAATCCAGGACTACATCGGCTAGTTGATGCGGTCCTGAGACCCGTCGGAGCCCATTCGTAGTATTGTAATATCTCCAGGGCCGAACGTTCGGATTCATCCGATATCGCCCACCCGTTAGTGGGCATATCAGGTTAAGATCTCGTTTGGCGACCTTTCCAAACGAGCGGATCTTATAGTGTATGACCACCTTTACCCTAAAGCCATCCATATGCTCAAGATTATTGTGTTGCACTTCATAAAGGTCAGTTTTACTTCACAAGGTAAAAGCAGCTTTGATAAGCACTCGGGCATTTATAGTTGCCACAGCACTTAAATGGCAGCTGGGCTTTTGTCAGGCAGGCATTTTCTGAGGAATATAGAAGTTTTCCTGTGTGATTTTTTCCTAGCTAACATGTTTTATGGGGACACATTCCCTTGTCCCCTGTCACATAAGTAATTTATGCAGATGCATGTATTTACAAAGACAGGGTTTTTTTAGTTACAAAATTACGATTATAAGATTGATACACCACCATTCCACATCAAGGTAAAACCCATACGGTGGTCCCTAGCTATTTACCTCTGGTCATAATACTCAAATGCTAAAGCCTCCCGGTATAACAGCATTACCTGAAATAAAGGTCTTTTGCCCTGCTATAAAATTCCCTAAAAATGTCTCTAATGAAAATGCCCACTATGTTTCCCTTTTGCCAGTCGACCTATCCGTATCTAAAAATTAGCGTATAAAGCTGCACGTGAGAGAAGCTGTTTTCACGAATCGAAATATATGCCAAAATAGTAGAACAGTAGATTGTGGTTACGACTACACACAAGTTAGGTTTTAAGGAGTAGCTCTATTGTTGAGCTAAGAACATCCCCTGTATTGAGGCCTGCAGCTGAGAAACCATTTATCATAATACAGCATTGTTTCTAATGTGCAGAGCATTCCTGGATTTGTGTGATCATGTGCAAACATTCAGTGCTCAATGAAGCAAGTTATTCCCTGATGAACAAGGGATTGTTTCAGGCTGTTGAAATCCAGAACGTTGATGGAATTTGCTTATCCAATATTTATTCACTGTTTCTCTCTTTTATTTGTTTTTTTTAAAGGCCACTGGAGAAGGAGATTACGAAAACAGTTCAGCAAATCGAGGAAAAATTCTTCTGTTAAAAAGGCGGGTTGAAGAATTGGAGTCACAGTTAGCACTTAAAAATGAAGAACTTCAAAAAAAGGTATATAGAAAGTATGCATGCACTTTACTCTTATATACAGTCTTATGAAAAAGTTTGGGAACCCCTCCTAATTTATTGGAGTTTTGTTTATCATTAGCTGCTCTTTCAAAGTAGCAACTTCCTTTTAATATATAACATGCCTTATGGAAAGTAGTAATATTTCAGCAGTGACCTAAAGTTTATTGTAAAAAATATCCAATATGCATCATAACAAAATTAGACAGGTGCATAAATTTGGGCACCCAACAGAGTTATTACATCAATACTTAGTTGAGTCTTCTTTTGCAAATGTAACAGCCTGTAGACGCCTCCTATAGCCTTTGACGAGTGTCTGAATTCTGGGTGGTGGTATTTTTGTCCATTCGTCCATACAAAATCTCTCCAGTTCAGTTAAATTTGAAACTGCTGAGCATGGACAGTCTGCTTCAAATCATCCCATAGATTTTCCATGATCTGCAAGTCAGGGGACTGTGACGGCCATTCCAGAATATTGTACTTTTCCCTCTGCATAAATGGCTTTGTAGATTTCCAAATGTGTTTAGAGTCATTGTCTTGTTTTAATATCCAACCCCTGCGTAACTTCAACTTTGTGGCTGATGCTTGAACATTATCCTGAATTTGTTGATATTGGTTGAATTCATCCGACCCTCAACTTTAACAAGGGCCCCAGTAGTCCCTGAACTAGCCACACAGCCCCACAGCATGATGGAACCTCCACCAAATGTGACAGTAGGTAGCTGGTGTTTTTCTTGGAATGCGGTGTTCTTCTTCTGCCATGCAAAGTGCTTTTTGTTATGACCAAATAACTACATTTTTGTCTCATCAGTCCAAAGCACTTTGTTCCAAAAGAGTCTAAATTAGCTTTTCCATACAACAAGCGACTCTGTGTTTGCGTGAGTGCAGAAAGGGCTTCTTTCTCATCACCCTGCCATACAGATGTTCTTTGTACAAATTGTGCTGAATTGTAGAACAATGTACAGATACACCATCTGCAGCAAGATGTTCTTGCAGGTCTTGAAGGTGATCTTTGGGTTGTCTGTAACCATTCTCACAATTCTCTGCATATGCTGCTCCTGTATTTTTCTTGGCCTTCCAGACCTGGGTTTTACAGCAACAGTTGAAACTGACAGTTTAAACCTCTGAGATAACTTTTTGTAGCCTTCCCCTAAACCATGATACTGAACAATCCGATCTTTTGAGAGTTGCTTTGAGGATCCCTTGCTGTCACTCTTCAGAGGAGAATCAAACAGAAGCACAACTTGAGGATAATTCTGTTTTCAGAGGTGTTTGTGAACATTTTTTCTAGGAGGCTGACCTGGAGCAGCAGAGGTTGCGGGGCTCTCAGATGGATGCTATGCTTAGTGAAAAGGAGAAGAAATTGGCTGCCAAAGAGGCCTATATCATCGACTTGCAGATGGCTGCAGGATCCAACAATGTACCTAGTTCTCAAGATAACACTCAGGTATTCTTCCACTGCAGAATGTGATCAAAAATATATTTCCATCCACGTTTAGTCCACATCAGTGCTCAGATCACTCATCATGGCACTAAAAAAGCTAGCTCCATTGGACTACTTAAACGGATACTGTCATGATTTTCATGGTTTCGTTTTTATTTCTAAATTACACTGTTTACTAATTCACGCTACAATATAAAATTTAATTCCTGAACCAACAAGTGTGTTTTTATTTTTAGTTGTAATATTGGTGTGTAGGCTCCATCTCAGGTCATTTTGCCTGGTCATGTGCTTTCAGAAAGAGTCAGCACTTTAGGATGGAACTGCTTTCTGGCAGGCTGTTGTTTCTCCTACTCAATGTAACTGTGTCTCAGTGGGACCTGGATTTTTACAATTGAGTGTTGTTCTTATATCTACCAGGGAGCTGTTATCTTGTCTTAGGAAGCTGCTATCTGGTTACCGTCCCATTGTTCTGCTGATGGGCTGCTGGAGAAGGGAGGGGCTGATATCTTTCTAACTTGCAGTACAACAGTAAAAAGTGACTGAAGTTTATCAGAGCACAAGTCACATGACTGGGGGCAGCTGGGAAACTGACAATATGTCTAGCTCCATGTCAGATTTTAAAAAAAAAAACTAGCTCTTTTGAGAGACGAATTTCAGTGCAGAATTCTGATGGAGCAGCACTATTAAAGGAGAAGGAAAGTAAAAAAATGAATCATACTTCATAGCGTTCCCCACCAGGCTCCCTCCTGAAACGCCATAGTAAGAAGTCGCATATCACTCCTGCATCTGTGCACTACCATTTAGAAGTTACTGTGCTTGTAACTGTTTGGAGCCACCATTTTAACATAGCCACGTCATTTCCGCCCTGCGCCTGCGCCACCTTCGTGACCCCATGATATCAGCATACTCGCATCTGAATGCAAGCAACGAGTCAAGTGTTAAAAAAAGATTGTTTTGTAATTTACTACAGACCTCAGACAGACCCAATAGCTAGCTGCCTTCCCCTTCTCAGCTCCTCCGCTCGCTGACAACTGGCTGTGAATGATAACCAGAGCGAGCGGAGGAGCTTCAAAGCTTCCCTTAGTTGCTTAGCAACGGGGAAGCACGATCGCTATTGGACAGTTAGCGAATGGGACGGGAGCAGATAGGTCAACAAGGACGTGAGTGTAAATCACGTGACCGCAGCTTCAGCAGTAAGCAGAGAGCTCAAGGATTTGTCTGCGCATGCACAGGGCACTGATAATCCCTACTGCGCATGAGTATGCCTTATTCACATTGATTTCTGGACTGCTGACAGGGTAGGACTTTTATACATGTTGTTACTTATTTTAAAATCGATTGCAGCAAAAATACTACTGGAAAAAGTAATGAGGGAATGTTTGCTGTCACAGATACATACTTTTCTTTGGCAATAATTAGAGATAAATTTTATTTTTGACTTTCCTTCTCCTTTAAACATGTTTTCCCATCACCGTATCCCTTTAAGGTGGTCATAGACGTAACAATTACGATCTTTCCTGGAAAAGATCTTCCCAAGAAAGATCGTTTGTTTCAATACACACACGTAGAGCTGAATTGTCCGATATTCAGGTAGAAACAATAGAATTCTACCTGTATCTGACGATTCAGCTCGGGTGAAATTTCATGGCAACACATTTTGCATTTCTCTCTGAACCCAGGAAAAAAACAAAGACACATCTAATCAGGAGCTGCAGGTTCTAATCCAGAACCTTACAAGGAAAGTGGGAGAAAGTGAAGAGAAGTGTAGCCTTCTCCAAGAGCAGGCCGAGAGTTTGAAAACCCTCCTGAACAAAGAGAAGGATCGCTTCAAGGAGAGGGAGGCGATGTACACGGAAAATGTGAGTAAGCTTTTTTCCAGGATGGGAATTGGGGGCTGCTGTGACAGTTTAAGGAAAACTATACCCCCAAAATGAATACTTAAGCAACAGTTTATTTTAAATTAAGTGGCATATTAAAGAATCTTACCAAACTGGTATATATTTTTAAGTAAATATTGGCCTTTTATGTCTCTTGCCTTGAACCACCATTTTGTGATGGTTGTGTGTTGCCTCAGAGATCACCTAACCAGAAATACTGCAACTCTAAGGGTAGAACTACATGGGAGATTTTTGTCCAACGCCACACAACGAAACACTGGCGTCAAGTCGGATGCACCGGAAATAAGGTAAGAGATAGAAATGTCGGATGAAGTCGCAGCGTGCATGCAGCGTCTGCATCCTGACAGTCGTGTCGTGTCGGATACACGCGGCGACTGCATCCGACATTCCTACAACTAACCTTATCTTCGCCGAATCTGACTTGACGCCAGCACTTCGCTGCATGGTGTCGGATCGGACCTAAATCGCCCATGTTGTTCTACCCTAACTGTAACAGGAAAAGTGTAGGCAGCAAAAGAAAGAACTCTGTCTGTTAATTGGCTCATGTGACCTAACATATGGTTTGTTTAGTATGTTTGTGTGCACTGTGAATCCTACGATCCCAGGGGGCGGCCCTCATTTTTTTAAATGGCAATTTTCTATTTATGATTACCCAATGGCACATACTAATAAAAAAGTATTTTATTATGAAAAATGTTTTATGCAATATCTTTTTATAGAGACCTACACTGTACAGGGGGTATAGTTTTCCTTTAAGACAATACTCTCTTCAAAACACTAATGGGTTGATTTAAATATTATCAAAAGGAAACCTACTGTATAGGATAAATTGCATGTTTATATCAAATTAAACACCCAACACTTGTGTCATTCCTATTTATTGTTGTACTATTATGCCCTCGTAGCTGTTTAACACATAAATAACTCAAGAACAGGAACATCCAGTCCTTCCACGAATTTACCCTGCCCTAGAAAGGACTGTTCTTTGCTCATTGTATCCTTAACCTAACACTCTGTGTTTGAGTATCCATTAACTCTCCTTAATTACATTTAAAGATAGGTACATCAGCCAGAACATTAGCATCACTGGAACACCAACATGTATGTGCCTACACAGTACATCTAGGGGATCTGTTATAAAGAATGCTCAGAACCTCTGGGTTTCTGGATAATGGATCTTTCCGTAATTTGGATCTTCACGCTTTTAGTCTACTAGAAAATCATGTAAACATTAAATAAACCCAATAGGCTGGTTTTGCTTCCAATAAGGATTAATTAAATCTTAGTTGGGCTCAAGTACAAGCTACTGTTTTATTATTACACAGAAAAAGGAAATCATTTTTAAATATCTGGATAATTTGATTATAATGGAGTCTATGGGAGACTTTCCATAATTCTGAGCTTTCTGGATAATGGGTTTCTGGATAACGGATTTCATACCTGTCCTTGCATACGAACCGAATCGTCTACTATATATATAGACAATGGCATTGACATTCATATGAATAGAAAGCATCTGTCAGCAGAGTATTGTTTTCATCATTTCTGTTCTCTTCTTAAAGGACCAGGCTAATCAAAGCCAAGCATCATGGTTGATAAACCTGTTTGGTCTGTGTTTTTTTGTTCTTCCCACCTTTACTGCAAAACAGATTGTTCACCCTAATTGAGATGCAGACATGACACTTCGGATAAGGTTGCTTTTCTATTATGATTTTTCCCCAAACACCTACCAGTGGGGGAAAAGCAAACGTGTCTTGTTCAGCTCTCAATACAATCCCACATGGCCTTTGCATAGTGCATAGAGACACAATGTATGACTCAAACAGGTATTTCTTTTTCTTGTGATTTAGCTGCATCTTAAAGGTGAGCTAAAGCCTAACAATGAATATGGCTAAAAATGCCATATTTTATAAAGGGAACTTATTGCACCAGCCTAAAGTTTCAGCTTGTCAATAGCAGCAATGATCCAGGACTTCAAACTTGTCACAGGGGGTCACCATCTTGGAAAGTGTCTGTGACTCTCACATGCTCAGTGGGCTCTGAGCAGCTGTTGAGAAGCTAAGCTTAGGGCTCGTCACTAATTATCCAGCAGAAAATGAGCTTCCGCTGTAATATAAGCTGATGCTACAGGGCTGATTATTAAATTCTGATGCTAATTGCACTGGTTTCTGTGCTGCCATGTAGTAATTATCTGTAATAATTACTAATCAGTCTTATATTGTGACATTTCTATTCTATGTGTACTGTATATTGTGAGTGGGTCCCTAAGCTCAGTAAGTGACAGCAGCACAGAGCATGTGCAGTGAATTAGCAGAAAAGAAGATGGGGAGCTACTGGGGCATCTTTGGAGACACAGATCTTTACTGCTAAAGGGCTGTGGTTGCCTTGGGCTGGTACAGAATCCCAAAATGTAATGTACAACATTTCTAGCTACTTCTTTAGTTAAGCTTTAGTTCTCCTTTAAGTAGGGAGGCACCGAATTCAGGATTCGGTTCGTGATTCGGCCAGGATTCAGGCTTTTTCAGCAGGATTCGGATTCGGCCGTATCGAATCCAAATCCTAATATGCATATGCAAATTAGGGGCGGGAGGAAAATCGCATGACTTTTTGTTACAAAACAAGGACGTAAAAAAATGTTTTCTGCTTACCACCCCTTTCTTTTGCAAAGGATTCGGGGGTTCGGCCGAATCCAAAATAGTGGATTTGGTGCATCCCTACCTTTTGAGTGATCCCTGCAGCTGCAGATAAAATACAAATCCATGACTTTGATGACAATGCTTTATGCTTTAGGTATCAGAACAGCATCCTAACCATAACTGACTACCATCTGCTCTGTTAATCCTCCAGGCCAGTGCTACCCAACTGTTTCTTTTTTGTGGGGTTATTATTAACAAACCACATCTTTGCAGTTTGGATATTATGTACAGCACATATATGCCTATTTATATAAAACCCTCTGGATCTCTATCTGTATGTATAGCCTTGCTAATTCTGTGCTCAGTGCAAAGATGGAGTGTTCATATATATACTGACTCTTTAAAATGCATTAGCTATTATAAATAAGGAAGGCTAACTCCCTATTTCTTTCTTTCTAAATGTTTAGATCCGGGTGTTCCAAAACTTAGTCCAGGAAAAGGAGAAAGAGCTGAAGGAACAGTCACAGAAACACGAGCAAGAAATTTTCAGACTATTGGCAAAATCCGATGCCAATGCTGAGCTGCATCAGGTAACTCCATGGCTTCTTTTACTACCGGTAATGGAATCACATCATTGTATTCAGCTTGACATATGTCGGGCATTTTGTCTTGACTAATATCAATTTAGTCATATAAACTTTCAGGCTGACGGCAAATCTGATGCTTTTTGGCTGCTGAAAAGTACCTGGACGTTGCCTCTTGTGGCTATTGTTGAATTAAATTAAAGGGATACTGCCATGGGAAAACATGTTTTTTCCAAAACACATCAGTTAATAGTGCTGATCCAGCAGAATTCTACTCTGAAATCCATTTCTCCAAAGAGCAAACTGATTTTGTTATATCCAATTTTGAAATCTGACACAGCACTAGACGTATTGTCAGTTTCCCAGCTGTCCCCAGTCATATGACTTGTGCCTGCACTTTAGGATGGGACTACTTTCTGGGAGGCTGTTATTTCTCCTACTTAATGTAACTGAATCAGTCTCAGTGGGACTTGGCTTTTACTATTGAGTGTTGTTCTTAGATCTTCCAGGGAGCTGTTATCTTATGTTAGGGAGCTGCTATCTGGTTACCTTCCCATTGTTCTGTTGTTAGACTTATGGGGGGGGGGAGAGAGGGGGCGATATCATTCCAACTTTGCAGTACAGCAGTAAAGAGTGACTGAAGTTTATCAGAGCACAAGTCACATGACTGGGGGCAGCTGGGAAACTGACAATTTGTCTAGCCCCATGTCAGATTTCAAAATTGAATATAACAAAATCTGTTTGCTCTTTCTTTTGAAAAATGGATTTCAGTGCAGCAGGATTCAGCCGAATCCTTTTGCCTGGCCAATCTGAATCCTAATTGCATATGCCAATTAGGGGCGGGGAAGGAAATTGTGTGACTTTTTGTCTCAAAACAAGGAAGTAAAAAATGTTTTCCCCTTCCTACCCCTAATTTGCATATGCAAATTAGGACTCGGGTTCGGTATTCGGCCGAATCTTTTGCAAAGGATTCGGGGGTTCGGCCGAATCCAAAATAGTGGATTTGTTGCATCCCCACGGATAACAGATCCTATACCTGTACATTATAGTATTTTGGCCATTGGATTGGATTTCATCCACTAAGGCTTCAGTGTTGGCAAAGTTCCACTTGTATTATGTGTAGCATTATGTTTGTATGATTTTGTTTGTATGATTGTTGCCCCTGCAGCTGCTCAAGGCCTTAAAACAGAAACTGCACGAGGAAGAGGAGGTTTTACTTGGGAAGAATCAAGTGATTGATGTGCTACAGAAAGAACTAGATAATAAGGAACAAGAGAATATGGTGAGGACTGATTTTATTTTTTTATTACTGGGACATCAGTCCCTGCCCCAGTAGAGCTTACAATCCAAGGTCCCTATCACATTCATACACTAGGATTAGATTTATAAGGAGCCAATTTACTTGCTGAGTGTGGGAGGAAGCCCATGTAAGGGCATGGAGAACAAACATTGTCCCGACCGAACCTAGCACCCCAGCACTGCAAGGCAGCTGCCCAATACCCCTAATTTAAAGGAACAGTAACACCAAAAAATAAAATAGTTTTTAAGGAATAACAATTTGTACTGTTGGCCTGCACTGGTGAAAATGGGTGTGTTTGCTTCAGAAACTGTACTATAGATTATATATAAACTGCTGTGCAGCCATGGGGGCAGCTATTCAAGCACAAGGATACACAGTAGATAACAGATGCGTTTCTGAAGAATCCCATTGTATACTACAGAGCTTATCTGTTATCTGCTATGTATCCTGTGCCTTTGCTCCTTTTTCAGCTTTGAATGGCTGCCCCCATGGCTACACAGCAGCTTGTTTATATGAACTATAGTAGTACTTATCTGTTATCTACTGTGTATCCTGTGCTTGAATGGCTGCCCCCATGGCTACACAGCAGCTTGTTTATATAAACTATAGTAGTACTATCTGTTATCTACTGTGTATCCTGTGCTTGAATGGCTGCCCCCGTGGCCACAAAGCAGCTTGTTTCTATAAACTATAGTAGAGTTTCTGAAGCAAACACACCCCTTTTACCAGTGCAGGGCAAAAGTACATAATATTTTCATTGCTTTAAAACACTTTTTGGTGTTACTGTTTCTTTAGACATCATTACCTTGTTGGTCATACCCACTTATACCTATCCTTAGCTGTGTCAACCCCCTACACTTTCATGTGCAGTATTCTGACCAATAGGAATTTGGCTACTGGGGAATTCCTGAACCACACAAGCTCTATTTCCAGAAGGGATGCACCGAATCCACTATTTTGGATTGGCCGAACCCAATTCCTGAGCGAAAGATACTGAATACCAAACCCGAATTTGAATCCTAATTTGCATATGCAAATTAGGGATGGTAAGGGGAAAACATGTTTTACTTTCTTGTTTTGTGACAAAAAGTCACGCAATTTTACTTCCCGTCCCTAATTTGCATAAGAAAATTAGGATTCCGGTTCGGCCGGGCAGAAGGATTCAGCCAAATCCGAATCCTGCTAAAAAAAAAAAGGCCGAATCCCGAACCGAATCCTGGATTCGGTGCATCTCTAATTTCCAGGCTTTCTGAAAAGCTAAGTTTTTACTCAAAAGCATCTTATCAAACATTTACATAACTATAGAATCAAACTACTTTATACTCAAGCAAGACTGTAGGACGAGACCGTTACATTTTTACCTAGATGATTCTCTGTGTCTCTGTTTTCTAATGGCGACGACGACGATGATGATGCTTATAAATGAACATTTACCTGTCTTGATAAAGACTTCTGACATTTATTTTAAGGAAATAACAGAAAAGTGTAAGCGTCTTCAATCAGAAAAAGAAAATCTACAGTCCAAGTTGGAAGCGGAGAAGCATGTAATGAGAGCGCAGCTAAGAGACATGATGGATAAGTATGAGAGTGAACTGCGGGGCTTGCATGACAAACACAGTGCCGAGATGCAGGAAATTCAGGAGAAGCACGAGTTGGAAATCCAAGAGAAGTGCCTCACCGTACAGCAACTACAGCAACAACTTCAGAACTTGGGGAATAGCGTAGGAGAAACTGCTCAACCCACAAACATCGAAGAAACAGCAGTCATTAAACTTCAAGGTAATTGTAGTATTTTGCTAGGGAACCGGTAGCTATGAAACTGGAAATTTGTTATACAGACCTGTTATCCAGAATGCTTGGGACCTGGGGTTTTCTGCATAATGGATATTTCTGTAATTTGGATCTTCCTACCTTAAAGGACCAGTAACATCATTTTTTTTTAATAAAAAATTTGTTAGTGTAGAATGAAAAAAAAACACAAAGGCATATTAAACTTTTAAACCGCTAAGTCTTTATTAAGAAATAACTTATCTTAAAGGCTCCCCTTCAGAAAAGGCGATCCATTGCCTTTACTGCAGAGGAGCACAAGCAGAGTTTCGGTAAGTTGCTTCTTAATAAAGACTTAGCGATTTAAAAGTTGAATATGTCTTTGTAGTTTTTTTTTGTTCTACACTAACTAATTTTTGGATAAAAAAAAAATGTATGTTACTGATCCTTCAAGTCTACTAGAAAATTATGTAAACATTAAATAAACCCAATAGGCTTAATTTTGTCTCCGATAAGGATTAATTATATTTTAGAGAAAAAGGAAATCATTTTTAAAAACTTGGATTATTTAGATAAAATAGAGTCTATGGGAAACGGCCTTTCTGTAATTCGGAGCTTTGTGGATAACGGGTTTTCGGATAACGTGTCAATGGTTTGTGTAAGTATTCTCTAAATCCCCGGATTACTGAACAATCTCGCCACCTGAATAAGGAATTTGCGATTTAAAGGAACAGTAACATCAAAAAATTAAACTGTTTTAAAGTAATGAAAATATCATGTAGTGTTGCCCTGCACTGGTAAAACTGATCTGTTTACTTCAGAAACTCTACTATAGTTCATATAAACAAGCTGCTGTGTAGCAATGGTGGAAATTATATAAAGGATATATGGCACAGGTTAAATAGTGGATACCAGATAACATTATGTTCTACAGAGTTTATCTGCAATCTGCTCTGTAACCTGAGCATTTTCTCCTTTGAATGGCTGCACCCATTGCTACACATTTATATAAACAATTGCAGTGTTTCTAAAACTAGACTTAATATTTTACAAGGGGTACTTTATTTATTATAATACACAAGTTTTAGTGAGTTAAGTTTTACTAAGTTACTAAAAATGACACCACTACTCACCGTTTATAACGGATGACATCACTAGTCACTGATTATAAGGATATAATTTACAAGATATTAATGGATATTCATGGCATCGAAAGTTGCTTAAATTCTCTCTGCCTTCATTTTGCAAAACACTTGTTTCGGGTCAAGATCTGATTTAGGATAATTGTGTTTAACATTTTTTTGCAAAGATCTTGGCTATCGGTGAACTGCAACAGGTATGCTGGAGGTTGTGCTTTTAGTGATTTTTACTGTACAAATTAAGCTATACATTGATCCTTTATTGTATAAGATTTTATTTTCAGAAACATAGTGTAGATAATTAGGCATACCTTAGAATGGTCAGCAGAGGGCGCTTAATGAGCATTAGATATGTGACAATGAGGCAATGTGGAATGGTAATTTTAGTTATCCCCAAGCATCTCCTGTTGCCATAAATGCAAGTATTATTCATTTTGGTTACATACAGGTACTTTGGTTACTCAGTTTTACTGCAGAACCTGCTAGCTGTTACATTGTTCCCCAGATATAAATACTTTTATGAATTACTTCCCATTATTTATTTTTTACTGTTTTTCCAAAATCTAAGTTTGAAGTTGAATGTTCGTGTCTCTGGTGTTTCAGTCTTGCAGCTCAGTAATTCATGTGCAGATTAGTGATGTGCGGGTCGGTCCCACCACCCGCGCCCGACTTCCGGGTTTCTTACAGACCCACACTAAGCCGCCCCACCGATGACGTCACAAAAGGGGTGAGGCAAGAGGCGCGCGTCTATAAAAACTCCACCCGGAAGTCAGAAGCCGGCATTTGGAAGGTTGCAAGCGGGAAGAGCAGTAAGAAGAGCTCAACCCGGACCCGCGGGTATCGGGTCGGCCCACATATTACTACTGCAGACTCTGAACTGTTACAGTTTTGTAACATTTCTCAGCAGCATCTCTGGAGTATTAGCAACTATTGTATCAATTCTAACAGCTGCCTGTAATGAAACCCAGAGATTCTGCTCAGCAGGGACAAAGATAAGAAATGTATCAACTAAATCTATCAATTTAGAACAGTTTATAGGGTTGGCGATCCCCCTCTTTAAAAATCGTTATTTCTGCTGATATATCTTAAAACAAGTAGTTGTTTGAAGGTGAATAAGCCTTTTAATATGCCAGGTATAGCATAGTGGAATATCCCAACTTGTGAGCATTTAAAGGATAAAGAAAGCTACTGAAGCAGTTTATTGCCAATAGATTACCCACAATAGTGCAAGCTATAAGACTATATTTATTCGGCAGAATTCTTTACCATACCCGACTAAACAGCTCTAGAAGCTCCCTCTATTTGTTTAGGATAGCACCTGCCATGTTAGCTTGGTGTGACATCACTTCCTGCCTGAGTCTCTTCCTGCTCACTCATAGCTCTGGTCTCAGATTCAGCAGGGAGGGGAAAGGGAAAGAGGAGCAAACTGAGCATGCTCAAGCCCTAGCCCTGGAGGTTTATGCTGAAAACAGGAAGTCTGATACAGAAGTCCATGAGTACACAATAGAAGGAAAGGAAAGCTGTGTTTCTTTTGACAGATGAGCAGCATTACTTTTAGGGTTTACTGGTGTATTTATATAGACCTATCCTAGCTTAGTTAATTTTAGCCTTTCCTTCTCCTTTAAACACAGATTTATAGGGCTGTATATGTAGAAGTACTGGGGTTTTCAGCTTGGATGAGGTTCCTAGGAGGCATGTGTCAGCTGGGCCACAAAATCCCTTCTGAACTAAGAATTTCGATAAAATACTTTTTCAATCAAAGTATATTCCATCTTGTTTTATGTTTTAATCGTAATAGTGCACACGGTACAAAGAAACATGCTCTGAATAGTCAGGGTTACAGTAGAGGTTCCCTGAACAAAATGTGACTCTTTAAGCTTTAGGATAATGGCCATTGGGATTGTTTGAACCAGTCTTTCGTGGGTACTCAAATATGGGTTATTGGCGCCATTTAGCCCCCAATACAGCTGTACTGTGTGGAAAGTGCCAGGTCTGTGACAGTTTTGCCTTTTTGGTCGCAGTTACATGCATCTGATCAGTGTATTGTTAGCCAGTGGAAAACTGCAGCAATCTGACAGCCCTGTATAGTATACTACTGACCTTTGCCGTTCCTTTGAGAGTCCGATCACATTACTTTCATTAGACCGAACCTTTGTTGAGCTCGCCTGATAAACCTTCTTGCGTTTCTTTGCAGGTGAAGCCAAGCTGAAAACAGAAGAGGCAAGTAAATCCGAAGCTAAATTCCTTAAAATGAAGGCTTGGTCAAAGTCCAAAATCAGACAGTTGGAGGAAGAGCTAAAAATTGTACAAGTACCACCTTATCATTTAAACTGTCGTTTAGCTTCTCCGCCCTATCTCTTTTATCTGTCGTTCTTTGTTTAAAAGAGAAAAAAAAAACACCTATTATTTCACTCTGGAAACTTCTCTGATTTCCTATTGAATTTCTCAGAGTTTGTATTGTTTTGCACTGGTGCTTCCATTTTTTTTTATTGTAACCATTTTACATCTCTTCTTTTTCTGTTATAGTCTGAAGCCAAAAAACAGGACCTGTCTGGCCTGAGCAATCGCATTGTAGAATTAGAAGAGGAGAAGCATGAACTGGAAACAAAACTTGAAACATTAACAGAGCTTCAGGCAATAAATGGTGAGTTTGGGTTGAAAGCTTTGTGGTTCGGTATCGGTGCAGTGACCCAAAGCAACCAATAAGTGATCCAGCCATCGCATTTGTATTGTAGTTACAGTAATGAAAGTAAATATCTGAGTGGCTTCTTGGGCTTGCTGGTCCTTGAGCAAATGTCTGTCATGGGCCTGCCCAACTGTTTTCTTGATGGAAATCCCTAAGGATGCATCGAATTCAGGATTCGGTGAATCTTTGTGCCTGGCCGAATCAAGTACGAATCCTTATTTGCATATGTACTTTTTCCTTTCCTGTCCCTAATTTGCATATGCAAATTATGGTTCGGTATTGGGCCGAATCTTTCAAGAAGGATTCGGCCGAATCCCAAATGGTGGATTTGGTGCATCGCTAGAAATCACTGATGTTGATCTGGCAGGTTTAAAAATCCTGTCGGGACAAGTACCAAATCTGCTTGTTGATCTAGTCCTTGCCCCAATCGCTTGAGTTTCCATCACTGTGATACAATAATGTTGCCAGATGATACTACCAAGCTCATATCGGGGAAACATTCACTCATTTGGTGACTTTGCGATTGGATCTTTATGTGTATTGCCGCGTTAATAGTCCCTGTGGATCTGTGTTATATATTTTACAGCAGATTCTTTTTAGTCATTTTTGTAACCGCTCTTTTCCTTGTGTTTGATTTCCAAATAGAACAACTTTTGGCCAAGCTTGTGCTCTATGAAGAGCAACAGAGGAAGCTGCAGGCAGATCTCGAGCAGGTTGCAAAGAGGGCAGACTCGCAGGTAATGTTTTTCAAGCACGTGCCTGCTTTCAGTGGGATTCTGGGTAGTAGTTCAATAACATTTGTAGAGATGTATATTAATGGAGATATGAGTCTGTGTTGTTATTGTAAGGACTCAAGACATGATGAACCAGACCATGGCACAACAAAGTGGCTTTCTTCGCAAGCATTTCCTGTTTACTTTAAATGCGATTTTAGCTCCAGTGTGTTTGTAGTAGGGATGTAATCGACTATTTTGGATTCGGCCAAACACCGAATCCTTTGTAAAAGATTCAGCCAAATACCGAACCGAATCCCAACATCATTTGCATATGCAAATCAGTGAGTGGGAGGGTGCAGCATGCGGATAAAAATGTTTTTACTTCCTGACAAAAAGTCACGTGATTTAAAGGATTCTGATTTGGTTCGGCCAGGCACAAGGATTTGGCCGAATCCCAATCCTGCTTAAAATGGCCGAATACCAAACCGAATCCTGGATTCGGTGCATCCCTAGTGTGTAGGCAGGTGTTGCTCAGAGATGTGGAAGTCAGCATATCCAAAGATATAACTTTCCTACCAGTGGGCTTGTCTGTCATTAACAACGAGCCGCTCAGTTTGGTGTGTCTTCAGATTTTGAATGTGTCTAGTTTACAGTACGTACAACTTTTTATTATAGCAAGACACAAATATAACACATAGAAATAAGCACATCTCATCTTCCGATTGTGTTGTGCTCACTGTAGGTCAGTATAGCAATTAACGACTCAGATTGGAATTTTGTATTTAGATGTATGTTGTATGTATGTTCATGTGGTTGTTCACTGCACGAAGGTGGTGCATTTATTCTCATTAGTTCCAGAATACATTATTCATCCCCGCGTCACATTTTCAGACAAGCGAGTCGGGCAGCGTGGATGAGCTGCACAACCATCTTCTGGAATGGAATGAAATGAGCCCTGAAATTGAAGAAGCACCAAAGAACAGCAGCGAGGAGAAGTCTGTCCTGGCTCTGAGGATGGCACAGATAGAAGAAGAAAGAGAAGGTGAATTCTCCTATTTCATTTACCAGATAGAATTACTTAATCAGGTTTCTCCGTGTCTGGCTGGGTTGCCATTATGTGGGCTGACAGACAGGTGGTACTATAAAGTGATTGATATATGGCTTCGGCATTGGATACCCATTTTGGGTATAGTACAGACTTACAGTAAGTCTTTACTGTACCTCATCAATTACATTGTAATTAGCAAGTCATTACTAATGTGTAAGTCAACCTGATCCTTTTTAACATCACCCTGTAGTTAGCCAGCACTGCTTGCCTTAAAGGACCAGTAACATCAATTTTTTTTAAAATTGGTTAGTATAGAATGGAAAAAAACACAAAGATAAATCTTAAATCTCTAATAAATAACTTACCGAAACTCCGTTTGCACTTCTCTTCAGAATAGGCATTCCGGCGATCCATCCTGCGGTGCTCGATTTCTCCTGCCTGTCTTCCTAATTTTTTTTTTCGTTCTATACTAAATAATTTAAAAAAAAAAATTGATGTTAATGGTCCGTTAATCTTTTAAAAACACACATACCATATGAGTTTTCCTTGACTTCTTTTAGCCAAATCAATGCTGTGAATGAGCTGTCCAGATACCCATTCTAAAGGAGAAGTGCTTTCAAATTAAATTTTTTGCAATAAAAATAGAGAGTTCCCTCAAATGCCTATTGCCCTCCCCCCTCCGTCTCCTTAACTGCTCCAGGTAAATGTGACCAAAGAATTCACTCGATGGTGTTAAAAGAATATTGACTTCAAAATTGCATACATACGCTTATATTCGAGCAACTTCTGTTGATATTGTTTGTGTTCCACTGAGTGAAAGTAACTTTTTGGATGTGGTTTTTTGCTTAAAGGAGACTTTAGGGTGCCAAAAGTTAGGCACCCCCAAGTGAATCCTTTTACTTACCTGAAACCCCAGGCTGGTGCTCCTATCAGCAAAAAAACGACACCGGGCCAGGGTTATTCCAGCAAACACCACCGAGTGATCCTCTTCTTGCTTCTTTGGGTCTTCTCGTGCAGTAGAGTGAAAAGCCGAACTTAAACGAAAAAGCCGTTGATTTCATTCTACTGCGCATGCGTCGGCCCCTGGTAATTTGAAAACCGAAGAAGCACTACATGCAGAATTTGTGCAAAAGGCAGTGTTTTTGTTTGTACTGGAATCAGTTATTTGAGTGAGCTCTAATTCATCTGCTAGGAAAGGAAGCCCCCCTAAGAGATATATGGGATCATTCATCTGACACACAACTGCTGCATGAAAACAGAATAAAGAGAAACAGATGATGAAAGAGGAATAGTGAAGATAAAATTGATTATTTCAGAAAAAATTGCGAATTTTTAATTGATTGTATTTAGAAAGTTTCTTACGTCAGTACGGGGGAAGCTTATATTAAATTTTCATTTTCGCAATCGTTCCCCTTTAAGAGGGGCCACATGGGACATAACTGTTCAGTGAGTTTGCAATTGATCCTCAGCATTCCGCTCAGATTCAAAAGCAACAGTTATGACCCATGTCGCCCCCCCCCCTTCAAGTCACTGATTGGTTACTGCCTGGTAGTGATGTGCGCGGGGCGGGTGCGGGTCGAGCTCTTCTCCTGCTCTCCCCGCCCGCAACCTAGTACTGCCGGCTTCCGGCACCAGAATTTATAGACTTCTGCCTGCCCTGCCCCGCCCCTTTTGTGACATCACTGTGGGGCGGGCGGGTCTATAAATAAAGGGGAGCAGCGGGTGCGGGTAGGGAGCGGACGGGTTAGGGTCGGGTGTGGGTCGAGTAATTCTCGACCCGCACATCACTACTCCCTGATAACCAATCAGTGGAAGCCAAGAGATCTGCAAAGCAGGAAGTAGTGTTCTGGCTATTATGTTAGACATGAAATCACTCCAGCCCTTTATACATTACATTTTTGGATAACTATATTAAAAAAAAAGTTAGATAATCTATTTACCCAGTTTTTATTTTTATACTGAACAATTTCTTTAAGTTTCTAGCATTAAATACCCTTTCTGGTTCATTTAGTCAGCCCACCCCCCACCTTTAAACGTAGCGATATAGGGGCTTACTAAAACTGCCATCTTGGTCCCTCCAGAATCTTGGGCTTATGTCTCATGTCTGGGCCCCTGCTGACAGACTGTCCAAGCAATGATTTTCCAAACATCAGCAATATTTCTCTTGGGCGGGTTAGAAATTCCAACTAGCAGTGCCAATGGGTCTCCCCCAATTGTGATTCGCTTGGATCGGATCATAATCTGATTTTGTCCATCGATCCATCTGTAAATAGACCCACATTCTGGGAGACTGACCAGTGTGAATGATTCTTTAACACCAGCAGGTTCTGTGAATTTATGGTGATAAGGTTTTGGCAGCTTCAAGCGCTACTGCACATGCCCTGTCTCTTCCTTGCTCATTACACAGTATAAGTTCTATTTATGGCATCTGATATCTGATTAATGGAATACGAATGAGTGAAGAGAGTCAGAGTAAACACATTAGCCCGTGAAGCTTGCACTCGCTTGACTCTTGCAGGCTGTGTATGACTACAGCATTTTTTTTTCTAAATCACTCCCAATAGGGACAGCGTGGACAGAACTGCTCCAAAGTTTAACATTCCCTTTAAAGTCATACAGGGAAATGTAAAACCGACAAGCTTCCCATCATATTAAATGGTCTGCTTACCTAGATCAGGGATAGGTAACGTTTACTTCTTCAGCTATTGCAGAATGAGAACTCCCAAGTCCCCCCCTACACTGGGTGCTGGGAATGATAGATTCTGGAGCAGCTGGAGCAGGGGTGTAACTACAGAGAAAGCAGACCCTGCGGCTGCAGGGGGACCCAGGAGGTATAGGGGTCCTAATTAAAGTGGACCTGTCACCCAGATGTAAAAAGCTGTATAATGAAAAAAAATTTTTAAATTAAACGGGAAATCCAATTTTTTTTTTTATAAAAGCATTCATAGCTGTTATAGACTCATTTAAAAAACTCAGCTGTCAATCAAATATTGCCTGCCCCTCCTCTTTGCCTTAGGCATAGATGCGGGGCAAGAAATTACTTTTACTTTCCATTCAGCACTTCCTACATGTCACTGCTCTCCCCACATTCCCCCTCACTCTTAAGCATTTAATTGTGTAGCCAGGGCATGGGGATGGACATCAGGTCCCCCATTCTGGTGCACAAACAAGATTCTGAGATGATACAAGACTTGTCTTGATAACAGTGTCCACAAAATGGCTCCTGCCCGCTTGTTATAATTATGAATTCCCATACCAAGGGCAACAAGGTTCAAATAATTTATACAGTGTAATTAAAAATTATTTTGCTTGACAAATGTGATAAAATAGGATTTGGAATATTTTTTGTAGGTGACAGGTCCCCTTTAATATATCATTTCAATAAATATTAGCAGAACAGGTCAACCTCTAGACATTTTGGGGCCCCAAAAATAATTTTCTGTGGGGCCCAGTGATACATCTGAAGGGCTGACATTTGCAGACATTCCTTATCATTTCTTGTCTGAGCATGATTGTTCATATTTTATTTTCTCCTCCACATCATGAAATCCGCTGAGTTTTCAGTTTTCCCTCCCTCCACTCTTCTACCCTACACTGTGATTTGTTCAGCCACCAAGAACATGGTTTCCCATCAGTTTTGTGCATGCAGGTTACCTGTTGCCTCTGCAGCTAGCGACGTATTGCTGTCTCGTTCCCTCGGGAGCCTTATCTTGTGGTGGAAACAGACAGCAGTATGTCTCTAGCTGCTCCTGGCCTTCCAGTCGTCTGTGTTTTATTTATCCCCACCAGTCCCATCTGTATCTGATTTCTTTTTAATCCCTTTTCACAAATCACTTTCTAATGTAATGTCCTCATGCCTGTTTCCATTGCATGTGTTTGTGTGTTTGTGGGTATCCGCTGTGCTTGACTGCTACATGAATTTATTATGGCACCTGTCATGTTGATGATCACTTATTGAAACATACAGATGCCTATTTGCACTATACTCCTAGTGGGATTTGGTCTGTAGATTGTATAAGACATGGTCGGTTCAGAAGCAGATGAGACGCAATAAAAAAACAAGTGAATGTAAAATTGATGAGGGGGCTATTCTAAGCACTTTTGCAATGTACATTCATTATTTTTTTTTATTTTTAATTCCAAGATATTAAGGGATACATGTACTGTTAAAGGGCACCTATCACAGCCAAAGAGAGAGAGAGAGAGGCTGAAAACTATTTATTTTTTTAAAGTAGACCAAGTGCAAATCAAAATATCACTCTGGACATCATATTAAAAGTTAATAGTTTAACTACTGCCGGCCACTGACTAGTATCCATCTGAGAAACTGGGCTACAGATTTGGCACAAGGGTGCCAGTCGTCCTGCAATTGCAGGTGCCCCCTAACCATAACTCCTGCCCTGGGGTCTACTAACTTTTTGTTTAGATCACAAAACAGATGGGAATAAGACCTTCTAAATGTGCAATAAGCCAAAGTGAATTCATATACGTACTATGATTCATTGAGATTTCTTTTATTCAGTGTGTTCTACTATGACTTGATAAGTGTATTTTACTTATGATTATTTGCCTGCAAATTAGGGATGCATCGAATCGACTATTTGGGGTCGGCAGAATCCATGAAGCCTTCATGAAAGGAATTTGCATATGCATATTAGGGACCTGAAAGGAAAAAAGGGGAAACATTTGAAAAGTCACGTGATTTCCCTTCCCGCCCTAATTTTCATATGCAAGTTCTAAATCAGTTCGGCCATGCACAAAAATCCTGCTGAAAAAGGCCGAATCCTGGATTTGGTGCATGTCTACTGCAAACTAAGTGAATGCAAGACATTTCCCTCCTCAAGGCTAATGTCCCACTGGGAGATTTCCCTACATTTACGCAAACATGGGAGATGAATAACGATTGGCCAGTTAGATTCACCTTAAATGTGAGCCCCATCATGTATAGGTGCCACCTGAAGCAACAGCTGCATTTTCAAGGGGCGAAGGTGCCAAACTGTAGTTAATTCCTGCTTTTAACCATCGCCATCTATAAGTGCCAATTCCATGTGTTTGGTTGGTGCTATTGTTCCGGTGAGGATAAAATACTGATCTCCCGGTGGGGCATGAGCATGAATGAATTGCAGTAATGATCAGAAATGACCGTGTATCAGTAATCCATTTCTCTAACTCTGCACGTTAAAGACATTTTCTGCATGTTTGGTAAATGCAAAAACCTGCCATTTTTCCTTGCCGCAAGGGATAGTAATGCGCACAGACAAGTTGCTCTCATGTGAAAGATCCTGTGGCGAGAGTCTCGGATGTTCATATAAAAATATCCACACGTATAAGAAGCAATCATTGCATTAGAAAGAAACTGTAGCTAATTTTAAACAACCTGCCTCACTTCCTGGTTCTGCCGAGTCAATGCATGTGTAAGACTAAGCTTCCTGTATAATGAGCTGCTCCTTATCGCAAAGCCTAACAAAGGCGGAAGCTTAGAGAAGGGAGGGGACAGCTTTATTTTAACACATTATCCTGTTTTGGATAGAAAGGGGATAACACAATATTCCATTAGTAATAGTCCAATGTAGGATTACATTGCTTTATAAGGTTCTGTCTCATGCAAAAGCAACTTGTCGGGCATTACTTGCCCTTGAAGTATCCCTTGCCAAGCAGCCATAATGGAGTGCTTTGTATAGAATACATTTGGGGGAACTCACCAGGTGAATGCGGTGGTTGAAAGAGTGCCAGGCTTGTGGGTTGGGTACAGCTTTATTATAAAATTACTTTCCTGTGGCACAAAACTGATTGAGGATGACTGGTTCTTTCCTGGCTGCTCCGATCCAGCCATGGACTCAGGGCAGCAGGAGCTGGAGGAGGAGCTGAGTGCATTTCGAGGCCTGGGGAAAATGCGACCGACGAGGAGGAAAAGCAGCAAAGCAGCGCCAAAGATGCAGGTCAGTGCTCTAATGGTGTCCCTTCTGAGTTCATGCAACAATATTTACACCCCTTTACACTATTCTCTCCCAACTGCAAATCTTTGTATTTCCCTTTTTGGGAAACAAAGGTGCATTATGGGTAAAAACATGGCGGATTGTTCCTTTTTTAACACTATTAATAGTCACTTTTGTTCCTGCACGGGTACGTGTAGTTTAAGGGTTAACAGGGGGTCCTCCTTACCCTCACATAGTTGTAGGAGCTCCTACCTTGAAACCCTTTGTTTACATCACTGCAGGATGAAATTATGGGGGCATTTTTACTGGGACCCACATTTGGGTAGGGGTGCGGGATCCATTATCCAGAAAGCTCTAAATTACAGAAGGTCATCATCTCCAGTAGACCCTACAGTCACACCGGCCCACAGCGACACCAAGTTTTTTTTATAGAAGTTGATGAAGAACATAATTATAGATGCAAGAAAAGTCGCCAATTAGAATTCGACTGATTAACTTTATTATAAATTCAAGAGAACTGACCAATGAGAATGCTGATTCCCAGCACTATGTCAGGCATTTTCCTGTTATCTTCCATATAGAGATTTCTATGTCATTTTTTTTCTTCTTCATTATATGACGCAAGAATCAGCCATGGGGATAAAGGACAGAATTGTTCAGTGTTGGGAAACTGGGCTTAAAGCTTCCAACTCCAGTTGCAGGAACAAAGAACACGGAGTCAGATTTATACAGAACAGCTGGGATTCTCATTGGAGGATTTTATTGCATATTAATGCAGCCGCTAGTCATGGAGATTTGGGGAAAACTTTTGGAAAAATAAAATTGTGCAATTTTGCTTTAAAGGAAAAATTAACCCCCTTTCTAATAAAAACCACTACCCTCCATAGTCCCCCTCTCCCTGCTCCCCCCCCGCACAGGAGATAACACAAGTAAATACCCCTAAGCTGGTAATTACCCCTTGTTGCATAGTCAGCGCAGCGGAGCTCATTGGGGCCATCTTTAGCCGTCGGTAATCTCAGTAAGGAAGCTCCGTATTGGTGCATGCACAGTTGGAGCATTTTCCCGTTCCACTACAACTGCGAATGCGCCGAAAGTGACGAAAATTACCGAAGCGCCAGAAGAAGACTGAAGATTAATGAATGATCTTCACTGACTCTGCAACAAGGGGTAATGACCGGCTTAGGGGCATTTACTTGTGGGTGGCAGCAGGGAGGGGGAGACTATGGAGGGTAGGGATTTTTACTAGAAAGGGGGTTTAGTTCTCCTTTAAGAATACAACCCAGCTGGTTTTTTTCCACTAAAAAAAATCTGATTTTATAGTTTAAAAGAAACTCGAGTTTTTGCCATTCAGACTTTAATAAATAACCCTGTAAGTGTTCTGATGAATATACATTTTTGCCACTGATCATTGCCTTTGTTCTGAAGCCGTTTTGTTCCGCTTTCTCGTTCAAGTGATGAAGCCACATGACATTTCATATCTTTGCATTGATTTTTAGAACGATGTTCTGTGTCTTTTTTTTTATACCCAGGAGGATGATGATTACAGCAGAAAGGGCTTTGATGATCAGAACATGACTCTGGACAGCATCGATTCTGCTGAGGGCGAGAACATGGGAGGTTGGTGGCCTGAATACGCTCCTTTTAACTCAGGTGTGACCCCCACTAGACAGTTTATAATCCCCTTGTATGCACCATCTGGCCTGCAAGGGGTGAAGCATGCACTGCATCACGTTTATTTTCTTATGTGCACACTAACAGCTGTTGGCGTGTTGGTCTCTAACACGTGGAACATGTTTGTTTTGTGACCATTACTTTATTTATTTATTTTTTGTCATTCATTTATTTTGCTTTGAATTTGAAGGCATGTGCAAGCTTGATGAACTGCCTAGTCTGGCTCTCGATCAATGTGACGCGTTCCATGCGGGTGCGGTTATGTGCGTCTTCCCTCGTGCTAATGGCTTCCACACCGGCAGGGTCTGAGGTTAAACTAAATGTTCACCAAAAACAAACTCTTTTGGGCAGATTTATCAAAGGTCAAATTTATGTGAATTTTCTTTTTTTTTTTACTAATTCAAATCTACTCACAATTCGAAGGAGTTTAAGAATTTAAGAAACATTTTGAACGTCTAATATTCGAAAATTCGTATTGTTTCCCCTCCAAAAAAAAACCTTGAATGTCAGGAAGGCAATTAACATATTCTAGGGATGCACCGAATCCAGGATTCGGTTCGGGATTCGGCCTTTTTCAGCAGGATTCGGATTCGGCCGAATCCTTCTGCCCGGCCAAACCGAATCCGAATCCTAATTTGCATATGCAAATTAGGGGCAGGGAGGGGAATTGTGTGACTTTTTGTCAGAAAACAAGGAAGTAAAAAATGTTTTCCCCTTCCCACCCCTAATTTGCATATGCAAATTAGGGTTCGGATTCGGTTCGGTATTCGGCCGAATCCTTCGTGAAGGATTCAGGGGTTCGGCCGAATCCAAAAAAGTGGATTCGGTGCATCCCTAGTTCAAAGAGCCTCTGTCATTGACTTGTAAATAACCTCGGTAGGTTTTAGGTGACGAATATTTGAATTAGAACTGTTTCCTTGGTGGAGGTGTGATAAATCTCACATTCGAATTTACATTCAAATTGGAGGATTAAAATTCGATGTATGACTTTTGATACCAAAAAAAAAAATAAATTTGAAAATTCGAATTTACAATTCGACCCTTAATAAATCTGCCCCGTAGTATTTTGTAGACTGAAACAAAGTAACTATGCAATTGGTCTGTTTTTTTAGAGAAAACTCATACCAGCACAGAAATGTTACAGTCTATATTATCCTTAAAGTTGATGTTAAGGTGAACTTATAATATGTGTCGTGTGTCAATTGTTTATAATATGCGTTTAACTGTCTAATTAAATGTGCTCTAATAAAAAAAAATATCAGTTTACCGTCTGTATGTATTGGTTTGGAAAGATGGTTCTCTGAATGTTTATTTATACGGGTGCCTCCGTGACACCTGGAGGCATCTAAACCGTTCTTAAAGGATAAGTAAACCTTTAACATAAGAGAATGTAAGATTGAGGAGAGTACAATTCTAAGAACTTTTGCTTAGAATTTTTTTATTTATTATTACCCTAGCAACCTTGCACTGATTTGAACAAGAGACTGGAATATGAGCAATAAAAAGTAGCAATAACACTATATTTGTAGCCTTACAGAGCATTTGTTTTTACATGGGGTCAGTGACCCCCTTTTAAAAGCTGGAAAGCGAGAAAGATGGCAAATAATTTAAAAACAATAAAAAATTAACAATGAAGACCAATTGAAATTGAATTAGCCATTCTACAGCATACTAAAATTTAACTTAAATGCGAACCACCTTTTTAAGGAATACTTTGCACTTTTGCAATGTACATTCTTTATTTATTTTTAATTCCAAGATATTAAGGGATACATGTATTTATAATATGAATGAATTTTGTTACAACAGCGCCACCTGCTGGTCAGTTTCTGACCATTCTGACCGCCAAGTAGTCATGAAAGTTGTTAGGAGAAAGAAAGAGGCTGCTCTTTTTTTTTTTTTTTTTTTTTAACCTTTCTCAAATCTTTATTTTCTCAATACACTCAAAATACATCCGTTTTAACATTATTGTT
Source organism: Xenopus petersii (assembly GCA_038501925.1). Lineage (NCBI taxonomy): Eukaryota > Metazoa > Chordata > Amphibia > Anura > Pipidae > Xenopus > Xenopus petersii. Next base: position 13,147,552 of record CM076679.1, read on the forward strand.
ATTATTAACTCTTTAGAATCTGTCCCTCCACTAAGGATTATTTTCTTGGTAAAGGTATAATACTGCAGGATGTTTTGGTGTTTTATATACAAGTAAGCTTTAATTGCGTTGCCGTGTGGCCGTGTTCTTTGTAGGATTACGCACGGTGGTGGAAGAGCTTGAACTGGAGAGGAACCAACTGCAAGAGCAAATTATGACCTTGGAAGAGCGTTGCCAGGAGCTGGAAGACAGATTACAACTCCAGCTAAGAATTGAGTCTTTGCAGGTATGTTGCTACCTTGCTGCAATACGCGCTTATGTATTACCCAAGATAGAGTCCTGCGCGGGTCAATTTTTTTAAACCCGTACCCAACCCGCAAACCAAAATTTGACCCACATGTTCCCGCTACCCGACCCGCAAAAGGCCAACCAACCTTCCGACCCGGGGTGACACGCGAAACCAGGTGTGACATCACATTTGCCGTCACTCTGGTGCCAATATTACCAAAACATTTTAAAAACTGGAAGAACAACATGGGTGGGAGGGACCAAGCCCGCACCTTTGTTGGGTAACCAGCTGAGTTGCCCGCGGACTGCCTGTACGTCCATGGAATCAGGGACTTTTTTCCCGAAACCCAACCACTTTGTGAGTATTCCCGCACCCGATGTAGGACTCTAACCCAAGAACACCTGCTGCAGGCAGGGTTGATCTGAACAGGCCCATGAGTTGGTATCATGTACCCAATGTGGGTGTTCATCGCAATAAAGGGAAATCTGTAGTTAGTAACTGATCGAAATCCGTGCACACACTCAAAGTTTAGCCAGACCTAGACATTGCTACACTCCTTAGAACTTTGGAGCCCTAACTCAGCAGCACATTGGTTTCCCAACATTTGTTCAGGGACCGCCTTACCGGATAAGAAGATTACAGATATATGAAAACTTTGTTTTATCAGAACTAATCTATTTTGGATTCAGCCGTACCCCCGAATCCTTCACGAAAGATTTGCCGAATACCGAATCATCAGAATCCTAATGTGCATATGCAAATTAGGGGTGGGAAGCGGAATTCTTTTTTACTTCCTTGTTTTGTGACAAAAAGTCACGTGATTTCCCTCCCCACTCCTAATTTGCATATGCAAATTAGGGGTCAGATTCGGTTCGGCCGCGGAATCCAAATCCTTAATCAGAACTAGGGCCAAAATATGTCGGACCCCAAATCTCAGTGTAATCAATCTTCATGCTTCTTCAATTACGTTCAAACAAAGATACAAAGTTTGCCTATAGGCCACTGAACTTTTAGCAAAAAGGTGCATTTTTTTTTACATTACCCGGTTCTATCGCTGGATATCATTGTACCTAGCCTTTAGGACGGGCCCCATTTCTGTTCCAGGCCCCCACATTTTCGGAATCTGTGCTCTCGTGACAATAACGAGGGCAGTGAGTAGTTACTAACTCCTACTACAGGTATGGGATAAGTTATCCGGAAACCACTCATCCAGAAAGCTACGAATTATGGAAAGGCCATCTCCCATAGACTCCATTACAATCAAATAATCCAAATTTTTAAAAAACACTTCCTTTTTCTCTGTAATAATTAAACAGTAGCTTGTACTTTAATCCAAACTAAGATATCATTATTCCTTATTGGAAGCAAGGCCAGCCTATTCGGTTTATTTAATGTTTACATGATTTTCTAGTAGACTTAAGGCATGAAGATCCAAATTATGGAAAGATCTGTTATCCAGAAAACCCCAGGTCCCGAGCATTCTGGATAACAGGTCCCATACATGTATTTCCTTTCCTCTATATTCGTCCGTTAAAGCTATTTATTTCCTATATCCTCTAATAATAATAGCTTATTATAACATAAATTACTGCTTCTCTGAGAAAAGGGCCCATATATTCTGTTTTTTTTGGGGGTTTTGTAACTAAGCCTTTTAACACAGGTAACATTTGATGTAGATGAAGATGCTCTGCCCATAAGTCAGGTTTGTTCTGGCCTTTCCTAAATCCGTGTGTTGTTGTGATGGGATAGTAACACTGAGTGTCCTACTCACTCCTATGTATGGTTGTAACTTTGTTGGGTGACTTTTTGCCGTATGGTTGTGGTGTGTATTAACACTGTGGGTCTCTTTTGTTGATCTACTATTCTCTCACTTTGGTGGTCCATCGGGATAGGGGGAGTAGTATTTCAACAGCAGCTAGAAAGGAGCTGGCAGACAGTCCAACAGTTAGGAACACTCAATATTTCTGAAAAGAGTGTTTACTAAAGGCTTATGGAATTGCATGCGCAGTTTAAAGGGGAAGGTAACTCCTTTTTGACATGAGTTCATTCAGTTGGGCTGATCTAAAAAAAAGAGGTGCATGAACACTCGCTGCCAGAATTTAGTTGACAGTCAGCCAACCCCTCCCTCACCTAGTTCCATGTTGGGGTAATGGATTCTGGAATGTGAAGTTCCTCCATAGTGGGTATTGCACAGATTCACAGAGAAAACACCCCCATACACCTAAACGCATTTAACATGACATAATATATAAAGGAAATTGTTTGGATTTTGCAATAAAAATACTGAACGTGGTAAGTTGAACGTTATTGTCTGTATGTTGCCATACCCTAGTTATGCACAGGTCTTGTGGTCTATCATTTAAAGAGAAAGTTCACCTTTAAATTAAGTTATTGAATGTCCTGTTCTCAGCTGATTTTCAGTTGGTCTTTATTTTTTTGTAGTCTCCTCCTTTCTGACTCTTTCCAGCTTTAAAATGGGGGTCACTTACTGGCAGCTCAAATCTATTGCTTGGTGAGGCTACAGTTTTACGGTTATTGTGACTTTTTATTCTTTATGTTCTGTTCAGGCTTCTCCTATTCACCTGTCTGCCTCTTATTCACTGCCTGGTTGCTAGGGTAAATTGAATAGCAACCACATAGCTACAAACCCGAGAGCTTCTGAACAAAAAGCTAAATATTTAAAAAACAAAAATAAATGGACCAATTGCAAATTGTCTCAGAATATCACTGTATACATCATACTAAAGAGTGAATTTGAAGGTGAACTACCCCTTAAATAGGGTGATGGGATTACACATAAGGTGAGGCTCAGGATTCTATTTCAATGCCTACATTTCTGTAAATGTTGTCACACGAGCACCACGTCAGATTTACATAACATCGTCCGCTGAAAACCAGAGAACTTATTGATTGAGGATTAACACTTACTCTTTTGTTTTAGAGTGAAAATGAACGTTTGCAGGCCCAGCTTGGACAGCTACATCAACAGCAGAACCTGGAGACCGAAAAGCAACACAACATTTCATCCACGCTAAGCGAACAGCTGAAGGGGTATCTATATTCTTGGACGTCTCATTGATATGGAAACATTTGAATGTGTATATTACATAGTAACACAAAAAGTTAGGTTGAAAAAAAGACACGTCCATCAAGTTTAACCTTGTAAGTCTATATATAACCTGCCTAACTGCCAGTTGATCCAGAGGAAGGCGAAAAACCCCATTTGAAGCCTCTCCGATTTGCCTTAGAGGGGGAAAAAATTCCTTCCTGACTTCAAGATGGCAATGTGACCAGTCCCTGGATCAACTTGTACTATGAGCTATCTCCCATAACCCTGTATTCCCTCACTTGCTAAACACCATCCAACCCCTTCTTAAAGCTATCTAATGTATCAGCCTGTACAACTGATTCAGGGATAGAATTCCACATCTTCACAGCTCTCACTGTAACAAAACCCTTCCCAATATTTAGACAAAACCTCTTTTCTTCTAATTGGAATGGGTGACCGTGTGTCAGCTGGAAAGACCTACTGGTAAATAAATCATTAGAGAGATTACTATATGATCCCCTTATATATTTATACATAGTTATCATATCCCCCCTTAAGCACCCCTTCTCCAGCGTGAACATCCCCAATTTGGCCAGTCTTTCCTCGTGGCTTAGATTTTCCATACCTTTTACCAGCTTAGTTGCCCTTCTCTAGACCCTCGCTAATATTAAAGGGAAAGCTCATCCTTGAAGACTGCAGATACCGATTTCCGATGTAATTGTATTTGCAACTTAAAAGCTATTGAACATTAGTTATAAACATATATTGGAAAGTTGCTTTACATTTTCATTAGCCAAAAAGTTGTTTATGGATACACATACCCATGTGTATGTGCTCCATCCCCTGTAATGTGATAGTGATCTGGTCTTGTCATTGGGAAAAGGTTAAATCAAATGTATTATTGGGCTCCCGTTTCTTCTCGGATATTACAACCCCTTTAGCTACACACCCAATTGCTCTAGATATCAGGTCTAATTTAGAGTATTAACCAAAATCTGTTATACCAATGCCAAATCTAATAGGCTTCTATCAATGTCAGTTTCACAGACCGAAACGCGTTCCTTGAAAATGTTATAGCGGAAAAGGAGCAGGTCATAGTGGAAGCAGCAGGCAAACTGGAGGAGCTGGCAATGTTAAAAAAGAACTTGAAAGAAAGAGAGGATTTAAACAAAGCACTTGCTGAGAAGTTGGATCAGAGCGAACTTCAGGTACGTTGGTTACTGACAAGTTGTGGATTTTGAACATGAAGGTAAACCGTTCTTATAAATCCCTTTAATCCTTGCCCAGTTTTCAGCCAAACAATATGGGGCCTTCTTCAATTTCAAGCCCATACTCCTGGGTTGAAATTAATGAGACAAACTGGGCAATGGGATTCACTAGTAATTTAGAAATGGTGTATTTGATAGGTAATCGTACTGAACAGTTATGTCATGGGCTGTTATTCCTATATATCATAGGTTATATTAAATGTTAGCATTTTAAGTGTGTCTCTGTATCATCTGATCACCATCATTGACCTTCTTTAGGGTTGAACAGACCTGGACTGGCAAATGGCAGTGGGACTATTGTAAAATTCCATACACAGTCACTATGTATTGGGTGAATGGGTGGGTGTGTGTGGGGTGTGGGTGGGTGGATGGGTGTGTGTGTTTTTCGAATATCAGTCCGGACCTCCTTTTTCAAATCCCTAGAAAGGGTTTGAAAGTGCAACATGGACAACCTCTTGCGGTCGCTATAGCAGATGTCAACAATTTACCTGTATAGGATATGCATTTTAATGATCCTCTCTCTATTCCCCCAGTTTGAAGAGACCAGGAAGAAGCAAGCTGATTTCGAAGCTGAAAGTCAAGCTCTGAAATTGTCGAACAATGAATTAACTGAGAAGGTGGCAGCCTTAAAAGAAAGGGTAAGGCTGTGATTCTTGCAAAGGGGATAATGTATGAAGGCCATTTAGGGGAAGTTTTTGGGAAAATGTAACTTTGCTATTCTCAATAGTCCTAGACGCCCAACATCGAATTTGTTTAAAGGCTTATTTGCTATAGTAACATAGTTACATAGTTAAATTGGATTGAAAAAAAACAAAGTCCATCAAGTTCAACCCCTCCAAATGAAAACCCAGCATCCATGCACACACCCCTCCCTACTTTCACACAAATTCTATATACCCATACCTATACTAACTATAGAGCTTAGTATCACAATAGCCTTTGATATTATGTCTGTCCAAAAAATCATCCAAGCCATTCTTATAGTCATTAACTGAATCAGCATCACAACATCACCCGGCAGTGCATTCCACAACCTCACTGTCCTGACTGTGAAGAACCCCCTACGTTGCTTCAAATGAAAGTTCTTTTCTTCTAGTCTAAAGGGGCTTCTGGTACGTTAATCCACTTTATGGGTAAAAAGGTCCCCTGCAATTTGTCTATAATGTCCTTGTAAAGTGTAATCATGTCCCCTCGCAAGAACCATTGTTCCAGAGAAAACAACCCCAACCATGACAGTCTACCCTCATAATTTAAGTCTTCCATCCCTCTAACCAATTTAGTTGCACGTCTCTGCACTCTCTCCAGCTCATTTATATCCCTCTTAAGGACTGGAGTCCAAAACTGCACCGCATACTCCAGATGAAGCCTTACCAGGGACCTATAAAGAGGCAAAATCATGTTTTTATCCCTTGAGTTAATGCCCTTTTTTTTTTTTTTTTATAAAAGACAGAACTTTATTTGCTTTAGTAGCCACAGAATGACACTGCCCAGAATTAGACAACTTGTTATCTACAAAAACCCCTAGATCCTTCTCATTTAAGGAAACTCCCAACACACTGCCATTTAGTGTATAACTTGCATTCATATTATTTTTGCCAAAATGCATAACCTGCATTTATCTACATTGAACCTCATCTTCCATTTTGCTACCCAGTTTCCCAACTCTGAAGTGGCAGCATCCTGCATGGAACCTATAGTTCTGCACAATTTAGTATCATCTGCAAAAATAGAAACAGTACTTTCAATGCCCACCTCCAGGTCATTAATAAACAAGTTGAAAAGCAAGGGACCTAGTACAGAGCCCTGCGGTACTCCACTAACAACACTGGTCTTATTAAAAAATGTTCCATTTACCACCACTCTTTGTAGTCTATCTTTTAGCCAGTTCTCTATCCAGGTACAAATACTATGTTCCAGGCCAACATTCCTTAATTTAACCAGTAACCTTTTGTGTGGCACTGTATCAAATGCTTTAGCAAAGTCTAAGTAAATCACATCCACTGCCATCCCAGAATCGAGGTCTCTACTTACATTCTCATAAAAAGAAATTAAGTTAGTCTGGCAAGATCTATTACGCATAAAACCATGCTGGCACACAGTCATAGTATTATGATTTGCTATAAAGTCCAGTATCTTATCCTTTATTAACCCTTTGAAAAGCTTTCCTACCACTGATGTCATACTAACTGGCCTATAGTTTTGAGGCTGAAAACGTGATCCTTTTTTGAATAGAGGCACTACATTAGCAATTCGCCAGTCTCTCGGCACTATGCCAGATCTCAATGAATCATGAAAAATTAAGTAAAGAGGTTTGGCAATCACAGAGCTAAGCGCGCTAATTACCCTGGGATGAATACCATCTGGCCCTGGACCTTTGTTAATCTTAACATGTTCTAGTCTCTTTTGAATTTCTTCATTTGTGAACCATGCATCATTAGTTGTATTACTAGAATTGAGACTATTAAGAAGGAAACCGTCATTAACTGGTTCCTCATTTGTGTAGACAGACGAAAAATATGAGTTCAGAATCTATCCTAGATTGAGTTCAGGCACTATCCTAGACACTGAAGTAGTAGATACTTAAAATAATTATGTTTTTGCTAAGAGGTGCCTAAGCATGATAGTTAAAGGGATTGTTCACCTACAAATCAACTTTTAGTATGATGTAGTGGGTGATATTCTGAGACAATTTGCATTTGGCTTTCATTTTTGATTATTTGTGGTTTTTGAGTTATTTAGCTTTCTATTCAGTTGCTCTCCAGTTTGCAGTTTCAGCAATCTGGTTGCTAAGATCCAAATTACCCTAGCAACCATGCATTGATTTAAATAAGACTGGGATATGAATAGGAGAGGCCCTGAACAGAAAGATGAGTAATAAAAAGTAGCAATAACAATAAATGGGTAGTCTTACAGAGCATTTGCTTTTTAGATGGGGTCAGTGACCCCCATTTGAAAACTGGAAAGAAAAAATGAAGATCAGCTGAAAAATTGCTTAGAATTAGCCATTCTATAACATACTAAAAGTTAACGTAAAAGTAAACCACCCTTTTAATGATATTAACATAATTTTACTATTATTTGGCCTGTTCCCACCCCCCCACATCCAAAATTTGTTTGTTGGGATGTGCCATGTGCTTTTCCTAAACATATCTCATCCCTTTACAGTTGTTAAAACAAGATGTTGCCTTGGAAAAGACGCAGCTGGATCTTGAGCAGACAAATGAAGAGCTGGATAGACTAAATACAAGTCACCTGGAAGAGCGCTCCCAACTTATTTATGACCTGCAAAGGAGTGAGAGAGAAATGGACGTCCTAAGACAAGTTTTGCATGAAAAAGATAAGGAACTAGCATCCATTTCCTCCAGTTTGACTGAATACAGTGAGCAAGTGGTCATTTTGAAAGACCAAATTGACTTTAAAAATGAACAGATGAGAGAGCTGTCCACTGCCCTTGTGAAAGCAGAGCGGGAAAGTCACCTTTTGAGAGAGGCACAGACAGCAGATACACAGGAAACAAGTGACAAGATTTCTTCCCTTACAGATCAGCTTAGTGAGATGGATATGGAATTAAATAAAGCAAAAATCCTCAGCGAGACAAAAGCTAAGGAAGCAGAAGAACTAATTAGACAAATCAATGAGAACGGCATCACAATTAAGAACCTTCGATCAGAGATTCAGGCGCAGTCCGTTACACACAATAATCATGTCATGGAGTGCTCAACACAAATTACATCTCTTAAACAGCAAATTAATGCATCTGTTGCTAAACTTGATGAAACAGAAACAAAATACAGAAAGGAAGTCAAAAGCCTAAAATCGCAATTAGAAAGCGACGTTTCGGAGAGAGAAAAGATTGCAGGGTTGCTGGCGGAAAAGAGCAGCAAAGAGCAGAGTTTTGAAAATGAGTTGAAGGTGGCAAAAGAGCAATATAACAACTTAGTTTCCGGGATATCCAAAAAAAATGAGGAGGTCGAAAAACTATTGACTGAAGTCGCTGAGCAAAAGCAGTTTTGTGACCATCTGAAAAAGGAGCTACAAATCAAAGAGGAGGATGCTTCATCTTTACAGCAAAAGCTTTTAGCAGACATTAAGGACAGGGAGGAGATGCTGAGGGGTCTTCAAGAGTGCACCCAGGAACTTCAGGCGCAGCTCACTGAAAAACTAGATAACATCAATAAATCGGATGCAGCCAAGAATGAACTTGTCGAACAAAACAAGATGCTTGAAATAGCACTTGCTGAAAGAGACAAAAATCTGGCGGTCCATCTAACTGCTACAGAAGAATGTAGAAAAAGCATTCTTGACTTGGAACAGCAGAACCAACAACTGCACAGTGAGAAAGAACATTTAGGAAAAGAACTCTCTGAGCAAAAGCAATTTTATGATGATCTGAAAAAGGAACTGAACATCAAAGAGGAAAATGCTTTGTGTCTGCAGAAAAAGCTGGAAATGGACATTAATGACAGGGATGAAACGCTGAGGGTTTTTGAAGAGCGCGTGCAAGAACTTCAGAAGCAGCTTGATGAAGAATTAGTAAACATTCATAATTTAAACGCTGCTAAGGATGAACTTGACCAACAGCACAAAATACTTAAAGTAGCTCTTGCCGAAAAGGACAAAAATCTATCAGTCCATCTAAACAAAACTGAGGAATGTAGAAAACACATTTTTGACTTGGAAGAGCAGAAACAGCAGCTGAACAGCGAGAATGAACATTTACTAGAAGAATCCACCAAGCAAAAGCAGTGTTGTGATCATCTGACTGCTGAACTGCGAGTCACAGAGCAAAATGCTTCATCTTTACAGCAAAAACTTGAAGCCGACATTAAGGACAGGGATGAACAGCTGAGGGTTCTTCAGGAGAGCACACAACAACTTCAGAAGCAGCTTGAAGAAAAAGTAGAAAGCATGAATACATTGGATGCAGCAAAGAATGAAGTGTGTGAGCTAAACAAGAAGCTTGAATCATCTCTTGCAGAGAAAAATGAAAATCTGGGAGTTTATCAGAACTTGGCAGAAGACTTAAGAAAGAGCATTCTTGACTTGGAGCAGCAGAAGCAACAGTTACATAGCGAGAGAGAGCATATACGGCAAGAACTGAGTGCCAGAGAATCGGTATTGTTGTCCACGAACCAAGTACTGCAAGACTTGCAGAGGAAAATGTCTGAAATGGAGCTGCTCTTAATGGAAGAGAAGACATGTGTTTCTCAGCTGACATCCGATAAAGAGGAAATGCAGTTAAAAATCAGCCACATGACTGAGCAAGGTTTGGCGAGAGATGCCTTCATCTCAAAGCAACTGGAAGATAAAGCATTGGAGAGCTTTACTTTAAAGGATCAGCTATCTGAGGAAAAGCAGAATGCCATAAATTTACAAAGTCAGATTCACGTTCAGGAAAATCAGCTAAAGGATTCTCAAAAACGAGTTCAGCAGAGTGTTGATGAACTTGAATTAATGAAGGCTGAATATAATAATATCTGTGAAAGTCTCAAGCAAAATGAAGAAAGAAACATTGAGCTCCAAAAGCACGTTGAAGAGCTGACAATTTCTCTTGAGAAGGAGAAGCAAGCACTGCACACAGAAATAGAACAATGGAAAGCTAGCTTTGCAGCTCTGCAAAATGAAGAAAACATTCTTCGAGAGGAACATAAATGCTTTTCCCAGCAGATAACAGAGCTAAATGCAGAACTTTTGAAGCTGAATGTGGATCGAGACAGACTGCAACAGGAGGCTGTTCACAAAACCAAAGAAAATGCATCATTACTCAAAAGCCTGGACAGTATTAGTATTGAAGCAAATAAATTAAAAACCGAAAAAGAGGAGATCTTGGTTCTAATAAACAGCACTGAGACCCAACGTGAGAGTCTTCAATCACAACTGCTGCAAAGTCAGCTAGAAACAGATACATTAAAGAAGCAATTAGACAATTTCAAGATTGACAATGAAAACCTACATTCTGAGATTGAGCGTGTCAACAATACATTGGCCAACAAATTGGAAGAAATCAGTGTTTTGTCTTTGCATTTATCACAGCAGGCAGATACAATATCAACTTTGAAAGACCATGTTGATACTGTACTTGTAGAGAATCAGACATTGCTGAATACTGTTAATGAGAAAGATGCACTTGTTCGCCAGAAGGAAGAACTAATTCAGCTTGCAGAGAAAAAACTGGAAGGTGAAAGTCATTATCTACAAAGAATTTCGGATCTCCAGAATGAGGTGCAAAGTTCAGAGCAAAATGCTTCATCTTTACAGCAAAAACTTGAAGCAGACATTAAGGACAGGGATGAACAGGTGAGGGTTCTTCAGGAGAGCACACAACAACTTCAGAAGCAGCTTGAGGAAAAAGTAGAAAGCATGAATACATTGGATGCAGCAAGGAATGAAGTGTGTGAGCTAAACAAGAAGCTTGAATCATCTCTTGCAGAGAAAAATGAAAATCTGGGAGTTTATCAGAACTTGGCAGAAGACTTAAGAAAGAGCATTCTTGACTTGGAGCAGCAGAAGCAACAGTTACATAGCGAGAGAGAGCATATACGGCAAGAACTGAGTGCCAGAGAATCTGCATTGTTGTCCACGAACCAAGTACTGCAAGACTTGCAGAGGAAAATGTCTGAAACGGAGCTCCTCTTAATGGAAGAGAAGACATGTGTTTCTCAGCTGATATCCGATAAAGAGGAAATGCAGTTAAAAATCAGCCACATGGCTGAGCAAGGTTTGGAGAGAGATGCCTTCATCTCAAAGCAACTGGAAGATAAAGCATTGGAGAGCTTTACTTTAAAGGATCAGCTATCTGAGGAAAAGCAGAATGCCATAAATTTACAAAGTCAGATTCACGTTCAGGAAAACCAGCTAAAGGATTCTCAAAAACGAGTTCAGCAGAGTGTTGATGAACTTGAATTAATGAAGGCTGAATATAATAATATCTGTGAAAGTCTCAAGCAAAATGAAGAAAGAAACATTGAGCTTCAAAAGCACGTTGAAGAGCTGACAATTTCTCTTGAGAAGGAGAAGCAAGCACTGCACACAGAAATAGAACAATGGAAAGCTAGCTTTGCAGCTCTGCAAAATGAAGAAAACATTCTTCAAGAGGAACACAAATGCTTTTCCCAGCAGATAACAGAGCTAAATGCAGAACTTTTGAAGCTGAATGTGGATCGAGACAGACTGCAACAGGAGACTGTTCACAAAACCAAAGAAAATGCATCATTACTCAAAAGCCTGGACAGTATTAGTATTGAAGCAAATAAATTAAAAACCGAAAGAGAGGAGATCTTGGTTCTAATAAACAGCACTGAGACCCAACGTGACAGTCTTCAATCACAACTACTGCAAAGTCAGCTAGAAACAGATACATTAAAGAAGCAATTAGACAATTTCAAGATTGACAATGAAAACCTGCATTCTGAGATTGAGCGTGTCAACAATACATTGGCCAACAAATTGGAAGAAATCAGTGTTTTGTCTTTGCATTTATCACAGCAGGCAGATACAATATCATCTTTGAAAGCCCACGTTGATACTGTACGTGTAGAGAATCAGACATTGCTGAATACTGTTAATGAGAAAGATGCACTTGTTCGCCAGAAGGAAGAACTAATTCAGCTTGCAGAGAAAAAACTGGAAGGTGAAAGTCATTATCTACAAAGAATTTCGGATCTCCAGAATGAGGTGCAAAGTTCAGAGCAAAATGCTTCATCTTTACAGCAAAAACTTGAAGCCGACATTAAGGACAGGGATGAACAGCTGAGGGTTCTTCAGGAGAGCACACAACAACTTCAGAAGCAGCTTGAGGAAAAAGTAGAAAGCATGAATACATTGGATGCAGCAAAGAATGAAGTGTGTGAGCTAAACAAGAAGCTCGAATCATCTCTTGCAGAGAAAAATGAAAATCTGGTAGTTTATCAGAACTTGGCAGAAGACTTAAGAAAGAGCATTCTTGACTTGGAGCAGCAGAAGCAACAGTTACATAGCGAGAGAGAGCATATACGGCAAGAACTGAGTGCCAGAGAATCTGCATTGTTGTCCATGAACCAAGTACTGCAAGACTTGCAGAGGAAAATGTCTGAAACGGAGCTCCTCTTAATGGAAGAGAAGACATGTGTTTCTCAGCTGACATCCGATAAAGAGGAAATGCAGTTAAAAATCAGCCACATGGCTGAGCAAGGTTTGGAGAGAGATGCCTTCATCTCAAAGCAACTGGAAGATAAAGCATTGGAGAGCTTTACTTTAAAGGATCAGCTATCCGAGGAAAAGCAGAATGCCATCAATTTACAAAGTCAGATTCACGTTCAGGAAAACCAGCTAAAGGATTCTCAAAAACGAGTTCAGCAGAGTGTTGATGAACTTGAATTAATGAAGGCTGAATATTATAATATCTGTGAATGTCTCAAGCAAAATGAAGAAAGAAACATTGAGCTGCAAAAGCACGTTGAAGAGCTGACAATTTCTCTTGAGAAGGAGAAGCAAGCACTGCACACAGAAATAGAACAATGGAAAGCTAGCTTTGCAGCTCTGCAAAATGAAGAAAACATTCTTCAAGAGGAACACAAATGCTTTTCCCAGCAGATAACAGAGCTAAATGCAGAACTTTTTAAGCTGAATGTGGATCGGGACAGACTGCAACAGGAGGCTGTTCACAAAACCAAAGAAAATGCATCATTACTCAAAAGCTTGGACAGTATTAATATTGAAGCAAATAAATTAAAAACCGAAAGAGAGGAGATCTTGGTTCTAATAAACAGCACTGAGACCCAACGTGACAGTCTTCAATCACAACTGCTGCAAAGTCAGCTAGAAACAGATACATTAAAGAAGCAATTAGACAATTTCAAGATTGACAATGAAAACCTGCATTCTGAGATTGAGCGTGTCAACAATACATTAGCCAACAAATTGGAAGAAATCAGTGTTTTGACTTTGCATTTATCACAGCAGGCAGATACAATATCATCTTTGAAAGACCACGTTGATACTGTACTTTTAGAGAATCAGACATTGCTGAATACTGTTGAAGAGAAAGATGCACTTGTTCGCCAGAAGGAAGAACTAATTCAGCTTGCAGAGAAAAAACTGGAAGGTGAAAGTCATTATCTACAAAGAATTTCGGATCTCCAGAATGAGGTGCAAAGTTCCGTCTCTGAACGCATGCAACTGCAGCACGGAATTAAAGAAGAGGAACTTAAACTTACAAATATGGCACAGGAACTCAAGTTGTACAAGGATAAAAGTGAGGAAGCACAGCTGGTAAAAGTTCAGTTATCTGAGCAGGTGAAGGTCATTTCTGATCTTCACTGTCAGAACAAAAGCCTCAGAGAAAGAGTAGATGAATTAAACATAGCTCTGATCGAAAAGGATGAATCTCTAAAAGAAAAGGCTGATAGTTTTGTTAATCTGAAAGGTTTGTATGTAGGGGCCTTAGACAATCAGAAAAAGCAGATAGACAGTCTGTTAACTGAGAGTGAAAATTATAAAGCACTTTTATCTGAAAAAGACTCAGCAATACAAAAATCAGGAATCGACTATGAAGAAATCAAAATCAATATGGCGGACAAAGAAAGAGAATGTGAAAACCTAAGACAACAGGTCTCAGAACTGGAAGGAATCAACACAAATCAGAATAAGGATTTGAGTGAATTCAATTTTAAAGTGAAAGAAAATGAAAATTCCCTTTTGGCCAAAGAGAGCAGAATACAGGAGCTTGCCTGCATATTAAGCGATCTGGAACAGTCTATTGTGGAAAAGGAATCTGCCATGCAGAACTTTCAGGACAAATATGCATTGTTGCTTGACTGTAAACTGGAACTTGAGCAAACAGTGGCCATAAAAGAACAAGAGATTTCTCAACTTCTTCACGCTGCACAGGAAAAAGATGAGCGATTGCAATCGACGGAGGATATTGCTGAAGCCTGTTCTAACAAAATTGGACTTTTGAGAGAAGAATTAGACCAATACTCCATTAACTTAAAGAAAGCCTCCATCACACTCCAAGAGAAAGAGGAAGCTATACTCCAAAAACAGCAAATGGTGCAGTCGGTGGAATCACAGCTGAAGTCTATGACCGAAGATTATGAGCAGACCATGTCTCGGCTTCATGCACTGGCTCAAGAGAGAGAACAGCAAAGCTTCCTTATACAACAACTCGAAGAGAAATGTAACTCTCAGTCCCTACAAATTATAGACCTTAAGTCTGATGTGGATCAACTAACTTCTAAATTACTTAAAGCCATCAGTGAGCATGCCCTTCAGAAAGAACAGTATGATTTGCAGGTTCAGTCTGCAAAGCAACAAAGCACCCAGTTAGAAAAAGAGTTACAAGAATTGCAGGCCGAAAAGGAGTACTCCATGGGATCTCTGCAAATACAGTTAACAGAAAAATCAGATGTCATTAAAGAACTCAAGGAAAAACTTGATTTGCATGTAATGGAAGCTGAAACTCAATTATACTCCAACATCCTTCAACTGAAGACTGAAAATTCTGACCTTCTGAAGCAGTTTAATGCACAGGCTGAAGAGATATTGGCATTGAAACTGAATATAGAAACTCAAGAACATAATCTTGCTGAACAGCAGCAACAATCAGAAAATGCATTGGTTAAAGTTAATGAGGAAAAGGATACACTTGCTAACCATAAAGCCAGTTTAGAAAACGAAATCCAAATGAAAGAGAATATAATACAAACTTTGCTTAAAGATATGCATTTTGTAGAGGAACAGTTAAGTATTCTCTCCGACACAAATCTCCCAGACTGTCCGTCGTTTGGCGAAGGTTCCAGTTACAATAGCAAATTAGAAGGCCTTTGTTCTATGTTTTCTGTAGCATTAAAACACAAGGCAATCGGGGCAGAGTTAAAGCAAACCCTAGAGACCAAAGATCATGAAATTGATCAAAAGTCAGAATCAGTCCAGTCACTCGAGAAAGATTTAGCTGCTGTGCAAGAGAAGTTACAAACTTTGCGAGATAGTAGTACGACAGAAAAAGAAACGCTCTTGAAAGAAATAGATGCTTTTAAAGTTGCATGTCACCAACAAGAATGCCTTCTACAAGAGAGAGAAGAGCTAAACACGTGTGTTGCAACCCTTCTGGAGCAGCGAGATATTTCAAAAGCCCAGCTTGAAAAATGTTGCAGGGCACTGGATGAGGAAACAAATAAGATGAAGGGGCTTTTAGAAGACGGAAAGAATAAAGAAATTCTCATTGAAAATCTCAATATACAGCTAAGCCAACAGAAGGAGCTGATAACCACACTAAGCGAAAAAATAAAAGACAAAGATGATTCTATCATGCAAGTCATGGAATCCATGTCTAATGAAATGGTTAAGTCTTCCGAAGATAAAAATGTTTTGGAAGCTGAGATTCAGAAGTTACATTCAAAAATAAATGGACTGTCTGAGAAACTGGTAGCATGTAAAACAGAGTTACAAAGTTCTCAGGCGACGATGGCTGAAAAGGAAATGTCTTTGAGCGGTTTACTGAAAGAGAAAGACCAGTCGCAGTTTCAGCTGGAGAAATGCAGCAAAGAAAAAGAGAACTTGAAAAGAAAACTGCAGGCAGCTCTGGTGGTTAGGAAAGATTTAATGCAAAAAATGGAAACTATTGAGAAAACCAAACAAGAGGAAATACATAATAAAGACATTGAGATTGAAGAGATCAAGGGTACCATTGAAGAGCTAAATTCCAAACTAGAATGTGAACACAGTCAGAAAGAAGATCTCAAATCTCAAATTGAACATCTCATGCAAGAATCACTGGAGAAAGACAGAAGAACAAATGAGTTACTTCATGATCTAAATGAAAAAGAAACCAATTTGAAAGTAATACAGGATCAAACTAATGTGTTACAGCACCGCCTAGCTGAAAAAGAAAATGAATGTGAAGAATATAAGCGAGCTGTACAGGAAAATGAAATTAACATTTCCCAAAATCGTGAATCGATGAATGAAAAGATGAAAACTTTGGAGATGGAAAACTTGCAGCTCCACAAAAATATTGAAACACTAAAATCTGATCTTGAAAAGAACTGCATGCCTCCTTTGGAGCCTAAAGCATCGATCATTCCAAACAAACAGGATGATGCTTTACATCAGGAAAATACAGTTGTCCATAATAACGTTCATGCATCTCTATTATGCAGTGAGCGAGACACAGAAATACCAACCAGGGATGACTATGCCAAGTTGCTTGATGATTTGAATCATGGTGCTAAAGAATTGGAACACCTAAAGACAGAACATGCTGATTTGCAAAAGACATGTGAAACCCTGTACAAAATGAATGAAGAAAGTGAAAAACAGCTACATATTTTACAGCAGCAGCTAAATAACAAAGAACAAATAGCTGAAACACAGAGACAAAGAATTGAAAGTATTCAACAGGAGTTAAGTAAAAAAGAACAGTATGAAAACATTATATTGGCGCTCAAATCAAATGTTGAAGAAAAGGATTCACAGCTGGGGCAGTTATGCTCTGAAAATGCAAAGTTGCTAGATGAAAGCCAAATGTTAAAGGATGAAATGCAAAAGCTGTTGGCTGAGCATGAGGTAAAACGAGAGGAGGTCCACAATATGAAGAGTGAGTTGACCTCTGAGATTAGTCTACTCCAGCAGAAACTTGAAAGTTCCCAACTGGTTGTTCAACAGATAGGCCAAGAAAGGGATACATATTTTGAAGCTCAAAGAACAAAGCAAGTAGAAATTGAACAGTTGAAAGATGAACTTCTTTTGACAAGCCAAGTTTTGGTGGAAAAAGGTACAGAGCTCGTAAGAGTGCAGAATTTACTTCAGGAAAATATAAGGACATCCAGCCTTGATGTTGGAGAACTGCAAAACAAATTAACAAAGACTGAATATGAAGCAAATGAACTCCAGAATGCATGTGATAAAATAAGTGAGGAAATGAGTATATATGTTAATAAACTGGAAAGGGCAAATTCTGAAATATTCGATCTGCAATTAAAGTTGAAGGACTACTCGAAGGAAGATGAGACCTTAAAACAAAGGAGTAGCACGCAATCACTCGGCAATCACTATGGTGACCTGGAAAATGTTTCTGATGCAGATCCACAAATGTGTCATAGTTGTTCAGCAAAGGAAACCATGATTGAAGAGCTCAAGAGGCAGGCTCTGCAGACTTCCAAAGCAATGTCAGAACTCGTGCAACAGCAAGAAAGCAAGAGCTCCGGGGAATCAACATCCAAAGAGCAATTACAAAGAAAGCTGCAAGCCGCACTAATATCTCGCAAAGAAGTTTTGAAAGAGAGCAAACTATTGAAACAAACCATAGAATCCCTGAGAGCAGACCTGGATGGACTTGCTGAAGCCCATGAAAAGAAGAGTTCTGAAATATGTTTACTCTCTCGGGAGAAGGAAGGCCTACTTACTGAGAAAAACAAACTTTTATCTGTCAATGAAAATCTTTCTGCAGCCTGTGACAGTCTAAAGACTACAATGGAAACAATAGTTCAGGAAAAGGAAGCTTTCTCTTTCCAGTTAAACTCTCTTAAGGATTCCCAAACTGTTGAGTTGTCTGGATGGAAAGCTAGGCATGCTGAGTTAAATAAGGAGTATGAGTCCCTTCTCCAAGCATATGAAAACATCGGTGATGAAATGGATAAAATGAGACAGGTCATAGAAATCACCAAGCAAGAAAAGAATGAACTACTTCATAGAGTTCATGGCTTCCAGATTGAGAATCATGATCTGGTAATACAAATTCAAGAAAATAGTGATGAAACCGATAACCTGAGAACTATGCTGGAATCCAAAGAACAAGATATCAAGACATTAGAGCAAGAAGTGGATAGTATGTCTAGTTTGGAAAAAGCGCCTGGCGAAGTGCTACGTCGCCTTGAAGAGCTATCAAATGAAAATGATCAGCTCACAGAAGAGAACAAAAGATTGGTAGAAACCTGTGAACATATAAAGATATCCAGCAAAAGTATTGAGGAGGAAAATAATAACCTGCTGATTAGTAAGAATTATTTGGAAAACTTGCAAATTGAAATGGATGCAAACAAGCATGAAATGGAGATCAAGATGTCTGAATTACTTTCTGTTAACGAAGAGCTGTCTAAGAGAGTTGCTGAGTTGCACATCGAGCTTGCAGAGAGCAGAGACGGCTGGGGTGACCTTTCTACAGAAAGATATCAACTTGTAGAAGAGCAGGAGAAACTTAAACTTATGCTGAATGAACAAACGAATGCTGTCTTGAAACTAGAAAGCAACTTAAATATCCTGCATTTAGACAAGATCAACCTTGATGAAAAAGTCAAAATCCTAGAAGATGAGAAGGCAATCCTACAAGAGGAAATCAAAAGTGTCCAAGAGCAGTTCTGCAAAGTGAAGAACGAAAAGGAGTGTTTAGAGGCAGAGTTACTGAATGCTGTAAGAAACAACAAACAGTTAACTGAAACGTTTAAATCCTTACAAGTACAAACAAATTTCTTGAGTCAACAGGTGGAGTGTTTGAGGTCGGAAAAGAACAACATCATGAGAGAAAAAGAAGAGCACCAGTTGCAGGTTCTGCATAAACTTGAGCAAAGAGTAAAGTGCGCCCAAGATGACAACAGGGGAACCAAAAGCAAATCCAAAGAGTTGCAAGAACTCCTCAAAGAGAAGCAGCAAGAAATCAGCCAGCTGCAACGAGACTCCATACGATTTCAGGAGCTGATCCTAGATCTAGAGGGATCTGTAAAGGAGTCCAATACTCAGAATGAAAGTCTTAAGGTGCAACTTGATAAAACTGTAGGCGAACTGGAACGAGTATGTAAAGAAACAAGCTCCTTAAATGAGGAGCTTTCAAATAAAAAGCATTTGTTGAAAAGTGGAAAGGATCAAATAGCGAGACTAACTGCAGAGCTTCAAGGTGTCAGATCTCTACTTGTAGAGAGGGGCTTTGAACTGATTGAGGAGCAATCAGGTGAAGTGGATAGAGGAGGGAAATTACTGAGGGCAGATAATGGTGATGAAATTGCTTCATATTATAAGGCAAATAGTGACGAATATATGCTTATTAAGGACAAGTATACCTTAAATGGTATAGGAGATTGGAATGATGGCACTGGAGACAGGCTTCAAGAGCTTGCAGAAACTCATCCCATTCAGGAGGCACAAAAAGTAGCCAAATCAGAAAATCAACATCATAAACAGTCTGTGGAGAATAGCATTGATTTAGAAAACTCAGTGAG
This sequence comes from Xenopus petersii, assembly GCA_038501925.1. Taxonomy (NCBI): domain Eukaryota; kingdom Metazoa; phylum Chordata; class Amphibia; order Anura; family Pipidae; genus Xenopus; species Xenopus petersii. Next base: position 13,167,325 of record CM076679.1, read on the forward strand.
AAACCTGCAAGCAGAACTAGCAAAGAAAGAGATTGATTTTCAAAAGATTATGGCAGAGCGAGATAAAATGAGAGCAGGTTTAGAAAAGCAGGTGAGCATTTCAAAACACATGAAGCAGATTCTTAACGACAAAGATGCAGAAATAGCTATGCTTATATCATCCAAAGATGGGCAGATATCCAACTACTTAGAACAAATACAGAGGCAATATCGTAAGCGCCTGGAAGAGTATGAACAGCAGCTGAACTCCTTCCAAGAAGAGAAGGAAAGGTCAAGAGAGGAATACCGGAGAACAGAGAGAGCATTAAAGAACCTGCAAGCAAAGTACGAAAAAGCCATCAATGACAACGCACTGATTTCCAGCGAAATTGAGGCCTTCAAAAAGTCCATGTCTTCTCTTCAGTCTGACAGAGACTTGCTCTGTTCTGAATTAAAAGATATTAATGGCCACCATGAGTCTGTACTAACTGAGAAAGAGGGTGTGATTGATAACACTGTGAGTGAAAACATTCGCCTTAAGCAAGAACTCAGGAATTCGCTCAACCAAATAGATGATCTCAATGCTGAAAATGCTATGCTGGGCGCCCAACTGATTAGGTACAGGGAAGATCTCAATCAGGTTCTGTCTCTGAAAGACCACCAGTTAAAAGAACTGCTGAGACAGAAACTGGATCATATTAAGAACCTTGAGCAAGAAAAATCTGGTCTCCAGAGGCAACATCGCGAGGGGCAGAATGCAAGCACGTTGCTGAAGCAGGAACTCAGTGACTGTAAGCTTGAGAATCAGAAGTTATCAGATAAAGTAAAGGACCAGGAAGATCTTATTGCCGCCATTAACAAAGAGAAGATTGTCTCTGAGTCCAAAAAGGAGTCGTCAGGATCCACAGTGCAAGAAAAGCTGATTAGTCTTCAACAGGGTGTATTTGAGAAAGGGAAAGGAGATAATATACACCCAGGCGAAAGTAACTCCAAACCCACAGAAAATCCAACAGAATTAAAAACCTACTGGGAAATTTGCAATGAAAACAAGGAGCTTAAATCTCAGAATGAATCGTTTGGAAAAGCCATGGCTTCTTTGCAAAACGACAGAGACTCCTTGATAGAGAACTTTAAGGTTCTGCAGTGGAGATACATTTCCGAGCTAAAAGTCGAGAGGTTACGGGGGGGGGACCTTGAGAAACAGTCAAGTAACTTTAAATCCCTCATTTACGATTTGCTGAAAAAGAACTCGCTCCTCGATGACGCACTAATTGCAGCAGAAAATGCAGTCACGCTGGATCAGCTAGCAGGCAAAGTGGATTCCATATGCAGCACCTTTGCAAGCAAAGTATTGGAGGTGAACAGGCTGTCTTCTGAGTGCACCAGCTATCAACAGCAGATTGACGCCTTTTCCAAAGCTATGGCAAGCCTCCAGAATGATCGAGAGCGATTACTTCAGGAACTTAAACTAGGGGCCTCGTCTAAACAATCCAGTGCTTCCAGTGGTGAGCCTAACCATGCCACAGAGTTGGAATACCTTACTTTGGATATGTCTCAGCCGTCTGACAAAGATACACAGGTAAGTTTTATTGCTACATCTGTAGAGATTGTTTCTTATGTAGAAATGGGTAAAGGTTTTCCCGGGTCTATCAACACATCGAGCGTTTTGATTATTCAGGTTCTGATGGGTTGTTTGGGGTTCATAGACCTGGGACAGTTTTTCCCTGTTTCTACCCAACCAATGAAGATAGGGTTTGGCAGTTACTGGAATAGAAAGAGGTGAAAGCATGCTGTTTTAAAATCCTGTTTGTATGATTTTTTTTTTTTTTTAAATTCAGGTTTCCGAGTCAAGCAGCAATTCTGCAGCTGAAAGCACAAAATTAAGAATGAAGGTGGCGGAGCTCGAGCGACAACTGTGGCAGGTCAGAAGCTTCCAGGAAAAAACAGAACAAGAGATCACCTCTTACCAGTGTGAGCTGGCGGAGCTAAGGTGAAGACACTCCCAGGGGAACCAACAGGTGGAACCCCAGTCAATATACGCCACGGCTTAGGGTGTAATAGGCAGCTCAGACTGTGCATGAATAGGGCATTTTTCCATTGGCATCCTATTCTGCTTGTTTTCTGGGAACACTAACCAGGGTCCCAGCTGAGTGGTGGGCTAATTGCCATTCCTTGGGTCAAGGTCCCTGCTAACATAATGGTTTTGGGCCCTGTTATTACTGGTGTCTACTCTGCTCCTACCACCATCACTTAGTATGAACGGAAAACGAAACCCCCAAAATGAATATTTAAGCAACAATGTGGCATATTAAAGAATCTTTCCAAGCTGGCATATATATATAAGTAAATATTGCCCTTTTACATCTCTTGCCTTGAACCATCATTTCATGATGGTCTCTGTGCTGCCTCAGTGATCACCTGACCAGAAATTCTGCAGCTCTAACTGTAACAGGAAGAAGTGTGGAAGCAAAAGACAGAACTCTGTCTGTTAATTGGCTCATGTGACCTAACATGTATGGTTTGTTTGCGAGCACTGTGAATCATAGGATCCCATGGGATGGCCCTTATTTTTTAAAAATGGCAAATTTCTATTTTATGATTACCCACATACTACAAAAAAAAAACTATTATGAAAATGGTTTATTTACATAAAACAGGGTTTTACATATGAGATGTTTCATGCAATATGTTTTTATAGAGACCTGCATTGTTTGGTATAGTTTTCCTTTAGCTGTCCATCTCAAGGCAAGTAAATGTTTACGTTCATTTCAAAGCTCATCTCTGGGAAAGGTCAAAACTAAACCCCAAACAGCCCTAAAGATTGCCGAAAAAAACATTTCCTTAAATCTTCAAAACCAGCAAATTGACATTTAATCAATGAGTTTAACCATCTCCAATAGATTCAGCCCCATAGCTGCAATCAGCCAAGAAATACATTGCAATGACCTTTCCCTTTGCCCCAACTGCACAGCTTCATAAAGCAGCTGAATACATGTAATGTCAGCCTTTTCAATTGCCGCTATTAGGATGATCTGTTTTGCACACGCACACACAGATCCTATCAAAATATTATCTATATTTTATATGTTTGATCTATCACCTGTAAATACCTGCCAGATGACTTGCAGGAAGGAGACTCCTCCAGTCATCAACTGTTTGGTATAAAATATGATACAAAGGAAAGACAATCAAAAGCTTTTAAGGCTATGTCTCATGGTGTTTTCTCCACCAGCAACGATTATGTTCTGCAGCCTGTTCTTAAACATAAAAATTGTATCTAAATCTTTGTGGCCTATTATACCTGTATTCTGTTCTTCTGGGGCATTTTTTGCAGATATGTTTAACACGCTTGTTTCATTTAACATTAAACTTTCCCTTAGATCTGAAAAGAACCTGCTTGTGACTGAAGCGCAAGCCCTTCAACATCGCTATAATATGAGCCTTGCAGAGAAAGATCGCCAGATTGCCGAATTCTCCCAAATCCAGAAGGGCGCTTCTCTAGCTCCCAGCACATCGTATATCGCAAAGGTAAGGGCTGGGATGGAAAAGTTTGTCTTATTTAGGTGTGTGTTTCATTAGAAATGCATGACGTCCTTCCAAATGGTGCATTACTCGTCCAATCATACAGATAATGATGACAACAGTCGCAAATATTAATATGCTTCCTTGCATTTGTCTTGTGCCAGTAACATAGTAAGTTAGGTTGAAAAAAGACACACGTCCATCAAGTTCAACCTTTCTATCTAATATATAAATATATAAATAACCTGCCTAACTGCTAGTTGATCCAGGGAAAGGCAAAAAAACTCATTCGAAGCCTCTCCAATTTGCCTCAGATGGGGGAGAAAATTCCTTCCTGTCTCCAAAATGGCACTCGGACTAGTCCCTGGATCAACTTGTACTATGAGCTATCTCCCATAACCCTGTATTCCCTCACTTGCTAAAAAGCTACCCAACCCCTTCTTAAAGCTATCTAATGTATCAGCCTGTACCACTGATTCAGGGAAGTAGGCGTGCTCAGAAAAAAATGTCAAACTCGCTATTGAGAAGACCCACAACCCAACCCACAAACCCGGAGAACCGCCGACCCGCTTCTATACCCACTTCCAAAACATCTACGAACAACCCTCAGGGTGCCGCAGGTTTTTCCGGATAACCAGCGGGTACCCGACCCGCTGCAGAACTCTACTTGATGGTGCCAAAAGTTAGGCACCCCCAAGTGATCACATGTACTTACCTGAAACCCCAGGCCGGTGCACCTATCGGGAGAAAACTGCACCGGCCTGGGATTCTTCCAGTGAGCACCTCAGAGCAATCGTCTTCCAGCTTCTTCTTGCGCCTGCACATGTGGGTACAGCGAAAAGTAATTCTACTGCGCATGTGTCTGGCCCGGGATATTTGAAGAAGCTGGAAGCTGATCGCTCCGTGATGCTCGCTGGAAGAATCCCGGGCCAGTGCACTTTTCTCCCGATAAGTGCACCATCCCGGGTTTCAGGTAAGTACATGCAATCACTTGTGCGCACCTAACTTTTGGCATCCACAAGTAAAAAGACCTTTCCTTCTTCTTTAAAGAAGAAAGTGGTCCCTTACAATGTAGAAAAGCTGGGCTGTATCTTCATGGGGGATCGGAAAACAATAAATCAGGGATATCCTAAAGTCCCTCTGATATTATAAAACAGTTAAGCAATATAGTGTAAACTCCTTTGTGGTTTTATGTGTGTTTTTTAATTTTCACCACTGGGGACACTGTTTGAAACTCAGGACTGGGTTTAGTTGTCTTTTTCGGCAATGGTTTTGGAAAACGTTGCTCATCTCACCCAGTCCAAGACAAGTGGGTATGGGTAACAGTAGGAGATAAAATGTTCCAATCCCCGCCTATCCCTAAAGTTTCAAAACAGTAATGAATAGTTATTATAATAAAATACAGTGAAAAGCACAAAGGGGCATGTTTACTAAGATTGGAGATAAATATCTGGGGAGATTTCTGGAGATGTTGCCCATGGCAACCAATCAGCAATTAGATTTAAACAGCCATCTATAACTTAGAAAACAAAAGCAAAGATCTGATTGGTTGCTATGGGCAACATCTCCAGAAATCTCTCCAGATATTTATCTCCAATGTTAGTAAACATGCCCCAAAGTGAGATGTGATGGGGGAAAAAAACAAAAAGTAGATGGGTGATGAGGATGATGAAAGGTAACACGGTAGTGCTAGGAGATTAGTGTTATATTAGTTTATATTTACACTCTCACGCCCAAGACCATCAAACAAAGGGGTATATATGTGAATGGCTGTTTTAGTTCCTCCATCAACATTATACATTTTAGATTTCACAGAATCCAGTGTCCGTAGGGCTCATTTATAAACACTGGGCAATTTTGCACCTTGTCAGTTACCCATAGCAACCAACCAAAAGGTTTGCTTTCATTTTTCATCCTTCAGATGGCTGAAAAAAAGCCAATCACTGATTGCTATGGGCTATTTGTTGAAGAACTGGTTATGTTCAAAACCCAACTTTGTCTTTCCCTGTGTGCCCCAGTTTTGCAGAGAAAACAGCATCAGAAAACCAAGCAATAGAAATATGATCTCCTCTGTTACCTTAAATGGTAATTGTACCCTGATTTTGTTATTCACAGAGTGACATCCAGGCTGAAGTCCCCCCTGGTGCTCCGCAGGAGAGAACAAGTGTCCTGGTGGAAATAGAAAATTCTGAGCTGATTGACTTAAGAAGAAGGTGTGGGAACCTTTATACTCTTTCTTTCTCCAATCAGTCATTCTATTATAGGATGAAGCAGTCACTTTCATTCACTTGTATAATAATGATACTCGGTGAGTGGCAGGGTTACCAGCATCCTACCACACGTTGGAGGAATAACAATACTAGTGCAAGAATTCCTCGCTAATCCCCTAGGTGAAAGTGACAAATTCATAGGCAGGATCTGAGCACTAATTATGGATGCACCGAATCCAGGATTCGGTTCGGGATTCGGCCAGGATTCATCCTTTTCAGCGGGATACGGATTCGGCGGAATCCTTCTGCCCAGGCAGTTCGAATCCTAATTTGCATATGCAAATTAGGGGCGGGAAGGGAAATTGCTTGACTTTCTGTCACAAAACAAGGAAGTACAAAATGTTTCCCCCTTCCCACACCTAATTTGCATAGGCAAATGAGGATTCGGTTCGGTATTTGGTCGAATCTTTCGCTGAGGATTCAGGGGTTCGGCCGAATCCAAAATAATGGATTCTGTGCATCCCTAGCACTAATACGTGCAAGCAGTTTTTAACCCTTTTGCCCAAAAGACCTATGTTCCCATAGGATTAGAATTGGCCTGTGTTCCTTCTGGTCTGCTATAATATCCCTTCAGGACAAGGCTGTGCCTTCAACATATCAAGGAAGATACCCCCCTTCCATGTCTGGTTTGATCCACTTTATCACTCAGTTTGGCCTATGAGGTGTTGACCACAGCTTTGGCTCTTCTATAACCATCTTTAAAGGAGAACTAAAGCTTAACTAAAGAAGCAGACTAGAAATCCTGTACATTATATTTTGGTCTTCTGTACCAGCCCAAGGCAAACACAGTCCTTTAGCAGTAAAGATCTGTGTCTCCAAAGATGCCCCAGTAGCTCCCCATCTTCTTTTCCACTGATTCACTGCACATGCTCTGTGCTGCTATCACTTACTGAGCTTAGGGACCCACTCACAATATACAGTACACATAGAATAGAAATGTCACAATATAAGGCCGATTATTAATTAATACAGATAATTACTACATGGCAGCACAGAAACCAGTGCAATTAGCATCAGAATTTAATAATCAGCAAACCTGTAGCATCAGCTTATATTACAGCCAGGGAAGCTCATTTTCTGCTGGATAATTAGTGACGAGCCCTAAGCTTAGCTTCTCAACAGCCAATCAGAGCCCACTGAGCATGTGTGTCACAGACACTTTTCAAGATGGTGACCCCCTGTGACAAGTTTGAAGTCCTGGATCATTGCTGCTATTGACAAGCTGAAACTTTAGCCTCGTGCAATAAGTTCATTATATAAAATATGGCATTTTTAGCCACATTCATTTTTAGTTCTCCTTTAAACACTCCTCTCAACATTCTATGTCTGTGTGTTTGTCTGCATTTTGCTAAATCTAGGCTTGTGGAGCGTGAGCATCTGTACGACACCGTTCAGCAAGAGCTGTCACATCTGTCGGAGAGATTAGCAGAGGAAAGGACACGGAGAGAGGCGGCAGAAGATGCTCTGCAGCTTGCAGAGCAACAGAATAAAAGGTCTGCTCTACATGTTTTTTTCTGCTGCAGTTTTTCTTACCCTTTATTCTCAGGGGCTTGGCTTTGCAACCCAGACGCTGATTTAGAACCAGTTATACCCAACTTTTTAATGACTCTGTTCTTCCACAGGAGAAAATGTAATTGTAGTTTGGGGGGTTCATATTAACCCATCCCGCATGGGGTGTGTGGCTCTGCGCTATGTGCAAAAATAATAAATCAAATAAACAGAAAAAGGTTATATAGGGGTCCCATCCCAGGGAATCCCCAGTCCAAGGGTTCTGAAGAGTATAATAAAAATTCAAATGGGAAAAGACCCACTACTAGTAAAGCAGAAGCCAAAAAATTAAAAAATCTGTATTAGTTTAAAGGGCACCAATCATGACCAAAATCATTTACTAAGTAAATACACTATGTGAAAGTTCAAGAAATCCGATTTTTAAAACAGTTAGAATTGTATGTATAATGTAAATGATCAGCTCACTATTCCTTCTGCAAGATCTCCCCTATCTCCCCTGCAGTTCTAGCTGAGGCAGCCATCTTGGATTTCACTGGCTCCTCCTACCTATATCTTCCCAGCCAACTGTAGCTCTGAAATCTCCGCACATGCTCAGTTGAAATTCCTTGTTTTTTAAAATCTGCAGTTTTTTCAAAAAACGATATATGTAGTTTGATTAAACGTGTTTAGCTTGTACTGGTCAGATTGTTAATATGTGTTTGATTGTGGCTGTGATAGGTGCCCTTTAATGCTTTTTGTGCCTAAATGGGCACTTACTCATAGGCTGTTGGTCTCCCCTCAATACAATCTTTTAAAAGGGTTGGCAACCAATAAAAATGACACCAGTTACATCACACAGAGCTTCATCCAATCAAAGAGAGGCTCATTGCACAAATAAAAAAAAATACAAACCAATAGTAACGAGTGCAATACATTACATCACACAGAACCATATCCAATCAGGAAAAATGACATTACATTACATAGAATTTGCACCAATAATAAAGTGTTCAATGGCAAAGGGGCATGAATGAAGTCCACACGCATTGCTTGCGTGGCCGTATTTTAAGGCTAAACTGACTTGTGTCATTGTGGTGTGGCCCGATGTTGCCGAATCAGCCAAAGATGTGTTTATTCAGGAACCAAACAAAATAGACAGCAGATCTTAGCATGCAAATTTGGCATTCGTCTCCCTGGCATTTTTACAAAACCGAGGCTGCTTTATGATTTTACACCAAATTTCCTCCTCCTATCCCGAATTAGAATAGGTCAGTGAATGAACAGCAGATGCTTCAAACCCACACACAAGTTGGAGATGAACTATTTCTTGTGCCTGTTTTATTCTAGCCTGGAAATAGAGCCTTCGCCCAGAGAATACGAGTTCTCTCTTCAGATGGAGTCGGAGGATGAACGGGAAGCGTTGATAATCGATCCTACACAGCATGTCGTGGTTGGAAAGGTTAGTGTAAAACACACACAGTCAATCCCAAGGGAGCACCTGCTGCATCGGAATGTACATAATTTCCATTTGATACCTGCTGCGGTCAGGGGCAAATGTTTTAAATATTCTTTTCTCTAGGGTTGTTAAAGGGTAACTATCGAAAAAATTAAAACTTTATATAAGCTTCGTCATACTGAAATACAATCAATTAAATATTCTGCATTGTTTCTGAAATAATCAAGTTTATCTTCACTATCCCTCTCTCAGCATCTGTCTCTCTTCATGCAGCAATCGAGTGTTAGATATTTATTGACAGTTAGAGCCAATATTTCTTATGGGGGGGGGGCTTAATTTCCTAGCAGATGTATTAGAGCTCACTCAAATACAGTAATTGATTCCAGTACAAACAAAATCTAACAAAATAACAGCCCTTTGCACAAATCCTGCATGTAGAGAGACATGATGTCTGGTGATTTTAATAGAGTGAGCTCTAATACATCTTCTAGGTAAAAGGAGCAACCCTATAAGATATATTGGATTTAACTGTCAATGATTATCTGACACCCAACTCCTGCATGAAGAGAGACAGATGCCGAGAGGGAGGACAGTGAACATATACTTGATTTTTTTCGGAAACACTATAGAATTTTTAATTGAATATATTTAGAAAACTTCTTATTTCAGTATGCTGAAGCTTATATTAAATTTTAATTTCTGTGATAGTTCCCCTTTAAGCTTAGGGAGACACATGGGCTTCCACAAATATTATGTGTTCTTATTTTAGGGGTAGCTGTTCTATAAAGTGTTTTATAAAGTTTATGTTTGGACTGATCTATCTATATATAGATACAGGGCCAGATTTACATAGCGGGTGCCCCTAGGCCTGCTGTTATTCATCGCCCCTGTCCCCTCCATTTTATTCGCGCAAATTTTCGAGAAATTGGACTTGGCACAAGGGAAATTTAAAAAACGATTGTTTCTCCTGCGCATCCCCAGTATTTCTGAACCAATATGGGTGTGGTTAGGCAGCATGCCGCCCCTAAAGTCCTGCCGCCCTAGGCCCGGGCCGGCCAGTTTTACATAGCGGGCGCCCCTAGGCCTGCTGTCATCGTCACCCCCATCCCCTCCATTTCATTTGCGCACATTTTTGAGAAATTGGGATTGGCGCAAGGGAAATTTAAAAAACTGTAGTTTCTCCTGCGCATCCCCAGTGTTTTTGAACCAATATGGGTGTGGTTAGGCAGCATGCCGCCCCCTAAAATCCTGCTGCCCTAGGCTGGGCCATGGTGGCCTTTCCACAAATGCCGGCCTGTATAGATAAATGAAATCTAAAGGAGAACTAACCCTTCTCTCTCCACCGTAGAGTGGAGAGAGCTTTTAGCACAGCTGCAAAAGGTCCCCATCCTTATTGGTGGTCCTTGAAAAAACACCAGGGATCTCTGTTTCCAACCAGTCTGACCACCAAGTAGTCAAGGAAGAGGCTTCTCTGATGTTCTTCTGCTTAGGAAAGATTTGAGAAAGATTTCTCATTTTATTCCTAAGCAGAAGAACATCAGAGCAGCCTCTTTCTCCTGACAACTTCCTTGACTACTTTGCGGTCAAACTGGTCAGAATATAACCAGGCAGGTGGTGCTGTTGAATTCATCTTACCAATACATGTATCCTGTAATATCTTGGAATAATGGATGTACACCGCAAAAGTGCTTAGAATAGCCCCCTCATCAATTTTATATTTACTTATTTTAAAGGTTTACCTATCCTTTAAATTGATTGCATATCATTTATGTTGGAAGGCCCAACTAAAGTTAAAATTCTACAGTGGGAGGGCTCCAATCAAGGGTCATCTGTAAGTGATGACATAACTGGCATCAAAACCCTAACAATAATAATAAGCAGCGCTGATCCGTGAGAGTGCGAGCAACCTTAGAATTTCATTGACTATCGTGTCTCCCTAAGCTGCGGGTTCGGGGCGCTGCCCCCGGATCAGAGACTTCAAGTGGTGAGTGACCTGCATATACAGAACGCCTGTGAACATAGATTAAGCGAAAGGTCCGGGGCATTTGCACCTGGGCCTGTCCAGTTATAGGGTGAGCAGTGGTATTAATAAGCCCTATTAAATTAACTTCACAGAAGGGGGGAATTGAGTTTGAGCGCATCCAACTTATTATTATATGGTTTATGTACTATGTAATATTTATTCTATTTTTGCACCTAGATGAAAGGAAGCGCACTTTCTCTGCGGAGGTGGTTACGAGGTCGAAGCCTGTACTGTTCCAAGCTGTTGACATCCAGGTCGAAGACCCGTTACCTTTTCCTCGGATACCTGTTGGTGTTACATGCCGCCGTCCTTATGTGCCTGACTGGTGTGCTATAGCTGAACTATAGCGTCCGTTTCAGGCTTGTGCGGCTACTCAAGAGTTAACAATTGTTACAAACTGAACAGGTATTATGTCTCCATTTTGGCCTCTGCACCACGGCGTATTTTAACAGATTTTTGCACTGAATGGACGAATGAGCGGTACAGGAACGCGGGACACTGCGGTTTATCACTACTGACTTTGGTATAAGGGGTGCCGAGTGCAGGAGGAGGGAATTGTGGGTAATACAGGCGCAGCTGCTACACATACACACTACAGGTTAGGGACTGGTAAGTAGAGCAATGTATATAGTAGCACTCATGCATCTCTTCATACCCTGCACTGGGTATAATTGTACATATTTCTACATGAGACTGTAATTAAGACTTCTGTATATCTCGGTTGTGCTATAATAGAGTCTATTATATTTGCTAAAGAAATTCTACTTCCTACTGTATAGAAATTGCTGCTTTTCGGGTGTTTCTGGATGATTACTACTTGAAATGGTGGGGGGGGTGAAATGTATTTTTTTCTCTATGCAGATATTATTTTGAAAGACTAAAGGAGGACATAGACGTAACAATTAAGATCTTTCTTGGAAAAGATCTTTCCAAGAAAGATCGTTCGTTTCAATACACACGTGTAGAGCTGAATCGTCGGATATACAGAAAGAAACAATAGAATTCTACCTGTATCTGACCATTCAGCACTAACAATGGCCGATGTTTGGGAGCCTTCAAAAGTGCCGGATCAGAATTTTCGGTCCAGCCCGATTAACGAGCCGACCGATATCGGTCGGCTTTTTTCCCACCATACACGCACAGAATATTGTACGAAAATGAGTTTCATACGATATTATCTGTGCGTCTGTGGCCACCTTTAGGGTGGTGCATTTCCAAGCCTTCCAGGTGCAGAGAACTACAATTCCCAGAATCCCTGGAAGAGCTTTCAGCTGAAGGTTTTAGTTGAAAACAGCTGAAGGACCATGCATTTGATGGCTCTGCTCTGTATTTTAAAGGAGAATTCAACCCTTTAGCAAAACAACCCCACATAGACCCCCTCCCTCTTCCCCCCAGCCTAACTGCCGCCCCAGGGAAATACCCCTAACTTTTTATTTACCCCTTGGAGCAGATTCAGGCATCGGAGTTCCACACATCCATCTTCAGGGTCCTTCGGTAAGCTGAGACGGAGACCGGCGAATCGGCGCATGTGCAGTTGGAGCAATTTACCGGTTTGCGACAACTGCGATTGCTCCGAAATGGACGGAAATTGCCGAAGCGCCGGAAGAAGACGCGAAGACCAGGAAGATCAGTGAACTCCGATGCCTGAATCCTGGGAGGAGGAAGGGGGTCTACGTGGGCTGGCGCCTGGTGGCTACGGGTTCTTATGCTAAAGACTTGAATTGTCCTTTAAAGGGATACTGTTATAGCAGTTACCAGTGTACATTGCGGAGTAGAGAGTAGATTGGCCTGATGTATCACAGACCAGATGCAACATATCAGTCTTACCACCCTTGTGCTTCATAAGGTTTCACATAAGATTTTAAATAGAGACCATGGATCAACACTATTGGATCCTTATTCTTTATCTTCTATCTGAGGCTTATGGCACCCAGGGGTTTTCATTTGAGACCGAGGCAAATGTCCCATAGGAAAAGGTATGACAAATATGGCAGATATGGCTGTTGACTTTATAATGACCTGTCATAGACTTTCCTTATAGACAAGTTTTCATAAAATCACTAAGACAAAATACTGTTACCAAGTTAATACACTGAATAAAGTCCAATTTTCCCTAAATGCCAGCACCAATACCGTTATTTTGATCACAGTATCCCTTTAAGAACCCAATTGAAGGCCCATGCCTCTTACTGTGTGGCAGGGAAGCTTAAAGTGCAATAAAATAAATTCCTTTATTGATTCTGTTGGTTTCTCACCTGAAAATAAACCTTTAAACCAGCCGGTGCTTGTGTTCCAGGTCCTTTGTTCTTGTGCATGGCGAGGCTCCAGCCTGTCTCCTGTAATAACCAGCATCACGTGGATCTTGTCTACATTGGGTTAAATAGGTGGTTCACCTTTAAGTTTACTTTTCGTATGTTGTAGAATATCTTCTTCTCAGCAACTATTCAATTTTCTTTATTTTTTTCTTGTAGTTTCTGACTATTTCCAGCTTTCAAATGGGGGTCACTGACCCCATCTAAAAAACAAATAATCTGTAAGGCTTCAAATTTATTGTTATTGCTACTTTTTATTCCTCATCTTTCTATTCAGGCCTCTCCTATTCATATTCCAGTCTCTTATTCAAATCAGTGCATGGTTGCTAGGGGAATTTGGACCTTAGCTTACAAGTAGGGTTGCCACCTGGCCAATATTTTACTGACGTGACCAGTAAAAACGATGCTTGACCCTAATGTTATTAATAGGGAAAAATCTAAATGTACAGGAAGGCTGGTATTTTTTTTCCAAAAAAGGTGGCAACCCTAGCAACCAGATGGCTGAAACTGCAAACTGAAGAGCTGCTGAATTAAAAGCTAAATAACCACAAATAATACAAAAATGAAAACCAATTGCAAATTGTCTCAGAATATCACTCTCTACATCATACTAATGGTTAATTTAAAGGGGAGCAACCGCTTTAAGCTTAGTATATCACAATGTCTGCGTTTGTCTGTGATCTGTTATTGTTACATACAAGCTGTCTGAAACTGTCGTATAGGGTTATTCTGTCATGAGGCTGGGGGGCTTCAAATCTGATTTTGGGCCAGTGGTGGCGAGAGAGGCTGCTAAGACGGCCCCATCCCTGGACCAATGAGCTGTAGATTTGCTGTGGAGGGGCTGAGCCAGAAGCTTTTATTGGTTCAAGTATGGCCGTCTTCAAAAATGCAAATAAACCGGCGGAGGGTCGTAGGGACACTCCAAAGCTAAGTAAAAAAAACAAATATATATGTATATATATATACAATGGAAGCAGGGATGCCCTGAGTCCTCTATTTTTGGATTCGGCCGAACCCACGAATCCTTCACGAAAGATTTGCCCGAATACAAATCCTAATTTGTATTGGGAAGGGGAGAACATTTTTTACTTCCTGTTCCTCCTCGCCCCTAATTTGCATATGTAAATTCGCCTTCGGCCGGGCAGAAGGAATCGGCTGTGTCCGAATTCTGCTGAAAAAGGCCAAATCCTGGCCGAATCCTGGATTCGGTGCATCCCTAAATGGAAGTGCGAATCGTCTGGTCTAATTAGCTACAAACATTCAAAAAGGAGGCGATTGATTAATGCGCATTCACTTTTCCCTGTTTCCAATTTTATGATCATAACGTAACTCAAAACCTCTGTCTTCGTTTCTAACCCTGGATATTTTGCCTATCCAATGGGTTATTTACCCAATAAAACCCGTTCAGTTTTCGCATGTTTTATCATGCTCTTTTATTAGCAACTTTTCAGTTGGTCTTCATTTTTGTTTTATCATTTTTGAATTGTTTTGTCTTGTACAGCTTTCCAGCTGTGAGTCACTGACACCGACAGCCCAAAACCCTATGAGGCTACAAGTTTGTGGTTATTGATCTGTTTTACTACTTCTCTATCCAGGCCCTCTCCAATTCATTTTCCAGTCTCTAATTTAAACCGCTGCTGGGTTTCTAGGGTAAACTGAATCCTAGCAACCAGATAGCTCCAAACTGGAGAGCCTCTGAGCGAAAATTTAAATAATTGCAAATGATAATTGCAAGTGATCGTCCTCCCATCCCGCCTGTTTTCTGGGGCAGAGTAACATTGCACATTGTCATAATGGGAATGAATTTAGCTGGAAGTGATGTGACAGATGCACGGGAAGAGCTGCCACGGAATAAAAGTCATCTGAGGATTTACAGAAGCAGCTGACATGGTTGAAGTCCCTGTAACACATCACTTTTCCCTGCTTGTGTATCCAGCTCACAAATCCAGCCGAATGATTATTGCCCCAGTTCTTTGCACCCCTATAATACTGCTCTGTGTATATAGAGAGACTGGTGGTGCGAAATGCTTGGGGAGAGGCAGAAGCCCTTGAAGTTTCTCATGTCAAATGCAATGGAGTCAATTGGTGTTTTTTCCTGGTGCAACAAAAAAAAAAAGTTTTTTTTTTTTTTCTGGCAAATTTTAAAGAAATGCTAAGAATACATTCGTATGATCCAGTCATATGGACCAAGTCAGATCATAATGGAGCCAATTTTCAGGCAGCAATCAGTTGGGCAGGTTGTTGGAAGGGCCCCAGGCAGGGGCCAATAAGATGCAGAGTTAATAACAAGGTCAATTAGGAACCACTCGGCTTTCTTGTTAGAACATTAAGTGCAGCTGCTAATGAGGGTTTTTACCTTCTGATGGAACAGCTGTTCTTGCTCCAGGAGAGAAATGCCTCTCGCCCATTCCCCACCCCAGATTCTGCCTTATTAATAATCCATCATTAAACCCCCACCCCCATAAAGCTTCTAACATGATAGACTTATTATATCCTCCTTCCAGGTGTGACGGATAAAAGGAATACGGGCCGGTGCATACTCAGTTCTGCACAAATATAGCACTCAACCTAGTTGTCGTATTTATACCTAGAGCAGCCGCTGCACGGGCTTGTGCTGTGAGATGATCAGCTAAAGGCAATGGCACGTGGAAAGGTTGTGAGCGGTTTGTCACCCATACAATTTCCAGCTCCACCTACAGGTGACAAATGCTCTCAATTTCCCCCTCTGGTACAAGCATAGCATGGAAGGGGTTCTTTGTCTGCACTTGAGGTGGGCTAAGTGTAATCACCGTGTGTTTTTACCCATTGAGAAGTGTTTTTCCCATGATTCCAGTATAATTACAGCGTCCAGCGTGAGAGGGACTTGGGTGCTTTATTCTTCCACTATAACTAATTGATGCCGTTTGCTGTTGGAACCATTGAGCAGCCACTTGGTTTAAAGGTTGTGTTCACTCCAGGGTTCTCCTGTCGTTGGACATCGGCACCAAATACAACTATACGAGAATACACTGAGCATGTGTGGTCACAAGTACCTTTGATAAATGGTCATGGCCAATCAAAACTACCCTTGCTGTTGTAGATGGCCCCTGTAGACTTTAAGGATTTCTTTATCCATAAACAGTATTTATCCCCATTTGCATCTTTGTCAACTGAAAATACAAACTGCAAGGGGCCTTAGTCCACTTTGATCATGTGTAAGTGTGGACCTATAATGTTCTGCAATGGCCACCCTGGAGACTTGGGGGCATGTTTACTAACATTGGAGATAAATATCTGGAGAGATTTTTGGAGATGTTGCCCATGGCAACCAATCAGCAATTGTTACAGCCAAGTTAGAAAACAAAAGCAAAGATCTGATTGGTTGCTATGGGCAACATCTCCAGAAATTTCTCCAGATATTTATCTCCAATGTTAGTAAACATGCCCCTTGATTGCGTGAACTCGCATATGTTCCTAAAAACATGCTAAGCACATCCTAACCTGCTGGCAGTCTCAGACTGGAAAGCAAGAACTGGCCCTAATTCTGCAACAGAAGAACAGTATTCAAGACCAACAAGTAACTGTAACTGGACCCTACTTGTTCCTCACTACCTACCAGACTCCCACCCTGCCCAGAATTCCCATCACCCATCATCAGGCTGCTCCCCCCCCCCCCCACCAACCAAAATTGGACAGCCCTAACACTGTACCAGCACCTTGCTTTCATTGCTCTACTCCTAAATTTGGCTCCTAAAATATTCATGATCCCCATCGTAGAGTGTGCTTACACAAGCGCTGACTGGCACCTATTTCTGGAAACAGAAATTGAACTCTCCTATTTAGTGCCGCCCGCATGCTGCTTGTTTTATTGATGCATCTGGGAGCTTCCCTTTCATCTGCTGCTTACATTATACTGACGTAGCACTGCTTTATTGCATTTAAATAAAGGTGAACTGGTGTGTTTATACTACTTCTTGCATCGATATCCTTAACGGGGTTCTACGCGTGCATGTGTTCATATTCTGATACCTTTAACGGGAAACCGGCCATTGATGGTCACTTTTCTCCTACTAATTAAGATTTATTATTATTGCCTTGCTAAGATTTCTTAATCCAGTCACTCACCAAGTCCCAAAAATCTCACACCGGAGGCTTTAATGGTCTTGGATCACTGTGATGTCAATGCTCTATTACAGAGAGAGCTGTGATTTGGACCATCAAGCATGGCAGAGGAGATAACCTATAGTAGGTGACAGCATCGCTCAGTGCCAGGGAGTTGCCATAAAGCTATTGAGCCACATGGACATTAGTGAGGTTGGGCACTGATCAGGTCAGGCTCACAGTTCCAATTAATACCACAGGGGTTCAGCTGGGTTGAGTTCAGGGCTCTGTGCGTAAGTTCTATCACTCCCACCACTCCCATTCTGTGGACCTGGCTTGGAGCATGTGGGCATGATTGTGCCCAAACACCGTTGACATAAGGTAGAGCAGCATTGTCAGGAATGTACCCTGCAGCCATACGATTTGCTTTCAATGGAACCAGGGGCCCAAACCATTGAAAAATATCCAAACCATTATTCCGCCTCTACCAAATGTAACCATTGGCATTAGCATGCAATGGTCTCCTGGCATCTGCCAAAACCAGGCTTGTCCATCAGCCTGGCAGATGATAAAATGCCATTTCTCACTCCAGAGGATGTTTCCACTGCCCCCAGAGTCCAATATTGATGCCATTTGCATCACTCCAGCCAACACTTGTCATTGCACATGGCCATTGTAGGTTTGTCTGCCTTTGATCACCCATAAAAACCCCTTATGCACCCCACGGATAGTTCTTGTGTCTGCATTGCTTCTGGGGACAAGGCAGAAGGTCGGAATACTTCTGGCCATATTGTACATCAACAACCCCATTCTTCTGATATACAGTATATGATGTATAGGTGTAGAGTGGAACTGCCCCTTTCAAGGGCAATTGCTTCAATGGGACAGCAAGTATAAATGCCAATCTGCAAGGTCGTAGCTGCATGCTTGGGCATGGGAGTGGGGTGTATACTGGTCAGTGCATATTCTATTCTAGAAATGGCTCTTCTTCCATAACATCTGCCCTACCAACCTATGGACACAGCTGGGCATGCCTACTCAATGTTACATGTCAGAGGCAATGTATCTCGCCAATAAAGTCGATTTTGCCCTAATCTGCAGAGGTGGGCTCCTGGTGCTAAAAGGAACCCAATGAGATCATTTAACAAGCCGTCTTTCCTGGAGAAACCATTAATTATCTTGTTAAGGGGCTACGTTTCCAAGGCTGCGGCATTGACTTCCCCATTGATTTGCACCGTATTGCTAGCACCGAGATGACTTTCCCAAGTAGACTAATCTGCCAATCACAACTGGGAGACACGTTTAGCAAAGCTGGCTGAGCGAGTCTTATTCTGCTACATAATAGATGGCTTTAAAGGACCAGTAATGTATTTTTAAAATCATTTCAGGGGTGAGCCATGTTAGAAATATGAATTAGCCAAAAGACCATTGAAACTATTTCATTAAAAGAGCCAACAAGGATATTATCTCATATAATATTAGGGTTAGTACTTTCAGTGTCTGCGTAGGGTTCCTCAACGTTCTACGGTCCAAAACCATAACATAACTGGCCCTAGTGTGTTTGTGTGACTGTAGTAGGGACCTTAGATTGTAAGCTCCACTAGGGCAGGGACTGACGGGAATGATGTATAATCTTTATAAAGTTCTGCAGAATTTAGTTATATGACAAGGACCTGTTGGACCAAGGGAAGTTCTGCTGGTGCCACCATGCTACAGGAAGGTCCTGCTGAACTGCTGTTTGTTCTAGCGGTATAAGTGCTCCGTATTGAATGAGTGGCCGAGGCCAATCAATGGCTCTTACCTTGTACAATCCCATAACCAGCGGGATGTGAGTGCCGAAGGCTCGAAACCGGGCCCTTCCCCTTGTGCCAAACATTGGCTGAAAGGTTTTGCCTTCCACACGCTCAGCTGTTGGCCCGATCCATGTGAAGGAGAAACATAACAGAAACACAAGCATCTTGGGTTTAACCCAACAACAACCAGAAAGGTTTTTAATAATAAATGGAAACAGACCCTGCAAGTTCTGAAGGGCCCAGGAGGTGTAGGGGGCCCAAAATTGGTTTGTTGTGGGTCCTAGTAACTCCATGTGACACCACCTATTCTTTGCAATTGATTTATTGGGTGTTTATGAAACAACAGAGATTGGTTATGTTATGGTAATATATGCAGTTTAATTATTGGACCTGTTATCCAGAATGCTTGGAACCTGGGGGTTTCCAGATAAGGGATCTTTATACCTTAGGTCTGCTAGAAAGTCTTGTAAACATTAAATAAACGCAATAGACTGGTTTTGCTTCCAATAGGAATTAATTTTTATATCTTAGTTCAGGGTCGGACCTGTTATCCAGAATGCTTGGGACTTGGGGGTTTCCAGATACGGGATCTTTACATAATTTGGATCTCCATACCTTAGGTCTGCTAGAAAATCTTGTAAACATTAAATAAACGCAATAGGCTGGTTTTGCTTCCAATAGGAATTAATTTTTTATATCTTAGTTCAGGGTCGGACTCGGCCAGCACCGGGGGAAAAAAAAAACAATGGGCCCCGGCTATTTTGGGACCCCGCCGGCCCAGACCCGCACCTGCACTCCCTTTCCGTTCGTGCTGCGGTGGCGGTTAAACTTGCGCATGCGCACGGGGAGGGGGCGGCTTTGATGGCAGTGCCACAGAGTTGTTTGCGCCTGGGGGGCCCGGGGGATGGTGTGGGGGGCATCTGAAGCTGAAGGCCTGGTGGACCCTGAGCCCCACAGTCCGACACTGTCTCAGTTGGGATCAAGTACAAGCTACTGTTTTATTATTACAGAGAAAAAGGAAATCATTTTTAAAAATTTGGATAAAATTGAGTCTGTGGGAGACAGCCTTTCCGAAATTCGGAGCTTGGATAACGGGTTTCCGGTTAACGAATCCCATACCTGTGTATAGAACAGAACACATACAAGCTCACCAGAACATGGGCACAGCGTTATTCAGAACAAGCTGTTTATTGAGCCAGACAGAAGACTGGCACAGAACCAAAGTAACGTGGGTACAAATAGTACAGGTGGCACAGAAACAACTGCCACGTAGAATACAGGGAAAGGCAGCATTAAAAGGGACGTAAACACTGCTCCAAAACGTTGCTGGACTATGACTCCCAGCATGCTCCATTATACTCAGTGCTGGTAGTCTACAAACATTAGGCATTTATAAGTACATTTCTTTTGGGACTGAATACCTAAACAATGTCCAGATCTGGCAATTGCTCAGCCTCCACTGTATAGGGTTCTAGGGTGGCGAGGTGGCTATTCATTTTTCGATTATCCTTAAAGGGGTGGTTCACCTTTAAGTTAAGTTTTAGTATATTATAGAGTGGGCGGTTCTTTTTTTTTTTTTGTAATTTATAGTTTTTAATTAACAAGTTTTCTGAGACATGTCTTAAAGGAGAAGTAAAGCTATCGAAACAGTATATTGCCAATAGATGAACACTATATTTATTCTGCAGAATGCTTTACCATACCTGAGTAAACAGCTCTAGAAGCTCTGGTTGTTTAGGATAGCAGCTGCCATATTAGCTTGGCGTGATATCACTGGCTGAGTCTCTCCCTGCTCACTCATAGCTCTGGGCTCAGATTACAGCAGGGAGGGAGAGAGGAGCAAACTGAGCATGCTCAAGCCCTAGCCCTGGAGCTTTATGCTGAAAACAGGAAGTCTGATACAGAAGCCAATGAGTACACAAAGTGTTTCTTTTGACAGAGGACTCAGAGCAACATTACTTTGAGGCTTTCCTGGTGTATTTATATAGGCCTTTCTGATAAAGCTTACTTAATTTTAGCCTTTCCTTCTCCTTTAATAAAGACAGGTAATAGTAAAGATGGAAGAAGAAAAAAAAGAAAGAAATAGAAAGGCATCAGCAGTTGTAATACACTGTAGCAGTAATTGCATATAATATATATCATAGATTTTTCCAATAATGGGGGGGGAGGATTTTAATGTTCTCTTGGTTTCCATACGAGGATTGAGTTGTTCTTTTTTAATCGTATGTTGTTGCATATCCCATTAATTCCCAGCTGGACCATACCTTTAGATACCTTTCCAAATTATTTTGGATTCCAACTGTCTGTTGCTATTTACTCTTTTTACTATGTCGTTGAGAAGAGTGACTGATTCTAAGCAACTTTTCGATTGGTCTTCATTATTTATTTATCGTTTTTATAGTTTTAGAATTGCTTTTTTTTCATCTGACTTTTTTCCAGCTTTCAAATGGGGGTCACTGACCTCATTAAAAAAAAAACAAATGCTCTGTAAGGCTGCAAATTTTTTGTTATGGCTACTTTTTATTACTCATCTTTTTATTCAGGCGTCTCCGATTCATATTCCAGTCTCTTATTTAAATCAAGGCATGGTTGCTAGGGGAATTTGGCTTAAGTTTCAAACTGGAGAGCTGCTGAATAAAAAGCCAAATAACTAAAAAAAAGTGATAACAAAATAAAAACCAATTGCAAATTGTCTCTACATTATACGAACAGTCAATTTAAAGCTGAACAACCCCTTTTAACCTGTAACTGAAACCTGTATAGCAAAATAACCCGGATTATTATCCTCCCCTGAATTGGTCAGTGTGACGGAACTCATTGGATCATTCCATTCATCCGAGGGAGTTCCATATCACACTGGAGTGAGTATATCATTTATTTATCATCCTGAGCATCAAAACAGTGGAAAAGCCTATTCAAAAAAAGCCTATCATTTATTTACAAAATCTCTAAATCAGGGCTAAGTGCATGTATAATTTAAAGGGAAGGGCTATATATAATTCATAGTGTAATATCATTGACTTCATTCATATATATATATATATATATATATATATATTATATTATATTTAATGTATAAAGGGCTGATTTATATTGATGACTATAGAAGGGAGTCTCTGAGTGTTAAATACGGGTCACTGCTCCCACTTGTAGGTGTTGGTGGGTGCTTTAAGGGAGGGTGGCTCTGTACTCAGTCAAAAGGAAAGATTAAGCTGCACAATGTGGTGGAAAGCGGAAATCTAGGAACCTCAAACATCCCAAACAAAAGCAAAAAATAGGTACTGCATAAAAACCAGTACAGCCCACAGCATGCTCAGCCACAACCTGGTCCTTGTTTAACTGTTTGGAGTATATGGGATCAAGTTATTTGGGGGGGGGGGGTTGGCACTGAAGCAATTTATAGGTCTAGTAACCAACAGCAACCAAAGATGTTTGCAGGCAATGAATGAATGCTTCCTGCGCATTGGTTGCTATGGGATACTAGACCTAAAGGCAATATTAGAATAAAGTAGTGCAGTGCGTGTGAATAGGTTTGTTTCAGCGCTCTGGCTTAATTAATACAGTGTGGGGCATAGAAATCCCATTGGCACGTAATGGCAGATTTGTCTGTGGGTGGCAGAAGTGCCAATAAGGTGCTATAAGTGAGGCCTCCTGGTGAAATAATGGGATATATTCTCCGCAAGTTCTCCAGCTGATTCTACTCAGTAGCAAACAAGGTTGCAAGCAGAGGCCGAGATTATTGTAAATTAAAATACTGGTTTATCAGGGGCCCCAACAACGCAGTGCTACCCATAATCCTCCACTTTCTTTGACCCCAGTCACACAGTGTGTTAGATGTGGCCCTATGATAAGGGCCTGAGATTTAATTAGGTCAATCAGTTGTACTGAACACTCTGAACAGACTATGAGCAAACTAATGGGGCTGTTCCTGCTGAATTGTGATTAGTACAGGGGAATACCTATGCTGGAATTAGGGTTGGCACCTTTTCTGGAAAAAAATACCGGCCTTCCAATATCTTTATCTTTTTCCCCTATTAATAACATTGGGATCAACCATCATTTTTACCGGCCAGGCCAGTAAAATTCCGGCCAGGTGGCAACCCTAGCTGGAATAAAACCATGTTCTCAGCTTGTCAGGGCAAAGCCCCGAAAGGCTCATCCTTTCCTTGGTTTCCAATGTGGGAGGGATAGAGAGCGTCCAGTAATGATGAGAGGGCTTGGTGTGCCGCTCTATCGGAAGCCCTGTCTGTCACAGCTCATGTTTTATTCTCTCAGTTTAGAGCTGTCATTGTTCATTCTGGAATTTGAGCTTCTTCCCTCTCATTTTTTTTTCACTCTCTCTCATGCTACAACACTGCCTTGTCTTCTTCAAAGAGAGCGCCTGGAATAATCTGTGGTTAAATGCAAGATGGGCGTCCCTCATTATGAAAAGGGCCAGCTTGGGTTTGTTAGTGGGGATGGGGAATAGGGAAGATCTATCGTTCTTGAAAGGGAAATGATACTGTATCTCTCATGGTGTTTCATAACCTTATTTATGTCAGTTATATTACCGTCACGTGCTGACTGACGAACAGCCATTCTTTTCCTTAAATATTCAGACCCTAGACTGATAGTAAGGGGCGCTGCTGTTTTATCACTGGCTTGAGGGAGAGGGAAAAGCCTACTCGGCTCACGGACGGCACAAAAGAGGAATAATGTAATAAAACTATGGTTGTCAAGAGCAGAGAGATGTTCAACAAGAGCAGGTAGAAGATATCAGGTTCACTGGTGACATCAAACAGGTACGACCTTTTTTAGCTGCATTGAAGAGGGGGCCCAAAAGAAAATAATATAGATGGGAAAAGAGGGTCCATCAGGAGTAGAAGAGGATATCATTAAACAGTGGTTCTCAAGGAAAGAGAGAGATATTTAATAGGAGAAGGTAGAAGAGATTAGGTTGGTTAGAGACATCAAACAGGTACAACCTTTTTCTGCTGCATCCTAATACTGATCCAAGAGAGGCCAAAAAAGTCCATTGTGAGTAGCAGAAACTCTCCCTGAGTGTTATTTAAGGACAAATTTACTAACGGCGAAAATTCGCCAGAAACGGCTTTGCAGGCAGCGCAACAATTCACCAGGTGAAAATTTGCTCAGGCAACGCTAATTCACTAACATGCGAAGTTGCGTCTAGGGCACCGAACGCTGGCGAAATTGTGCTAGCGTTAATTCGGCAAGCAGAGTGAAGTTGCACTAGCGAGGGCTAATTTGCATACGGCGGGAAGTTAAAGTTGAATGGACGTATATGTTGCAGCAAATACATTACATTACACAAGCCCGGGAAACCATAATAAAAGAAAATAGAGTTGTTATATTGCCCTACACATGAGCCCACTGTATAGTTTATGTGACAAATGTTAGGAAATGTAGGGGGAAGACGGTTACCCCAAAACATTTTTACGCTCTTTGGCAGCCTATCACCCTGAAAAAAAGTTTTTTGGAAAAAATTTCAACTTAGCAAAGGCAAGTCTGGGGCAAGAGGTAACGTTCAGTAAAATCTGCATCTTAGTGAATTTGCGCAGTTACGTTCCTTCGCCAGAGGGCAACTTCGTCTGCCGATTGAGTGCGAATGAGCACCAGCATCAGTCTCTTTCGCTAGCGAAGTTACGCCTGCGCCCGTTAGTAAGTTGGCAAAGTACCAAAATGAAGTCAAGCTGGCGAATGAGATTTGGCAAAAATGCCTATTTGCTCATTTACATTCTCCAGGAAGCTTTGCCTTAGTCAATAGTAATGAGCAACCCCAATAAGCCATCTCCAAACCCAGACCCAATCCAACCTAGCAGGTCATCTCTTATATCTGCACCCAACCCACCCTTCTTTGATGTCACTGGATGGCACCGGGCACCACACAACACTAATGGTGAAACAAAATAGGACCTGGGTTGAGCACTATTTTTGCTCTTCTTTCTATTGCTGGAACTATGGGTGATACAACTATGTTTTCATATATTGTAACCTTGTCATGGTTCTCTTTTAACAAGGGCTTGAATCAAAAGGTCAACAACAACTGGTCATAAAGAAACAGAGCAGGGGTAAAGTCAACCCAGAGGGATCACAGCTGTAGTTCTCCTCTTGATGTCCAATCTTACACTCCTGGTCCTGTTTATCTGCAATGTTCATGTTTAGAGATACATTCAGAGCAAGGTCTGAGCTCACCAGACTGATGATGGATTTATTGGCCTTCCAGAACCGCCAAGTTGGCATTCTAATTACATACACAGGAATTAGAGGAGAGGGAAAGGCTCAATACGGATCGTTTCTGCTTCGTTAGGCTTGTATGGACGGATTGCTTTCTATCTCACCTTGCTGCCACTTTGATGGGTTCCTGATTAGCTCATTAGCTGAAAAATAAATGTTGACCAAGAAGACGACCAGCTTCAGGAATCTCAGTGCTCTTGTGTAAATAGGGATATTTTATTGGTGGTTCACATCTGCCTGAGGCAACATCTTCTGCAATCAACTAAGTACCCTAAAAATAAACTAATAATGCTGCACAGCTCTCAGTTAATCACATGTGCTTCAAGCCAGAAAAATAGATGCCCTATTCCCCATAATTCCCCATAGAGTGCAGTATGATTAACAGTATGTGCACTGTTGGATGTGCCATCAGAGAACAGTAGGGGGTTATCTGCAAAGATTGTAACTGGGTCCTTTGGCCTTAAGGGGCCCCACTGTCATACTAAATTGCCTCTTTCCACTAGAGAGAGAAATCCAGTACATTTGCCAATGCCACATGAAAGACTTGACATCTACAAGTAGAGAAGTTAGTGACATACTTCTTTGGGAGTGATTTTCTAGTGTAAGGCTAGTCTTGAGTTCCTTAAAGCAATCACAGTGTCCCTCACGCTGACTAGATTTATGGAATGACCATTCATTTATAACACATGACCTCTGACCATTTGATTAATTGTATAATTAGAAGTTTGGAGAGTGTTGCTCTTGTAGATGCGACACCCTTGATACATGTATGACTTCGTAGCCCCCCTCAGCCACTTCTATTTCAAAGAACTAGTGGTTTCACCAGGGATATCGATTAGGACTCAAGATAAAATCAAGGTAATCCACTTTTCTGTCATTTGAATGGACTGGAAGAATATTACTGCATTGCCAATAATGGAGAACCGCATATCTAGCCATTGTCAGCCACTCTATTGACCATGCTTTATTGGAGAGACAGATGTTGCCTTTTTGTTGTTTAACCCAAGTAGATTTGTATTAGGAAACCCTTTTTCCCATTGCAGACCCATTACATGGTGTCCTACCTAATAATTATGGCGTTGCCCCAGGTCTTCTGATTGGGACTCCTGTAATTTCAGCAGACAGGGCCAGACTAGCCCATAGGGCTACCATGGAAAATCCTAGTGGGCCCTGGGCTGCTATGTTGTACCTAATGACCCTGATATCAGCTGCCTTGGTCTCTCTGAGCCCCCCATCCTCTTTCACTTGTGCAGGCAAAGCCAGGAACTGGCACTTACCACCGAAAACTGAGGACCTCACCCACAGTGGATGCCAGATTGGCACACTGGCTCTTACATATTTACTAGGGGCCCCTAGTGTCTAGCTTCTCTGATGGGCAATTGACATACCAGTCCATCACTGTCAACATGGAATATACCTTAGCGCTTGTCTGTGAGATGCAGCCCATGAGTTGGACAATAATGTGGTTAATTTGTGTCATCGCTAAGTGTGCTGTGAAAATGATCACACATTCATCTAACAGTGGGTATAATTGTGCTATGCTTTGTTGTGGGCTTGTGCCCTACATTTTGGTTTTACTGGGCCAAAGACGTTTAGCTTTTAGTGTCTTAGCAACGCCAATGTAGCTTTGGCAGTTTCAGCTTGTCGTAAGGAGAACTGCAGTCCCAATTCCTACACGTGTAGGGGACAGCCTCAAGGACATTTCTGTACATAGCTCCATTTATTTCCCAACATACAGTCCTGACAGGTTCCCCATTCCCAAATGATGAAGAATTCCAATAACATCCTTTCACCATGTTTCACTGCGGTAATAATGTCCTATGGGTGATGGGGTGGGTTTGTACCAAATTGAACATCTCACTGTCAAGCAACTAATGAAGTCTTAGCTTTATGGTGCTATAGGGCTTTCCTAATGACAGGAAGGTGTCCGCAATTAAAAACTATATTGGAAGTTCTAATCTCTTTAGGATTTCCTGGACTCACAGAGGTTGTAAGGTCTGTTCCCCCTATTTTTGGGTTCTGCTTTTAAAATCAAATGACATTTGGGTTGGGCTTTCTTGAGTAATGGTTCCCTTGTGAACCCAGACAAGATTTGGGTTTTGTTTTCTTGAGCAATGGTTTCCTTGTGAGTAAAGATAAGATTTGGGTTGGGCTTTCTTTAGTAATGATTCCCTGGTAAGTCAAGATGCAATCTGGGTTGAGCTTTCTTGACTAATGGTTCCCTACTGGTTGTCCCAACACAGGCCACGTCTATCGTTCCCTTGTGACCACAGATGAGCTATGGGTGGGGCTTTCTTACGTAATGGTTCCCTTGTGAGACCAGATGATATTTGGGTTGGGTTTTCTTCAGTAATGGTTCTCTTGTGAGCCCAGATAAGATTTGGGTTGGGTTTTTTTTGTAATGATTCTCCAATGAGCCCAGATAAGATTTAGGTTTTGTTTTTTTGAGCAATGTTTCACTTGTGAGTCAAGATGAGATT
The DNA here is from genome assembly GCA_038501925.1 of Xenopus petersii. Classification (NCBI taxonomy): domain Eukaryota; kingdom Metazoa; phylum Chordata; class Amphibia; order Anura; family Pipidae; genus Xenopus; species Xenopus petersii. The sequence continues at coordinate 13,194,962 of CM076679.1, forward strand.
TGGGTTGGGCTTTCTTGAGTAATGATTCCCTTGTAAGTCAAGATGCAATCTGGTTTGGGCTTTCTTGACTACGATCCCTACTGGATGTCCCCAACACAGGCCAAGTCTATGGTTCCCTTGTGACCAGAGATGAGATTTGGGTTGGGTGTTCTTGAGTAAGGGTACCTTTTTGAGTCAAGATGATATTTAGGTCTGACTTTCTTAAATAATGGTGCCTCTGTGAGCCCAGATGAGATTTAAGTTTGGCTTTCCTTATTAATGGTTCCCTTGTGAGTCAAGCTGCAATTTGGTTTGGACTTTCTTCAGTTATGGTTCCTTTGTGAATCAAGATGAGATTTAAGTTTGGCTTTCTTGAATAATGGTACCCGTGTGAGTCAAGATGCTATTTGGGTTGGGCTTTCTTCAGTAATGGTTCCCTACTTGTTGCCCCCAGCACAGGCCAAATCTATGGGAGTAACTTGAAGTAGTTGTTATAATAATGGTCAGTGGCCATGTCAATGGCTTAGCTCCCAAAGCAAAGAATTTTAGGCCCAGCTGTTGGTCCCCTTAAAATGTTTTGGAATATATTCAACTCTCTCTTGAAACTATTTTAGGGGGCTGATCCAATACAAATAATGTTCATATTAGTAATATTTCATGTCATATAGAAGAACATATAACAAAAGGCATCATGACTGTCCCCTTAAAAAGTAACATCAGGCTCAAAATGTCAATCTTTAGACCTGTTAAGGTTGTTCCACAGCATACAAAGATTAGTCAACGGTTGGCCAGTCATAAAACATAAAGACCTACCTGTCAGTGGAACAAAAAATAGAGGTGAAAGTTATGTGGAATGTCATCAGGGGGGCAGTGAGCAACAGACAAGGACCACAGGAATGGAGAAGCAGTGGTAAAAGGCAGCAAGAGAAGCAAACTACAGCACATACAATTAGTTAACTAGGAATTAATGGTAAATGAAATGGTTATAGTGAATATGAATGATAGGGCTAGGGTGGATTATTGGTTTCTAATGCCCATAAATGATACAATATCACCAATATGTGGCACATCATTAGTGGTCCCTTTACTCTATTATTTGCTTTGCCCTTTAATATAGTCAGCAATATTATAATAATGGAACAGACAATGCCTTCATATAAGTTCCTTTGCCCTCAATTACCAGATAAAAGGGACTCCTTGCAGTCAGTTACACGCTTCCAGCTCATATCTCCAGTCTATTTTGAAAGTGCCTTTATGCATCAAACTGTAATAAAACTGTATGGATATTTTTTTTGGCAGCCAATTGAGAAGGCAGAGATTAGCATTAAGTCCCATCAGAGGAACTGACCGAGCTCCACTGCTTTCCAGTGGTTTGAAGGACTGGCTTTAAAGTTCTACTGGATTTTTTTATATGAATTCCCGCTATTCACCCCCTCCCTGCTGTATGTTTGCTGATCCAGTTGCATGATCAATGGTGTTACCCAAGGAAATAGCATATTCCTGACTTCCACTGTATCTAATGAGTCTCGGGGGGGATCCAGACCCAGGCGTTGCATTATGTGATTCTAATGCATTTCACAGCAAGGGGGTTGCTTGGGGCTTCAGAGAAAGACCCAAAGAAGGATAAAATAATATGTTCTTCCTATGTACAACCCACCATGCAACAGCAAGCAAAGTCCTTGCATTGCTTATATATGTTAAGAAGAAGGAAGAACTAGTCGGTGGATTTGTAACCTAGAGGTCATCTACTGTCCAAGTGTAGCACCATGATGAATATGTTGATATACACAGATATATCTCTACATTCCCCCCTGCCCACCTATTAACCCTTCTCACCCACTGTTGGTGTTGTGTATTTTCTCCTACTCCAGCCGCGCTTTTTAATTGGCTCTGGTTCAGTATACATTTCTTTCTATTACAAATTGGCCAATTAGCAGAGTCAAGCAGCACCGGGCTGTTAGTGGAGGGTTCCCTGATGGTTGAAGTTAGTTTGTATATTGGAATGTATGATAAAAAAAAAAGGCATCTAAATGTTCTCACCATCCATTGGACATTTATCTATTTCTCTGTTTCCATATATGTATGGGGTGCTACAGTATATATGTGTGCTCCGTAGATGCCATTTTACTTAGCCTTAGTGCCCCTATCCATAGTTAGTTCTTCTACTAGTCTGTAGGGCACAAAGCACCTTGAGCAGACACTGAGGCGCAAATTCACTAAGTGCCGAAGCGCTGAACGCTACCGTTAATTCACTAGGGTTTGGCATTTTCGTTACTGCGCAAATTCACTAACGAACGCTGGCGTAATTTCGCTAGTGTTACTTCGCACCCTTACGCCAGGCAAATTTCGCTAGCGACTTAACTACGCAAATTCACTAACTTGCGCAGTGTACTGAACGCTACCTTTTACGCTAGACTTCCTTCGCCACCTCAGACCTGGCGAAGCGCAATAGAGTAGATAGGGATTGTTTCAAAAAAAGTCAAAGTCCCAAAAAACGCTGGCGTGTTTTCTACATGATGGGTGATAGGCTGAAAAAGATCAAAAATATTTTTGGGGCTCCCCTCCTTCCCCCCTACATTTGCTGACTCATGGCAACTTACCTAGACAGTGGGCACATGTGTAGGGCAAAATAAAATTTTTATTTGCTGATTTGAAGGTTTTCTAGGCATTTGTAGTGCTGATACGTGTTCCTCCATTGAAATTTGAATTTGGCGCCGTATGCAAATGAACCAACGGAGCGGAGTGCTGGCGAAAATACGCCTGGCTAAGTGTGGCGAAGTGCGGCGAATTTGCGCCTGGCGCAACTACGATTCTTAGTGAATTTGCCCCTAAGTACTGGGCTCCCTGTGGCCCCTGGAACTCCTGCCTTGTGCATCTTGCATATGTGTTGGAACTGGGGGAGCCAAAATAATTACACCTGGTTCTGGTAGGGTCAGTAATGTTTACACCTTGTTGAATGGGTTGTAGGAAAAGGATTTGGTGCAACTTTCCCCGCTGCAAAGATCTTGGCATCCTGAATGATGCCATTGGTGTGGTGGTCCCAACTATAACCTGCCAACTTTAGTAGGTAGAGTCTCCAGGCACCACTACCTTGTGCACCCCATTCTAGAAGCACGTAGAGTTATTTTTAAGGGTGCTGATAGGGACAATGTGCAAGGGGAGGAAGACTAGAAATATTGGGGTTGGAGGGCTGCCCATGTTCCTGTCTAGCAATGGGCATGCTTGACTTTTGTTCAAGTCAGTCACTAACTGGACTGAAGAAGGCACATTGACCTTTAGGAATGTTCCTCCAGCTTTACACAAGCCATAGGGCAGGTCAGGTAGTCCCAGAAACAGGAACAGATTGAATATAATGACTATTACCCAGGGCTTACAAGGGGCAGTACATTTCCTAATGGCTACAGATGTTGTGCTATCTTTAAACAGAAAGGACATTGAGTCGCAGGGGAATATCCAGGTAACAGACAACGGTTTGAGCTCAGCATGCCATTTCCATGAAATACTAATATAAATAGCATTTTTACTGTTTCTCATTAAACAAATTTATATAGAGGTTAGAGAAGAATCCCCCAAAATGGTCCAGGAAAGACTCTATACCAAGAGCTTCACCCACTCATGCACAATAGAGTGTAAATACTGTCTGTTCTTGTAAATGTCTGAATCTCTGGAGAATCTCTGTGCAGCTGTCTGCCATATCCAATGCATTTATGTCTAATGTATAGCAATGAGGCAGAATTGTGGATTCACCCCCCCCCCTTTGTAAATACATTTTGCCTTGTTAGAAGTAGGATCGGAGCCCCTGGGGTCTATGGTTGCCTACTTGAGGGGGAGGGTGCTATTGGATTTACCTGCTGTTTTATAACAAGCAAGCCATACTGCCCAAAGAATCAGAAATATCAATAAAATATTCAGGGTCCTATTTAGTGAGTGTTTAACAGGCTTTGCATCTAGTAGCACTGCCCAGCTTAGTATAACCTGCAACTGCAGAACTGGGGAGGGGGGGGGGGGTCTGTCCATAAGAGCTGACAGCAGTGGGAATAATAGTCTCTGGGAAGGGAGTGTGACTGTGGGATAGCAGGTATAGTAGGGAGAGATGGTGCCTATAGTAACAGTGGGATAATAGTCTCTGGGAAGGGAGTGTGACTGTGGGATAGCAGGTATAGTAGGGAGAGATGGTGTCTATAGTAACAGTGGATAATAGTCTCTGGGAAGGGAGTGTGACTGTGGGATAGCAGGTATAGTAGGGAGAGATGGTGCCTATAGTAACAGTGGGATACTATTCTCTGGGAAGGGAGTGTGACTGTGGGATAGCAGGTATAGTAGGGAGAGATGGTGCCTATAGTAACAGTGGATATTAGTCTCTGGGAAGGGAGTGTGACTGTGGGATAGCAGGTATAGTAGGGAGAGATGGTGCCTATAGTAACAGTGGGATAATAGTCTCTGGGAAGGGAGTGTGACTGTGGGATAGTAGGTATAGTAGGGAGAGATGGTGCCTATAGTAACAGTGGGATAATAGTCTCTGGGAAGGGAGTGTGGCTGTGGGATAGCAGGTATAGTAGGGAGAGATGGTGCCTATAGTAACAGTGGGATAATAGTCTCTGGGAAGGGAGTGTGACTGTGGGATAGTAGGTATAGTAGGGAGAGATGGTGCCTATAGTAACAGTGGGATAATAGTCTCTGGGAAGGGAGTGTGGCTGTGGGATAGCAGGTATAGTAGGGAGAGATGGTGCCTATAGTAACAGTGGATAATAGTCTCTGGGAAGGGAGTGTGGCTGTGGGATAGCAGGTATAGTAGGGAGAGATGGTGCCTATAGTAACAGTGGATAATAGTCTCTGGGAAGGGAGTGTGACTGTGGGATAGCAGGTATAGTAGGGAGAGATGGTGCCTATAGTAACAGTGGATAATAGTCTCTGGGAAGGGAGTGTGACTGTGGGATAGCAGGTATAGTAGGGAGAGATGGTGCCTATAGTAACAGTGGATAATAGTCTCTGGGAAGAGGCTGTGGCTGTTTGATAGTAGGGAGACTTAGTGCATTATAGTACACTATCTCCCCTTACTATAGACACTACCCCACAACTACAGCCTGTTGCACTGACACATATTACCTTACCATATACACAATGACCTGTGCATGTTCACACCCCTAGTCCATCTTTTGCAGTGTCAGACTGGCCCATCAGGATACCAGGAAAACTCCCGGTGGGCCCAGGTGTCAGTCGACCCTCCTGCTTCTAAACATTTGGCCTATTTCATGGTTATTGCCTATTTCTATGAGGCTAAATAGATGGAATAATAGGTTATAGTATGTAAAGAAAAGAGAATAGAGGTTGAGTGAGGAAAGGAAGAAAATAATACTTAGAGTAGACCCCTGGTCTAAAGGTTTTTGAGTGGGTCCCTGGTCTAAGGGTTTTTGGTGGGCCCCTGGTGTCCCAGTCCAATACAGATCTTTTGTCTGGTAACCACCCTGGCTTACTTACAGCATTCCCTTATATTGCGAAGCAAGTTGTTTGTGTGGCTTTTGAAGAAGAAGAAAGTGTCCCAGATTCACTCTTGGTTTCTGGGGCAGACTCAGCACAGTAATAAATCATCTCCACCGATGGTGCGTCCTTCATTTGCCTTAATGCAAGAGCACTGTAGCCCGCTCCATATATATATATATATATATATATATATATATATATATATATATATTTATATATATATTTATATATATATATATATTTATATATATATATATTTATATATATTTATATATATATATATATATTTATATATATATATTTATATATATATATATTTATATATATATTTATATATATATATTTATATATATATTTATATATATATATTTTTATATATATATATATATTTATGAAAAAGGCCCCAGACGAGGGCCGAAACGTCGATCAAATAAATACTTTTTCTTCTTTTGAAATAAACCTTGGTGTGCTTCAGCCTTTACTGTAACTGGATATTTATTCTCTGAATTGCACCCAGGTACGCAAACTCTTGAGTGTGTGCTAAAGCCTTCTACAATATATATATATATATGGGCATAGGGCCAGTTGTTATAAATGGTTTAGCCCCAGGGTTAAGTTGTAAAAAACACATCAGGATTGCACTAAGGAATAATTAGATGGTGTTAAAAGGATGGAGCATTTGCACTGTATTAGCAATTACCATGATGACTGCTCTTCTCTCGGTGCCATCAAGGTAAGTGTCATCTACTGGCTCCCTGTCCAGACCTTTTGTGATAGGTTTCTCCTTTCATCAGGGAGCCTTGCACTGGTCTGGGACCAACATACAGAAAATGATTACTCTACAGAAAAGACACATTGATCCTCCACCTTACAGGAGAACTAAAGCTTAACAAAGAATTAGAGTGGACATTTCACTAGACTTGTTTTGGGCAATTCCCTTTAGCAGTGAAGACCTGTGTCTCCATCAATACCCCCGTAGTGACTCCTTTTCACTGTCACTCACATAAAGCTCCCCACAGACGAGACGATTCTTCTTGCTGAACGACCGATTTTAGGGAAGTCCGACCAATCCTTCGAAATTATCGTGCGGTTAGTGGGATTCGAACGATCGTACATTTTACAATTTTTCGGCCGACATCTGTCAGCAAATTGATTGGCCAGGTCAAAAAATCTTTGTCGGTCCCAGTGCAATCCATCTATGTTTGCAGGGCCAAGCAGGCAGCTCCCCTTTGTTTTCCTGGCAAATTGGTCTTTTTAGTTGATCGTACGATCGTCCTGAGAAGATCGTGGTCTCACGATCAGGATCTGATCTTTTAAAAATCTCAACATCTATGGCCAGCTTAATCTTAGGGAATGACTCACAATCTACTGTATATATAGAATATAAAAGTCAGATGATTTCCCACGCTCCCTAAGCTCAGCTTCCCTACAACAGCCTAGAACCCACTGAGCATGTGCAGTGCCACTGACACACAAAAGATGCCTAACAAGATGGGGAGCTGCTGGGGCAAGTTTCAATGCCTGGATTATTTCTGTTAAAGAGCTATTGAACCTCTGAGCTGGTACAGTTGATTCAGTGTATAAGATACTGCATTTCTAGACTTATGCTTGTTAAAGGAGAAATAAAGCTTAACTAAAGAAGTAGCTAGAAATGTTGTACATTATGTTTTGGCTGCACATGCTCTGTGCTGCTGTCACTTACTGAGCTTAGGGACCCACTCACAATATACAGTACACATAGAATAGAAATGTCACAATATAAGGCTGATTAGTAATTAATACAGATAATTACTACATGGCAGCATAGAAACAAGTGCAATTAGCATCAGAATTGAATAATCAGCAAACCTGTAGCATCAGCTTATATTACAGGGGAAGCTCATTTTCTGCTGGATAATTAGTGACGACCCCTAAGCTTAGCTTCTCAACAGCCAATCAGAGCCCACTGAGCATGTGAGTGTCACAGACACTTTCCAAGATGGTGACCCCCTGTGACAAGTTTGAAGTCCTGGATCATTGCTGCTATTGACAAGCGGAAACTTTAGCCTCGTGCAATAAGTTCACTATATAAAATATGTCATTTTTAGCCCTATTCATTTTTAGGGTTTAGTTTCCCTTTAAAGCTTTGGTTCTCCTTTAATTATTCTGGTGCCAAAAGACAACGTAATGATCTGTATTGGGGCGGAAGAGTTTTGATATAAAAAATTAGTAACTGTAAATTTACCTTATCCGAAGAAAAAACGAATCATGGAAAGATCCATGGGGCAGAGATCTGTCTACTAGGGATGAGCAATTATTTTCGCCTAACACAGATTCACATCGAAACATTTTTTGTAAATCTGTGCAAGCATTTTCCCATGCCTTTTGTTTTGTGTATTTTTATGCAGAAAAAAATGCAAGAAAAAAAAAATACTCACTGACTCCAATGCATTTGGTGGGAGAATAAAAACTCATGAAAAAAAAAAACCCCATTGAATTGAATGCATTTGACGGGAGGAAAAGAAAAAAAAAAAGCACTCTGGCCAATGCATTTTGCATGTTTTGCTGTGGTTTTTGCTATTTTTTCGGCAAAGTGAAAAGGGGCAGTTTCGCTCATCACTACAGTCTATTATTTTCCTCTCCGACCATAACCTGCTGGACCCCCTACAATCTGGTTTTAAGCAACAACACTCCACTGAAACTGCCCTGACTCGACTAACTAATGGCCTTTTAACAGCTAAAGTAAACAATCATTTCTCACTACTAATACTACAAACTAATACTGCTTGATCTCTCAGCCGCATTTGACACTGTAGATCACCCTCTCCTCCTCCATTCCCTCCATTCACTTGGCCTTCATGACCCGGCCTTGTCCTTGTTCTCTTCTTATCACTAATCGTTCCTTCAGTGTCTCCTACAATGGAGTCGCATCTTCTCCCCAACCTCTTTCTGTTGTGGTTCCTCAAGGCTCAAGTTCTCACTACCACCTCTATGCGGACAATACTCAGATTTATCTCTCCTCTCCTGATCTCAACCCAGAACTCCTAACCCTGGTCTCCTCCTGCCTGTCCGCTATCTCTACTTGGATGTAACAACGCTACCTTAAATGAAACCTCTCTAAAACGGAATTGGTTCTCTTTCCTCCAACTAACACCAGTAATAGCCCGAAAGTATCCATCATAGCTAACAATTCCACTATCACCCCGTCTCCCCAGGCCCGGTGCCTTAGGGTTATCCTAGATTTTGCCCTGTCCTTCACTCCCCATATCCAGTCACTTGTTAAATCATGTCACTTCCACCTATGGAACATATCCAAAATATGATAATTTATCACCCAAGATGCTGCCAAAACTCTTATTCACTTATTCACGTCTAGACTACTGTAACTCTCTTTTATTTGGCCTTCCCCTCCAGAGACTGCCACCTCTCCAGTCCATAATGAACACTGCTGCGAGGCTCATACACCTCAGCAACCGCTCCTCCTCTGCCTCGTCATTCTGTCAATCCCTGCACTGGCTTCCACTACCTTTCAGAATAAAATTCAAATTAATGACCCTGACATTCAAAGCACTTCATAACTCTGCCCCACCCTACATCTCTTATCTCATCTCTATATACTCACCCAAACGCTTTCTACGTTCCTCTACTATACTGCTCCTCAACTCTTCTCTCATTACCTTCACACATGCTCGCATTCAAGACTTTGCAAGGGCTGCACCCCTCCTCTTCCTTTCTGCCTTCAAAAGATCTCTCAAAACGCACTTATTTAGAGAAGCCTACCCTCACTCTGCTTAACTGCCAAATGCAATACCACCACATACAGTACCACATCTCTCACTCACTTATTTCTGATCTTGCCCACCCCCCACCTTGTTTCACACTCCCTTCCCTTTAGATTGTAAGCTCTTTTTGCACAGGGCCTTACTTACCTTTTGCACCGGTATTGGTTGTGATGTATGTAACTCCATATGTTCTTTGTATGTAATTCGTGTGACTCAGCTGTATAAACACATTTACTTTACAGCGCTGTGAAATATGTTGCCACTATATAAATAAATGTTATTAATAATAATATTATTAATAATAATAATAAATGTCAAGGAACATGTCTCCATCTTTGTATCCAATGGAAGATGATTTAAAGGGGAACAAAACCATTCTTGGCTATTTTTTGGCCAAGTGCCCAAAGGACGCCCTGTGCTAAGAAAAAGGGGGTTGGCATACACCATGTCTTGCCAGTAGCCACACTAAATCTGGTGTGCAGACTCCCAGAGTACCCAATCACATGGTACCCACTACCCAATCACTCCTACTAAACACCTACATTGCTGTTTATAAGCGGCCGCAGAAGCAGCCAATCAATTGTCATAATGTAGCTATTACCGAATTATCACTTGGAAATGGAATCACATAAAAGGCTCTTCATTCAGGGTCAGCTCTAGAATTTATGATCCGTGAGCTGAAAGAGAGCCTATGATCAATAAGCTCATTCGTTGCCTCCTAAGAACTCATGGGGATTTATCCCTTGACTGCCGGAAAGGCTTATTCAGTATTTTGTAATGGTTGCTAAGCAACAAAAGTTTGTCAACTGCCTAACTGTCAGTCTCCTTTGCTGGCCCTTTAAGTTTAAAGTAGGCAATTACAGAAAATGTTGGATTTATGAACAAAGTATTTAAGAGGAAGGCACTGTATGAGTTCTAAAGGATTTTGGGGGGGGGGGGTGTTTCTATACCACTATGACAGTGACCCCCAAGTACAATGAGGAAACCCTGCATCTGCATCCTATACCCCCCCCCTTCTCCGCTTACAAATAAAATCCCCTGCAATAGTTTCCCTAGTTTCCGTTTCCTTGGTTACCTTGTGAATAGATGTGCGGGGGGAGATGGTTAATTCAGGATGTTTCCAAGGAAGACCCTGCATAGTAACATAGTAACATAGTAAGTAAGGTTGAAAAAAGACATGTCCATCGAGTTTAAACTTTTTTTTTTTTTTTTTTTTATTAACTACCTATCTGCCTGTTGCATTAATGGCAAAGTGGAGGTTTTTATTGAGAACAATCCCCTCCAAAGAATTAAACTACTAAGAAGTGACGAGCGTCTCCCAAACAACCCCCAAAACAGCTCAAGGATGGAATTGTTATAAGTTGCCATACATAAGGCGAGGGGCAGGGAGAACGCTCCCAACTGTATAATAATGAGACCAGGCAAGGTCTGCTAAATTCAGCTGGAGAGTCATAAGGACTCATTACCAACAAACTAATGGTCCTGGAGCAGAATACCCCGACTCACCTAGGTGTGCTTTGCCTTCACTGATTCTATTATACCATGTGGCACAATCATCACATAGGGTTGGGGGGGTGGTGGTTTGGGTGTGTGCAGGCCCCTGATGTGGCAGCCCTGGTGGGCCCGGACTCCCCCAGTAAAAAAACTGCTTCTGCTTGATTCGAACCTCCACCCCCTGCAGCTCAGACCACACCCACATCACTCACCTGGATGCCACCTCTGCTGCATATTTCAAACTGCCACTCTCCAGTCTCTGTAGATCACTCTCTCCCTAATTGCACCTACTGTATACCCCAAATTGCAAGTGTCTTTTCTGTCTACCCCTGGTTCCTGCATACCTCCCAACATTTAGGAAACAGAAAGAGGGACAAAAAGATATGGCGAGCGTAGCGCAGCAATTTTGGCCACACCCATTTTTGTGGCCACACCCCCTAATTACCATGTTCATTTTACATCATTTGGAAGGTTATGAAAGTTTGAACACAATTCTGTGGTTTTTATATGTTATTACAGTTTTGCAAATGGAGGTGAATTGCTCTTTAAGCTGTGAGTCTCCGTTTTTATCGTATCAAACTGTTACAAAAATATGCATATGCAAATTAGGATTCAGATTCGGTTCGGTATTTGGCTGAATCTTCAATGAAGGATTCGGGGGTTTGGCCGAATCAAAAATAGTGGATTCGGTACATCGCTAAATTAAGCCATACCCCATTCAGCCATAGCCATGGGCAGTTAATCCCAAACTCCTCCATTTGTCAAAAAAGCCCCATTCCAGCAAAATCCTTGGCCGATGGGACGAATGCAACTCTCCCAACATTTACCATTTTCAGGCCCAGATTTGTGCAGAAGCCAACAAGACCCAGGTCTAGGGCGTCAGGATTTTAGGGGGCGGCATGCTGCAGAAACACTGGGGATACTGGGGTTGCCACCTTTGCTGATGGATTAACCCGAACAAGGGGGCAGGCAGATAATATTGGGGATGGGGCAGTGATGTAGGAACAGGCATGATGACATCAGAGGAGGGTACAATGATGTTGGTGCAGTTATGACACCAGGGCAAGGTTATTGCATCACTTAGATACTACTGGCTGGATTTCTATCCAATGTTTTAAAGTGTTGATGCCCAGTTCAAAAACCACACAGGTGGCACCCCTATCTCTATTCTGCCTGATGAGTAAGCCCAATCCTTTAATTACAGGTATGAGATCTATTATACAGAAATCAGTTATCCAGAAAGCTCTGAAATACAGCAATGCTAATTTAAAAAAAAAAAGCATTCTTACTTTTGATTGATTTGCTTTTTTTTGTAATAATAAGAAATGAACTGCACTTGATAGTAACTAAGCCATGTTGAGTTGAGTATCTTAATATTTAAATGCTTTTCATGTACTGGCCAGATTATTGTTAGTTTCATAAGGCTTCGAACAGGTGGCAACCCTAGGGGATGCGCAGGAGATACGATAGTTCTTTACATTTCCCATGTGCCAATCCCCATTGCTCCGGTCCCGATGATGAAAATCTGAGCGAATAAAAGGGAGGGGACGGGGTGACGAACGACATTGGGCCTAGGGGGACAAGCTATGTAAATCCAGATCCTGACCATTTCGGGAATCTTGCACAGCTAGGTCCATTTACAGCCAGACACTCCATTTATCTGCCCAAAAACCAAAGCAATTGGTGCTAAGCTCAGCCCCTGTTGTGATCACAGGGATTTATGAAATAGTATTATGTTTTATTAAATTATGTCTTGAGTTAAACAAAGAAGCTACTCCAACGTCCTGGTTCATCAGATTACAATTGCACAGAACCCCAGCACAATGGACCTCTGTTTATTTTGCATTTTAATGGAAAATCTGTTCAATCCCAGCAGGGAACAGCACGTCTGTATTTTCCAATAATAGCATTTTTATTACAGGTAAGCGCAACAGACCCTGGATCACAGTGCACAGCTCTGCCCGTGCCCCTAACCTGTAACCTGTAATAAAGGAACATAAAGACGTGCTGCTCACTTCTCTCATGATATTAGTAAACTGCTAACCAAGCAGGACAGTCCCACAGACAGGCTCAGTCCCACAGACAATTGATAATTACATGAACAAAGAAACTGGGGGGAATATAGAGTAGGCAGGAGTCATAAATAAACCAATGGCAGAACTCAATAATGGCTTTAATTGGCCTAGGGGGCATAAGGCATTTATAGCCTCTGTTAGGGCTGGTCTTATCAAGTGTGGGGCCCATTTTGGATCATTTCACGGGGCCCCTATGCTGGGTGTTGCTGGCTGGTATGACAGACATGGTGACAGCCCCTACTCCCCCAGACTTTATCTTTGGTGATCCCATACATCCCAAAATTTTGGAAATAAAAAGAGGGACAAAAAACTTGCTGCATGCAGCGTGGCATATTTGTTGTCCACACCCATTTTTGTGGCCACACCACAAAAGTATCTTATCTGCAGCTGTTCTGGGCCAAAAGCCCATTAAGTCAGAAACGTTGTTTCTTTTTCTGGCTCTTCAGTGCAGATTAAAACGGGACATTCCAGTACAAACGAGGGACTGAGGGTTGAGCAGTCAAAAGAGGGACTATCCCTCTAAAAACGGGACAGTTGGGAGGTATGTGATCCCCCAGACCTCTTGCCTCCAGACAGCAGTGGTAGTGATTCATGGGTTGGCCAAAACCCGTGGGTTAGGGGTTTGGTTTTGGGGTCACACGGGGGCAGGATACGATCAGGCAGTGTCGGACTGGGACACCAGGGGCCCACCCAAAAACCTTAGACTAGGGCCCACCAAAGAACCATAGACCAGAGGCCCACTCTCAGTACTATTATTCTTCTTCTCCTCACTCAACATCTATTCTCCTAGTCTCCATTTTTACATGCTATAATCTATTATTCCATTTATTTAGCCTCTTTGTTCTCAAAGAAATAGGGAATCTTTAAAATAAATCTTTAGCAGCACAAGGGCCCACTGACACCTGGGCCACCGGGAGTTTTCCTGGCATCCAAGTGGGCCAGTTCGACACTGGGGTCTGGTCAGACCCTAATATTTAATATCTGTATATGACTAGGCTATATGGGTGTGATTTATATAATGTGGTGAATTATGCCACAATAGGGTGTCCCTATAGGTGATCCAATCAGTAACCAACGCTGGTTACCCCCTGTCCACCTAGATACCCACAACTAAGCAAAGAATCTGTGCTCTGGGGACATTAGGGACAGGGATTATCCGCCATGATGGTCCATTAACCCTAAATAATTAAAATTAGAATACATGGTGCCTGGAGTAGGAACAACACCCGGGGTTGGGGGGAGCTGAATGCACCAATGCTGAAAGGGGTCCCAATGACCGTGGGTTCTTCACTGCAGGTCCATATTGGTGCAAGTTGTACAGGAATGGAAAACAGGTCACAGCAGGACTGCAAGGTACGAGCGAGGAAATGAGGCCACTGGTAATTATTCAAACACATCTGCCGGCTCCTCGCCTCGTACAGATACATGTGTGCAAATACACGTGTGCCGCTTCTACTCATCTGTCATGCCTGGCAACATGGGATTCAGCAGCTGTATGGTTGGCATCCCTATCTCTGATGGGGTAACTGTATGGGGCATAGAGGGGCGAGTACAGAAGGGTGCACATCATTTTATATTCTGAACTTACTGTACCAACTTAGAGTTTCAGCAGCTCTATAGCAGTAATGATCCAGGCCTTCAAAGTTCCCCATCTTGATAGCCATCTTATGTGTGTCAGTGGCACTGCACATGCTCAGTGGGCTCTGGGCTGCTGTTGAGAATCTAAGCTTAGGGGTTGTGGGAAATCATCAAGCAGAACGTCAGGACGAACAGATCTTTACTGCTAAAAGGTTGTGGTTGCCTTGGGCTGGTACAGAAGCCCAAAACATAATGTGCAACATTTCTAGCCACTTCTTTATTCAGCATTAGTTCCCTTTTAAAGGCATTTGTCTAAACAGCATATTCCTGACACATACTGTGCAAACATCTACTTGTATACACAGGGGCGGATAGATATAAATAGGGCTCATACGATCCAAAAAAAATATTAGTCATCCCATTGGACCTATGGGAATGAGATAGAATCTGTATACAGCGCTGTGGAGTATGTTGGCGCTAAAGAAATACAGGATAACAATAGAGATTATAGCTAGGGATGGGCGAATTTTTTCGCCCTTGTTTCAGAAATGACGCCCATAGACTTGTATGGCGGTGTGCATCAAAAAAAAAAAGCTGCGCGACAAAAAAAAAGTTTAGCCGCGCGACAAAATTTTTTTGACGCCCATAGACTTTAATGGGCGACGGCGTCAATTCGCCGACTGCTAATTTTTGGTGAAACAAAACGGCTCAGATTCGCCCATCCCTAATTATAGCAGGACAATTCCTTTATCTTCCATGGGAAACAGACTGTTGGATTGTTTTCATTCCTCTGCACAATGTCTTCCCTCACAATGTACAGTACACCACACCCGCATATACACAATCTGTTATGACGGCCACTGGATCACAATCAGACTCACGGGGTGGATACAGAGGTTGGTATTTAGCATTGATCCTGCTGGGGGAAAATGGGCTCAGTTTGGATAAACAGAGAGGAACACTGCAACCTAATGGGCTGGGGTTATAGGCTTTAAAGGGTAACTTCACCCAAAAACTATAATATGCAAGTTAAAAAGCTGTCCCTAAGTTTGCTAATAGCCTGTACAGAGAGATCCCATAAAACTATGGCAGCATAGGTATTCCCCTGTACTAAGCACAATTCAGCAGAAACAGCCCCCGAGTTTGCTCCTATGTTGCTGAAATTCCATACTAGTACTAAGCACAGTTCTGCAGACACTATAGGAATCTGGCTGACAAGCCCATTGAGCTGGGAAGCTGTTGGAATGACGGGAGCAGGCCCAGACTGGCAATCTGTGGGTTCTGGCAAATGCCAGAGGGGCTGCTATAAGGTCCCATAGAACGTCAGTATTTAGTGGGTGCTGGTGGGGGCTGTTTGGGCTTCTGTGTGGGCTGATTGGGCCTCTGTGTACCTGAAATGCCAGGGCCTATTTTAATTCTCAGTCTGGACCTGGCCGGGAGCCACTGATTCAGAACGACACTTTAAATACCTGACCAATGATCTACTAAACACTACATTTGTTCCTGGGACACCAAGAGTTACACAGCCATGCCATCTGAAGCGACAGAATTAACAAACATTCCAGAATCCGTCCTATTCCAAAAGAGTCGCCCAGTAACGTAACTTGGTGGGGGCGGGCCCTGGTGCGAGCCGTGCAGACGGGCCCGCCCCCACCCTCGTGTGCGCGATTATTCTGTGCCGCTGCAGCCGACTCCGCATGATCTTCCGGGGGGGGCCCTGCGGGGGTGAGGGCCCTGGCCCATTTGCACCCCCTGCTCCCCCGGTAGTTACGCCCCTGGAGTCGCCCAGAAACACTTTGTTCTATCAGTGCCGCCGGAACGACCCCGTTGTTTCCAACCAATATTTTTTTCTTTTCTATCCAGAAATCATTTCTCGTATGAAAATGTTTTGCCTAATCCCCCAGCGTGAGTTAAACAGACACGGAATCAAACTGTGCGGATCATTAATGGCTATTGATTATAGGATGAGAGAGAAAGGGACAGAAAGAAGGAGTAAAATTATTCTTCCCGCAAAATATTTTCTCATTCCTACCTCTGACTGTCAGTTCTGCCTTCTGTCCATTGTTAAAGGGGTTGTCCTCCTTTGTTTTAACTTAAAGTATGATGTAGAGAGTGAGTTATTTCCCTTTTTATTCAGTAGCTCTCTGGTTTGCAATTTCAGCCATCTGGTTGCTAGGGTCCAAATTACCCCAGCAACCATGCATTGATTTGAATAAGAGACTGGAAAATGAATAGGAGAGGCCTGAATAGAAAGAGGAGCAATAAAAAGTAACAATAACAATACATTTGTAGCCTTACAGAGCATTTGTTTTTTTAGCTGGGTCAATGACCCCCATTTGAAAGCTGGAAGGTATCCAAGACTGAATCCAGGATTCGGTTCGGGCATTTTATAGCATGATTCAGATTCGGCCGAATCCTTGTGCCTGTCTGAACCGAATCCGAATCCTAATTTGCATATGTAAATTAGGGGTGGGTAGGGAAATCATGTGACTTTTCATCACAAAAGAAGACTTTTTTCCACTTTTTCCTTCCCTGCAAATTAGGATTCGGATTCGGACAAATCTTTCCTCAAGGATTCGGGGATTCGGTCGAATCCCAAATAGTGGATTCATTGCATCCCTCCTGGAAAGAGTCAAGAAGACGGCAAATAGTTAAAAAACAATAAAAAAGAAATAATGAAGATTGAAAAGTTGCTTACAATTGGTCATTCTATAAGATACTAAAAGTCAACATAAGGGCAGAGACACATGGGAAGATTTGGGGGAGATTTAGTCGACTGATGACTAATCGCCTCTTCTTCGGGCAACTAATCTCCCCGAAAAGCCTACCCACGGTTGGAATCTAAATCGCTGGCAGGATGGCACTCGGAGCAGTTCGTTTTCCGAAGTCGCCCGAAATTGCCTGATGAGGAAACTTTGGGAGACATAAGAAAACAAAGTTCTCTGAGTGCCATCCCGCTGGCGATTTAGATTCTAGCTGGCGGTAAGGCTTTTCGGGGAGATTAGTCCCAGCAGGAGAGGCGTTTAGTTGGCAGGCGACTAAATATCCCTGAAAAGCCTTCCTGCCGGCTAGAATCGAAATCATTGGCGGGATGGCACTCGGAGCGCTTCGTCTTCCAAAGTCGCCCAAAGTTGCCTGACAAGTAAACTTCGGGCGACATCCCTCTGGTGTTTTAGATTCTAGCCGACAGGAAGGCTTTTCGGAGAGATTAGTCGCCTGAAGGAGCGGAGATTAATTGCCAGGAGACTAAATCTCAAAAGCCCAGTGAGTGACACAGAAGAGTTCCTGTCTATCCCACGAATCCTTTTGTTCCTACAGCTAACAGAAAGTGAACAGCCGGCGGGGTCTGCGGCTCACAGAAGAGAATCCCCCCTGGAATAATAAGCGGCTCCACAACAGAGGAGACTGGAATGGAGATGTCACAGCAATTGCAGTTAGTGAGTGTGATGAGCGGCTCGGAGATCTGCCCACTAAATGGCTTTTGTGTGTCCTGCAGATACTCCCACGGGGACCCCGGCGTGTTATGGATGCGAGGGCGGAATCAAACACGGGGCGCTGACATTATATGGAATAAAAACGCTGTGTGTAGCAAAACAGACCCATTTTGCTGAAAAAAATGCAAAATCATTGAAATCTGTGCCATATACATTGGAGCCAATGGGCAGAGAAAAACATGGCAGAAAGTCTAATAATGACATTGGAATTTGTCTGTTTTTCTGGCTACTCCTATTGGGTGGATATGAGTGAAAAAAATAATGCTGCCAGCCAGCTCAACTGAGACAAGGGAAAACAAAACCACTGAACGGATATTTCCTTCTCTGGTATTGGATCTGCCGTCCTGATGAACTATAACTCCCTTCCATCAGCACTGAGAAATGGTACCATGTGACCAAGCTGATAATAAAACATCGTATCATATAATAAAATAAATATAATATAATAAAAACACACACAGACAGTGGGGCCCAAAACATAACTCTCTGGGAACAATTGTTTTGCCTTTTAAAGGATAAGTAAACCTTTGAAATAAGTAAATGTAAATTTGATCAGGGTGCTTTTCTAAGAACTTTTGCAAAGTACATTTGTTATTTTTTTTTAGTTCCAAGATATTAAGGGATACATGTGCTGTTAATATGAATGAATTTTGTTACAACAGCGCCACCTGCTGGTCAGTTTCCCACCAGTCTGACCACCAAGTAGTCAAGGAAGTTGTCATGAGAAAGAAAGAGGCTGCTCTGATGTTCTTCTGCTTAGGAAAGACTTGATAAGGGGTTTCTAATTTCTTTCCTAAGTAGAAGAACATCAGAGCAGCCTCTTTTTTGTCTCCTAACAACTTCCTTGACTACTTGCTGGTCAGACTGGTTAGAAACTGACCAGCAGGTGCGCTGTTGTAACACAATTCATTGATATTAACAGTACATGTATCCCTTAATCTCTTTGAATTAAAAAATAAATAAAAATAATGAATAATGAATTATATATAAAATATATATATATATATCAGTTAATAGTGCTGCTCCATCAGAATCCAGCACTGAAATCCATTTCTTAATAGAGCAAACAGGTTTTTTTATATTCAATTATGAAATCTAACATGGGGCTAGACATTTTGTCAATTTCCCAGCTGCCCCAAGGCATGTGACTTGTGCTCTGATAAACTTCAGTCACTCTTTACTGCTGTACTGCAAGTTGGAGTGATATCACCCCCTCCCTTTCCCCCCCCAGCAGCCAAACAAAAGAACAATGGGAAGGAAACCAGATAACAGCTCCCTAACAAAAGATAACAGCTGCCTGGTAGATCTAAGAACAACACTCAATAGTAAAATCCCATGTCCCACTGAGACACATTCAGTTACACTGAGAAGGAAAAACAGCAGCCTGCCAGAAAGCATTTCTCTCCTAAAGTGCAGGCACAAGTCACATGGGAAATTGACAAAATGTCTAGCCCCTTGTCAGATTTCAAAATTGAATATAAAAAAAATCTGTTTGCTCTTTTGAGAAATGGATTTCAGTACAGAATTCTGCTGGAGTAGCACTATTAACTGATGCGTTTTGAAAAAAACATGTTTTCCGATGACAGGATCGCTTTAAAGGTGAACCACTCCATTAAGAAGGAAGTCACCTGAAAAGACAGCGACTTGCTATGAGATCCTCCCATGGAAACTCTAATTGAGTGTTTCGCCCATAAGAGTGAAACGCGTCCTGCTATCTGGTAGGCTCTGGATATATAATTACGTAGAAACCTTAACACGGGGCTTATTTACATTAAATATATGGTTACAAATATTACATTCCAAAGGGATTGTATATACAGTAAATACACAACCTATCCTCGGGGGGCTGGGGAATATACATCGATTAAAGGGTAAGTAAAACAAAAAATAGCCTGTGGCCTAGTGAAGAAATAAATGATCAGTAGCGATGACATTTACAAATAACTTTAAGGGTCAGGGCACACAGGTAGATTTGGGGAGATCAGTCGCCCGGCAATTTATCTCCTCTTCTTCGGGGCGACTAATCTCCCTGAATTGCCTCCCCTGCCTTCCTGTTGGCTAAAATGAAAACCGCAGAAGGGACGGCACTCGGAGCGATTTGTTTTCCAAAAGTCGCCCTAAATTGCCTCTCGAGGAAGCTTCGGGCGACTTCGCAAAACGAATCACACCGAGTGTCATCGGGCGATTTTCTGCTGTTGGCAAGGCAGGGGAGGCAGTTAGGGAGATTAGTCACCCCCCGAAGAAGAGGAGATTTCTCGCCGGGCGACTAATCTCCCCGAATCTGTGTGCCCTGACCCTTTAGCCAATGAAAATGAGGAATGAATGTAGGTTGGAACGTTGGGTAGAGAAAAGTGCTGTTTATGCCCCGTTTTGGGCCTGGTTAGTAACTTAACCCTTTCATGTCAGTGTTTCCGTTTTGGTAGTATAATTTTCACCTACTGATGTTGCTACTACAACTCCCAGCATTCCTTGTTAGATGAAGGCTAATAGTAGATGTTGGAAGGATGCAGGATAAATATCCTAGAACTGAAGGTGATATATACAGTAACTAGGGTCTGTTCAGCTTCCACTGCTGATGAACTGCAACTCTCAGCAGCTTGTACTAAGCGTTCTGTCTATGCACTATACAGCTCACAGCTTTGGCTCAAACCACATAAGGAATTGTATGCTCTCATGCCTTGCAATGATGTGTGTGGGCGAGGGGGTAATTCTGTACATAGAATAATATCCGGTGCCGTTTCTCCATAAATTACAGGTTCCCTTTTCCACTATTCAGCGCCTGGAATAAAAAGTGTTTCATTTGCCTATGCCTGTGACTGCTGACCTGGGCAAGGTGCCTATTAGAGCTGCGTTACCTCTGGGCTTTGCAACATATTGATCCTCGCACCCAGGAATTGGCACAGAGATCAGTGACGCATGGAGTTAAAGCTGCAGTCGGGCACAGATTCCCTTCCTAAGATTAAACCATGGGATAGTGTTCCAACTGTAACGTCCCCTGATCTTGAACTACAGCTCCCAGCATCCTCCAGGGGGCTTGTGCATCACTATTAATGCCCTTTCCAAAAATCACTACTGGATGTATTGATTTTCTGCATGTTTATTACATATGGGTGCCATTGTGATAGGGATGGTTGAGCTTCCTTCACAGCGAAGCAAGGCATTGTGCACATGGAGGCACCTGATCTAGTATTGCAAGAACTTTTGGACTGTCAATTGGTGCCTTTATTGGGTCATGGGCAGGTACCAGTCCTGTCTCTCCCCCCCTTGTCCAGAACTAACCAGAGGTTCCAACATCCATTCCAACCCACTCTGCACTGGAATCAATTCCAGAGGTGCAGGGAGTGTGACTGGCAAAGAAATGGGTAGGGGATGTTGGGTAGTTCTGGGGGAGGGAATAGAAGGTAGTGGGCAAGGGATGCCTGGTTGTAAATTTTGCCCCAAGGCCAATCAGCATCTAATTCCATTACTGACCCCTGTAGTGACTGTCTCACATGATTGGCACTCCTCTGCCCCTTTGTCATCCAAGGGAAGGCACCTCATAGGGCAGGCACAGGTGAATCCAAAGGGTGTAGCGCATATGGTACCCAGGGGAAGGGGTGATCCTGGGGTTGTTGCCCCCTGAGGCAGCTTAAAACATCAGTGTCGCATAGCTAGTGCAATGAGAGCAATAGTGCACTGTTTAAAATCTGGAAATTCGGCTCTTGAAGTTACATTTGCTGCACCTTGTAACTCACTGCTGTTAAAGAGGAAGCATTCCCCGCAGCCCGGGCCTCCCCATGAACTACTGGGCATAGGGTTGCCACCTGGCCGGTATGATTTCTTTAACAGCTATAGAGAAACTGGACCTGAGGTTCTGCAAGCTTCTGTGGCAACAGGGATGCAATTGTGCGCAACTTTGTGTGCTGTACATAAATCACTCACATTCGGCCAATGGCTGCTCAGGCTGCAGACCCCAATCCAACCACAATAATATTATTTCTGCATGGAAATAACTACATTCTGCATGAAAGCAAATGATTTATCTACAACTCAAGGTCAAAGAAGAAAAGAAACTGCCCCCAATCTCCTCTCTCGATCGCCTCTGCGCTACGGGCGTCCATAATCCATAGAAACATAGAAAAATCACAGCGGTAGGGGTTCTTTGCTATATTTAGAGAAGCTGAATTATTTTAGTAAATGAAAGTAATGACATCGCCGGAGAGAGGATGCAAATGTGTTAGGGTAAAGGCATATGAGCAGATTCGGGGAGATTAGTCGCCCCACGACAAATCTCTTCTTCGGGGCGACAATCTCCCCGAACTGCCTTCCCCTACCTTCCTGCCGGCTAGAATGAAATATCACCAGTGGGGTTGCACTCTCAGCGCTTCGTTTTCCAAAGTCGCCTGAAGTTGCAAACAAATCTCTCCGAATCTGCCCGTGTGCCCTTACCCTTATTGCCTGTAATTAAATAGCAGGAGAAAGGAAGAATATCCCCAGCACGTGAATAATCACCCTGGATTCTTATCCAGAGACTTCGGGCAGAGACACACGTTCAGAGTCGATGAGATTACTCGGCCAGCGAAAATATCTCCTCTTCTTCGGGGCGACTAATCTCCCCAAACTGCCTTTGTTTTCCGAAGTCCGATTGCCATTCCGCTGGCAATTTACATTCTAACTTGATAAAACGAATCGTTTACAGTGCCATCCCGCCAGCAATTTACATTCTAGCCGGCGGGAGGCAGTCCGGGGAGATTAGTCGCCCTGAAGAAGAGGAGATTTGTTGCTGGACGACTAACCTTCACGAATCTGAGCGTGTGTCTCTCGCCTTACTGTATCGGTTCCGAGCGGAGCGGCTGCATTTGGTCCATAAACGTATCATTAAGAGGCTGGGGGGCTGCAGATAGCGACTGAATGGGCCGACTCTGCAGATAAATTCATTTATTGGTGGTGACGTTAAACTTGCCCTGGGCAGGTCCAATCTCAGATTTCTGGGGGTACATGGAGACAGTGGCGTAACTGAATATTACTGGGTCCCATAGCAAATGTATTTTAGGGCCCCCGTCATATGCAGAGGTTTTACCAATATACGTTGAAATTGCTCGTTAATTAAGGGCCTCACGGGGCCCCTTATACCTCCTGGGCCTCCCTGCAGCTGCAGAGTCTGCCACCTCTATAGTTACGCTACTGCATGGGGTGATTCAGTCAACCAGGCTCCATCCATGCTAAGAATTCAAATACTTAATGAATGTAGAGCAGAGGAAAAGAGTCAAGTTAAGGAGCTTTAGTACCCAAGGCAAGGTAACTTCATAGGGCAGGTGAATCCAAGGGCCTAACACATATGGGACTCCAGGGGAGCAGAGGGACTCCAGGGGAGCCTAAATGCATGAATTTAGGCCAACCCCCTAAGGTTTAGAGGGTTCATAAAGGGGTGGTTCACCTTTAAATGAACTTTCTGTATGTTATAGAATAGCCCATACTAAGCCACTTTTTAATTGGTCTTCATTATTTAAAATTTTTGAATTATTTGCCTTTTTCTTCTGCCTCTTTCCAACTTTCAAATGGTTGGTCACTGACCCCCAGCTAAAAAACAAATACTCTGTAAGGCAACAAATGTATTGCTATTTGCTACTTTGCATTCCTCTGCTCTCTATTCAGACCCTCTCTTCATATTCCAGTGTCTTATTCAAATCAGTGCATGGTTGCTAGGGGAATCTGGAGCCTAGCAACCAGACTGCTGCAACTGCAAACTGGAGAGCTGCTGAATAAAAAGCTAAATACCTCAACAACCACAAATAATAAAACATTAAAATTACAAATTGTCCCAGAATATCATACTCTACAGCACACTAACAGTTAATTTAAAGACAACCCCTTTAAGTGACAAAGCAACCCCCCCACAATCCAACCAAACGGATGTTACTTTCATTATAGGACCAATAATATCTATCTACTGATTGGTTACTTGCCAAGAACTGCGCCTTCATGATAAAACCCCCACAGCTAGTCAATGTAATGTCACTTAAGAAACTTCACTGGCCTCAAATACATGTTTATTTCTCATTTACAAATAGTGAATATCATGCGCAGGGTCTTCTCGCTTCCCCTCTCCGAATGGTTCTGTCTGGCCCATAAATCAGATTCTGTAATTGCCTCTCACATCCGATGTGTATATATACCGAGATGCTAAAACTGCCATTAATTTCCCCATTTCATAAATGAAATTAGAACTCAAATTGCCCAGACTTCCAAGGGGGGAGAAGGAGTTTAATTCTCAATCAGGTTTTACATTTGGAGAGTTGACATCCCGCAAAGTGTCACCAATTCCAATAAGGGCCGAGCTTCAAACAATTATTGCTTTTCTATTCCTCCAACGTCACTGGGGATACACATTCTGTGCAACATCAGCCTGGTGAGCAATATAAAAATAATATGGAAAAACCATATTATTTCCCTGGATGCAAAAATGGAACATTGAGAATTAAAGGCACCATCTCTCCCTACTATACCTGCTATCCCACAGTCACACTCCCTTCCCAGAGACTATTATCCACTGTTACTATAGGCACCATCTCTCCCTACTATACCTGCTATCCCACAGTCACACTCCCTTCCCAGAGACTATTATCCACTGTTACTATAGGCACCATCTCTCCCTACTATACCTGCTATCCCACAGTCACACTCCCTTCCCAGAGACTATTATCCACTGTTACTATAGGCACCATCTCTCCCTACTATACCTGCTATCCCACAGTCACACTCCCTTCCCAGAGACTATTATCCCACTGTTACTATAGACACCATCTCTCCCTACTATACCTGCTATCCCACAGTCACACTCCCTTCCCAGAGACTATTATCCCACTGTTACTATAGGCACCATCTCTCCCTACTATACCTGCTATCCCACAGTCACACTCCCTTCCCACAGACTATTATCCACTGTTACTATAGACACAATCTCTCCCTACTATACCTGCTATCCCACAGTCACACTCCCTTCCCAGAGACTATTATCCACTGTTACTATAGACACCATCTCTCCCTACTATACCTGCTATCCCACAGTCACACTCCCTTCCCAGAAACTATTATCCACTGTTACTATAGACACCATCTCTCCCTACTATCCCACAGTCACACTCCCTTCCCAGAGACTATTATCCCACTGTTACTATAGACACCATCTCTCCCTACTATACCTGCTATCCTACAGTCACACTCCCTTCCCAGAGACTATTATCCCACTGTTACTATAGGCACCATCTCTCCCTACTATACCTGCTATCCCACAGTCACACTCCCTTCCCAGAGACTATTATCCCACTGTTACTATAGGCACCATCTCTCCCTACTATACCTGCTATCCCACAGTCACACTCCCTTCCCAGAGACTATTATCCACTGTTACTATAGGCACCATCTCTCCCTACTATACCTGCTATCCCACAGTCACACTCCCTTCCCAGAGACTATTATCCCCCCTGTTACTATAGGCACCATATCTCACTACTATACCTGCTATCTCACACTCCCTTCCCAGAGACTATTATCCACTGTTACTATAGGCACCATCTCTCCCTACTATCCCACAGTCACACTCCCTTCCCAGAGACTATTATCCCACTGTTACTATAGGCACCATCTCTACCTACTATACCTGCTATCCCACAGTCACACTCCCTACCCAGAGACTATTATTCCCCTGTTACTATAGGCACCATCTCTCCCTACTATACCTGCTATCCCACAGTCACACTCCCTTCCCAGAGACTATTATCCACTGTTACTATAGGCACCATCTCTCCCTACTATACCTGCTATCCCACAGTCACACTCCCTTCCCAGAGACTATTATACACTGTTACTATAGGCACCATCTCTCCCTACTATACCTGCTATCTCACACTCCCTTCCCAGAGACTATTATCCACTGTTACTATAGGCACCATCTCTCCCTACTATACCTGCTATCCCACAGTCACACTCCCTTCCCAGAGACTATTATCCCACTGTTACTATAGGCACCATCTCTCCCTACTATACCTGCTATCCCACAGTCACACTCCCTTCCCAGAGACTATTATCCCACTGTTACTATAGGCACCATCTCTACCTACTATACCTGCTATCCCACAGTCACACTCCCTTCCCAGAGACTATTATCCCACTGTTACTATAGGCAACATCTCTCCCTACTATACCTGCTATCCCACAGTCACACTCCCTTCCCAGAGACTGTTATCCCACTGTTACTATAGGCACCATCTCTCCCTACTATACCTGCTATCCCACAGCCACACTCCCTTCCCAGAGACTATTATCCACTGTTACTATAGGCACCATCTCTACCTACTATACCTGCTATCCCACAGTCACACTCCCTTCCCAGAGACTATCCACTGTTACTATAGGCACCATCTCTACCTACTATACCTGTTATCCCACAGTCACACTCCCTTCCCAGAGACTATTATCCCACTGTTACTATAGGCACCATCTCTCCCTACTATACCTGCTATCCCACAGCCACACTCCCTTCCCAGAGACTATTATCCACTGTTACTATAGACACCATCTCTCCCTACTATACCTGCTATCCCACAGTCACACTCCCTTCC
Source organism: Xenopus petersii (assembly GCA_038501925.1). NCBI lineage: Eukaryota > Metazoa > Chordata > Amphibia > Anura > Pipidae > Xenopus > Xenopus petersii. The sequence continues at coordinate 13,221,424 of CM076679.1, forward strand.
CAGAGACTAATATCCACTGTTACTATAGGCACCATCTCTCCCTACTATACCTGCTATCCCACAGCCACACTCCCTTCCCAGAGACTATTATCCACTGTTACTATAGGCACCATCTCTCCCTACTATACCTGCTATCCCACAGCCACACTCCCTTCCCAGAGACTATTATCCACTGTTACTATAGGCACCATCTCTACCTACTATACCTGTTATCCCAGTCACACTCCCTTCCCAGAGACTATTATCCCACTGTTACTATAGGCACCATCTCTCCCTACTATACCTGCTATCCCACAGACACACTCCCTTCCCAGAGACTATTATCCCACTGTTACTATAGGCACCATCTCTCCCTACTATACCTGCTATCCCACAGTCACACTCCCTTCCCAGAGACTATTATCTCACTGTTACTATAGGCACCATCTCTCCCTACTATACCTGCTATCCCACAGACACACTCCCTTCCCAGAGACTATTATCCCACTGTTACTATAGGCACCATCTCTCCCTACTATACCTGCTATCCCACAGTCACACTCCCTTCCCAGAGACTATTATCCCACTGTTACTATAGGCACCATCTCTCCCTACTATACCTGCTATCCCACAGACACACTCCCTTCCCAGAGACTATTATCCCACTGTTACTATAGGCACCATCTCTCCCTACTATACCTGCTATCCCACAGTCACACTCCCTTCCCAGAGACTATTATCTCACTGTTACTATAGGCACCATCTCTCCCTACTATACCTGCTATCCCACAGACACACTCCCTTCCCAGAGACTATTATCCCACTGTTACTATAGGCACCATCTCTCCCTACTATACCTGCTATCCCACAGTCACACTCCCTTCCCAGAGACTATTATCCCACTGTTACTATAGGCACCATCTCTCCCTACTATACCTGCTATCCCACAGTCACACTCCCTTCCCAGAGACTATTATCCACTGTTACTATATGCACCATTTCTCCTTATTAATTCTGTTATCCCAGTATTAGCAATTTAGATAAAGGTTACATATTATGATTTATTTGCTGCTATACAGTGTAGACAGTTATAATCCTATGACTGAAAAATGGTAGCTTACAGTATGCAACTGTAAAACCATTACTATAATAAAAAAAAATATATTTATATAAATATTTCCATTACGTCTAATTAACTGAACACATTACACTGGTTGCTGTAAGTAATGTTGCTCAGATGATCCCTTTTGAAGTCTGATATTTTGTAACTATATCAGTGACCTGTGCAGTCCCATCGGCACTTTTCGCTGTTCTTCATCTTACATTTCCTTTTGAAGGATTAACAGAAAAGACCTCATTAGAGGTTATTGAGACCACCCACCATGCAATCAGATTGAATCCATCCCTAAGATAATTTGTTTGTTATACATGAATAAATGTGAAGCTCTCATTTGCCCTAGTGTCCTGGGGTGTTGCCATGGTAACTGCCAATCTTCTTGCCCTTTCTCTTATCCTTCTCCCTCTGGGTCCCTTGACTGGATGCAGCAGTGGCAATAGGTAAGACCCCATTCATTGCAATAAGTGCTGTTTAAGAAAGGAGTGAGAATTATTATACCCGGTAGATATTTTTGTAAGGCATAAGTATGCCAATGGCAGGCCCTTATAACAGTAGGTTGGCATTGGCAAGAGAAGCAGCCTATTACTAAATACAATTTGACCCAAGCTTCCCCAGGGCCCGTGGCCCAATGAATGCAAGAGTATCCTCCAATGAGAATCCATTCAAGGTTTTCCCAGTACCAGCAGCCCAATGAACACAATAGTATCCCTCAATGAGAATCCTATAGATACAGAAGCAGTCACATGAGTACCAAGTAACATGCTGACCTAGAAAGTGTCTTTTTTATTTATTTTTATTTTGAGGAGCGTATTCCTTTAAGAACAGGGTCCTTGCTCTTAGTTAGCAGCGTGACATGTGCTACCTGCGGGGCTGCGGCAACCGGAATCCTTAGGAGCAACGATCCATTTCTCAGAAACTCCATCTCATCAATTATCATCAATGTCGACTGAGCCAAGAGATAACAATTGGTTAGCGGTTAATATATTCCGCATGCAGCCGCATTTATCCTCCATGTGGGCATCAAACGACAATGTTAGCTTAACTGGTCTTTTCCTCTGATGCGCTGGCATTAACCCTTTCCCTGATGGGTACAGTACAATAGAATAAGCACATGTGGCACGGGAATAAGTGGTGTAACTAGATATTGAGGGGCCCCACATCTAATTATTTTTCAGGCCCCCAAAATGTCTAGCGGTTGACCTGTATTACCAATATTTATTGCAATGTCTAATGAATTAGGGCCTTATGGGGCCCCTATACCTCCTGGGAACTCTGCAACTATGTAGTTACACCCCTTACGGAAATCCCGGGGGCCCCATACTAGAGCTCTGGTAGGGCAGAATATTTTGTGCCGGCATATTCTGCATCTTTACAGACATTGAACACACTCTGATCCACCCAAAACCTGTCCATTCCCTGTCCTTTTTAAAGGTCCACAAATCTGGATCATGATGATTCTCCGGGCCAGTAACAGGACTCCAAACTCAAAACCCCCTTAAATTGTGCCCCTGTGCCAACATAGAACTGGAAACCACTCTTAGAGAGGCAGGTCCTCCATTAGGGGGTTACAGAGGGTATTCCCAGTCTGGGCAGCACTGTATCAGGGGGCCCAATAAAGGCAAAATTGTGATTTGCAGGTCATAGTGGATGGAGCTTGTGTGGAGTGGGTGGTATTTGGGTGGGACCTGGGTGGCATATTGGTTGGTGCCTGGGAGGAGTGTTAGTATAATTTGTTGTTGCTGGAGTAAATGAGGGACATGGACCAGCAGGACACATACTAATTAATTGTTGGCAGGATCCACCATCCAGGGCCACACTCCAGACGTGAGCACTTCACACTCACACCTCCCCCAGATCCCACCCTGCTGTCCTCCATTTGATTTCAGTGAGTGGCGAAGTTAAAGTGGCAGAAGAGGCAAGGGAGGGGGACTAACATACTGCAGACCTTGCAATGTTTCAGGCAGGGCGGCCATTAGAAATCACGGGGCACAACAACAAAACATTTGGGGCACCTTGGGCCGTGGATACCCCCACCTCTAAATCAAACATCTCAAATAATCCCCATAGGTAGCAACAAACTGTTTCCCTGCCTGGCACTTACTCTGCCAAGCAAACCGATGCCTTTCCTCTCGCGCTGGGCAACCACCTCTGCCAGCCAATTTCATATGCAAATGGCTGGAAATGGGCAGCGTTTCTTGTTCCCCAAACTCACCCTGCGCTGCTAATATAACTGCTCCTCTGCATGTCTCAGCCTGATCTCTGGAGCAAAGGTGTCAGCTCTTACATGGCATCAGGAGAACAGGTGCCCCCCCCCACAACGTATGGTGCCAAATTCACCCACCCAGGGTGTTCCCTTTTTGTTCCTACTGTTACTTTTTTGGAGACATAGGAGAAAAGCATAGCAACCAATCAGCAGCAAGCAGGGTTGGACTGGTCGGAGGGACTGGGTCTCCGGTGGGCATTTGATCTGGGGATCACACGCATTGGGGGTGGGGAGTGACATATTAACGGCATAGATACACGTGGAGATTCGGACAAATCGCCTCTTCTTCAGGTGACTAATCTCCCCCAACTGCCTTCCTGCCAGCTAGAATCTAAATCGCCGGCAAAATGGCACTCGGATCGCTTTGTTTTCTGAAGTCAAAGTTGCCGCACAGGGAAACTTTGCACGACTTTGGAAAACAAAGTTCTCCATGTGCCATTTTGCTGGCGATTACGATTCTAGCTGGCAGGAAGGCAGTTGGGGGAGATTAGTCGCACCCGAAGAAGAGGCGATTCCAGGACTGGAACTAGGGGAAGGCAAAGTAGGCACATGCCTAGGTCGTACCTTCTCTGTTGCCTACCCCCAGTCCAGTCCCCTCTCTCCCCGACTCTCTGGGTTTTTTCTCTGCCTTTTTCCGGCTGTGCACATGTGCACGAGCGACAATTCACGCGTTCAGCCGGCGCCTTCACTGGCTGGGTTGCCGGGGGCGCCTGGCCCGACTTTGGGCGATTTGTAGACGGGGGACTAATCTCCCCGAAACTCCACATGTGTCTCTGCCCTAAGGGGGATATCAACCCACAAAACATAATTGCAGATGCAGAGAATTAACCAATGAGAATCATGCTTACCAGTTGTATGTCAGGCATCTTACTGTTATCTTAGATAGGGAGATTATTTTGCATACATGACACTGGAATGAGGCATCTGGAGAGAGGACAGACTGCTGTTTAGTTGCTCCATCTTCCAGTTGCAGGAAAACAGAACATGGAGCCAGATTGACACAGATCAGCTGGGATTCTCATTGGAGGATTCCTTTGCATATTAATCGGGCTGCTTGCCCTGGAGAGATAGGGAGAATTTTCCTGTGCAATATTACTTTAAAACTACAGCTCCCAGCATGGGATGATCTGTATACTGGGAATTGCTTTTTTCTTCTTTTGTTCTGACCCAGTTACAGTACTGGTGCCGTGCTGCATTCACACACACGCAGATGCTGTATCTCCCAAGCACTTGAGGGGTGGTAAGATGCCCTACAATGACACAGAGCTCAGCTGGGCACAGGGAACGGTGCCCAAGCCATTGAGTGCCACATATTTTGCAGCAGATGAAAGTGAAGGATGAGTCAAGGCCTGTTCAGATGCAATGTACTCACCACAAGGATCCATTAGCCGCATATTAAAGACATTGTCGCTGGAGCGCAGGCCGGTCAATATCACTTCCATGAGAGGCACATTCAGGCTAATTGAATCACCTTAGAATTTAGGGATTGTAATTCTGCTTTATTAGATTCAAAAATGCATGGGGGGGGGTTAAAAGCAGGGCTGTGCTTTGTGGTCGGGGGGGGGAAATAATCTGCATGGGGTCACATTAATATTCAGTAGTTCATTTAACTACAACTCCCAGCATTGCCTGTCAGCAACTATATTATTATAAATAACATTCCTCCCTTGCACCCAAGAGTGTTGTACATATTGCCCAGCCTCCACCCCAAAAACATACAGGCACAAGTGCTCCTTACATTGGCCTCCATACACCGGATGATAAAAGCTGCCGACAGACGGAATCGGCAGCTTATTGGCCTGTGTGTGGGGCCATCCGATGGGCCTTTCCCGAACGATATCTGTTGGGGAAGGTTAAAAAATATAGATATATAAAAATATAGATAAGTCGGGCAGGTTAAAAAATCCCGTTGGATCGCGGCAGCATCTATGCAGTCCCGCGATCCGACTGCCCGTATCAGATCCATTATTATCCAATCATTGGGCCCTAGGGCCCACGATCAGATCAGCCTGATATCGCCCACTTCAATGTCTCGTTTGGGGACATCGCCAAACGAGTGGATCTCTACGTCTATGGCCACCTTTAGGGATAAGATTTTGCTCCCACTAGTGCTCAGACAATTGTTTGTCTATAACATGTAAATGAGCCCCACCATATCTAGTTCTTTTCTCTCGGGGGCCCTACAGGGTCCAGCCCTGGCACAGCTAAATGGCAAGTCAAAACGTTGGATTTTATTTGTATTCTTACAGGAAACTTACATTTTCTTTAAAAAATAGTAACCACATCTAAAAAAAAACATCACAATGAAAGCCAAGGGGAAACTTGTGCTCATTTTTGTCTGTGGGAGGAAAAGTGGGGGAAGCAAATAATGATTTTTATATTTTAGTAAACCTGCCCCACTCTAACTATTAGACATTTTCGGTAAATGGAGTCAGCTTCGATATCACTGGTGTGTGCAACCCTCCCTGTCCGCCTGCTGGGGGCCCAGTCCTCCTGCATTTCTAGTCGGCTCCCTTTACCCTTCTCCAGACCTGATGTGTTTAAAGGGATACTGTCATGGGAAATTTTTTTTTTTTCTAAATCCGTTAATAGTGCTGCTCCAGCAGAATTCTGCACTGAAATCCATTTTTCAAAAGAGCAAACAGATTTTTTTATATTCAATTTTGAAATCTGACATGGGGCTAAACATTTTGTCAATTTCCCAGCTGCCCCAAGTCATGTGACTTGTGCCTGCACTTTAGGAGAGAAATGCTTTCTGGCAGGCTGCTGTTTTTCCTTCTCAATGTAACTGAATGTGTCTCAGTGAGACATGGGTTTTTACTATTGAGTGTTGTTCTTAGATCTACCAGGCAGCTGTTATCTTGTGTTGGGGAGCTGCTATCTGGTTACCTTCCCATTGTTCTTTTGTTTGGCTGCTGGGGGGGAAAGGGAGGGGGGTGATATCACTCCAACTTGTAGTACAGCAGTAAAGAGTGATTGAAGTTTATCAGAGCACAAGTCACATGACTTGGGGCAGCTGGGAAATTGACAATATGTCTAGCCCCATGTCAGATTTCAAAATTGAATATAAAAAAATCTGTTTGCTCTTTGCTCTTTTGAGAAATGGATTTCAGTGCAGATTTCTGCTGGAGCAGCACTAATAACTGATTCATTTTGAAAAAAATTTTTTTTCCCATGACAGTATCCCTTTAATAACCCACACAACCCTATGCCATAGTGAACGGCAAATGTAGAATCAAAAATGCATTTAACGTTAACCTTCCCCTTTAAGTATGCACAAATGGATCAGGTGCTATTTAGGGATTAACTCGGTTTACAGGGTTGCCAGGTCTAATAACTACAGAAGGGGGCTCAGGAGGTATAGGGGCCCCATAAGGCCCTAATACATATACAAATTCAATACATTACTATATTACCCAACATGCATTGGGAGATGCAGGCTTGGCAAATTAGGTCAAGAGAAAACTTTGGCTGGTTTCCAAAGTACAAACCAGCCAAAGGCCCAACAAGTAGCCCAAATCCGTACCCTGGCTTGTTTGCACTTTCAAAACAAAGTTAGTAGCCCAATTTGGCCACCGAACTGACAACCCTGGCAGTTAAAGATTGTGACATGCAGGGTTGCCAGGTTGGCGGTTTTCCAGCCAAATTGGGCTACTAATTTAAAGCCCAAGTGGTTTTTGAAAGTACAAACTAGCCAAGGTTTGGGCTGCTTTTGGGCCTTTGGCTGGTTTGTACTTTCTTGCCCTAATGTGCCAAGCCTGTGTCTCTCAATGCATGTTGGGTAATCTAGTTTTTGTTTAACAATTTGCCAACTGCCAAGTTTAATGTAGGACTACAATACCCAGCATGCTATGGGACTACGTTGTGTATAAATTGGGAGTTACCAGATTTTGGGCCCTGTTCCCCAGTCCGTCACTCTTAAACATTCTCGCATTCTTGCATTTTCCATTGACTTTCATCAATTTCAGACAATTTGGGGGCAAAATTCTGCTGGCCACCAAAACGTCTAGAGGTTAACCTTACCAATATTTATTTATTATGGGACCCGATACCTCCTGGGTCCTCCTATGTAGTTACACCCTATGTAGTTACACCCCTGGTAACGGGTGAATCTGTCCCATTTTGCTTCATTAAAAAATATGGGAAACAGTAAACATTTGAAAAATGCATATTTTCACATATATTAATTTATTTTTTAGACTTTTTTTACTCCAGGTATTGTGCTGTTTTTTGGCTACTTTTGAAGTGCCTCTTGGCTAGTTATGGTCTGGTTTTGTAGCTGACTCTGGCTGGTTTTGCAAATTAGACCTGGCCATCCTGGTGACATGCACTTTAGGGTTGGGGCAGACAGGCAAATTCGGGGAGATTAAGTGGCCAGGCGACTAATTGCCTCTTCTGTGTGAGGCGACAATCTCCCCGAACTGCCTTCCGTCTGTCTTCCCCCTGCGCTAATGCTCTTGTGGCACTTTGATTTCCGAAGTCGCCCAAAGTTGCCTGAAACTTCAGGCGACTTTGGAAATTGAAGCGCCGCGAGTGCATTAGCTCAGGCGATTCTTCATTCAAGCTGGCGGCAGGCAGTTCGGGGAGATTGTTTGTCATTACACAGAAAAGGTGATTATTCGCCAAGCGACTAAAGCTCCCCAAATCTGCCCCAACCCCTAGTGTTGTCTCTGAAAACGCCACACGGAGGGGTTAGCAAGCCCGCCTATCAGGAGCGCGTCAGTAAAGCAGCCACAGCTGTTGCGTAATTGCGCGGAGCCTTCACCCACCTCCGCGCAATTTTAGGAATTCAACCTACCCCTCAAGTCCCAAATACAGCACCGTCCAATTGCATGGCGTTACCTACCGTGATTATTATATAGACAAGGGCAGGAGTTACCAGAAATACATTGGTAAAATAGCCTCTGTCTGTACTTTACATTCCTCATCCTCAGCTTGTCCGGGGCCCCACCTTAAGGGCCCCCTTGCAACATCTTGCTGTGTCCGGGCTAAACAGGGTTAAACGGGTTTTCACTTTCCCGGGCTTGATATAAACTAATCTGCGTGGGTTTCATTGACTGGCACGCACAGGGCAGCAGGTGGATCAATGCGCAATTGGCCAGAGTCAGCGCGCGCGGAGCCGTGGGGAGGAGAGCAGCCAGGTGAGCAGTACGCGCTATACACCGAATAGAAAGAAGATCTGTGCGCCCTCCTCCTCCTCCTCCTCTCCCTCCTCTTCTCCCTCCCTTTCTCCTCCAACTCAGGTCTCCCTCTGGTTTTCACTCGCACAAACAGTTTCCTTGGGAGCAGGCAGTTAGGCACCTCCATCCGATTCATTCACAACTAAAGCTTCTATTTCTCAGCCAGAGGGATCCCCAACCCCGTTACCAGGACTCCCAGCTGATTCCAACTGGGGGACGCCTAATCTTGTTGTGGGAGTTGCTGATACAGGGATCTCTTTCTGTACTCAGGATTCCTTCCTTTTTGGACTTTTTCTTCTGCTCTGATGAGAGGCTTCTCGCCTTGCAAAGGTAAGCGATCCATGAACCCCTTTGCGCCCCAGCACACTTTTAACAACTGCCCTGCAGGCTAACAGCTGCCACCTTGATGCTGAATATTTGGGGACAAGTGGATATTAGTCCTGTTAGGATTACTTAGTCCTGGTTATATGGGTCCCACCTGTACAGTGGGTGCTGCTGAGCTCAGTGCACTTGTGAATAAGTGCATTATACAGAGGGAATTAATTAGGGGACATGGGGAGTGTATGGTAACAGCCCACAGCTATCTCTTTTCAGTGGAACACAATGCTGGCTGCTATCTCCTTACACATATCCAGCTCCGTCTCTGTCTTTGCAGGAATTTCAGTTGCTTTGCAGGTCTGGTTTTTAAGGTTATGCAGAAAGAGAATGTGCCTCTCCCCCTTCTGGAAACCAGGGCTGCTTGGGCAAAACAGATATTTTAATAAACAGATAAGGGGTGTCCAGTCCTCCATCTGTCATTATACTGCTCCCAACATCTACTAGCACTTCGAGTTACAGTTCAACAACAGCTGGCATCTTGAAAAGGAAAATTCTTTGAATTACATTAAAAAACAAAAACCCTGTAAATGCAGAAAAGATCAGGGGTGCGCCCAATCTCCATTGCCCTGCCACTAACATAGAGTTTATACCAGGGGGAGGTAGTTTTTTATTAAAATAAATTTTAGGTCACCCCTCTTATTACTGTTTGCCATTTTGCACATTATGAATGCCAGCCATCTTCCCAAGAATGCTTTTAGTATGTCCTTTAAATAAATGATTCAGATATACAGGTCTCTGCATTTGTTGTCAGTAGCGGGAAGGGATGATAACTGTCAGCGTTGGGAGCAAGAGGTGCTGCAGCGACCTGTGAGGAGCATGGGACCTCATGGATTTGTGCTCTTTCTTCCACAGTCTCCATAGTTTTATACCGTATCCCTTAGGAGCCCCATAATAGATTTAATGGTGGCAGGAGCTCCGCAGATGCATCAGATGTGGTCAGCGTGGTCAGCTTGATGTGACATCAGCAGTAAAGTTGATCAAAGAGAGCCTGACCCTCTATCACAATAGGTATTAGTTCTTCCATAGTCTTAACCAGCTGAACTTCCAAAATTCTGTTCCCCTTATGCCGAAACACTGCAAACTCTTTTGATTGCAAGCCGGGGCTCCGAGCACATATTTCGGTTACTGAAAGTGTTAATAGCAGCATATTCTGCAAAATAACTAATAGTGTTTATATGTAATATTGCTGGGGGGGGGGGTTCAGAAGGTCTGCACCTGCTTCCGATTCCCCCCCTGTATCAGTGGGCAGCTTGATGAGACACTAGTGGACACTTCAAAATGACCTGGTTTTCTTGGACCGTTGATAAAAGGGAGCCTGACCTGCTATTATGATAGGCACTGTTACTTGAATTTCCAAAATACTCTTGCATAGAGGCTAATGTACCCCCTACTGCCAATCAAAATTAACTCCTTTGATCACAAACGGAGAGCATATATCTGGGTTAATGAGAGTCTTAATAGCAGCTTTGGTGGTGGTGGAGGAGGCACTTTTTTCCGGCTAGGAAACTAACAGCGTTGACGATAAATTCATGGCGGTCTGGCGGGGTACAACTGCTTCAAATAACCCCCCTTAATCAGGGGCCAGTGTCAGGGCCGGATTTACATAGCAGTCGCCCCTAGGCCCACTGCCGTTTGTCCCCCCTGTCCCCTACCCTTTATTCATGCAAATTTTCATGGAGATTGTATCTCCTGCGCATCCCCAGTGTTTTTGAACCAATGTGGGCGTGGTTGGGCAGCATGCCGCCCCCCTAAAATCCTGCCACCCTAGGCCCGGGCCTAGGTGGCCTTCCCACAAATCCGGGCCTGGCCAGTGTGACATCAGTACTCACAATCCACTCATCTTATCCGCTTGGCATTTAGATAAGGGAGCCTGAACATCTATTATAATATCTTTGCTTACAAAATTCTCCTGCCCATCCTGTTAATAAGCAGAACCAGTTAGGGTGCCAAGCCCTTATCTCCTGACTTGCTGGACTGCGGTTTTTCCTACGTAGGGTCCTGAGAGCGCTTCTAGCCATGGAAAGGGCAGCGTGTGAGAAACTAATATGGCACACGCATTAAAGGGAAACTCCACCCTAAATATTTTTTTTCAACCAATGAAAAAGAATGTGATTCTAAGCATCTTTACAGTCTACGTTCATGAAATGTTTCTTGTGGTTTTAAAGTTTTCTGCAACTGTTATTGCCTTTGAAAGCGGCCATTGTTCCATTCCTGCTCTCCTGGTGTGTCTCTTGCTACAAGGTAACAGGAGTCGGTTCTGCTCCAGGTCTGTCAGGCAACTGGCTTCTGCTACATTGTTTAAGGAATGTAAACCTTCAGACTGACTTTAATAACAAGTTAAAGGGATACTGTCATGGGAAACCATGTTTTTTTTCAAAACGCGTCGGTTAATAGTGCTGCTCCAACAGAATTCTGTACTGAAGTCCATTTTGCAAAAGAGCAAACAGATTTTTTTTATATTCAATTTGGAAATCTGACATGGGGCTAGACATATTGTCAGTTTCCCAGTTGCCCCCTGTCATGTGACTTATGCTCTGATAAACTTCAGTCACTCTTTACTGCTGTACTGCGAGTTGGAGTGATATCACCCCTCCCTTTCCCCCCCAGCAGCTCAAAGGTCCCCATACATGGAGAGATCGCCAAACGAGCGGATCTCCCTCCGATATGCCCACCTTGAGGTGGGCAATATCGGGCTGATCCAATCGTGGGCCCTAGGGCCCAACGATTGGATCCTAGCGAACGCAAACGGACGGTCGGATCGCGGGACCGCATCAACAAACAGATGCGGCCGTGATCCGACTGGATTTTTAATCCCATCCGATCGAGATCCGGCCAACTTTCGGCCAGATCTCGATCGGGGAAGCCCGTCGGGGGCCCCCATACACGGTCCAATAAGCTGCCGTCTCGGTCTGTCGGCAGCTTTTATCGGCCCGTGTATGACCACCTTAACAAAAGAACAATGAGAAGGTAACACAAGATAGCAGCTCCCTAACACAAGATAACAGCTGCCTGGTAGATCTAAGAACAGCACTCAATAGTAAAAACCCATGTCCCACTGAGACACATTCAGTTACATTGAGTAGGAGAAATAACAGCCTGCCAGAAAGCATTTCTCTCCTAAAGTGCAGGCACAAGTCACATGACCAGGGGCAGCTGGGAAACTGTCAATATGTCTAGCCCCATGTCAGATTTCAAAATTGAATATAAAAAAATCAGTTTGCTCTTTTAAAATTGGATTTCAGTGCAGAATTCTGCTGGAGTAGCACTATTAACTGACGTGTTTTGAAAAAAACATGTTTTCCAATGACAGGATCCCTTTAACGTACCAATTACATTAAAACCTTTAAACATTTTAGATTAATGAGTGTTTCTTACAATCACATCTCCTTTCATGGCCCGTTGCCTAATGCATACAGGGACAAAATGCCATCCTGGTATCTTCAGGCGGCAGTTGGATGCCCGGGAATTCTGTGACTTGTGCTTGAGTTGATTCAAGTGCAAATGAAATGAAGTGTTTGGGGATTAAAGTCCCCTGATGCTGATGGCACAGAGTGTTTGCACAGTTTCCATGTGTAAATAAAGCCTATCAAAATTCAGTTTGGAGAGGGGGGGGGGTTTGACTCATGGGATCACTTTCTCCACGTGTTCTGTTAAGTATTGCAATAGAACATACACAGTTCATCTGGGGCTGGGTCACATACCCTAACTTTTTTGGGCAGAAGACATTGTGAGCAGACTAAATTTCCCATGATCCCTTCTGAAAAACCAAAAGTGGGCCTGTAGTTAGATTTTTATATGAGATTAATCTCATGAGCTAGAGGGGATGGGGTTAATGATTCTCTGCCATCAAGGAGCTAAGGGAACTAAAAAAAGGTTAAGTGGATAAACGGGAAAACTAGAAACATACTGTACATGTGCAGGTAACATATAAGTGCATATTATCACCATGTGCCCGAGGGCCCATCCTAAATAGGATTCTTTAACCTATTTTCTCATGTTGCATGCTGGGTAAAGCCTTTTAGCTAGGAAGGGGTTAATGCTCACTATATGATTTGGCTATATAGTGATGGGAGGAGCATCCCATCAGACTTGTTCCTATTGGCTGGCCCTTAAAGTAGGTCTGACAGAGTGGAGTGCAAGCTACATGTATAGTATGCTGGTTGGAAACGCGAGGGACGAAGAGAAAAAGCTTCTGATGTTCACTCTCTAGTAGGGATGCACTGAATTCTGGATTTGGTTCTGGATTTTGACTTCTAATTGATCTGAAGCTTTAATTTAATCAGTATCATGTAACCTAAGACCACTGGCCAACTGAATGTGATTTTTTTTCCCCCTCTCATTTGCATATGAAAATTAGGCATTGGGTCCAGTTCGGGATTCAGTCGAATTCTATAAATGTGGGTTGGGTGCATCCCTTGAATCTAGTTTCATGGCATGTGGGGTCTCCAGACAGTGCTACTGTGTAATTTGCACATTTACCTTCACTTATAGGTGGATATTTGTCGCATTTGCATGAGGCTTGTGTATGATGGGGGGAGTTCCCTGATTTGGGGTCTTCTTCCTCTAAAGTTACATGGAATTCTCCATTTCCCAGCCACTCTCCAAACTGAGAGCTTGCGGAGATCAACGAAAGCCAGCTGGAAGATAGGTGATTAACAGAGAGACCCTCTTAAAGGAGAATTCAACTGTTAACTAAAAAAAAAAAACCTACCCCCTGTGGGGGGGGGCCCGCCAGTACGTTGTTATGCCATTGGATGGAGGGTTGGTGTACATGGCCATGTAAATTAAGCTAACTTGAAGTAGGTACTCTTCTCAAAAAACAAAAAAGTTATATTTGTTATCTGAGCAAGCAGAAAAAATAATCTTGTTTAGTAACACAGGAAGAAACCATTTACTCCGTCAAACAGAAAAATTGCAATTTAACAATTAACAATTTAATCCAGCATAAAAATAGCATTGATTTGAGACAAACAGGAAATAAGCATTTCTTCTTCTTCAAAAAAAAATAGTATTGCTTAATAACGAGCAGAAAGTAACCATATCTCCCATCAAACAGAAAAAATTGTATTGTTGAAAACAAGCAAGAAGTATTAGTCTCTGCATCAAGAAAAACAGTATTTTTTTTAGTAACAAGTAAGAAGTATGCATTTCTCCAAGCAAGCAGAAAATAAGAAATTCTCCCAGGAAGCAGAAAATAGTTTAGCTGAGGAAAGTTAGGACATGCAGCAAGCAGAAATATAGTATTGCTTAGTAACTGCAACTCATCTCAAAAAATAGCATTTCTTAGCAACAAGCAGGAAGTATGAATTTCTCCCCACAAACAGAAAAATAGTACTGCTTGGTAACAAGCAGAAAGTAAAAATTTCTTCCAGCTAGCAAGCTTAGTTTATTTAACTAAAAGTCAGGAAGTTCGTTTCTCTCTCCAGTAAGCAGAAAAATAGCATGTCTTATAAACTAGCTGGATGCAGGCATTTTAAAAATATTTTTTTATTAACAACCAGGAAGTATGTACTTCAAGCATGAAATAGTATTACATAGTAACAATCAAGCACATCTTCCAGCAAGCAGAAAAAAACCATAGCCAATAGCAAGCAGGCTGTAAGCTCTTATCCCAAAAAAGTAGAAAAATTGTCCCCCTAAGAATTTAGCTTCTCTCCCCTACCAAAGCAAGTAGGCACGTCTCCCAGCAAGCAGAAAATAATTTTTCCATTCCAGACAAATAGTGGTGCAGCAAGTATATAAAACACTTTTGCTTAATAACAAGCATTTTTTAGTAAGCATTTTTCCAATCCAATAAAAAAAATTGTATTGCACAAAGTAAGCACGTCTCCAAGTAAGCTTAATAACAAGCAGAAAATAAGCACTTCTCACTGCAAGCAGAAAACAACTATTGCTTAAAGGAAAACTATACCCCCCAAACAATGTAGGTCTCTATAAAAAGATATTGCATAAAACAGCTCATGTGTAAAATCCTGCTTCATGTAAATAAACCATTTTCATAATAATATACTTTTCTAGTAGTATGTGCCATTGGGTAATCATAAATAGAAAATTGCCATTTTAAAAAATAAGGGCCGCCCCCTGAGATCGTAGGATTCACTGTACTCACAAACATACCAACAAACCATACATGTTAGGTCACATGAGCCAATTAACAGACAGAGTTGTGTCTTTTGCTTCCACACTTCTTCCTGTTACAGTTAGAGTTGAAGTATTTCTGGTCAGGTGATCTCTGAGGCAGCACACAGACCATCACGAAATGGTGGCTCAAGGCAAGAGATGTAAAAGGGCAATATTTACTTAAATATATATTCCAGTTTGGTAAGATTCTTTAAAATGCCACTTAATATGATATGAACTATCTGTTGCTTAAGTGTTCATTTTGGGGGTATAGTTTTCCTTTAATAACAAGCAGGAAGTACGCATTTTTTCCAATCCAATCAAAAATAGTATTGCAGGAAGTAAGCACGTCTCTTAGCAAGCAGAAAACAACTATTGCTTAATAACAAGCAGGAAGTAATCATTTTTTCCAATCGAATCAAAAATAGTATTGCAGGAAGTAAACACTTCTCACAGCAAGCAGAAATAAACCCAGTTTTGCTTAATATATCTAAATATCACTGCATGCTCTTAATTTGTGCAAGTGTCTTCCTCGTTGCCTCATCCTGTATAAATGCATGGTTTGTAGGCTGCTGCCGAAATCAGACCTTGGCCTGAAAAATCCACCTGGCAGGAATAAGTTGCCTTTAAACAAGTGGATGTGTGTGAATGCCTGCCATTGCCAAAGTCCCTCTGTAGGCCAAGTATAGTTTCTGTCTCAAGAAAACTTTGTATGATCGCCTGTTGTCCCCAGAAACCACTGTATGATTGGCCACTGTCCCCAGAAGCCTCTGTATGATTGGCCCCTGTCCCCAGAAGCCTCTGTATGATTGGCTGCTGTCCTCAGAACCCTCTGTATGATTGGCCACTGTCCCCAGAAGTCTCTGTAGGATTGGCCGCTGTCCTCAGAACCCTCTGTATGATTGGTCGCTGTTCCGAGAAGCTTCTATAATAAGCTGCTGTCCCCAGAAGATTCAGGGTGATTGGCTGCTGTGCTTTCCCCAGAAGACAGTATGACATGGACTGTTGTCCATGGATGACAGCTGGACTACACAAGTGGTGGGTAATTAAAAATGGACAGGTTTGTGTCTGCTAGATAACAATAGTTTTTTCTGATGCCCACTTTAGGGTGCAAATGAGTGAGCGACTTAAAGGGTAACTAATCCTCATGTATTGGACCAGGTAATAATGAACCCTACAGTTCATCAGTGTAATGTCCCTTTAAGGGGTTCAATTAAACAACCCAGCGGCATTTGCCCATCTTGCGTCACGTTACTATAATGTGAGTAATATAAGTACAATGAGAGTAGAATGGCGGGTGCCATGTTCCCCCCCCCACCTGTACCGTTGTTCTGGTGTCACAATACGCGCCTTTGCTTTCCTACCTGGATAATCGCCTATCGCCAAGCTCAGGTTTAGATTTTTCTCGAGAAGTGTTTCTATTTTGGTACAGAAGAGTTATTTGTGGATAAAACTGGTACAAAAAAAAATCCAATTAAAAAGGCAGGACTTGCTTTAAGATAAGTGAGGCCTAATTATTTTTTCTTTAATAGCCTACCTTTTAACCCTTCCCTGGCTTGTGGCTTGTTTTTAACCCTTAGCCGATGCAGTGTTCTGATTCTTCTCAGCAGACGTTGGATATACTGGGGTTTTGCAGCTGGAGGTGGGGGGCTATCGCTACTACAGGTATGGGACCTGTTATCCAGAATGCTCGGGACCTGGGGGTTGTCTGAATAATGGATCTTTCTGTAATTTGGATCTTCCAACCTTACGTCTACTAGAAAATCATATAAACATTACATAAACCCAATAGGCTAGTTGCTTTCTCCAATAAAGATTATATTTTAGTTGGGATCAAGTACAATGTACTGTTTTATTATTACAGAGAAAAAGAAAAAAATGTTTAAAAACTTGGATTATTTGGATAAAATGGAGTCTATGGGAGACAACCTTTCCATAATTCTGAGCTTTCTGGATAATGGGTTTCCGGAATTAAAAGATCCCATACTTGTATTTGGAAAGACAAGCCCCCCATGGGGCTTATATATCAAAACTTTTTTCCCTCATATGTTTAAACCAAGGAAATAGTTGACATGGGGGCTGATTTCCAAACACAAGTGCTAAATTGCACTAGAGGAAAATGAAAGCCAAATATGTAATTCAGCATAGCAGTGAGTTGCCACGGGAGTGAGTGATTGGCTGCTTGCGTGTCATCTTGTTAATAGCCAATTGTTATTATTCCCTATGACATGGCTGATCCGTAAGGTATGCTGCCTGGTTTCCTAGTCAAGTCATGATAAGTTTAAAAGGCTTTATTAGGACATGCTTAGGCCTAACGCGTTTCGTGCCTTTATGGGCACTTACTCATAGGCTCATTGGATGGATACAAAAACTAAGTGAGGTGAGGTCTGTTTCCAAGTAAAACAGTAGCTCAAGTCATGATAAGTTAAAAAGGCTTTATAAGGACATGCTTAGGCCTAACGAGTTTTGTGCCTGAATAGGCACTTAAGGTGGCCATACACTGAGAGATCCGCTCGTTTGGCAATGTCGCCAAACGAGCGGATCTCCCTCCGATATGCCCACCTTGAGGTGGGCCATATCGGGCCGATCCGATCGTGGGCCCTAGGGCCCAACGATCGGATCCTAACGAGGCCTTAACGGGCGGTCGGATTGCGGGACCGCATCAACGAATAGATGCGGGCGCGATCCGACGGGATTTTCTGTCCCATCCGATCGAGATCTGGCCGACTTTCGGCCAGATCTCGATCGGTGAAGCCCGTCGGGGGGCCCCATACACGGGCCAATAAGCTGCCGACACGGTCTGTCGGCAGCTTTTATCGGCCCGTGTATGGCCACCTTTACTCATAGGCTCATTGGATGGATACCCTACTGGGGGGGGCATACATGTGTTTGGTTCTGCTGTTATTTCCATTAAGGCTGACCACTCACACCAATTTTCCCTTAGTCATCTATTAATCAGCAGTTATTTGCCCCTATAATGCTGCCCCTGGGGAATACCTAGGGGTTATTTACTAAACGCAGAATGCAAAAATCGGAATTTAAAAAAAAAAAAATCAATTTTTTTTTTGCAATTTATTAAACCACGAGGATGGAAAAAGTCTGAATCAGAAAATCCGGCATCTCGGACCTGTAGAGGTTGCATATTAGTCAATGGGAGAAGTCCCAATACATTTTTTAATGTGCGCTGAGCTTTTGGCAATTCCCCAAAGTTTTCAGGGGAAAAATCTGAAAAAAATCATGACAATCGGATGAAAAATCCAAAAAAAAGGTGAAAATCTGATTTTCCACTATTTTTTCCCGCAAACAAAATTCTCGGGAAAGTGTATTAATAAATAAGCCCAAAAAACCTGTATGGATTTGGTGGGAGTTTTTTTTCCAGAAAATATTGAGATAAATTCGGACTTTGATAAATAAACCCCTTAGTGTTAACGAAAAAAGTGCAATAAAATGAATAAAGCCGATAACTTATCATTCTAATCGAATAAAAGGGATGATCCAATTCTTTGCCATAAGAACATTCTTGTCCAACCAGTGAACAACATAATCAAATGATCGATTCTTTCAAAAAATGACGGAAAGGGACATTTCTTTTTACACCCACATATTGCACATTGATGTTGCCTGGCAACAACACCTTCGCCAGTGTTAAAATGCAGTCAAAACACAGATCAGATTCAAGGAAGCAAAGGTTTAATGTATAATTTCTCATGTATAATTTGCCTGTAGTTAATGCTTATGGATTGGCATCATATTCAGGCTCGGAATGTGGTCGTTTTGAAGGTTTAAATACCAAAATATCCCTATTTAACAAATAAAGGTTAGAAAAAAAAAGAAAAAAAGGGGAGGATAAAAAGCTAGCACATTGGCAACCAGGTCTAGTAACCCTTAGCAACACGCTTAATGAATTACAGTTGTTCTCATGAATACAGTGACGCCTGCAGTCAGCAGCTCTGTATCCATAAGGGGTGGCAGAGGCATTCAGGCATCACCCCTCTCGCCCCTACCCATCAGTTCTAGATGCATAAATAACAAAAATGTGATTTTATTTATTTAAAAAATGACATTATACATTGGATACATGTCCCTTTAATTGCAAAAAATCTAATCTGAGAACAAATTTGCTTTATATGAAACCAGGAATTCCCCTCTTGGCTTTTGGCATTTGGGACATGACCACAAATACAGGTATGGGATCCGTTATCCGGAAACTCGTTATCCAAATAGCTCCAAATTATGGAGCCTGATCCAAACTAAGATATAATTAATCCTTATTGCAGACTTACAACATTACAGAAAGATCCATTATCTGGAAAATCCCAGATCTCAAGCATTCTGGATAACAGGTCTCATACCTGAACAGAAGACCCACTACCCCCCCCCCCCAAAGAATTCAGAAAAGCACACTGGTTGCCAGGCAACTACCCTGAAGGGGATAAAACATTTAAATGTTGTGATAATAAGGGGGTGTGAAACATCTGCATCATTAAAAGACAAATTACAAAGTGTATTAAGTGAAACCTCCTTTATTTGACAAAAAGTGTTTTCATCCTGACGTGGCTCATTATAATCCTCTGCAGGCGGTTTCTTACTTTCAGCGAATTCCTCAAAAGCAGCGACTGGCAGAGGCAGGTCTTACGTCTTTTTGATTCTGCTAAATTTGGTTCCATTTCCATTCACAGGGTTTCTAGACATCTCACAATAATGAATCTGATTCCTCTCCAACTTATCGTCAGCTTCTGGCTGCTTCAGTTGTCAGATGGTTTAATTATTAAGGGGTACAGTAAGAGTAATGGGGACAATGCTGCCCTTGTGTGGTCCAAGCTGTGCTAACTGGTCTGACCCCAAAGACCCCAGAGTCTTACATAGGGAAAGATCAGTAGCTGACTTTGCATTTAGTGTTACAGGCACCATGACTGTGTTGGTGGAGTAATATGGGTGGGATAGCAGGTATAGTAGGGAGAGAGGTTGCTTATAGTAACAGTGGGATAATAGCCTCTGGGAAGGGAGTGTGACTGTGGGATAGCAGGTATAGTAGGGAGAGATGGGGCCTATAGTAACAGTGGATAATAGTCTCTGGGAAGGGAGTGTGACTGTGGGATAGCAGGTATAGTAGGGAGAGATTGTGACTATAGTAACAGTGGGATAATAGTCTCTGGGAAGGGAGTGTGACTGTAGGATAGCAGGTATAGTAGGGAGAGATGGTGCCTATAGTAACAGTGGATAATAGTCTCTGGGAAGGGAGTGTGACTGTGGGATAGCAGGTATAGTAGGGAGAGATGGTGCCTATAGTAACAGTGGATAATAGTCTCTGGGAAGGGAGTGTGACTATGGGATAGCAGGTATAGTAGGGAGAGATGGTGCCTATAGTAACAGTGGATAATAGTCTCTGGGAAGGGAGTGTGACTGTGGGATAGCAGGTATTGTAGGGAGAGATGGTGCCTATAGTAACAGTGGATAATAGTCTCTGGGAAGGGAGTGTGACTGTGGGATAGCAGGTATAGTAGGGAGAGATGGTGCCTATAGTAACAGTGGATAATAGCCTCTGGGAAGGGAGTGTGACTGTGGGATAGCAGGTATAGTAGGGAGAGATGGGGCCTATAGTAACAGTGGATAATAGTCTCTGGGAAGGGAGTGTGACTGTGGGATAGCAGGTATAGTAGGGAGAGATTGTGACTATAGTAACAGTGGGATAATAGTCTCTGGGAAGGGAGTGTGACTGTAGGATAGCAGGTATAGTAGGGAGAGATGGTGCCTATAGTAACAGTGGATAATAGTCTCTGGGAAGGGAGTGTGACTGTGGGATAGCAGGTATAGTAGGGAGAGATGGTGCCTATAGTAACAGTGGATAATAGTCTCTGGGAAGGGAGTGTGACTGTGGGATAGCAGGTATAGTAGGGAGAGATGGTGCCTATAGTAACAGTGGATAATAGTCTCTGGGAAGGGAGTGTGACTGTGGGATAGCAGGTATAGTAGGGAGAGATGGTGCCTATAGTAACAGTGGATAATAGTCTCTGGGAAGGGAGTGTGACTGTGGGATAGCAGGTATAGTAGGGAGAGATGGTGCCTATAGTAACAGTGGATAATAGTCTCTGGGAAGGGAGTGTGACTGTGGGATAGCAGGTATTGTAGGGAGAGATGGTGCCTATAGTAACAGTGGATAATAGTCTCTGGGAAGGGAGTGTGACTGTGGGATAGCAGGTATTGTAGGGAGAGATGGTGCCTATAGTAACAGTGGATAATAGTCTCTGGGAAGGGAGTGTGACTGTGGGATAGCAGGTATAGTAGGGAGAGATGTGGCAATGGGGATAATAGTCTCTGTGAATTTCAGTTCTTTAGGAAGTACTAAGACTCTACACTCATAAAAGAAGGTATATATAAAATAAGTGCTGTTTTTCCTTATTAAACACCAGTTCTGTTCCTTCATACCAAGAGAAGAATAAAATTCCTTTGAATACCCTACACTTTGCTGCCTTATAATGTCATCTGAACCTGCCATCTGCAGAAATTACCATACGGAAATGTTAATCGCTCTGTGTTTTGCATTTTTGTGCAAAGATCTTCTTTTTAATGGGAATCTTTTAACCTGCTGGATTCGACATTTCTGGCCTCGTACCAGGCGCTGGCCACCTGGTAGAAAACGAAAGGGGAAACGGTACATGTGTCTCTTGCTTATTGTATTAGAAAGGATTCTGTTACCCCTGCATTGGCAATGACTGATTGGCTTCATGTTTAGAGAGGACCATTTTGCATGGGGGTTGCATTGGCAGATCTGGGGGATCACAAGGGAACCCCCCTCAGTGAGTGGTTGAGGCAGAACTGTTGTTTGTATAGCTGGCACTATTAAAGGAGAATGAAAGCTACGGAGGCATTTTATTGCCAATGGATTAGCTGCAATAGTGCAAGCTCTAACACTAGAATGTTTTACTATTCCTTAGTAAAAAGCTGTAGAAGCTCTCTGTTTAGGATAGCAGCTGCCATATTAGCTTGATGTGACATCACTTCCTGCCTGAGTCTCTCCCTGCTCACTCATAGCTCTGGACTCAGATTACAGCAGAGAAGGGGGGGAGCAGGAGAGGAGCAAACTGAGCATGCTCAAGCCCTAGCCCTTGAGGTTTAAGATGAAAACAGGAAGTCTGATACAGAAGCCCATGTGTACTCAATAGAAGGAAAGAAATGCAGTGTTATATTTAGGTGGACCTTTCTGATAAGACTAACTTAGTTCTAACCTTTCCTTCTCCTTTAAACAGAAGCCCCTGTTAATATAACGCAGATGGAGCAGAAAAAAGGGAATGACAAATAACAACAATGATCAACTGCTAAAAAAGCAGTGTAGGCCATATCACTGGATCCGTTAGAACATATAGAAAATACTCTTTCATTCAGGATTAAGGTACATTCCGCTGCTGCTGGTTACCCTGATTAACTGTAAGGGAATAATGCATCACAGAGCCGGGGCCCCTGCTGAGGAATGCCTTGCCTGTTAATTATTCTGGCACCTACATGGAGCCCTGCCAGCGTTTCATATGGAGAAACTATTAGCCAAGGTTGACTGGAAAGTTAATGTATGACAGGGTTGAGTTCATGTCGGCATCTGCCGAGTTCCTTGCTGCACTGTAGGTTTCCCTGCGTGATACTCTGTTCTGATATCGGCACGAGATAAAGTCGTTAGAGCTCATTTCTCTGTTCCCAGGGAAGACAGACAGTGATTGGGACGCTGGAGACGTTGTGGTTCTGTTCCATATTAATGTTGCATAGGAGCCAGAGGCTGCCCCAGGTGCTGTGTGTCCACTCACATGTCCATCTAGGCAATTGGAGACACGGGGGATGCACTGATATCTTTTGCGAGGGAAGGAATAAGGATGAACAAGAACGTGGCAGACATGGACAATTTGGGCACAATTCTGTCACAGTACCTATGGCAGGGGGTAAATACAGGACTCCATTGAAGTATAGAGGAAGCAGACCCTACGGCTGCAGGGCGGCCCAGGAGGTAGTCACCATATAGGGGCCGCATGAGGTCCTAATTCATATACAATTTATTTAAATATTGGTAAAACTGGTCAACCTGTTGGCCTGAAAAATAATCTGCTGTGGGGCCCAGTAATTTCTAGTTATGAGGCACACACTGCAGAAAAGTGCAGCATGGGGCACAAATTGCAAAAAATGTGCCGCCTTGCACCAGGGCTGTATTGATCATATTGGCACTATAGCAGAATTAGAGGGTCAGGTCTTGGGTGCCTATATGGTAAGAACAAAACTAGAAAAAAATAATCCCCGTACCTGTGGTGGAGGAATCCTGGTGCTCATCAGATCCTCCAGTCGACCCCTCTCTACATT
This sequence comes from Xenopus petersii, assembly GCA_038501925.1. Taxonomy (NCBI): domain Eukaryota; kingdom Metazoa; phylum Chordata; class Amphibia; order Anura; family Pipidae; genus Xenopus; species Xenopus petersii. The sequence continues at coordinate 13,244,798 of CM076679.1, forward strand.
GGCGGCCTGGTGTACAGGACCTAAATAAAGCCCTGGTTTGTACCTTTGTTATTCACTTTGCATCCTGCATTTCGCAAATTACCCTTTCTGTCTATAATGTAGATTGCAATATCTGAAAATGATTTGTCCTTATTTTGGGCATCCGGATGTTAGATCAAATTGGGCTGATCCAACCATTCGTCTAATGTGTCAACCATTGGCTCTTACAAGGGGCCTCATGAAGACCCCCGCTTAGAGTACCGCATTCACAGCCTGATACAGGGTTTTCCTTTCCTACTGACGGAGCCGTGATCAGAAATGATGGGGGTTGTTTATACCCCATTGATGGGCCAATAAGCTGGCAATTCAACCCACACATGCAGGCCCCCGCCCCTGCCACAACCCAGATTCAGAACCCGCACCTCTCAGCCTCTGCCACCACGCATACACCTGTGTTTTTGCCGAGACTGTCCTGGAATGGGAGGTTGGCGGCAGGATCTGCGGACTTGGGCAGAGAGCGGGTATGGGCAGGCGGGCCCATAAGTGCTGGGGCCCATGAGAGCTGAGGCCCACTGGGTTTTTTCCCAGTCCGACCCTGCACACATGCCCAGCTTAAGACAGTTTGGCATTCTCTATACAAGAGCTATAGTCAGCTTCCTTAAGTCACTGATCAGGATGTTTGTGAAGATTCTCATCCATCCAGGTCATGGTATAGAAATAAGTCAAATCAACTGGACTTGCTGTGTTTTTTTTTCTTGAAGACGTTTCACTAATCATCCAACTGGCTTTCTCAATTCAGTTGAAACGTCTTCAAGGAAGTCCATCAAGTCCAGTTGATTTGACTTATTTCTATAGATATCACTGATCAGGAAATTAGGAATTATCCCTGGGAAATGAGTGGAGTATTATGGATATACCAAATTGTGCTTATAGCAGTGCCCCCCTAACACATTTCTACATTACAGATCTCCCTATAAATACAGCAGATAATGTCCTTTTTAAAGGCACAAGCAGAGTTGTCTCTTATTCCCTTAGCGATGAAACCATGTTATTTATGAACGTCGTGGCCCAGATTTGTCAAAGCTGCCTCTTGTCTCTGTGGTTGTGATTCTGAACTGCGCATGATGAAGGGGCTACATACAACATATAGAGATAGGTCTATATAATGACATGCAATAGATTCCTAAAGTGATTCAAGGACAAATGAACTGACTCACCCTCAGTGCAGTAGTCAATGTCATTACTACAAGGAATGTTGTGTAGCGAGTAAGAGATACACAGCTGTTTAATGGATTCTGTATCCCTGTAATTTACATAATTAAGAAGGGACAACATCCTCTGGGGGTGGAATAAGAGAAGATGGAGATTTAGCATGGAAAGGATTTGGGGGGGGGATCATCATTCCTCTGCCACTATGTATATCTTGCAGATACCCATGCAGGGCTATCTTTTAATATTACAAGAAAAATGGGAATGGCAATAGACCTTGTATCTAGTGGTCCAGTAGAGAAGCTTGCAGTAAGAGGGAAGAATAGAAGATATAGTAGGACAAGATGGCTCCATGAGGGCAAATTGGGCATGGATCAGTGGCAGGATTGGGGGAAATTTAGAGAGAATGCTTATTTGCTCTCCTACGTTCAACTGGAAGTCCACCTTGAAGATCAGCTAGGTTGAGGTTTGCTCTTCTAGATATTCTTGAAACCATGGATGAATGTATGAAACACCCATGTTTTCCCGAAACCTTGTTATAAGTTAGGGCTTGGGTGGCTCTGAGCAAAAGTTGGCATTCAAATGGGGGGGGGGATAGGAGTAGGATTTTAAGCCCCTTGAGGTTTGGAGGTGGACAGCATAGACCTGGACCGCTGACATTTAGGCCAATCACTGATACTGGGGTAACTTTCTTACTTTACCAGTTGCTAGGCTAGATACCACTGTGCTGCCTGCACTTTCAAGGAATATATTTTCAACATGTTTATTGAGATTACTCACGTGTTTCCCCCATTAGTTCCCTATTAGTTGTGCGGTGCATTCTTCACCCTCTTAAAGACAACCATAGTATTGAAATAGGCTGAGACTGCTAGTACTGTCTGTGTATAATTTCTACCCAAGCAAGTGCCTTCTTTGTAGATAGACCCAGGGGAGATCTCATTTTCATGCCGTTAAATACGTATCACACATTCTGCAGATAAATAACGCCAGGCAATTTTCGAGTAATGTTTCTCGCCATGGTCCTGCCATCGCCTATATTATCAGTGAGTGATGGGCATTGTTCCGTCCTCTCGAGCTGGGCCAACGTGCTCCCACCCGCAAGTCCTCGACACGTTAGTCAATTCTTTGTGCTACAATGTTTCTGTCTGAGGTGTCAATAATATGATAATGGAACTTGGGAGTTTGTATAATTTTCCTTGTGCCGACGCTGGGGAACTGCTGGTTTCTGTCCATCATGCTCCATTCAAGGATTTTTTTCTACCCATTTTGCCAGCTGATGGGGTGAGCGGATCACAGTAAAACAATGTCTTTTTAGGGACCCCAAACTCTGGGGTAGGTGAACTGTTTTGCTCACCTATAGTGATCCATGGGCTATGGGATTGTCCATGTTGCCTTATTGATATATCAGCACCAATCAGGAAGGGGAGTTAAGGTGGCTATACACAGGCAGATAAAGGTGCTGATATTGGTCCTTTAGACCAATTCGGCAATTTATCGCCCGTGTATGGGGGGCTTCTGACGGGTCTTACCGATTGATATCTGGCCATGATATCGATCAGGAAGGTTTAATTTTTTCGTCGACCGACCTGTCGGAGCTCATTGTAATCCGACTGTCGGCCCTAGAGCCGAATGTTCAGATTGTAAAGACTGGCATACTCAGGGTTTCTATATTAGGCAAATAAGGAGAGTTTATTCAACGTTTTGTTTCTAAACTAGGACCTTCGTCAAGAACAGCAGGTTCTTTGTTGTTCCCAATGAAGGTCCTGTCCTGGTTGAGGACCTAAACGTCAAATAAACAATCCTTTTTTGCATAATATACAAACCCTGAGTGTGCCAGTCTTTACATTTTGCTTTACATATTTGTCACTTGGCACCCAGTATGTGGAGTGCACATATATATATATATATATATATATATATATATATATATATGTATATATACACAACTAGGGGCCGATTCATGAAGCTCGAGTGAAGGATTCGAATTAAAAAAACTTTGAATTTCGAAGTGCTTTTTGGGCTACTTCGACCATCGAATGGGCTACTTCGACTACTACTTCGACTTCGAATCGAACGATTCGAACTATAAATCGTTTGACTATTCGACCATTCGATAGTCGAAGTACTGTCTCTTTAAGAAAAACTTCGACCCCCTACTTCGGCAGCTAAAAGCTACCGAAGTCAATGTTAGCCTATGGGGAAGGTCCCCATAGGCTTGCCTGAGATTTTTTGATTGAAGGATATTCCTTCGATCGTTGGATTAAAATCCTTCGAATCATTTGATTCGAAGGATTTAATCGTTCGATCAAAAGAATAATCCTTTGATCGTTCGATCGCAGGATTTGCACTAAATCGTTCGACTTCGATATTCGAAGTCGAACGATTTTAGTTCCTAGTCGAATATCGAGGGTTAATTAACCCTCGATATTCGACCCATAGTGAATCGGCCCCCTAGTGTGAATGAAATAAAAAAGGCTGAGAAATCCCTTTTGCACAACAAATCACATGACAATAGAAGAATAGCATTAGCACAAGTGTTTCTGCACTATAATAGGATTTTCTGTAATGTTATCTGCCGATTAAAGAGCTGCTTTTCCTTTGCATTTCACTGGATAACAGTACTAACTACTAAGCTATACCTATGCTATAATCCATATAAATATTTCTGTACAGGCTATGAGCAAATGAAGGGGGCTGTTCCTGCTGAACCATGCCTAGTACAAGGGAATGCCTATTTTGACATGGATTGTTAGTATCTCTCTTATTATCTTATTTGTAAAAAAAAACAATTTAAATAAGAAGAATTTTATGGCCTCGCTTGATTTAAAATTTACAATTGTTACACCCCCTCCGGGTAGTAAATCCTGAAATGAGAGAATTGAGAAAGAAATCTCTGCGGTCACTTGAGATCGATCATTGTTTTATCCCTAGGGAACCAGCGGCAAATCCATTATACTCAATGTAATGGGAAAACAAAGCCAAATGAAGAGTTGAAATGCAATTAAATGCTGATATGAGCCAAATTGATAACTGTGAGAGGGAGAAATATGTATTTATTTGTAATGTAAATGACATTGATAAATTGCGGTATTGTGACCGTGTACATTGCGTTACTGTAGCCGCTGCCCATACACATGCTGTATCTCACAGTTGGCCTTATGGCAGCTAAAGTCATTGACTTGAAAGCTTATTGCACAGCAGGAGTATGGAGATGGACCTTTAAGGGCTTTAAGGTGTGTTTTAAAACAGTGGTGCCCAGAAGTGTTATCAGGGAAAGCCCTGATAGAAAACTTGGGGTTCAATGCAAGTTGGGAGGTTTAGCATGAGTTAGGCCACCACAAGGATATGAATCACAATGACCCACCACAGTGTATAGAAAAGATAATTTGTGTGCTCAAGTCTTAAAGTGCCTTTTCAACCTTAGGCCCAGTGGGCATCTGGATGAGAATAGGGGTGGGTTACATAGTATACAGGTTGCAAAATTTCCAACCTGAAAAGTACTAGTTTCCAGACTTTACCAGGTCTACTTTAAGCAATGCTCTCCAATCAAGATCTACCACTGGAAGAGCAGATAGGGTTGCCACCTTTTGCTAGAAAATATACCTGGCAGTAGGGGAAAGGGGCTGCTGTTTTGCGGCATAAGAATGCTGAAAATTCGGTGCCTTGAGTTGAGTGTCATGCTTTTACCAAAAATCCCCAAAAATGCCTCAATGGACTGCAACTTACCCCTTTTTCTAAAAAAAAAAAAGTAATTCTTGATAACTCCCAACATATGAAAACTAAAAACTGGCCACGTGACAACCACACCCAGACAATCCCTTTCAATTCCCAGTAAGTCTCACCCCTACTGAGGCTGACAGTTTGGGGCTCTCCCACCTAAATAGCTGCATCAATATGTCTGCACAGCACCCATAGATGACTATCAATATATTGTGTGTATGTTACAATTGTAACTTTGATAGATCCAATCATGAAGCACCATTCCCGGTCCAAGGCTTGGTTTTTATTAGTGCTTGTCACCTGTCCTTAGCCTTGCTTTTCTCATTGTCTCTTTGTAATGTGTATGGTCACCCTGACTATGTATTGACTCTCCTCTCTGTGACCTGCCCCAGCACCCGTGTGTTGTATTAATAATTCTCTAATGTTTACATCTGGCATCTAAACGTTGCCAGCAGTGAACCAGGAGAAACATATTTTCAAGCTTGAGGAACCGCATTTCATCATCTGGTAGTCTAAAGAATGGGCCTCAATTTGGTGGGTACCAGGAACATTACCTGCCTTAATGTTGGCTGCAGAGTTTAGTGGAGTAGGGATAAGAACCTGGGTTGTTTATCAGATTTTTATGCAAGGTCCATTGAAACAAACCTTAGGGGTACAGAGTATAATGCTATACTAGATAATGCCATGCTTCCTAATTTGCTGCAGCAGTTTGGGAAAGGCCCTTCCCCATTTCAGCATTATAATGCCTCCATGCAGCAAGCCTGGTCTCTGTAGAATGGATGTTCTGAGATAGTGGAAGAACTTCTCTGGCCCACATAAAGCCCTGACCTCAACTCAACGTAACCCCTGTTTGATGTAGTGGAACCTAACTGTGAGCCAGACCTGAACCCCAACATCAGTGACCAACCTTACATGTGGCTGAATGGAAGCAAATCCTGCCACCAATATTACAACATCTAGTAGGCACCATGCCAGAAGAGTAGAGGCTATAATAGCAGCAAAGAGAAGCAACTTCATATTTACTCCCTTGGACTGGCAATGATATGTCTGGCAGACAGGTGGGCTGATAGTTTTGGCCATAGTGTATGTAGAAAAGGCCAAGCATAGGTTGTCTTCGTTATGTTGAAAAGACAGCACAGCTTTCCCTTTTTTTCCCTGTAAGAAATTATGGATAAAAGTGTTCAGGGCCCTTCACTGCGGGAGACTTTATTAGTAAAAGAAGTGATTAATACTTCTGCAGCAGCAAAGCTGATAGAATATGCATGTAAGGCTCTTATCTTCAGTTATGAATTGCAATGAAGAGACCTTATCAGTTGGGCGTGGGGGTGTATTAAGATCTAAGGGGAGATCGACTATGTAGATTCGTCAATTAATAAATCTCTGGAGTTTGAACTCAAAGGATAATATTTGTCAATCATTTTTAGTGTGCACTATGGCTGCATTAGCGTTTATCTTGCATTGTGCTATGCTTCACCTTTAAAGGAAGCAAGGGGTACTTGATGTAAAGGACTGTACCATTTTCTATGGAGCTGGTGGGCTCTACTGTTCATACACCAACTCTATGCAAAGTAGGAACTCATCCCGGGAGTCCTGTGGGAGTTAGTAGGGAGAGATGATGTCTATAGTAGCAGTGGGCAAACAATCCCTGTGTTGTTTAAAGGGTAAGGCATTTTTTAGTAGCAGTATGCACAAAATGTCGCTGTCTTAAATATATTGATAATGGGTTGAGTGCAGAGGACCTCTTGTAGTTGACTATATGTATTTTGTGGTCACACCCTCATTGCACCCCCGCCTAATGGTTTTAAAAAATAGTGGTGAGCACAACTTTCCCTTGTTTGTTATAGTAGCAGTGGGATAATAGTCTCTGGGAAGGGAGTGTGACTGTGGAATAGCAGGTATAGTAGGGAGAGATGGTGTCTATAGTAACAGTGGATAATAGTCTCTGGGAAGGGAATGTGACTGTGAGATAGCAGGTATAGTAGGGAGAGATGGTGCCTATAGTAACAGTGGATAATAGTCTCTGGGAAGGGAGTGTGACTGTGGGATAGCAGGTATAGTAGGGAGAGATGGTGTCTATAGTAACAGTGGATAATAGTCTCTGGGAAGGGAATGTGACTGTGAGATAGCAGGTATAGTAGGGAGAGATGGTGCCTATAGTAACAGTGGATAATAGTCTCTGGGAAGGGAGTGTGACTGTGGGATAGCAGGTATAGTAGGGAGAGATGGTGCCTATAGTAACAGTGGGATAATAGTCTCTGGGAAGGGAGTGTGACTGTGGGATAGCAGGTATAGTAGGGAGAGATGGTGCCTATAGTAACAGTGGATAATAGTCTCTGGGAAGGGAGTGTGACTGTGGGATAGCAGGTATAGTAGGGAGAGATGGTGCCTATAGTAACAGTGGATAATAGTCTCTGGGAAGGGAGTGTGACTGTAGGATAGCAGGTATAGTAGGGAGAGATGATGCCTATAGTAACAGTGGATAATAGTCTCTGGGAAGGGAGTGTGACTGTGGGATAGCAGGTATAGTAGGGAGAGATGGTGCCTATAGTAACAGTGGGATAATAGTCTCTGGGAAAGGAGTGTGACTGTGGGATAACAGGTATAGTAGGGAGAGATGTGGCTGTAAGCACAGTAAGGGACTGGGGCTGTGGGAATTATCTATATGATAGGTGTATTAGGATGAGATGGTGAAAGTCATTAGGGATGCACCGAATCCAGGATTCGGTTCGGGATTCGGCCAGGATTCGGCCTTTTTCAGTAAGATTCGGATTCGGCCGAATCCTTCTGCCTGGCCGAACCAAATCCGAATCCTAATTTGCATATGCAAATTAGGGGTGGGGTGGGAAATCACGTGACTTTTTGTCCGAAAACAAGGAAGTAAAAATGTTTTCCCCTTCCCACCCCTAATTTGCATATGCAAATTAGGGTTCGGATTCGGTTCGGTATTCGGCCGAATCTTTCACGAAGGATTCGGGGGTTCGGCCGAATCCAAAATAGTGGATTCGGTGCATCCCTAAAAGTCATACTTTATGTTAACATTGGCAAAATGTATAAATTATAGGGTAATATATTGCCCCAGGCTCCTATATATTAATCTCCAGCTGCTAGAAAGCAGGGGTGTTACATAGACACCTGAGGTCAATGTTTCCCTACTGGGTCCTCTCCAGTTGGAGCTGCCATATAAATTGCTTCTTCAGAGTACTGATATATATATACTGTATATACATACAAATATGCAGAATAGAAGGGCCTTGTACACTCAGTATTCTGTTTCTTTCTTCTTTAACATTCATTTTAGGGACTTTAATAAGCCCTAAATGTATATTTCCCTATTATACAGGGAAGAAGAATAGAAGTCATTTCTGCCGTAGTTTAGCCGAATTCCACACACAGCAGGATTAAAATCAAAGGGGCCCCAGTTAATTATTTTAATGCTGTATAGAATTCCATCCATTCAGCCACTTCAGCTTAACATTTTGTAACCTTGTCGCAGCCTTTGATGTGTAAAGATTTCTCTGGATACGAAGGCAAAGGCACATAATACTGGGTTTAGCATTCATTCTTTTTCCCATAATACCATCATTTGTCTGTTCTTCTTAGAATCTGCCTAATAGAAATATAGGTAGAAAGAAGTAAATGTTTAGTTATTTCCCCTCTGGCTGTGTTCCCAAGCCTGTGAAGCTGTTGCTGGCCCAGGTGGCAGTTTCAGTCTTACGTATGTCTTCATTTTTCCTATTTTGTTGTTACAGTTTTTCGGCTTGTGGTTTTGAGACTTAAGTGACTGTAATAGTCACTCAGTTTTCCCAGGTCTTTTAACACATAGTAACCAATCAGCAGGTAGCATTTATTGGTCGCCTGTCTAAAAGCAAATATCTTATTGGTTGCTAGGGGGTTACTGCACCTTACAAACCGTATTCTTCTTATATTGTTCTGGTGAAGTCTGGGAAATACCGGCTTTTTGGTTAGCTGGGAACATATTTGGGCCTATTATCAACTGCATGCGAAATACCTTTTGATTAGTGACAATGTGACTCTTGTTTTAATCTAGCATTATGACTGACATTTTAATTGTGATGTGTATTTAGTATTGTGTTACTGTTTGTCTGCTTACTCCGACGTACCACACCCTCCGCATGACAACTGCGCAGAATTATGTAAGGTATCTGAGAAGGGAGTGTGATTGTGGGATAGCAGGTATAGTAGGGAGAGATGGTGCCTATAGTAACAGTGGATAATAGTCTCTGGGAAGGGAGTGTGACTGTGGGATAGCAGGTATAGTAGGGAGAGATGGTGCCTATAGTAACAGTGGATAATAGTCTCTGGGAAGGGAGTGTGACTGTGGGATAGCAGGTATAGTAGGGAGAGATGGTGTCTATAGTAACAGTGGATAATAGTCTCTGGGAAGGGAGTGTGACTGTGGGATAGCAGGTATAGTAGGGAGAGATGGTGTCTATAGTAACAGTGGATAATAGTCTCTGGGAAGGGAGTGTGACTGTGGGATAGCAGGTATAGTAGGGAGAGATGGTGTCTATAGTAACAGTGGGATAATAGTCTCTGGGAAGGGAGTGTGACTGTGGGATAGCAGGTATAGTAGGGAGAGATGGTGTCTATAGTAACAGTGGGATAATAGTCTCTGGGAAGGGAGTGTGACTGTGGGATAGCAGGTAAAGTAGGGAGAGATGGTGCCTATAGTAACAGTGGATAATAGTCTCTGGGAAGGGAGTGTGACTGTGGGATAGCAGGTAAAGTAGGGAGAGATGGTACCTATAGTAACAGTGGATAATAGTCTCTGGGAAGGGAGTGTGACTGTGGGATAGCAGGTATAGTAGGGAGAGATGTTGTCTATAGTAACAGTGGGATAATAGTCTCTGGGAAGGGAGTGTGACTGTGGGATAGCAGGTAAAGTAGGGAGAGATGGTACCTATAGTAACAGTGGATAATAGTCTCTGGGAAGGGAATTATGAATATGATGTGGGTTGAGGTGATGAAAGTCATAGTGTTAACACTGGAAAAATGTATAATTTAAAGGGTAAAATATTGCCCCCATCTCTAGTACTAATGATGGCCTTTTGGTGCTGCCTGTGTATTACAACTAAGCTCTGTTTAGCTATAAAAATAAAGTGACACAGGACAAACAGCTTCCGGAATGAGCAATAAAATCTCCCCGAAAGAACAAATTGGAACATAATGTGCCGTTATAAAAACAAACCCTCCAATCTCCGCTCGCCGCATACGTGGACACCGTGTAAAAGCCGCAGGGTTTTTAAATCTGATTAATAGTTCATCATTTATCAACGCCACCTTGGAAAACCTGGAGCCCTAATTCCAGGCATTAAATTTAATTTAGCTCCAAATTTGCAAGGAGGCCGGCCGTCTGCTTATAAAATAGTTTGCTTTGGCTTGTGAGGGGCGCGCGGTGGGCAGGATTGCAGCTCTTGTGCGGGGAATTGTGTATTAATGACGGTGTTAACGAGGCTGGAGGGTCTGTTCGCTAATGAGCGTAAGCAATAAACACACGGCTAAAGCTGGCTTTGCAGGTGTCTTTGATTTCTTTGGCACCCAAGCTGCTTTTAATCATCATTCATTACCCGACTCTCCATATATAACGACTTATTCTTTGAAAATGGTATATTCAACCAATAGGTGCAATTGCTGCCAATCCCAGGCTCACTTTTATGGCTTGGGTCCATTTTAAAACTTCTATAAACAGTTAATGTTGCTCGCTGATAAAAAGGTTGCCTGCACAGCTAGGTAGGTAGGCTTAACATCACTTTTATGGATAAACTGCCTTAAAGGAGAACTAAAGCTTAACTAAAGAAGTAGCTAGAAATGTTGTACATTATGTTTCGGGCTTCCGTACCAGCCCAAGGCAACCACAGCCCTTAAACAGTAAAGATCTGTATCTCCAAAGATGCCCCAGTAGCTCCTCATCTTCTTTTCTGCTGATTCACTGCACATGCTCTGTGCTGCTGTCACTTACTGAGCTTAGGGACCCACTCACAATATACAGTACACATAGAATAGAAATGTCACAATATAAGGCTGATTAGTAATTAATACACATAATTACTACATGGCAGCACAGAAACCAGTGCAATTAGCATCAGAATTGAATAATCAGCAAACCTGTAGCATCAGCTTATATTACAGCCAGGGAAGCTCATTTTCTGCTGGATAATTAGTGACGAGCCCTAAGCTTAGCTTCTCAACAGCCAATCAGAGCCCACTGAGCATGTGAGTGTCACAGACACTTTCCAAGATGGTGACCCCCTGTGACAAGTTTGAAGTCCTGGATCATTGCTGCTATTGACAAGCTGAAACTTTAGCCTCCTGCAATAAGTTCAGTAAATAAAATATGGTATTTTTATCGATCGGACAAGTTTGATTTTTTCTTCGATCCAGGACCGCATCAGCTAGTTGAGGCTGTCCTGCAACCCATCGGCGACCATTTGCACCGTTGTAATCAGAACGTTTGGCCCCAGGGCCGATAGTTCGGACTGACCCAATATCGGCCTGCCGTTACTGGGCATATCTGATTAAGATCCGCCTGTTTAGCGACCTTGCCAGATGAGCAGATCTAATAGTGTATGGCCACCTTTAGACTGCCTTGGACTGACAAGAAGGAGCCTGATCATAGTGCATTCGATTTAGTTGGTTTAAAATGCGCCAGGCTTTATTAGTCTGCAAATTTGGGGCAACAGGTGCCCTTTAAGTGGCGTCCTTGGGGCACTATGACCTGAACCAATGATAGAGATTGGTGGGTGCTAATTTCTTATAATGTTTTGAATGTATATATTATTTATGCTGATTATGCTCAGCATTATATATGTTTCTAATACACAAGAATTGTATGGATTGGATTAAAACAAAGGAGCCTGTATAGCTTGTTACAGCACTGGAATGGCTAAAATAAGCTGTAGCTGTGTCATCATATCAAATTTAGCGCAACTGCCTTTCCTGGTAATATTACTGACTGATATAAAGGGAGCCTGCACAGCTTGTTAAATAGGCTTTACAGCACTATTATGGCTAAAGGTAACCCATAGATGTATTGTTCCTTCACATTTTTTGAAAAGAAAATTCATAATTGAATTAATTCAGGATAAATAACTAGGGATGCACCGAATCCACTATTTTGGATTAGTGGAAGCCATCCAATGAAAAGCGCTGCCATACTGCTTACAATGAGGCCATTTGTGACACTGCCCCTTTAAGCACAAGGTGGAATGTTATAGTAGCCGGATTTGGAGCGGGTTTAATGCAGTTTTGCACTGGGCATATGGCACCTTGGCACGTTATAAATCATAAGACACGGAAGAGATGTATGAAGTAGACTGGCTGCTCCAATTTGGCTGCGGCTCCGGAAGATGAAATGCTCCAGAATTTGCATACTATTTCCTGATTGATGAACTCTTGCCGGATTGCATGGCTGCAATTAAATGGGAAACATATAGGGGAGAATGTATAATTTTTTTTTCCTTTTTAAACCCCAGTCTAAGATTTCTGGCATATGGGGAGTTTCTCATATTTTTGGAGATATGTAAGTTGTCCAGGTCTAGTAATCTATAGCAACCAATCAAATGTGACCTGCTTTTTTGTTGCTGTGACTTACAGGAACAGTAACATCAAAAATTTAAAATGTTTTAAAGTAATGATATACGATGTACTGTTGCCCTGCTCTGTAAAACTGATGTGTAAAACTGGAAGTTCTACTATAGTTTATATAAAGAAGCTACCATGGGGACAGGCATTCAAAGCTGAAAAGGGAGACAAGGTACAGGTTACACAGCAGATAACAGATACACTCTATAGTATACAATGGGATTCTACAGGGCTTATTAGTGATCTACTGTGTATCCTGTGCTTGAATGGCTGCCCCATGGCTACACAGCAGCTTGTTTATATAAACGATAGTAGTACTTATCTGTTATCTACTGTGTATCCTGTACTTGAATGGCTGCCCCCATGGCTACACAGCGACTTATTAATATAAACTATAGTAGTACTTATCTGTTATCTACTGTGTATCCTGTGCTTGAATGGCTGCCCCCATGGCTACACAGCGGCTTATTAATATAAACTATAGTAGTACTTATCTGTTATCTACTGTGTATCCTGTGCTTGAATGGCTGCCCCCATGGCTACACAGCGGCTTATTAATATAAACTATAGTAGTACTTATCTGTTATCTACTGTGTATCCTGTGCTTGAATGGCTGCCCCCATGGCTACACAGCGGCTTATTAATATAAACTATAGTAGTACTTATCTGTTATCTACTGTGTATCCTGTGCTTGAATGGCTGCCCCCATGGCTACACAGCGGCTTATTAATATAAACTATAGTAGTACTTATCTGTTATCTACTGTGTATCCTGTGCTTGAATGGCTGCCCCATGGCTACACAGCAGCTTCTTTATATAAACTATAGTAGTACTTATCTGTTATCTACTGTGTATCCTGTGCTTGAATGGCTGCCCCCATGGCTAAGCAGCAGCTTCTTTATATAAACTATAGTAGTACTTATCTGTTCAGTGGAGTATAGGTATGGGACCTGTTATACAGAATGGGACAAGGTACAAGGTACTTTTTAATTATTACAGAGAAAAGGGAAATCATTTTTAAAATTGTAGATTATTTGGATAAAATGGAGTCTATGGGAGATGGCCTTTCCATAATCTAGAACTCTCTGGATAGAGGGTTTTCGGAATAAAGGATCCCATACCTGTATTAACCAAATTGGGCATGGCTATGGCAGGTAAAGGGTGTGGTCATGGGTGCAAGGGGCATTTTTTTATTTATTGTGGCCCCATTTTACTTGTTGGCAGGTTCTAATATCGTTGGTTACTGGTGAACTAATATGGCATCCCTGGGGGGGGGCATCCTTGTAAATTAGTAGAATAAGGCCCCATGATCACTGATGACAGCTCTGCTTTACCCCCATTGTAATTAGCCTTTTGGACTTTTCTTAGACATCACCAGGAATTGTCTGATGTAAGGGGCTCATGGTGGTGACCTAATAAGGGTGGAGTTTTGGGGTGGATTGGGGTATGGCTTGGAGAACCAGGGGAGCTAGTGTGGATGGAGGGGATTGAGGGGTGAAACGGGGCAAGCGAGCAAGCAAAATGAAACAATAGTGGTTGATGGAAGGAACATCAGATTAGGCAACACTAAGCACTTGTCCATCTTGCCCTACAGCTGCCCCTATTTGTACCCCATTATATTAAGGCTTTACTTCTCCTTTAAAGAATAGTATAGAATTATATAATGAAATGCATTAACTGTTTAATCCAGGGGTGTCCAACCTGCGGCCCGATGCCCAGGATGGATATAAATGCGGCCCAGCTTGAAGGAGAGAGAAAAGTAAGAGAAGGGAAAAAAAGAAGAAATTAAGAAATAAAAGTATGGAAATACAGAGAAAACAAGAGTGAAAAAATACTTTGTGCTCTCTAAGTCCAGACACATTAACCACTTCAGTTTGTCGTCTTGTTAGGAACAGGCTTTCATTGTGGTGACCTATGGGGTAGGGAGGATGGGGGATTCTGCCCATTGCAAGGGTTGCCACCTGGCAGGTATTTTACTGGCCTGGCCGGAAAAAATGATGGTTGATCTCAATGTTATTAATAGGGGAAAAAAATATATAGGAAGGCCGGTATTTTTTTCCAGAAAAGGTGGCAACCCTACCCATTGCCCAGTTACTAATAATAATATAATAATAAGTCTGTTTACTATCCAGGTGTCCTATATTCCAATGTAGAGCTCAATCTGGTCATCCAACTAGTAGTGTAGTTCTTTTCTGTGTATTTTCTTTCATTTTACAAATCCAAAGTGTTTGTGTATTTCATGTGTGGCCCCAGACAATTTTTCTTTTTCCAATGTGGCCCAGAGAAGCCAAAAGGTTGGCCACCCCTGGTTTAATCACTGTTGGCTACACTCTTTTCCAATCCAGTGTCCCAGGCAACAGATGCCTTAACCAATATATATATATTATTATACAGTATCTGTTATTTGAACATTAAAGCAGCTTTGCCCTCAGGCAATATAACAATGCTGTGTTCCACTTCATCTTCCTTTTTAACTCGGTGACCGGTAAATGGAAAATCCCCTGCTGCTCAAACAGGTGGAACGTCCCGATATTTCTCCTGTGCCTTATCAGTAGGGACAGATCCACCTACTCCTTCCCTCGGGGGTACAGGTCATCTATTCCAAAGCTTTTCATTGCTCAGTGCTATTGAGCTCTTTGTACTTGTTGTTCCATATAAATTTAACAGAACTCGGTAGTGTTGATGTGTGAGGGAGAATGGCGTGGGGTGCTTTTTTGGACTGTGCTAGAAAGAACACATTTCTGTAGGGCTGGGAACGAGGGCTGGGGCGCAGATCAATATGGCAGATCCTACATGAATTTGCACCCTGATCAGGTGTATGCTCCTATTCTGTATGTTTTATTGCAATCTGTTAACACAATGCACAACAAGGGAAATCACGTTCTAAATGAGCTGTCACGACTGGAAGGCTCCAGCTTTCCCCTGACCAGTTTAGATAATTAAAGTCATTGCAGGTAATGGTGCCAATTTGCCCCAGGTATTTGTCAAGGTGCCTTCAAACCCTCCCCCCTCCCTTGGCCAACACTTACTTTTATATATTGATAAGAGACCTTGGGCTGCTCGTTCCCAACTCTATATACAACCCCAGATATGTACTAATTGCTTATGGGAATGTAAGAGGATCCAGGGTAATTTCTCATTTACCCCGATCCCATTGTTTCAATTCTGTTTGGCCTCTAGAGGTGTTTCCCTACTTCCCCCAACTTTATTATCATTCGATTGGAAACAATAAGCAGGAACCATATGGTCTTGTGTAGGGTTTCTGACAGTTCACTTTGTTTAATATCATTGGGAAATTGCTGGTTCCTCAGGTAGATGATGTTACGGATTGTGTTCCAAAACCCTTTTTTTTGGGAAATGACTACCATGGTCAGAAGTACTCTGCTTCTTCCTTCATCATCTGGGGGTCAGACTTGCTGGCTAATGGTGATATGAGCAGGAGTTAAGTCACACTGAAACATTAGAGGTCCATTTGAAACTAGACCTTATGAATTCCCAATCCTTATCCCAGGCCATAACTGCATTACCCAGGCCCCCAGTGAAAAAGAAATCTTAGGGCCCTTCCATCCCATGGCACATGTGGGGGGTGTGATGCGCCATATGTTCACCACCTACTCATGATCTGTTATTTATTGTGCCTTTTTTCCCCTAGAGTCTGCTCCACTTCTTATTACTCCACTAACTTATCTTCCAGCTGAACGCCCAATTTGCAATTGGTCTTCATTTTGTATCATTTGTGGTTTTTGAGCTATTTAGCTTTTTATACAGCTCTCCAGCAATTTCTGGTTGCTAGTGTCCAAATTACACTAGCAACCATGCATTGATTTCAATAAGAGACTGGAATATGAATAAGAGAGACCTGAACAGAAAAAGTAGTAAAAAAATAACAATAACAATACATTTGTAGCCTTAAAGAGCATTTGTTTTTTTTAGATGGGGTCATTGACCCCCATTTCAAAGCTGAAAAGAGTCAGAAGAAAACGGCAAATAATTACAAAACAATAAAATATAAATAATGAAGACCAACTGGAAAATTGCTTAAAACTGGCCATTTAATAACATATAAAGAGTTAACTATAAGGTGAACCACCCCTTTAAGGAAAACATTATTATGTGTCCATGAGAAAAGCAATATCATACATTTCTGGGTCACGTCACTTTAATATATGAATATATTGATGTATTTTCCCCAGAAATGACTTTCTCAGGGGACCTTTATATAGATCAGTAAATGCCTGAATTGAATAGGGGCCTCAGTGCGAGAGAACGTAACCACTGGAGAGCAGATGCCTTTCAGAGTAACTCTTCCATATACATTCATTTTAAACCTATTAATGGTTTTTACAGTTCTTTACGATCTGCCTGGCTGCTTATGTCTTCAGCACTGATGGTTCTGACTCCTGAACCAATGTAGCCGAAGGCAGCTGAATAACAGCTCTGGAGGAGACCACAACAAGGGAACAAATAGGGCTAAACAAATGCCGCTTTCAAACGCCATGACATTTAGATTTTACATCGATCTTCCGGCCTTATCGCGATGTGGGAGTTCTTTTTTCTTCGTTGATGCCGTTATTGTGTTTCGCTGGGATCTCAGTCAGCTCTGAATGCTCTCATTACTGTCTCCGTTTGTCACTGGATAAGTAGGTTATAAATGTTTGTATTTGAGTTCCTTCCTTAGATAGTGTATATAGCTGTCACTCCCCCATTCATTATGCCCTTTTCTGCCTCTTATTTGTGTACACAACGTGTCTTTAATGTAGCGACGGCTTTTACATCGCAGGCAGCCTGTCACTGTCAGGCCTGGAAACATAACTGTCAAAGCTCACCCGCTCCCGTACTGATCTGCCATCTATACTGTGCTTCTGGATTATAAATATATCTCTCAATGGGAAAGGTATGAACGGCACTGCTGGAGGGGCAGTGACACAGTTACATAATTCATACATTATTTTATTATCCTTTATTTACAACCCACACAAGCTCTTTGCCGATAGTGACCAGGCTGGAATCAAACCTAGGACCCCAGTGCTGCAAGGCATCACATATTTTCAGCAGAAGGGTTTTAATTGAGGAGCTCAGCTATAAAATGTAATATTGGTATGTTGGTCAGTAGGTAGTTTGCAATTGGTCCTTTTTATTGTTTTTTTTTTTTTTTTTTAAAGGAGAAGTAAAGCTAATGTGAACCTGGTTCGATCCTGGTGTCAAAGCAGTAACAGGGTGCTTTGGCACCTAAGGCAAAAGTAGGGTTGCCACCTGCCTGGGTGAAAGTCCAAATTAGGAAATCCGGACAGGACATCGAAATGAATCAATCGATGATCGCCACATCATCGGTCCCTCCCTCCGTCACCCGCTCCGCCCCCCATCAATGCCTGGGGCTGCCACTCCAGTGGCCTTCACACCTCCTCTAGATCTCCAGCCAACAACCCATTACCCCCGGCAGCCCCTGCCCGTGCCTTATATTTACATCTGCTGCAATTGGGGGAGGGAGGACAACAGGAAAGCAATGGCATGGATTGGGTCTGTTTTGGCAGGGGACCACCGTGTTTATTCCCAGTGTCCTGCTGGTCCAGTCTGACTATGGTGAGAAAGAACAAGGACAATGAAAGGTAAAATTACTGGGGGAGGGGCAGTTTATTAGACACCCCCAGTGATTCTAGTGTCTGACCTGTTACCCTAGACATATTGGCACCCCCCCTAGAAATTAACTTTCCATGGCCTTTAACCAGTAGTAGGGTTGCCACCTGGCCAGTATTTTACTGAAAAATGATGAAAAAATGATGCTTGACCCCAATTTTATTAATAGGGAAATAATCCAAAAAAGGTGGCTACCCTAACCATGAGGTGTCTTATGTATAGTATACCCTAGTGAATATATTAATATAAATAGTATTTATATAGCAATCCTACCTCCCGGCGCGTCTCGTGCATCGGCTATGCGCAAATGATGCCGCCGGTTCGCAGCCATTTGCATTTTGATGCCGAGTGTCATGACGTCATCATTCGGCGCGCAATTTGAATTTTGGCTCCAAATTCCCTTTAAAAGGTCATATCTCCATTTTGACGGTGCCCAAGCTGGCTTCTGTTTACAGATCCTGCCGAAGCATTACTACTGTTTAGAATATCCTGGTTTTTTGACTTCTGCCTGTTTTTTTTACTATGATTCTGGCCGCGTGCCTCGACCCTTTTGCCCGTTTTTTGACTACGTTTTTCCTAATCCTTGCTGGTACCTCCTTTACAGACTTGTTACTATTTACTAACTAACTCCTTGACGGTTCTGCAGCAGAAAGCCCGGGGCCCCAAAAGGACATCGGTGAACACCGGAATCCTCAGGGGTTACCTGTGCATCCCAGTGTACTCGCTACTTTCAAGGTTCCTGATATACCAAAATAGAAAACCACTATGGACTAGATTACGACCCCCATTTCCAAAAATAGTTGTGCCCTACCCTAGTTACGGCCCTGGCTGTGAATGAGATATGCCGGCCTTGCTGTTGCAATAATAAAAGTAGCGTCATTGCCCCAGTGCTCCTCCACCTGGTGCTTAGACCATGCTCACTGCATATAACTTCCTTCCATTCTCAGTGTAGTGATGATGCACAGATCAGGAAGCCCATATGATGCAAGGCAGCCAATGGGAAGCCACGTTTCTATGGAGACTCTCGTCTCTTCAGCAGAAGAAGCCATTGCCATCCTCTTGCATCTTCTGACTGTAGGGCTGTCATGGGATTTTGAAGTTGAAAAGCATTGTGTTTGCCATTTTATATACAGACTGTCAGCGGGGGGGGGTTATTATTTATATTATTATATATTTATATTTATGATAAAGCACAATCTCTGACCAAAAATACTGATCACTTCTTTTTCTCAGAATGAACATATTGGGCTGGTTTTCTCTTTGCAATCAGTGCGTCTTTGTAGAGAGTTTAGCGTGAGTCACCTCGGCAGTACCTTGGAGGATTGGTTAAATAAAGTAGATGTGTGTCCACAGGGTATGGCTGGGAGGGGGGTTCTTTATGTGGAAACTAAATGTAAGGGCATAGCATACTGCGTACATGGAAGTTTACTCCAGTACACAGTAAGTGTTTTAAACCCTGCACTAGTACAACTAGGGTGTTTACTTCAGAAAATCTACTATATATATAGTATATAAACAAGCTGCTGAGTAGCCATGGGGCAGCCATTCAAGCACAGGATACACAGTAGATAACAGATAAGTACTACTATAGTTTATATAAACAAGCTGCTGAGTAGCCATGGGGCAGCCATTCAAGCACAGGATACACAGTAGATAACAGATAAGTACTACTATAGTTTATATAAACAAGCTGCTGTGTAGCCATGGGGGCAGCCATTCAAGCACAGGATACACAGTAGATAACAGATAAGTACTACTATAGTTTATATAAACAAGCTGCTGTGTAGCCATGGGGGCAGCCATTCAAGCACAGGATACACAGTAGATAACAGATAAGTACTACTATAGTTTATATAAACAAGCTGCTGTGTAGCTATGGGGGCAGCCATTCAAGCACAGGAGACACAGTGGAAAACAGATGTGTTCTGAAGAATTCCATTGTATACTACAGAGCTTGTCTGTTATCTGCTGTGATCCTGTGCCTTTTCTCCATTTTAATCTTGAATGGCTGCCCCCATGGATACACAGCAGCTTGTTTATATAATCTATAGTTGTGTTTCTGAAGCAATCACACCAGTTTTACCAGTGCAGCACAACAGAACATTATAAAAGACTTCAATTTTTTTGGTGATATTGTTCCTTTAAACATATGGTTCTGGGCTGCAAAGCGGAACATTATCCAAAAATGATGAAGTAAAAGGTATAATCTTAAGAAACGCACCATTAATCGCATAAGCGTTAATACAGACAAACAGAGAATGAACTCAGTCTGGTAACGTATCATGTGACCTAGTAAAGGGTAAACAAATACTTGTGAGTCAGGTATGTCTGTTCTCCCTCTAAACATTCTTTCTCTAATGTTGCATAATCTCCAGATTCTCTTCCTTCCCTGTAAACCTGGGCTTTATATAGAATATATTTCCCTATGTACATGATAGCCAACGTGAAATGTAATCTGCCGCTTTCATGTAAGAAGTCCGCCACCTGAGCCTGGCATTATACAGCGTTGCCCCCACCTGAAGAGCTCTCCAGTCTCTCAAGCACTGTCTGTGCAGATCCTGCTTAGCGACTCTATTTACCTTTCCTCACATCTCTCCCCCCAAAGCAACTTTGCTCAAAAATATGTATTTTCCCTATTTTTTCTTCCCATTTTTCCTGTTTAAAGAGGCTCTTGTTGACTCTTTTATTGACTAGTGAGAGATAAAGGCAAATTAAAATCCTGACATTCAAAACTGAGCCGGCAGCCGCCTCATTTAAAGGGAAGATCAGACCTTAAAAGCAAATTGATCTCAGAGGAAAGTTACACCCCCTCACTCTGGTATGGAAAGGGATGTAGCGTTTGTGTTGCGTCTCTGAAATCTGCCTGAAAGGCGTCAGAATGATGAACCTTATAGCTCTCCTGTCCATCAGCCTTCTGCAAGGAGTGGGAGTCTTGAATAAGGGGACCCGGAGTTCTTCCAAATTTTCTATTATAATTTCAGTCTGCAGGTGACCCGCCCTTGGCTTTGCCAGTGTTGTTAAAGGTAATTCAGAACATTTACAGCAAACGGGCACAAAGTGTTCTCTAGATGCCTTAATTTATGTAAAGCTAGGAATTGTTTCTACTACAGATTCTCTATAGCCTAGAATCTCTGAAAAGTTGCTGGCATGGGATTTTCTTATCAATGCTGGTGGCTTCTCCAGACTTAAAGAGATACTGAGACCAGAAAATAATCTCTTTTTATATCCATCATAACATTATCATTGAATACTATTTATAATTTTGCCATAAGTATTCGCCCGATGCTTTTATAATACCTTTCTTTGTGCAGCAGTAGTCGGTTAACATTAGAAACTCTAACTGAGAAGGGACAGTCAGGTTGGCAAAACAGGTTTAGGCACTTCAATAATAATTACTTACAAAAACAAACCTATCAGCAAAAAATGATCAAGGTAACTTTTAATGTAGATTAATATTTTGAAAAGAAAATCTCAAGTGTCAGTATCACTTTAAGGGGCAAATTCACTAAGCGCCGAAGCGCCGAACACTAGCGTCAATTCGGTAGCATTGGGCATTTTCGTTACTTCGCAAATTCACTAACGAACGCTGGCGTAGCACCCTTACGCCTGGTGAATTTTCGCTACGGACGTAACTACGCAAATTCACTAACGCGCGCAGTGTACTGAACGCTACCTTTTACGCTAGACTTCCTTCGCCACCTCAGACCTGGCGAAGCGCAATAGAGTAGATAGGGATTGCTTCAAAAAAAGTCAACATTTTTTCTAAGTCCCAAAAAACGATGGCGTGTTTTCTACATTATGGGTGATAGGCTGAAAAAGATCGAAAGATTTTTTGGGGCTCCCCTTCTTCCCCCCTACATTTCCAGACTCATGGCAACTTACCTATACAGTGGGCACATGTGTAGGGCAAAATAAAATTTTTATTTGCTGATTTGAAGGTTTTCTAGGCATTTGTAGTGCTAATACGTATTCCTCCATTGAAATTTGAATTTCGCGCCGTATGCAAATGAATCATCGCTAGCGAAACTTCGCTTCGCGAATCAACGCTAGCGCAACGTCGGAAACTTACGCTACCCCTGTGCGCAACTTCGGATTTTAGTGAATTTGCGGAGCGCTGGCAAAACTACGAATCTTAGTGAATTTGCCCCTAAATCTTTCTTCTCCCTGCATAGGCTGCTCTCTCTGCTGGTTGACCTGTTACAAGTCTTTCCACTCCCTGCTGTTCAAGCTGCTAGGTGAGCTAGAAATCTCCCTAAAACACAGTCACACATGCAGTTTTTCCCCATGGGAGCAGCCTGGCATCTGATACTTCAATTTAAAAGAAACTAAACTTAGTTAGTGTTACTAGATAGGGAGTACACGGGCTGAAAAGACTTTTAGTCCACAAAAAATCACGGTTGGGTTGTTCATCTGTCATTCAGAGGAGCTGGTTGAGGGCTAAGAGAGGCTGAGCTGGTAGCTATTATCCATATGGGTTAGGTGGGCACCTGATTTGTGGCCATTATGTGGACTGAATTGCGGTTGTTTGTGTTTTCATTTGTGCCAGATGTCATGGGTTTCTTTAACCACTTGACTGCTTTTGTCATGGCTGTTATTGGCGCTGGGGGGTATTACGTTTGTTTTGCACATGTGGCACATTTGCCCCAACTTGAGGCTTCTCTGTTCCTAGTGAATTGGATTTGGATGAGAAAACCCAGAAATCATTAACAAACTACTGAATTAACAAATAGATCATTCCGCACCCTCTTCTATTTATTCCAAGTGGCCCCACCATCAGCTCTGTGGCTCTTAGACCTTCTCACTGATCTTATTTCTAAGAAATGGGTATACCCTGGAACTCGCTAACTTATACACTTAGATATTCTAATGATATGAAAGTGGCATTTAATGAAAAAGTACAGAGAGGCTTTCCATTCTGGCTTGTGAGCAGAGCAGCTGGTTTCATCAGCCGTCGAATCCCCGTACGGCGCTCTCAACTACAGGCCGACCGTGACTGTTTACCAATTGCAAATGTCACCGGTTTAATAAGGATGAAATATAGGAGCTGCCATTGGAATCGGGAGACTCATCTCTGCTTTAGCGCTCATCCATGCTGGAGCTTTAACTGGCCCCCCGTCACATCATATTGGAGAGAAAGATACTGGAACAGATTGCATCCTGTTAAATTGGAATGTTATGGTTGAAGAACCTTCAGAGTTTTGAGAGGGTGGGGGAAACAACAGAATAACAACGTACCCCTAGAGTATCCTCAGAGTGGACATTTGTGTTTAACCAATCCCAAAGCCAATGCAAAGCAGTTGGCCAATTTTCCCATGCTGCAGGCATCATCAGGCAAGGGTTTCTTTAGAACATAGAGTTCCTTGCCTGGACTTGGGCAACCTTTGAGCCCTTTATCACATTACACATTAGAGACAGAAGCCTACAAGATACAAAGATACGGGTCTATAGCCTATCAGAACCTTTTGTGGGCTAACCAAGAGCCAATCATAAGACTCATATTGCAATTTTAAATCTTTGTTTCCTGCTTTTGTGACTCTCCAAAACATTGGGATGAAAGGTATGGGACCTTCTCAAGCAAGGAGCCCACATCAGTTTCTATAAAAGCTAGTGTTTTTATAAGGTTATATCCAGTGAGGGGGCATGCTTGGGTTTGGCATGGATTGGGGACATGGTCAAGCCTGAATAGTAGGTTAAGTAGTATGGGGCCTGTTATACTCTAGTAGTGGCAGCCAGTTTTCATGAAAACTGCTGTGATTTAACTGCAGGCGCCCAATCCCTGTCGCATGCATCAGCATTGGGTTCAGCGGGTCGCATTATAATTCTGAACAGTGCGGGGAGACACAGGTGCTTAATATTGTTTCCAGTACAAAGACCATCTGCTCATCTTCTCGCATCAAATGATTTCTAATGAATAATTGCTTGTTCGGTTTGATTGACTTCCTGGCCGGGCTTTCTCGCTTAGCGTTCTGAGCTGTCATAAAGTACTGTATGTGCTTGCGGCCAGGTAAAGTGGTTTATTAGCATATTTAGGACCAGTGCCCAGAAACATGGTGGGTGTAATGCCAGCTGAAATAATTGGACACAGAAGTTCTGTTTTCTGAGGTTTCAGTGCAACGGATTGACCATCTAACCCATAGCCTAACTCTCTAGTTTCATACCTCTCATTTGAATGAACTTTATTTCTATACCCATGCATTGGAAGCAGCTTGTTCTGCTTTATGGCTGAGATTCTAGCTATCTGTTTAACAGAGCAATCTGTCCTAGTGGTTGCACATACCCTACCTGATCCCCATTGTAAGCAGCCATCCTGCCCTGCTTAACTTGAGATTCTAGCTATTTGTATAACAGAGCATTATATCCCAGTGGCTGCACAGATCCTTCCTGATGCCCACTGGAAACAACAGTCATGTCCTGCTTTGTGGCTGAGATTCTATCGATCCGTATAACAGAGCATTCTTTCTCAGTGGCACAGACCATATCTGATCTCTATTGGAAGCAGCAGTCCTGTCCTGCTTTATGGCAGCTGAGATTCTAGCTATTTGTACAACAGAGCATTCTGTCCCAGTGGCTGTACAGAACCTATCTGATCCCAATTGGAAACAGCAGTTCTGCCCTGCTTTATGGCTGAAATTCTAGCCATAACAGAGCATTTGGTCATATCCATCACCATAAACCAATAAAGTGCTTTATAGAAACCAGGACATCCCTATACACTTTGTGTCCCAATAGCAAGGTAAATTCAAAGGGCACCGTGTTTGTTTTGGGAATTCCAGCTCTGTGTTTCTCTCAAGAGACCCTAAAGGACACAATTAACAGAATAATAGAATAATGAATGGTGTTCAAATAACCATATCCTTCTATGATGAACCCATTATCGCCTGCGTAACGCGCGACTGTGAATAATAAGCGGATTTCCTAATTCTCTATGAATGTCATTTCTGTTGGGTAGGCGCAGGAGGTGAGCAGGTTCCCTTTTCTCATATTGTTTGATTTGGATACTGAGTGAAAGGAGCTGAAACGTGCAATTAGGCTGTAATTAAGATCTCATTCACTCTGCAATTTATTTTCCATTTCATATGGTTTCATCTTTTCATCAGGCTGCCAAAGGGGAAATAACCCACTGAACGCAGTGTTATTAGCCTCCTATTCGCCCGCATATTCGTTTGTTTGCTTTGCCGTTACCTAAAGAGACGAGAGCACATTATGTTTAAGAACATGTGGCCTCCAAAATGAAGCAGTTTGTGACAGTTGTGTAAGAGGCTGTCAGTTTCCCCTTGCAGTTTCTTTTGTAAATGAGAAACTAGACTATTGCAAAGGGCAAATCTGCCTGGACTTTTTCTCCATGGAGGTTATGTTTTATAGCCCCCCCCAAACTGCTTTCTATTGCAACACCATTATATACTTTTTTTGTTTTAATTCCAAATGCTGTTTGCATGCATGCTTTTCTGGAGTCCCTAACTGCTCAGAAAGACCATCATAGGACCAGACCCAGGGTTTGCCTCTAGTTGCTGCATATGGAGTGTAACCCATTTCTTGTCACTTATGATGGAGGAGGCAGGTGAGATGTATTTGTATTCCATAAATAACTCATACATACCAAGTCATTTTGTAGCCCTACCTGTGCCTCCTACAAAACCAGCCTTGCTTTTCTCTATATCCATATTCCTCTTAGTGAGCTGGGAACTGTGATCTTGTCAGATGGTTGATATGTGACCTGGAGCTTTCAGTGTTGAAACTGAAGTGCATGAACCTCCTTTGTTCTCCAGACATCCATATGTAAAACAGAAGGTATCTCAGCCAGCTTGTTGCTGTTTCGGACACTTTCTGGATTGTGCATTTGTCACTGGCCCTCAGCCATTAGACCTACACCCCTCCAAAATCTGTCCTTACTTTATCTCTCACTGTCTCTCACAGGCATCTGTTCTCATTTCTCATCTGTTCCTCATTCTTGAACTCAGTCCTCATCCTTAACCATCCATTCTTATCTCTCAACAAACATTCTTCACCCATTGTTCCTCATCCACTGTGCCCTGCTCTGCACCTTCCATTATTTGTTTCTTTTTCTCTGACTCATTCTTCTTCATCCCTCACTCACTGTTCTTTCATCTCTCTACCATTCTTCCTCATCCTTTTGTCTACAGTCTCCTAACCCCACCTACAGTCTCTTATCCTTCACCGATAGTCTCTCATTCTTCACCCTCTTTTTCCTCATCCCAAGTCACCGTTCCTCATCCCAGAGTCACCATAGTTACATAGTTAAATTGGGTTGAAAAAAGACAAAGTCCATCAAGTTCAACCCAGCATCCATACACTCACATACATTCTATATACCCATACCTATACTAACTATAGAGCTTAGTATCAGAATAGCCTTTGATATTAAGTCTGTCCAAAAAATCATCCAAGCCATTCTTAAAGGCATTAACTGAATCAGCATCACAACATCACCCGGCAGTGCATTCCACAACCTCACTGTCCTGACTGTGAAGAACCCCCTACGTTACTTGAAATGAAAGTTATTTTCTTC
This sequence comes from Xenopus petersii, assembly GCA_038501925.1. NCBI lineage: Eukaryota > Metazoa > Chordata > Amphibia > Anura > Pipidae > Xenopus > Xenopus petersii. Next base: position 13,271,469 of record CM076679.1, read on the forward strand.
TAGTCTAAAGGGGTGGCCTCTGGTACGGTGATCCACTTTATGGGTAAAAAGGTCCCCTGCTATTTGTCTATAATGTCCTCTAATGTGCTTAGTACCTTTTTTCCAGAGAAAACAACCCCAACCTTGACAACCCTCATAATTTAAGTCTTCCATCCTTCTAGACACTTTTCCTCAGTCTTGGGTAGGGATGCACCGAATCCACTATTTTGGATTTGGCCGAACCCCCGAATCCTTTGTGAAAGAATTGGCCGAATACCGAACTGAATCCCAAACCTAATTTGCATATGCAAATTAGGGGTGGGAAGGGGAAACATTTTTTACTTCCTTGTTTTGTGACAAAAAGTCACAAAATTTACCTCCCCACCCCTAATTTGCATTTGCAAATTCGGATTCGGCCAGGCAGAAGGATTCGGCCGAATCTGAATCCTGCTGAAAAAGGCCGAATCCCAAACAGAATCTTGGATTCGGTGCATCCCTAGTCTTGGGCCATTGTTATTCAACCCTGGCCTGGCCACAGTTCCTTATTCTTTATCCTTTGTTCCTCATCCTTTTTCTGCTGTTTCCCATCCCTCGCCCACTGTTGTCACTTACTCCTGACCTACTATTTAACATCCCTGAGCCATTTCTATGCCACTGTTTTGAATCCCTGGCCAGCTGTACCTCACCATTTTTATCTTATTCATCACCCACTGTTCCTCATCTTTCATTCATCAGTTTCCATCCCCTAACCTTCCAGTCTGATAGAAATGTAGATAGGATTAGTGAAATTCTAAACAAATACCCTGTATTCAAGAAAAGAAATTATGGAATGAAGTAGCTTGCTGGGTGAGCAGAACTCACTCATACATATGGGAGAGAGTCTACCACATTGTAGCCTCCCTTCTTGAGCAAACGTTCTGACACCCTCTATGTGACATGGATTGTCCCGACACTTTTTAATTTGGCTTGGCACCTTCCTCTCATATGCAGCAATTATTATTGTTAGAGATCTTTCTTTGATCTAAGGCTATGAGTTCCCTTTAAATGAACACATTGCTTTATTTCAGCAGATCCAAAGTGGAGTTTTCTATTTTCCTAATAGCCCGTTTATATCCGCAGCAGCAGAAGGTTGACAAAATCAGATATTAATGTGGCTCAGTATCCATGGTTCTACTGCTATAACCTCGGCCGCCCTTTAATATCAGTGTGAATTTAATGAATTCTTAAGATAAGGGTTCAGCAACGGATTATCTGGTTTTTAATGAGATATACAAGTCTCTGCCACCACGCAGGAAGAGATCAGGATCCAGCGTGCTCCTTTATGTTCCCGGCTGCTTGGCGTGACTGTCAGCGGAGAAGTTCCAGCCTAGGGATGGAAGCCACTGGCATTGTGCCCAGGGCACTTAGATTGGTAGCACAAATTTCCTGTATTATTGGCGGGGAGTAACACAGTGGGTTTGCCAGTCTTAATTGTTTAGGGACTATGTGCATTGTGTTTCTTCTGCCTCATCTTGTCCTTGTCTCCTTTTTTGTAGGCCTTTATTCTATACAAATGTGTCCTTTCAAGGCACATTATACTGGGTAGTTAGAAAGAATATATATTTTGCATCATTTTTTTTGTATTTTCTTCTGTAAATGCCAAAGCATTCTTCCATCTTGTATTCCACATTGATGACTAGTTGGCACCCATCATGAAAATTGCTCATCAGAGCAAACATAGCTGCTCTAGCACATATAAATGAAAACATGCAGTTACATTAGTCTTAAACTTGGCAGTTGCTGTTCTTATTTGGCTATAAGTATGATTGACAAGACTTCTCATAGTCATACGGGCCCCACTATATACTGGTCTATCCAACTAAAACCCCTTAGAAAATCCAAAACACGTCATCCCTGAATCCCAAGAATAAAACCATCAAGAATGATTGCACCCCGGCAGCCATTAGAATCTGATGAGTCAGTCTGAATAACAGACGAGAACCTTCAGGGTCCAATATTCAGAGCCTCATAAGCTGGAGGTGTGGGTGGAGGTGTGGGTGGGGGGGACTGTGGGGGGCACTGTCAGTCTGAGCTGTACATGAGGTTGGGGGAATGTTCCTTCATGTAATATTGCTGTTGGTCTGCCGGGCATCAGAGCCCATTTCTAATGGTGTTGCATAGTGAGTTGCTTGATCTTCAGGGATAATCTTCCTTGGAGCTGGAGAACCTGCTAATTTATACACATTATAATTACACTCTAATATACTTATAGATAGTGCTGGGAAAGTATAACTAGTGAGTATCTGCTGGTCACTGCCAGCAATAAATTAGTTTACAACTGAATAAGAAAGCAACTTGTCAGAGAGTGACTTATATCCTTCCTATAATCTTGCACTTTTAAAGGGGAAACTCACCTTCTATTTACATTTTGCTTTTAGTGTAACAATGTTCTAAGACAGTTTGCATTTGTTCTTTATTTTTTTATGATTTGGCCTTGGGGCTGTCTGGCTGCTAGACTTTCAAACACTAGTAACCAGGCATTTGGCCAGAATGGTGGGTCAGTAGGAGAGGATCTGAATACAAAGATAAGTAATAAAAACAACTTTTTATTACCACCATTATTTTGCTGGATTCCAGAGTAACTGACTCCCAAGTTGGTCATGTATAGGTTTTGGGTCATTAGCTGCCAATTCGACTCTAGACTGATTTGATATCTGTCTGGCACCTGGGAGATGAGAACATCAATTGCCCAATAATTCCTTATCGATTGGGATTCTCAGCCAGCCCAACTGGTACCAGCCCAGATTTTGATTGGTGAGTTCATAGTTTTGGCCCTATATATGGAAAGATTATTGGTATGTATATGGTAGCCCGCCAACCCCAACCAGTATTTACCTGTTATGGATATTAGTTGGTTTGAAAATGTTATCTGCTAAAGGATTAAGTCAACGATCGCATGGAGCATGGGCCACACGTGTCTTTGCATGATCCACTGGAGCAATGAGAAGGGGGCCATATTGTATGCGACCCCCTATACACTCTCAAGCATGGCTTAAACAATATCTGCCCATGTATGGGCAGCTTGTCGACTAGATGAAATTGTATGTTTCAATATAAAAGGCAGAATAGAAAGGCAAGGCTTTCAACAACCATAACTAAAAAGAGGACATTGCCAGAATTACCTCTAATAGTGACTATAAAGTGAACTTCCCATTCACCACACACATCCCTGTATAAGAGTGCAAATACCTAGGGAAGGAATGTGTGCCCCTTGCTGTAAATATTTAACAAACATCCCCAAAGCCGATGATTAACCCCCATTAATAACATTCAGTGCCCTGAGTCAGTTCGATGATGGCGAGTTGGAAGTGCTATGTCATTATCTCCCAAGTCAAAGAGTACGCTTTTCATCTACGTTGTGCAATAGTTACTCATTGACTTTAGCTGGACATAAGTACAAACAGCCTCATGGCAGAAAGGTCAGAGCCTCTTGGGAACAGTTCTGCCCTGGCTTTCCCCCAGCATTCCATTATAATGCTACACATATCACAAAGAATTCCTGACAGGCATCTAGTAATTGACAGTTCTAGTCCCAGTCAGCCGCCTAGCTAGAAACTCCAAGGGGTCTAAAAACAGTGGACAATACTGTACTCATCCATCTTGGATTGATTCATTGCCATCTCCCTTTAGTTACACCACATCCTACTAGAGTTGCCACCTTTGTGTCGCTGTTAAGTCCGAACAGGGTAATGGCCTTGTGATGATGTGATGTGAGATGGGCTATGATCAGCCAGCCCCTGATTGGCTGACTGCCATGTCATTTGGTGCAAAGTCCTGTCCAGTAGGGATGAACAAAATATTTCACTGAAAAACTTTTTTGTCAAAGTGAAACTGGTCAGATTTGCCCATGACTACTGTCCAGCTTTCAAACTTCTAAATCTGGGCAGGAGGTTTAAACTGAACCACCCATTCCAAAACTGAACTGTCTGGTTCAAAAATGAATTTTTTCATTCTGCTAATCAAGTGCAGAAGACTTTATTATGGGTTGACGTGCCGCCCACCATCACTTTATGTTTCCAGGTTTCTCTTTGATTGGTGCTGCGCTCCGTGTATAGTGGCAACAAGCAGGACAGATATTTTAGACCATCCAGCATGTAAAGGATTAAACCACAGGCAGAAGTTACCCTTTAAAACAAGTCAGTCTTCTGCTTCCCCAGAGGAGTTGACTTCTGTCGCCCTCCCTTTTCATCTGCTTGCTTTTTGTTAATGGAATAGCAGCTGCCATATTGGATCACACACCCTGATATTCAAAAAGAAATCATCCATCAGACACTGCAATCCTATTTTCAGGTTAATATAGACACTGCCCCTCTCTCTTGTGTCTGGGATGCCATGAAGGCAGTAATTAGAGGATCCTGCATTGCCAAAATAGCATATGTCAAGAAACGGGCTAGACAATCAATGTCTGAGATAGAGGAGGAGTTGAAAGAGGCAGAGGAGAGGTACGTCCATACTCCTACTGAACAGAATAAACTTTGCCATGTAGTAAGTAGCACAGAGGAAATTTGCCCAGGCACAGTGGAAATTGGCTCATAAAGGGCAACTTCATCACAAATTTGCACTTTATGAAAAGGGTGATAAAAATGGTAAAATGCTAGCTTTGCTTGCCAGGGATGAGTATACTAGACCTGCCATACATGCCCTACAAAACCCAGACGGTGAGATTCTCATTTGCCCATTCGCAATAAATCAATGTTTGGCTGACTTTTACCAGGGGTTATACTCCTCCAAGCTACAAAAATCCCCGGTGGACATTGCAAAATACTTGGAACAACTAGATCTCCCCAATCTCCCCTTGGAATATAGATCCTTACTAGACGCCCCAATTCAAGAACAAGAGGTCCTATCTGGGCTTATCTTTGGGAAACCCTCAAAGTATTTGGATTCCGAGAACATTTTTTAACTTGGCTTCAAACCATATACAGTAACCCCACGGCTAGAGTTATGTCGAATCTTGATATCTCCCCCTCCATATCTCTAGCTAGAGGAACCCGCCAGGGTTGTCCCCTAACTCCAGGTCTCTTTGCCTTAGCCATGGAGCCCCTAGCGTGTTTGATTCGAGCCTGCATTGAGGTCCGAGGTCTTGAATTTGGCCGACTCCGGGAAAAAATTTCCCTCTTTGCTGATGATACTCTCCTATATCTGCACGACCCGGGCCCGTCCCTCAGGGCACCCCTTCATTTAATAAACTCCCACATCCTATACTCTGGCCTTAAGATAAATTGGTCTAAATCCACCCTTCTCCTTCTTGACTCAGGAGCAGCCGATGTGCTTGACCCTGACCTCCCGCTACAGCGAGTCACTATCATGAAATATTTAGGTATCTGTGTCCACCCACAAATTGAGAAATTTAAAGAATTAAATATTGACCCTCTTATGATATCCCTTCAAAAGGCAGTTGATAGATGGCTTAGACTCCCACTTTCTCTTATTGGTAGGATTAATCTTTTCAAGATGAAGTTCCTCCCTAAATTTCTCTACTTATTTAGACAAGCATCCACCCGGTTATCCCCTTCTTTCTTTAAGCAACTACGTTCCCTACTCATCAAACTATATTGGTCTCCGGGGCCGGTGAGGGTCAAATACACAGCATTGATTCCCCCCCTTACTAAAGGCGGCCTGGCAGCCCCGGATATGCTAGGATATTTTTTGGCCTCCCAATTGTTGCCCTTGAAGCGGTGGCTTGAATCTCCCCCTGAAGACCCAGTGACTCTTTTAGAGGCCCAAATAGCAGGCTCTTTGGAAGGGCTCAGGAATCTGATCTACAGAGATAAACTCCCCTTAACTCACTGCACATTAATGATGAGGAATGTTGTCAGGGCTTGGAAACAGGTACATCATAGGCATGATACACTAACTGCAGTTATTTCTCCGTATACTCCGCTAAGGTTAAATCCGAATCTTGAACAATTGCTCACACTGCCTGACCCTTCTACCTGGGCACAATTTAATGTTAAGTATATTAATGATGTCTATGCGGACAATGTCTTGCTCACGTTTGACCAGCTTAAGGCCAAGTACAATCTCCCCAATAGGATGTTTTTTCGCTATCTGCAATTGCGGCATGTCCTCACACAGCAATTCCACGCTAGTCCTCTTCGGATACAAACTTCCTCAATTGAGGACCTGCTCAGAAAGAATCAGCTCAACAAACCTCTCTCAACCTTATAGGGACATATTTGTCAAACCAACCTCCCTTCTACCCAAGACCTTTTTAAGAAATGGATCGTTAATATTCCTGACCTTACCTCTGAACAGTGAAATACGATTTTGCAGGACACTTTATCTCCACTCATCAGATCACGTGACAGACTTATCCAGTTTAAATACCTTCATAGAGCATACTATACGCTTATCTCCTCCATAAAATCAACCCAGCAATACCTGATCAGTGCAATAGGTGTAAAAGCCTTGTTCCCGAATTCAGCTGTTCTGGACAGACATTGCTACTTACTTCACTCAGCTAATGGCATTGCCAATAGATTTCCACCCAACTGTCCTCCTACTCAACTATCTTGCTGATACAGTAATGTCAAGATCAGAAAGGACTTTACTTATTTTCTTACTTTTTCAGGCGAAAAAGGCCATCGCCATTAAGTGGAAGGAGGAGCAGCCACCTACGTTAAACTTCTGGATTGGCCTAGTTGAGCAAACCCTGCCAACCCTGGAACAAATCTATGCAGCTAGGGGTTGTCCTGCTAAGTTTAACAATAATTGGTCGCTGTGGATACTTCATAATAACTCCTACTCAAATAGACCCAGTGACTCGCCTACCCCGATTATTGATTGGCTCCCACTGGATGATTAGTATGGTGTACCTTTGCCCTCTGTACTTTGGATGTACGAATTTTGACTTTTATGCGCTGTACCTTGGGACCCTCAGGTTATGTGTCTCTCTGATTCCTTATGCTACTATGACTCTTTTCTAGGTGATAGTGTGTACTACGGCAATCTAAGCTGGATCTGCCTTTCTCCATCGTATTGCTTCCTGTCTCCCCTCCTCACCTCTCCTCTTTTCTTCTCTTTTCTTTTCACCTCTCTTCTTCTTCTTCCCTGATCTGTTTCTGTCTTCCTTCTCCCCTTTCATTGTGTACTTTTGCACCTTCCTTTTCAGTTCTCCCGGGGGCTAAATTGAAAAACTCTTCATTACGATGTCAACTACTTTATGCTGTACATTACTCGAATGCATCAAACTGTATGACTATGTGTCATAATAGACAAGCGATAATCATGACAAGACTGATGATTCCCTGAAAGACACAGGTGCTCTATTATATCTAAAGCCCCGTAATAAGCGCTGATTATAGGAATTACACGGCAGAGCAGGAGCGGCACTGAGGCTTCTGCCAACTTTGCTTAAAAAGCCAAATAACCTGAGATCTGGGAATGGATTATACCTTCCTGCACCAGGGGTGCTGCAGCTTTTCGTTTTGTTCTGCTAAATTCTTTATCCCTAAGGACCAATTGAACACCTACACACATACACACAATGATATTTGTATTGTGTTTCATTGTATTTTTCTACTCAAAATGTGGCCTTGCACCCCCTATGGTCTCCCATTTCTGGCTTTCAGAACCCCTTTGGTTTGCTGTAGTCTGTACAGATGCCACACATATACACCAGCACAGGTAGTTCCCTGAACTAAGCCCAATTTAGCAGGAACAATCCTAGGTTGCAGTGATGCCCAGGAAATTCCAGACCATAATCCACCCCATCTGGGCTCACCCCCAAACCGGCACGGATTTTTTTATAGATGTATTAGACCAGATCTTAAGCCATCTCTATGATAATGTCAGAGATGAGTATGGTAACTGGCACCACAGGGCCTCGTATGCCGGCCTGGATCGGACTCCCAACTTGCTCTACTGTACCCCTGATCCAACGCTCATCTGCGCAAAGTCTGTTTATTTTCGCAGGAACCCCCTTCTTTCTCCTGCCTGTCTGGGCTCTTGACAAGACCCCTGCCTGTCCCCACCTGGTGCCCTAAATGGAGAGCATTGGGCATAGTGCCCTAATGGAAGGAAGGCGTAGGTCCACCCACCTTTGATGATGGCATTTCAACCTGCACCAACCTGACCAGTGGGTAAATCTGTGGGTTTCAGTCTTAGTCTGATACAGGCTGTACAGAGAGATATATATACCAATACAGGAATGTGACTTGTTATCCGGAATGCTCGGGACCAGAGGTTTTCCAGATAAGTATTATTTTCGTAATTTGGAGCTCCATACCTTAAGTCTACTACAAAATCATTTTAAATATTAACGTTTTGTTCTGCCTCAGATAAAGATTAATTATATCTCAGTTGGGATCAAGTACAATGTACTGTTTTATTATTACAGAGAAAAAAGGAAATTGTTTTTAAAAATGGGAATTATTTAATGACAATGGAGTCTAAGGGAGATGGCTCTCCTTTTATCCAGAGCTATCTGGAGAACGGGTTTCCAGATAACAGATCCCATACCAGCTATTTCCTGTACTAAGCACAGTCCTGCTGGAACAAACTGAGTGTATAGTGACCATGTAAGGCTGCTCGATGGTAAGAAAATAAATTGTGCAATTTTGTGCTCCATGGATATTCCAGGATTGAGCTATTACGGAATACGGGCAGAGATATCCGCACATAATGATATACTGTTACAAGGAGTCATTTATCCTGAATCTGTATAAGCAGGAACAGAGAATTGCCTTTACTTCCAGTAGAGCGTAAGGACCGGTCCTTTGCCTGACCTTGTGATATGGGTTCCTCTCTATTGCACATTTATTCACTATCTTGTCTTTCACAGAGAATTGTCCATCCCGTGGCCTGAGGTCATTTGTCATATTTAAATAATTGGACCCTTAAACAAGTGATCCTGTTGCATCTGTTGGGTCACTATATGTTCTACTAGTCAAGGCTCATTTTTAGAAAAGCCCCCTGACCATCAAGTTGAGAGGGGCACCCTGGGCATAAAAATTCGTCAGGAAAGCTAGATAAATCAGTGGTGTCCTGTAGTACCACTGTTTTTTGGGTTGTTGGGGCCAGTGACCCCCATCTGAAATTATTCAGTAACACAATGGGAGGTCTATGGGAAGTGAAAAGGAAGCAATGAACCCCACAGGCATAAGCAGCAATAAAACTAAATAAATCTAGAATAGGGCTACGGTTTATGCTCAACACCATTCGGGTTACGTGTACTTGCTGTGCCCTACAAGCTCTGTGACATTGTGTGGCTGAGACACACTGGGGGTGAGTAAGATGCATTCTGGGACATGTCAGACATGGGTCACATGACTGATGGTTCATTTATTTCCCATTTCTTGCAGCCCCTGTGCTGCAATTTCAGTGTTTGCCCTCCGATCCTCCTTCACCCTCTCTTAAGAGCTGCCATAAGGGACAGGGCTGGAATGTGCTCTGGCCATAATCCCTGATATATATATATATATATATATATATATATATATATATATATATATATATATATATATATATATATATATATATATATATATATATATATATAAAACACACAATGGGTTTAATATACCGTAAACTATGCACCATATGGTTTGGACCTTCTAGCATGGGAAGTTCATCATAGACCGTTACTGATTGGCTGATGTTGCACAAGTAGCTGCCACTCTTGGTCCTCCATACATATTAAAAATAATATACTCCCATACATATATTATGATATTCATAACCCTGTAGTTCCATGTTGGGCAGGTTTGATGTCTGGGTCTTCTGACCTGATGCCCCCCCTTCAAACTTAACACGTGTGCTCAGACCAGAGCAAGGGGGGTCACTAGGCTAAGACTCCCATAGCTAACATCAAGCATGGATCTGATATATTGTACATAGGAATGGACGCACAATGTATTTTGTGATGTATTGCACAAATTATTGACAATTTAATTTACCCTACCAGGAGTTATTGGGTATTGTACATGGAATTGGCACTGTATTTATTCTGCCACTGGTTCTGGGGTAATATACATGGTCCTGGAATACTGTGTGGGAATCCATAGCTCTCCAAACACAAAAATCACCCTCTTCCGATGGGCATTGTGTTCACTGGCCCTTCTATAAATGGATATATAGCTTCCTCTTCCACGTCTATTTGCCAGTGATTGAATTGAATACACCTTCCCATACACTGGGGCCAATGAAAGCTGCCACTTCTGTAGCTCTAGACAAAGTTCACGGCTTATTAGACTATGTATGTGACCCGCTGAATTGCCAATATATAGATCGGGCAGGTTTTAAAATCCCATCAGACAAGGAGCTCATTGATGCATTTCTTGTCCAACATAGGCATGTAGGCCCCATTATATGATCCAGTCTTGGACCCTATGTCCAAAATTTAGATCATCCCAATTTGTTCCAGCACATGAGTGACCAATCAGGCCTAAATTTGCTTGTTTGGTGACCTTGCCAAATGAGCACCTCTATGTAAAGGCAGGTGACCCAGTTAGAACTTTCTATCTGATTTTATGCTCTGTTTTAATGGAACCATTATAATATACAGTCATTGTTCCATATTTATCATGGGTATTACATTGTCCCTTTAATAGGTGTTCTTCAGTTTTTTCTTCCTGAATATGCCTATTTAACCCTGCACCATGCCTTGTCAGGTTCTGATTGGCAGCAGGTGGTCACTTTGCAGATAATTTCCCTCCTGTGCCCTGGGCTATTAAACACGGCTCTCTAATCTATCTGCCGTCCAACACCTGCGCATCTTGATCCTCAAGAGTCGGGCTAGCGGAAGGTTCTAATGACTTTTTTGTTACATACAGTATTTCGTTTTTAGCCTTTATCATTTCTGAATGCTTTCCCCATGTCTTTGTTACCAGTGAAACATACCAGTGAATGTCTGGAAGCAGCTGCCAGGGCAAGAGGGTGTCTGAGCTTGTTATGCTCCAATGAGATTGGAGTTATTACAGCCAGATCTGATGTTCTGCCAGCAACAGGTTGGGATACCGGCATCAAATAACATATAGCTAGAATCCATTTCCAGACTGAGGTCCCTACACTCAGGCAAAGTGTTGCCTTGGGGTTCTAACACATTTTAATTCCTTTGGAGCAGATGCTTCTATTTCACTGCTGGCCTGACTTGCTTCTCCCATGAGCCTTCAAAGTCTGAAAATGACTATACACTGCCTGTATCTTGTTCACAAGGTCCCTGCTCCTCCACTACTCTAAGTATAGTGTTCCCCTGGGTCCAAAGCTTGATACTGGGGCTTATGCTCCAGTATAAAGCTTTGGACCCAGGAACCCAGGCACAGACTAAAGAAGCTGAGCCATGTATAAAGTATGGGCTGGAAGTAATTTCAAAACCCTTGGTCTAATTAGAAAATCTCCCCCCCCCACAGGACCAGGGCTGATCCTGGACGTGAGGCAGCTTGCTGCTGCCACCCCCATGCTCACCTGTTTTAGGAGCTGGAAGGGGTCTAGGGGGGCAAGATTCTCAATTGGGCATATGTTACAGGCCTAGGACTTCCTGAATAACAAGAATTATCTTTTGGGTCCTCTATAAGAACATTAATTTGTTACTCAGTGTAATATTGAATGATCTTCTGAATTTCAAGTTCAATTCCTAATTTGTCCAAAGTAGCCTCTGGGCACCCACCATAATTTACATTTAGTTGTTATCCAGACTCCATTATATCCTGTTATCCCGGAGGTATCCAGCCTCACAGCTCACAGGGCTCAACTTTTTTATCTAGTTCCTCTAACGTACCCTATGAAATGAATGAAAAACTACATTAGAACAAAAAAAAAAAGGCAATGACCCCTGGTGCTGCTGGGCCAGCACAACCAAACTCTGCATAATCCAGTTCCAACCCAATTGGTAAGGTTGCTTCTCTGCAAATTAGATAGTTTACTCCCCTAGGAACTGGGAGCTTCCACCCAGGGCAGCCATCTTTTATCAGTAAGAGATCCAGCTTGGGTTAGCTGTCTGGTGGTGGGGGAGCATAAGCAGGGCCATATTTGTTTTTAGGCACTTGAGGGTCTGTGCAAAGGATGGCAACTTTAGGGGGTTGGCAGTTGTATGTGACTTTCTATATAAAGGTGGCGGTGGAGTTGGGGGAGTGAGGGGTACCAGGCTCACTGTGACAAAATCTGGATCAAATGGATGGCACTGGACCAAAATACAGAACTGCCCATAAGCAGTTGCAGAACATTTATGGAAAATAAGTGTTATTCCTATACTTTAGAAGGGGGCCCTAAATTGCTTTTGTTCCGTAACTTCAATTTATACTACTGGTGCTCAGGACCATAAACCTCTCCAAGGGAATTCATAGGAATCTGAAACTGCTTCAAATATGCACTGACTTCTAAAGCGCCCGAGCCGGAGGCTGAAACGGAGCGTGACACGTTGCAGTTGGGAAGCCGCTCTCTGAAGCCTCTCTGACCCATATTTGAAAAATGGCAGCACTTTATCTAAAATGGCATGCTAACCTCATTTCCCAGGGCTCCGAAATATCTGCCTCTTTATTATAAGCAGCATTTGCTAGAGAGCGGAAGGAACGGGCAGAATAGAAATTCACGCCAATCCAATCTAGACCTTTGGTGGAAAGGAAATGCTGCCTGGTAGGGAGAACTGACAGTGACGGCTTCACTGATACAGTAATTACAGAGGGGCAGACTCTCTATATATATTTGCTTTCTTGCTGAGTTGATGATTACCATGTGCTGTTTTTTAAATGGATATTTAGGGTTTATTACATTATTCTGTCAATATTTACTCAGGTTTAAATAGGCAGATTTCCACCCATAACAGCTTTTTTTTGTGCATAATGACTAATCTGATTTCAAGTAACTTTCCAATATACGTTCATTTAAAATTTCCAGGGGTTTTCAAGTTCTAGGTTCTAGTGCCCATCTGGCTGTTAATTTCACTCCACTGGGAATCGGACAGAAGGTGTCACATGCTGTCAAAAAGTGAGTCTGCCTAGTTGGATAGATAGGATTTGTAGCCCTGATGCAAACCTTGAAAGCATTGCTATTTAAAGGGGAACTGAAGCTCAACAAAGAATTATGATACACATCAGCTAACTCATTTATGAGTGCAAGCACAGGGTGCCAAGTGCAATTTTGGACACAAGTTGCTATGTCTTTAACCCACAATAATTGCAGCTGTAAGGGTAAAGTGTGCCTGATGCAATTATGAGAGATGAACTTTACTTTCTGCTTCATGATCTCCCACAACCCCTAAGCTCAGCTTCCCAACAACTGCCCAGAGCCCACTGAGCATGTGCAGTGTCACTGACACACAAGAGATTCCTAACAAGATCCAAGATGGGGAGCTGCTAGGGGCAAATGGGAAGGACTGTATCATTACTGCTATAGAGTAGCTGAACTTCTGGACTGGTACAGTAACTACAATATATAAAATACAGCATTTCTAGCCATATACCCATTAGGTTGTAGTTCTCCTTCAAAGTGCTTTTCTAAGAAAATATTGTCTTAAACGGCAGGTCATTTTTGATAAAATGTGATGTTGGTAATGATAGCATGGGCAGAATAATATAGAAGGATAAAATAAAATTAAAGTTGCATTTAATGTACCGTATATACTTGAGTATAAGCCGTCCCGAGTATAAGCCGAGGTACCTAATTTTACCTCCAAAAACTGGGAAAGCTTATTGACTCGACTATAAGCCTAGGGTGAGAAATGCAGCAGCTTCTGGTAAGTTTCAATCAAAAAATTGAGAGTTTCTGCTCCCATTGGAGATGCCGGCGACCATTCTTGGACGCCGGCGAATATTCTTAGGCACTGGCGACTATTCTTAGGCGCCGACTACTATTCTTAGGCACGGGCGACTATTCTTAGGGGCGGGCGACTATTCTTAGATGCGGGCGACTATTCTTAGATGCGGGCGACTATTCTTAGGCGCCGGTGACCGTTTTTGCGCTTAACCCGAATATAAGCCAAGTTTTTCAGCATATTTTGGGGGCTGAAAAACTCGGCTTATACTCGAGTATATACGGTACTTTCCCTACCCTCCCAGAACTGTGCTCCAGGCTCATTTGGTTTCATGATGCTGATTTGAGAGTAATATGCCCTCGATTTATAAAGCAGTAACTTTGCAGTCGTATTATTCAGAGCTTCTAGTTCCATTGTACCAAGTCTAATTACCAAGTGTGAAGTTATTTTAGAGCCCAATCAGGAGCCAATCTCGGTGTTGAATGAGTTTCTGACCCTGCGCCATACAGAAGAGCGTTATTCTCTAAAGCTAATTCTCTCCTTAGTCTGCATTTGCTGCAGTCTCTCCGGATGGAGCGAGTCCGGCATGAATATTTCATTATTATCCGTTAGGCAGGGAGAGAGCTCTCTCTGTCTCAGCTGATGCCACAGTTTATCTTGCTTATTATTCTGGATATCCTTTCCCTTAAAACAATGCTGTTGACAAAATTAATGGGCACAGCAAAAGCTATAAAAATGTAGGATGGGTGGGCGGGTGGGGGTGTTGCTTTGCATTCTTCCTGTGCTCAGTTTTTGGGTTCAGATTGGATTCATACGACTAAAGTTTGTAGCTGGAACTCAATGGCTGAACTACCATACAGTAGATTCTGCAGGGACAGGCACTGTTGGTGTGGCAGGCACTAAGGGCTCAAAGGGGTTGTTTACCTTTCAGTTCATTTTTGGTATATTATAGAATGTCCAATTCTAAGCAACTTTTCTGTTGGTCTTCATTATTTATCTTCTATTTTTTTTTTACTTATTTGCCTTCTTCTTCTGACTCTTTCCAGCTTTCAAATGAGGTTCACTGACCCCATCTAAAAAAACAAATGCTCTGTAAGGCTACAAATGTATTGTTTGTTACTCCTCTTTCTATTTAGGCCTCTCCTATTCATATTCAAGTCTCTTATTCAAATCGATGCATGGTTGCTAGGGGAATTTGGACCCTTCAGCTGCTGAATAAAAAGCTAAATAACTCAAAAACTACAAATAATAAAAAATGAAAAGCGATTGAAAATTTTCTTAGCCTATCCATTTGTACATCATACTTAGGGGCCAATTCATTAGCTTCGAGTGAAGGATTCGAAGTAATGGCTACTTCGACCATCGAATGGGCTACTTCGAACTTCGACTACGACTTCGAATCGAATGATTCGAACTAAAAATCGTTAGACTATTCGACCATTCGATAGTCGAAGTACTGTCTCTTTAAGTAAAAACTTCGACCCCCTAGTTCGCCACCTAAAAGCTACCGAACCCAATGTTAGCCTATGGGGAAGGTCCCCATAGGCTTGGCTAAGTTTTTTTGGTTGAAGGATAATCCTTCGAATCGTTCAATTAGAAGGATTTAATCGATCGAACGATTATTCCTTTGATCGCAGTATTTGCACAAAATCCTTCGACTTCGATATTCGAAGTCGAAGGATTTTCATTCCCAGTCGAATATCGAGGGTTAATTAACCCTCGATATTCGAACCTTGATGAATTTGCCCCTAAAAGTTAACTGAAAGGTGAAGAAACCATTTAAAAGGCAGGGTCAGGTAGTTGCATAGGTCAGGGAGGGATGGACAGTGAATCACACATTTGTATTGCAGGCCCTACCTGGTGATTTATTAGCTAGGCCAGTGAAATACTGAATTAACAGGCACAGTACCCCTAGGTGGGTAATTAGCCTTCCCTTGCACTTGGGGTGGGGGGATGGGAAATATGGAGTCTGTACACAGAATCCAGCAAAATGCATTAAAAGTGGAGAAGTATATGGAAACTTCAAGAAGAATCTCTGATACAGACTGTCTACAGGTCCAAAAATCTAGACTGCCTGAGCTTTTTGTTGCAAGTGCCTTAATCAGATCTACATTCTGCATATCATCTATCCTGCCGCCTCGAGGAGACGCGACAAACCCTGATTCCCGAGGGGGTTTCAGAATTGAGTTATTGTTTAGTTTCACCGCTTGTACACACCACTCTGGGCCCTCGTGGGAATAGAATATTGTCAGCACAATCTGGGATGTCGGTGCTGATTTGCTTTAGGAGCTGCTTAATAATTACAGGGAAGAAGGTCGGCCAGGGATCCAGTGACAAAGCAGCTGACACATGAGATATTGTGTAATGTGCTTATTCCCACACTGCGCTGCCCTGCAACGTGCCAAAGGCAAAACAGCCACAGTTCTACATATTTTTATGCATCAATATTTGTGGCTTTCAGAGGGACAATAAGAAGCCAGTGTCAAGCAGGGGCGCTGTGCCAATTTCTCAACTCACCTCAGACAGATGTGCCTTACTGGTTACCTGGGCAGCAAACATGCCGCTCCTGGTATCTTCAAGAGCCGAATTTCCAGTTTCCCGATGTTAGGCTCTTCTAACCCAGAAAGCACAATTGTATTTCTCTGCACTAACACCCTGGATGGCCCAAAACTCCCGAACCCTGTACGGTGCCAAAAATGGGCCGTATGGGCTCAGGGGCCTCTGTGTACCCACTGTGCCCTGTAATTAGAGTTGCCACCCAGAGGTTATTTTACTGGCCTTGCTGGTAAAATACTTGCCAAGGCCGGTATTACAAATTTACTGGCCTCTGGTATGCCCCCTTGAACCTGCATTCCACCTAGACTCTAGTAAAAACCCTTGAGTCAACATGATCCCATAGTTCCGCCCCATCTATTCATCACTCTGCTCCCTGTGACTTCCCAGGCTGACCCACTTTGTCACCGCCCCCCTGCCCACGCTGGCTGGTATATTGTTTCTAAAAAGGTGGCAACCCTACATCCAATCTCTACAGTAAGTAATGGGAACACAGGTCAAAACTGACAATCACAAACTAATTTTTCAAGGGGGCCCTTTACAAGTGCAACATTTTGAGGTCCCTTGTGCCAGCCAAAACTGGTTTCCCTTTCTCTAAAACCCCTTCCCTTGGCCCATATTTGTAAAGGTGACTGCGCACTTCATCTAAATCAGTCAAATTCCCAATTTTTATAATGGGACTGTTTGTGTATAAAAATGCCTTCTGTGATAGCTAGGGTCGCCACCTGTCCTGGACTGGCAAAACTGCCTGTTTGGGGTTCCAGAGGTCTGGAATGGGACAAACCCCAGTGCAATCTCTGCAAGCTGTGTCACAGCCCCATAGTTCATTGACTTCAACCGTGACATCATCAGCTCATCCCATGATGTCATTCAGCCTGCCTCCTGTCTAGATCGTCTCCAGGTAAAAGGTGGCAACCCTGCCACCAGCTCAAGATCTACTGTTAGATGTTGATCATTTTGGGCACCTGCATATTAAACAGTGATGCCCAGAGATTTTATAGCTAAAGGTGAGGGCAAAACATTGACATTGAATGGAGTAAAAAGGGACCCTGAACAATGTATCACCCCAATTTAGACTTAGCATAAAACCCACAGGAATAGACCATTTACAATAGAAATACGTTTATTCTATATTCTCTTCACAAATATCAGTGACCCTGCCAAGTAATTACAGAACCAGTATCAACATTACCATTGTTTTCGCAGTGTTTTTTCACTTTTCCGAAATAAACCATGCCAAAGTTTTAGCATTGGATCCCTCATTTCTTGGATCCTTCTACCTATGTTCCTAATTGCCTTTGTACCCTGAGCCTCCTCCTTACGGCTGACATAGAAATACTCACTCTCGTGGGATCAAAGAACATCATTTATTCTAACTTATTCTCTAGAAAACAATGGCCGAGCCATAATGCCCTTCCCCTAGCCCCGACTTCATGCATTTCTGCTGATTTCTGGGCCAATTTGCAGACTGGTTTCTGCTCTGGGGGAGCTGAGATTGATTTACTGCTAGTTGGAGCTTTGCACCCTCTGGAGATCTGCTCAAGGGTACAGAGAAATTTTGCTGAACTCCTGCGCTTTTTTTATGATCTTCTGCCTTTTTTTTTTTTTAAGGTCGCTCCCCTCTGTGACCCCATCGCTGTGGTTCTTTTTTGTGTATCCCTTTAACTCTGCATGCTAACACTCTAACAAGGGTCGTCCTTTGAAAAAAAAAAATGATTATTGGAAAAATAATTGCCTTGAATTCCTCCCATTCCAGCCCCCCAAGGGTAAGGGGTGCAGTTATTATGTGTTGTATTTTATATTCCATAAACCATTATCTGCCCCCCCCCCATGGACAAGCTGGGGAGGAACATTTTGCACAACCAGTAATCTTCATATATCTCTATATAATGTACCATGTATATACTATATACCCATCTATTGTACTATTTAAGGTGCATAGAACAAGTATGGGACCTGTTATCAAGAATGCTCGGGACCTGGGGCTTTCCAGATAACAGATCTTTCTGTAATTTGGATCGTCATACCTTAAGTCTACTAGAAAATCATGGGCTGGTTCTGCTTCCAATAAGGATTAAGTATATCTTAGTTTGGATTAAGTACAAAGTACTATCATATTATTATAGAGAAAAAGTCATTTTTAAAAATCTGGATTTTTTGGATAGAATGGAGATTATGGGAGACGGCCTTTCCATAATTTTGGAGCTTTCTGGATAACGGATCCCATACCTATATTGCTCTCCCATATATGGACAGTATAGCATCTCCCACCCATAAGTATAATCACATTTACACAGAGGAGGTATGTTGTACATGTTGCAAGAAACTATAACCCCTGTTCTGTCTGTGTAAGGAATATGAATGATAGAGAAATCCTGCATATGAAATAGGTTGGATTTTTGCCTTTAATAATCAGCATTAGTTGGCATATGATTTATGATAAAGAGTGTTTGCCTTAGTAAATAGCTCCCAGCGCTTGTATTTATGATTCCCAACAGTACGGGATATGTCAGCGCATTGCACAGTATCAGTAGTGAGCTTATCGTGGGTTCTAGTATATGTGGATATGGGCTGGAATGTAGGGGGCAGAGAGGGAAAGGTGCTGGAAATATTTCACAAAATAATGTAAAAATAATTAAAAGTTAATTAAAAGCTCTAAAGTGGTTGGGGGTCCTTCTGTTCTGTTTCTTCTCCCCATTGTTTATCTCTCACATTGCTCAGTCCTGTTACCCCTCTTCCATTTCACTTCTACAATCTCATCCTTCTCTCCAATTCCTCTTCTCCAGTCCAGTCCAAATGGGCATTTCCTTCTGTTCTGTTTATCTTACTCTTTTACTCATTCTCATTCCTCTTCCCCATTCTGATCCCTCTAAACCACTCTTCCGCCTGTTCTTATTCCTTTCTTATAACCCTCATTTTCATTCCTCTCTCCCATTTCTCTTCCTCGCTCTTATCCCTGTCTTGCATTCCTCTCCCTCATTCTTATGCCTTTTCCAATTCCTTTTTTATATTATCATTCCACTCATTGCCTTCATAACTCTTTCCTTTTACTATGTCAATCTCTAATACTTCCTTCCCATTCTTACCTGTCTTGCCCTTTGCTATTCCCTGTTCTGACCCAACTCCCCCATAACAGTCCCACTTTTCACACTTTCCATCCTCATTCTCATCAATTTCTTTGCCATTATCACCTTAACTCCCTCTTTCTTATTCTTATTCCTCTCTTCCATTTATCTTTCTTATTCTCACCTATTCCTTCTTCCCTTTCTCCTTCCTCTTCCACATTTCCATGCCTCTTCTACATTCTCATCCTTCAATCTCATTTTCCCTTCTGATCCCTCTCTCCTACTACACTTTGTCATTCTCTTCCATCTTTTGCATTCCTCTCCTTTTTCTTCTTTCCTATTCCTCTTCTTCATTTTTCCTCCCTCTCTCCCATTCCTTTGCTCCTCTCCCCTCTATCAGTTGTCCTCACTATTCTCATCTGTTACTCCCATTCCTTTATTTTTATCCTGATTCTCCTTCATTCTCTCATTCTTCTTCCCCTTCTTCATTCCTCTCTCACATTTTTACTCCTGTATTCTTATTTCTCTTTCCCATTTTCTCCTATTCCCTTTCCTTTACCCAAATTTTCTTCTAAAAATCAGACATTATCCTGTGTTTCTCAGTGCAAGTCAGCGATCCAGCTCTCATTATCTAGCAGCTCACAGATCATTTGCAATCCAATTTTATATATCATTTGATGCAGCTGAACAGAAGGCACCTTTATCCGCTTGAAGGACTTCACGTTATATTAAGAATAATTACTTCCTAAATACTCTTGAAAGCCACTGGTCCAGGGCAATAAAGGTTGTAAAATCAAACTGTCAAATGAATTATCCCTTTTGGGTGAATGTGTTTGTTTATAGGTATTCAGTTGAAACAACCTCGATTTCCCATGCAGAGGGAGAAGGGGTTATTTGTGCTGAATGCTGCTCATCCTTATCATTATCCCCTTTATTAATATCATTGGCAGCGAGTGTCATTTTTACCAAAATAAGGGCAGAGAGCCAACCATAGCTGCTTTCTGAGATTAAAAGTGCCCTGTATTTTGAAAGGCAGAAGAGATGAGCCGGTCGCAGCAGTCTCTATTATGCCTGCGTGTGGTTTATATGTGTTTGTACAACATGTGACTTCCACCCCTTTCTGTTTTGCTTTCTACCATGTTACACCACTTTGGGAAAATAACACCCTGCTCACCTGTTATTTTTCCATTGAACATAAATAACATGACCCAATTTACATTAGCGAGGGTTTTTCTGTTGGACCCTCTGTTCCAAGTTGTTAGAGGTCACTTTGTAGAGGCAGCAAAATAACCCGGGTGCTTCCATGTTCAACTTCTACATGTGAAAACAAGCTTTTTGTGTAAGGCAGTATCCCAGTATCCCTGGAAAAATATTGCAGAGGATTCTGGCTGTTTCGGTGTTAAACAAACAGGTCTGACCTTTGCCTGTTATCTGTTTTCTCAGTGTTGAGTCACCTTGCCTGTAGTTTTATAATTAATCTGTAAAGAAGAAGCACATTCTGAAGGTGAAGGATACTATGATTAAATAGCTATATGTATATATTGGTTTTAGTGCATTATTTTCACTTAAAGGAGAAGGAAAGCCACCAAAGCAGTTTATTGCCAATAGATTAGCCATAGTAGTACAAGCTATAATACTACATATTACTAATACCAAGCAATACCAATACATATTAGCTTGGTGTGACATCACTTCCTGCCTGAATCTCTCCCTGCTCACTCATAGCTCTGAGCTCAGGTTACAACAGGGGGAGGGGGGAGGGAGGGGTAGAGGGAAGAGGAGCAAACTGAGCATGCTCAAGCCCTAGCCCTGGAGGTTTATGCTGAAAACAGGAAGTCTAATAAAGAAGTCCATGTGTACCAATAGAAGGAAAGAAATGCTGTGTTTCTTTTGACAGAGGACTCAGAGCAGCATTACTTTGAGGGTTTAGTGGTGTATTTATACAGACCTTTCTGATAAAGTTTACTTAGTTTTAGCATTTCTTTCCCCTTTAATCAGACAAATGACTCTAAGGTCCTTTGGGGGTGAAGTGCAGAACACCATACAATATGCAGTTTTTCTCAGTACAGGTATGGGATCTGTTATCTGGTAACCCATAATCCAGAAAGCTCAGATTAAATGTTTAAATGATTTTCTAGTAGACTTAAGGTATGAAGATCCAAAGTATGGAAAGATCTGTTATCTGGAAAACCCCAGGTCCCGAGCATTCTGAATAAAAGGTCCCATACCTGTATTCCCTTACTGTCAGGGGCTAATGTTTCAGCCAGTTTCGGAGGTGCCACATATCTGCTCAGGACAGTTAGGCGCACACTTGTGGGTGCCACTATATAAAGGTTAACAGATGGGAAGGAAGTTGGGCATTTCACTACCTATAATGTCATTCCTCGGTTGCAGACCCCCATGGGCACAAGACACTTTGTTGAAGCTCTATAGCTCCAGAATTTACCGGGTGCAGCTTTCCCATCCTATAAGGGCTGCTATCTTTGCTTGTATCTTATACCAGACCAGCAGGGTTGTGATGGGTGGACTTGGGTAGATACTGGGAGATGAACATGGTTGGAGTGGGATGGATGTGATCAGTGTTGGACTGGGACACCATGGGCCCACCAAAGAACGATAGACCAGGGGCCCACTCTCAGTATTATTATTCTTCTTCTCACTCAACCGCTATTATCTTAGTCTTTATTCTTTACATGCTATAATGTGTTATGTTTTAGGTAGCCGAGGATGAGTAGAGTATAACAGTGCTTTATTAGCAGAGTCTCATGCAGCCATTACACAACTTTAGAGTATAACAGTGCTTTATTAGCAGAGTCTCATGCAGCCATTACACAACTTTCATTTTCACTTTTAAGCTGACAGGAAGTACAGTATGCACAGTATAAGTCTGAGCACAGTGACATCTACAGGCCATTTGCATGAACACCACATATTTCCCCTATGGTAGGAAAGCATTCGGACCACTATAATAAACAGCAACATTAAACAGTATGCATTTTAAAGCAATAATATACATTATTCACATCACATAGTCCTTGGTCCATGCAGGTAGTTTTCTGATTCTCTCAGTACGCCTTATAGGTTCACTTTCTTCAGGCCTATTGCAGTTGGCATCAGGAGTAGGAAAATGTCCTTCATCAACAGGAGCAAGACGACTTGCATTCCATATGCGTCCATCAGACAGTTCATATGTGTATGGTCCTCGCTGGCGTCTCACTTCAAGTGATGTAGTAAATTTAGATTGTCCTTGTTTCAGTATTCCTGGTTTCTTAATTCTGACTAAAGATCCAGGCTTAAAGTGTACTTCTCTGGCACCACGTTTTCTGTCAGTATAAGCCTTTATTTGGCTTGTTGACGTTTCACAATGTCAGCAGTAGATGATTTTGTAGGCACAATATTTTGTGGAAGTTTGATTTCTGCAACATGTACCTTAGTGCTCATCTGTCTGCCATATAATAATTCAGCTGGAGATGATTTGGTTGTTGCATGGCTCATTGCTCTGTAGTTATGTAGGAACTCTGTTGTAAATACTTTCCAAGATTTCCCAGTAAGATTTGCTGTCTGTAGTGCTTCTTTCAGACTTCTGTTGAATCGCTCGATTTCTCCACTTGCTTGTGGGTAATACACCGAAGGTTTCCTATGCACAATATTCCTCTTTCTCAGAAAGGATTCAAACTCATATGAGAAAAACTGTGGTCCGTTGTCTGATATTAACTCCTTTGGATTACCTTCTCTGCTGAAGACTGTAGACATAAATGTTATTACTGTAGCTGATGTTATATGAGAAACAAATGCAATTTCTGTCCATTTACTGTAATAGTTTGTCAAGGTTATAGCAAATCTACAGTCTATAGGAGCATCTGTAAAAGGACCCACAATATCAATAGCAAGTTTTTCCCATGCTGAATCAGGAAATGGTACTGGTTTTACATCTGGTCTCAAATTAACTTTGTGTACAAAGTTCTTTGCACAACCCAGTGAAGTGTTGCTTTGTGGTGAATTTTAGACACAGGCTATGTGGCAGGCACTGGTGCTGTAGTAATGAGACTTTCAACTAATTGTAGGTTTAATGCAGCAAAGAGATCCCTTCCAAGAATAGCAGTTCCCTTATTCACAATGTAAAAGTCACATTTTGCAGTATTTGATTCAAATTGTACAGTCACTGGCAAACAACCAAGCACAGGGATCGGATCCTTTAAGTAACTGACCAGTTTCAGGGCAGGTGCAACAAGCGGATCTTTTGCAAAGTATTTGCAATATCCTTTGGTAGTATAGAAACAGCTGAACCTGTATCAAGCAGCAGGTTAATGGAGTGTCCCTTGTCAGCAGAAGCAGTACTGACACTGAGTGAATATAAACTTGTCTGGAATAAATGTACCAGCTTTATCTACACTTAATACTGTGACATTTGTAGTAGTGACTTCATGAACATCTTTAGCAGAACTAAGGCAGATCTTAGCAAAATGTCCTACTTTTGTAGGCTGCTGCAGAGGTAGAAGAGCCATCCTTGCTGCCATTTGTTATGTTTTGGGTAGCCGAGGATGAGGAGAGTATAACAGTGCTTTATTAGCAGAGACTCATGCAGCCATTACACAACAGTAAGCTTTCACTTTTAAGCTGCTAGGAAGTATGCACAATATAAGTCTGAGCACAGTGACATCTACAGGCCATTTGCATGAACACCACAGACAGGGCCGGAACTAGGGGTAGGCTGAGTAGGTGCCCACCTAGGGCGCAGTCATAGGGGGGCGAACTTTTGAAAAGAAAGAATTTTTTTTTTGTTTCTTTTTTTTCTTTTCCATTTATTTATTTAAGTTCTCCAATGAGGCCAGCAGAGTTCCCCTCTGCTTCCCACCTCCCTCTTACTTGCCCTGGCTGGATCTGGTGCCTCAGCCTGCCCTGTCTCTCCCTCCTGCTAGGTTGCTTGCTCCAGAGACTAAAAGTAGACAAATGCGCAATTGCATCCATGCGCTGTAGTAAGCAGCGCGCCGGCATGGTGATGTCACTCAGGGAGGGAGCTGTGTGCCTGTGCTGGTCTGGCCTAGCACTTGGAGAGAGCCCTTATGCAGTGCGGGTGCGGCAACATAACCGTTATTCTGGTGTTATTGGCGGCTGGTGTTATTGGAGAAGAGAACACAGAGAGAGAGGACAGGTACACACTGATCTGGGCTGGGGTCAGGGAATTTTGGTGATGCTGCATTGTTTGGCAGTTGGCACAACAGGTACAGACTTTGGGGGGGGCAATATTTTGGGTGCTGCTGGCACAGGTACAGATTGGGGGCAATATTTTGGGTGCTGCTGGCACAGGTACAGATTGAGGGTAATATTTTGGGTACTACTGGCTGTCACAGGTACAGATTGGGGGCAATATTTTGTGTGCTGCTGGCTGGCACAGGTACATATTGGGGGCAATATTTTGGGTGCTGCTGGCACAGGTACAGATTGGGGGGCAATATTTTGGGTACTGCTGACTGGCACAGGTACAGATTCGGGGTAATATTTTGGGTACTGCTGGCTGGTACAGGTACAGATTGGGGGCAATATTTTGGGTGCTGCTGCCTGGCACAGGTACAGATTGGGGCAATATTTTGGTTGGTGGCTGCTGGCTGGCACAGTTACAGATTGGGGGCAATATTTTGGGTGCTGCTGGCACAGGTACAGATTGAGGGCAATATTTTGGGTGCTGCTGGCTGGTACAGGTACAGTTTGATTCATTAATGTGTTTTAAGTTTTTTTATTACGTAAAATAATACGTGTGATTCTGTGGGAAATGGTCATACAGAAAGCGGTTGAAGCCCTTGCCTCGGGTCCCAAACTACCTTGGCCCGGCCCTGACCACAGAATGGCCATGAAATAGGCCAAATGTTTAGCAGCACAAGGGCCCACTGACACTGGCCCACTCTGAGTTTTCCTGGTATCCCAGTCCGGCACTGGATGTGAGGGCTTATATAAATAGATTTGGGGTACAACTGTGCAGGGAGGGAAAGGATAGGGTATTTTACAAGTTTATTGGTAAGTTCATTGGCAGTAAATTTGAAATACCACTGCCGGCCTCAGCTGGTGAACTACTGGCTAGGCCACTGCAATACAGGTATGGGACCTGTTATCCAGAATGCTGAGGACCTGGGTCTTTCCAGATAACAGATGTTTCCATACCCTAAGTCTACTAGAAAATCATGTAAATAGGCTGGTTTTGCTTCCAATGAGAATTAATTATATCTTAGTTGGGATCAAGTACAAGCTACTGTTTTATTATTAGAGGAAGAAAATTGATTATTTGGATTAAATGGAGTCGACGGGAGACGGCCTTCCCATAATTTGGAACTTTCTGGATAACAGGTTTCTGGATAACAGATCCCATACCCGAACCAGTGCCAGCCCTAACCCCATTATTGTACTTATCACTGGTTTCATGGTGTAATTACGCGTTGCCTCCTGTTTTAATAAAGGCGTAATTTGTTAGGTGTCATTTTATTGACATGATATTTGATTAATAAGTGAAGGAATCGGCTTTGAACATGAAGAGCAGAGACGGCGTGTTTAATGAAATTATTATTAAAATGACTTCGTTGAGACCACAATTCCCCTGGATAATGAGCTGAGTAACATACTTTAATATAAGAGAGAGAGATGCCTTCTGGAGCTTAGTGATTCTTATCCATTTCCATAGATGAATAAAGGGGGATTTTAGAATTATTTGCATAATTAATCAAGCCCCACTCGTTAGCGGCTGTCAGACTGACGGGGGGCATGGTATCATTTCACTTTTTGTTGTTGTTTTAATTACCTAGAATAGGTATTGTGCTAACTATAGAGCAGGGGTCCCCAACCTTTGTAAAAAGAGTTGGGAAGCAACACAAGCATGAAAAAGTCTCTTGGGGTGCCAAATAAGGGCTGTAATTGACTATTTGGTAGCCCCTACGTGGACTGGCAGCCTACTGCTTGGCACTATACTTAGTTTTTATGCAATTAAAACTTGCTTCCAAGCCTGGAATTCAAAAATAAGCCCCTGCTTTGAGGACACTAAGAGCAACATCCAAGGGGTTGGAGAGCAACATGTTACTCATGAGCTACTGGTTGGGGATCACTGCTATAGAGCAAGCAGAACCAGTGACTGCTGGGGGCTCCAGAAGGTGTAGGTGGGCTAGTTGTGCACTGACTCGAAAGCAGTTGGACTATAGGTTTTGAAAAAAACATTTAAGTTTAATGGGGACCTAAATTTATTTTGCTCTGGGGTCCAAAGACCTGTCAGCCC
Organism: Xenopus petersii; assembly: GCA_038501925.1. Lineage (NCBI taxonomy): Eukaryota > Metazoa > Chordata > Amphibia > Anura > Pipidae > Xenopus > Xenopus petersii. The sequence goes on from CM076679.1 coordinate 13,298,050, forward strand.
TCCTAGGTTTTTTGGGAGTCTCTTGTAATGCTACCTCCAGCAGTGGCATAGTTGGTAGTGTGTGGTCTTGGCAGTACTGGGCATGATTGTGGTGGAATAGAAAGGATCTGGGAAGGTGAATATCTCTGGACTTTGACATTACTTACAGCACAGAAAATCGACATTGGGGTGGGCCCCATTGACTGCACTTGACCTGCAGGGTGGAGTGAGTGGCACGCAAGTAGCCTTAACTACTTAGCCATTGGTGGCCCCAGGTTCCACAGTCTGACACTGGCCCCAGAGCCCTGTATCAGGCATAGGCTGCTTTAGACGGGGAACTGTACCTTTTGTAGGCCACTACTGGGATGATGGGCATTGTTGTTCTGGAGGCCTCAAGTTGTTTATCTCAGGTTTGAAACCCAGCCTTCCTCCTTTCCCTGTAACTCTAGGCTTGGGTCCACCTATCTCACTGTTTAGGGTCAGTCCACACAAGCAGATTCAGGGAGATTTAGTCACCTGGTGACTAATAGCCTTTTCTTCTGGGCGACAATCTCCCCGTACTGCCTTCACGTGGCTTCCCGTCCGCTATAGTGAAAAGTCGCCTGCGCTAAAGCATGCGCAGAATTTCGTTTTCAGAAGTAGCCCGAAGTTGCTTCCTGAAAAACGTCGGGCAACTTCGGAAAGCGAAGCACCACGTGTGCGTTATTGAAGGTGACTTTTCATTATAGCGGACGGGAAGACACGCGAGAGATTGTCGCCCAAAAGTCGCCAGGCAACTAAATCTCCCGAATCTGCTCGTGTGTGGACTGACCCTTAACTGTGGGTCCCCAGTGTTGCTGCTCTACTATCCTTTTGTCTAGGATTAGAAGATCATGGGATTTCAAGGAATTGTAATTCTACTTCTTAATTATTGATTTGTTGAATCTTGTAATTCGCAGGGGGGTGGGTTCTTTACTCAGGATCATTGTTAACCAGTCTTCTGCTGTATCTTTCCTAAAGCCCTAAAATCCTCTCGAGAAGTTTAAATGAATCTGCATTGCAGATAGAATTAAAGTTGTACTGGAAGTGCATTGTGGTTCTGTGTTAAAGCAAGAGGAGTAAAAAATACAATACAAGTAGTCTTCACCAGGTCTAGTAATAGCAACCAATCAGAGATTGTCTGGTTTTTGTGCCTCACCCAGGATAGCAACTCATTTTGTTTTTGTTGTGGGGCTGTTGCATAAAGACTAATTCGGGTGAGATTTGGGAATAATGCCTATTTGTTCTCCTTGATGAACCTGAAAGCCCTTCAGTTAAGATGATATTTGGGTATAATGCTTATTTTTTTTACCTAGCCACCCCTTTATTTTCTTTTTGATACCCCTTAAGGGTAAGGCCACACGAGGAGATCCGGGGAGATTTTGTCGCCTGGGGACTAATTGCCTCGTCTTTTGAGCGACTAACTCCCCGAACCACCTCAGCGTTTTTCCCCATAGGCTACAAAGAAAAGTCGCCTGCGCTAATGCACACGCGGCAATGTGTTTTCTATAGTCGCCCGAAGTTGCCTCACTCGTCAAAAGACGAGGCGATTAGTCGCTCAGTGACAAAATCTCCTCGTGTGGACTAGCCCTAAAGCCCAACTAGAAGATCAATTAGCATTAGATTTGGAGTTAATACTCCAAATATATTTTGGTGTATTTTTCTCCCATGGATTGGGAATAATGCCTATTTGTTCTCCTTGATAAACCTGAAAGCTTTTCTTAAAATTCATTTAGGATGAGAATTGGGGATAATGTTTATTTTTTTTACCTAGGCACCCCTTTATTTTCTTTTTGATAGCCCTTAGAAACCCAACTAGAAGACTGATTATGGCTTGATTTGCGGGTAATGCCTATTTTCTCACAGATGCTCCTGAAAGTCCAACCAGGGTTGGATTTAAATAACGGTTGCACCTAGGTCCGCTGTCGTTCATTGTCCCCGTCCCCTCCATTTTATTCACTCAAATTTTCATCATCGGGACTGGAGCAATGGGGATTGGTGCACTACTACTACTGCTAACTATTGTATCTCCTGCACATCCCCAGTGTTTCTGAATAAATGTGGGTGTGGTTGGGCAGCATGCTGCCCCCTAAAATCTTGCTGCCCTAGGCCCGGGCCTTGGTGGCCTATCCACAAATCCGGGCCTGAGTCCAACTCAAAGGTCAATTTGTGTGAAATTTGGGGATAATACCTATTTGCTCTACTATTCCGGATGCTCAGTTCAAAGGTCATTTAGGGTATGATTTTCGGTATAATACATAATTGTTCTCCTGAATACTACTGAAATCTCAACTATAAAGTCAAAATTGGGTGAGCTTTGTGGTTGATGTCTATTACCTCTCCTAGATACTCCTGAAAGAGCAACTAGAAGTTCTGTTTCATGAGATTTGGGGATATCTATTTGCTCTCCTAGATACCCCTGAAAGTCCAATTCAGAGGTCACTTGGGTTAAGATTTCAGGGATAATATCGATATGTTTTTGTAGTTACCCCTGAAATCCCAACTAGTAGGTCAAATTGGGTGAGATTTTTGAATAATGCCTGTTTGCTCTCCTAGATACTCCTGAAAACCCAACTAGACTGTCAACTAGACTAGACAACAGTGGAGGAAGTGTTCCATGTTGGTGAACCACCAGTTAGCTCTAATAGTTTTAAATCTCCCACCATTTGCTCTTTACTCAAATGGAGCTCATGTCATTTAATTATGTCATCATGATGTAATGATGTCATCATGATATACGCATGCTTGGTTATTCCATGGTCCAAGGAAAGACCTAGAAGTACAGACTTTGGGTGACTGAAGACTGGAACTAATTTTAAGGCTCTTCAATAACTTCTATAACACCCGCTTTCCTTATATCATTAAATACACACAAGGATGAATAGAACCTAATTACATTCTGGCACTTCAAGGAATAAGTCGTTTCTTTCCATAAATTGACAGACGAGGAAATAGACCGCAAATCCATATTTGTCACTCGCCAATCTCGACAGCCACCCCTATGGGAAACGCTGCCTCTCCCTAAAGATTTCCCGTCATGTGCTGAGAGATTGAGGTTAGAAAAGCTAGCCTTAGAAATTCATGCTGATATTTAAACTGTCATGTCTTTAATTTGCACTTACTGATCGTTAGAGAACGACAAGCCTTTGGCAGCATTGTTTGTTTATTGTTAGGTGCAAAGAAAACCATCAGTGGATGAATGTAAATTAGTCACGTCCCGGGGTGGAGCAAATGTTCTTTCATTCCAGGGATGGCATTTTTAGGGCCCTGTAAATTCGCTGCTGCGGAATGCGTTAGACGGCCCTTTAATAATGGGCAAGTTAACCTTTAAATTAACTTTTAAGTGGGATGCTAATCATTTATTTGCATTATTAGTGCTACTTATATGCATGTACCCTTTTAGGATAGAGTGGTGTAAAAATCTCCTGTTGCTTTGATTGGCAGCTTGTTTTAGCAGGGTGAACATTTCTGATGCTCTGATTGGCTACAGCTTTGTTTGTGCCTTTCCTATACAATAAAGCTGATACAATAGTGTTAACTCCAGCCTTGCAACTTAAAGGATAAGTAAACTGATTATTTTAAAATCCCTAAAAAGACTCTAAACAGCCCCCAAAATTACCTCTATTCTAACATTGAGTCTGATGACCTTTCAAGAAGCTGTAACCTGCAGTGGGAATCAGTAGCTTCCTCATCTAATATGAAGCTCCACCCTGAACCTTCCTTCTAGTTTGAACAGGAAGTTGGTCAAAGAACTGTCTACTGCCCGATTGATTTCCATTTGAGCAGGAGTGCATCTAACCCCAATATGGTCACCCACATGTATAAATCACACACTATTTTTTGATAGAAGTCAGTATATATAGAAAGTAGATCAAATCTTAGGTGCTTGTAGAATTCACCAGTTGTGAAGGGAGGTCCAGGTGCACCACCCTGAACCCTCAGCTTAGGGAGCGGACCACTGTACAAAAATATACATAAGAACAAAAAAAAGGCTGCCTGATAAAGACCTTGAAATGCGTAGGGCCCATATTTATGGGGCCTTTATATTTTGTAATGTTTAATTGATGGAATAAGTACTGCACCTCACTTTTGTTGAATCTGGTGTGCGCTGTCTGACTTTTTTTGACTTAATCATAGGCCCACATGCTCGTCCAAAGCTAGCTGATCCGATCTTTGGACCAGGGCCACAAAACTTGGATCGTACAGAGGCATCTACAGCTTAGTTGGATGATGACAGCATCAAAATGCTGATGTGGCCCTTGTCGAACAGGAAAATCAAACCTGATGATTTTTCATCTAGTTTCATCTAGTTTTTTGGGCTGTCCCATTAGTGGGCTCCATACTTGGGCCAATAAAGAAGGCAGGATCTGTGGGTGTAATCAACCTCTGTATGGCCACCTGTAGGCTTTGGTCACCAGATATTTCTGGAATGCAGCTGCCCCTGCATGTTTACCCCTATTAATATGTTCAAGAATTTTGGTAGTTGTAGTTCTGGGGACACATCAAGACAGAACCCTCACTACCATATCACTCCTGGGGTCTCCTAAGAAAGCTCGGCATCTTCTGCAGGTTATTCCACCTCAAGGAAGGTTTGCCACCTGGATGGCATTTTCAGCTCCTGCTGCTGACAATAATGCTAAATGTCATTGTTATTTGTAGGTAAAAAAAAGAATCCCTTTTTAGGTATGGTTCAATTTTTTCCCATGAATAGAGGCACCCAAAATCTGGGGTCCTTACTAGAAGAGAGCCAAGAGCCAGAACTTATTTCCTTCCCAGATATTTAAACTACAGCACCAATTAGGATTCCACGGAGTCCAGTCTTCTGCTGATAAAAATAAAGCTAAATGCCGCTGTTATTTAAGAATAAAAGGAATGGTTCAATTTTTGTTTTTCCAGGAATGGGGGTGCCCAATATCTGGAATATTTAGAGTCAAGAACCAAAACCTAGTCCCTTTTCAGCTTTTTTATACTACAGCACCAGTTAAGTGCCCTGTTGTAAATTGGGGCACTGAAAGTTACAACAATCCCTAACTATGGATCACAAAAGGGATGTGGCTTAGTCAATAATGGGTGTGCTTGGGCAGACCTGGGCATATTTGGGAGAAGCAATGTATGACCAGGAGCGACTTATTAAGGCAAGCTTTGTTTTTCTAAACACAGGTCCCCAATCTTCTTAATTGCCAAGGCCCACTACCCAAGGTACCCCATCAGGTTAAGAACCTCTGGAAGGTTGGGCCCTGTCCACTAAATAGTATAAAGCCCCAAGAGTTCTGACAGGGACCCCATTCCCACAGACAGGGTGACCTTATTTTTGTAACCTTAGTGGAGGGCACCCTCAAATGAATCTTGGCACACAAAGGTTATTGCTCTTGAACCCATAAAACCTTTGGTTTAAGAAAAAACATGTGACACATTTTATGACATATCTTATTTATATTTATATGTATACACAACAAAGAGGTGCCTTCATGAAATAAAATATCTATAGCCCCACTGGCCGCCTGGTAGTTACGCCACTGCACGTACTGAAGCTATGTTTCAGGGAGATAGAATCAATAATATGAAAAGTCTGTATTGTCCTATACCTCTAATTATTATAGAATAGTTACATCTCTTCTTGTACATTTGCAGCATTGCTAATGATAAAATATACCCCTGCCTGTCCCTGGTCTACTCTTATGCTTATTATTTTTGTGCATTCTCCCAAATATATACATATACTGTATTTCCCTTATGAAAACAAACTAGACGAGATTGCGTGAGATTGCAGAGACATCTCAGGGTGAATATGTAATGGGAAAGAATAATGGCTGGGATAATAGAATGTTACATGTGAAATAAGAGAAAAAGGCAATTTTCACATATGGGATAGAGCTTCTCAGGAATCTATTACTTTTAGTTCTTTGTGTATAAAATAAAATGGACCCTGGAAGGCATGAAATACTGTGGCTTTTGAGGTCCATTTCATAGGGGTGTATGCAGAACATCCTACATCTGTGCATTAAATACCCCATAGGCTGCATTATAAGTTCAAACATTCACAGACGGAATCATGTTTTACCCACTGTAAACCCTTCCCTCATACTATGGGGCTTTAGGGCCCAAACAGCCAACGAGTAGAGTAGAACGATAGGAACATGCTGTAAAACTTGCCCTAGGAGCTTATCCTACAGCAGTGACTTTTAAGCCATGGGTGTGTATAAACTAGCTATAAACTGAGGTCTCCCCAAACAATGGACTATAAATTGGGCTAACAATTTACAGATGTCGACAGCACCAGCCATAGATTACGCTGGGTTTCTGTCCCCAATACACGTGGCAACGTTTCAGACCGCCATCGGTCTTTTATCCAACCCCAAAAAGTCTTTGCCCCCCTGATTGCTCTTTTTTTTTTTAACTACATTTTTTACCCATATGTTGAACTGGTAGGCCATGCTGAGAATTCATGGTGCGAGAATTGTTGTGGGTGACAGACAGCTGGGGAATATAATCGCACAGAGGTTGTGCAGTCATTATCTTGCAAATGATAGAGAAAATCACAGGTTAGACAATAAGTCTTATCTGCACAGCCACCAGGTGTAAATCATATTGTTGTTAGAAACCTATTCCGCCTATTATATTTAAATACTATTGTAACAACTTGTTGCTTCTTTATCTTTCCTGTTATCATAATGACATTCACCTTCTGCTCATTATCCACTGCTGTTCCATCCTTTAATTTCTCCTCTTTTATATTCTGAAATTCTCTGCATTGTTTGCTTACTATCAACTTGTCTCATCCTTATACATCAAGTGTTGAGGGTATGAAGTCCTTCTTGTACAGAGCCCTAGAGCTCTGAATTTTTAATGGTGGATATTGTCTGCAACACACCTCATTATGGTTGGACAGGAGGTCCAACCCTGAGATTCCTGCAGTGGCCACTGGTAATGTTGTAGAACCACAGGGCTTTCTAGAAAATTAGTTAATCCAGCTGTGTAGATAGAGAGGTCTCTAACGCACCAATGACAAGGATGTAGAGTCTTCATGTAACTAAGAAATGAGTTCTTCTAATTGAATAAACTAATGGGTCCACTGAAGCCTGAGTCCATCCAGGGTGGCAGGGGTGCAGAGTCACTGTATTTTCCAGGAAATAAGTTAATCTAGCTGAGTTGTCTTATGGGTCCACTGAAGCCTGAACCTATCAAGAGTGACAAGTGAGCAGCCATGGTGCTTTCTAATTTCAGGAAATTAGAAAATCTAATGGGTCCACTGAAGCCCATTTTTTTATCAAGAGTGGCAATGGGGTAGAGATATGCTAGTTTCCCAGAAATGAATTCACTGTTCACTGAAGCCCAAGTCTTTCAAGAGTGGTGAGGGTTGTAGAGTCATGGTACTTTCCCAGCTGAGCAGGCTCATGGATCCACTGAAGCCTGAGAACAACAAGAGTGACAAGGGTGTAGAATCATGGTACTTTCCAAAAAATTTGTTTATCTAGTTGAGCAGACTCATTGATCCACTGAAGCCTGAGAACAACAAGAGTGACAAGGGTGTAGAATCATGGTACTTTCCAAAAAATGTGTTTATCTAGTTGAGCAGACTCATTGATCCACTGAAGCCAGGGCCCATCATACATCTCCTGGTATCTTGGTGGACCAATGTGACCATGTCCTTAAACCCTTGACCCATATTCTCTCTTCTACTATACTTTCTTTCCACATTCTCTTACATCTTTTTTCTTGGTTTGTTTATTCTGTTCTTCATTGATAGTTCATTGTTTTGTTTTCACTGCCGAACCTTCTCCATTCTGAAAGCCTCTCATCTTCTTTATGGTTGTAGTGCTTTATGGTGAATGACACTGAACATGCCCCGCAGTCCCACTTCCAGTGAAGATGAGATGGCGCAGAGCTTTTCAGACTACTCAATGGAATCGGAATCCGACAGCTCTAAAGAAGAGACCATCTATGACACCATCAAAGCCACCGCGGAGCGTCCGACCAGTCGGCTGGAAGATATCCAGACCAATACTATGGTCATCAGGATTGTGATCACAGATCTTCAGCAAACCGTGAGACTTTGATTCCTTTCGTAGTTTAAGGGTCACTCCTGGTTGGTCTGTTATTAAATGTGAATCTGCAACTGGATTCACTGGGTGCAAATCTAGTGCTGCTATTGATGCAACCCGATATGGGAATCCTAAAGCTACTGCCAGGTCCAGGGTGGCAGTTGCTCCAGGGTTCCCCAGCATCAGTAGGCCCAGTTGTGCACCTTTTATCATCTATACTATGTTAAAAAACTTTACTTTATAGGATTGTCTCATGCATAAAGGTAATGTAAAACTGCTGTTGAGGCTCACTTTGTATCATCTTGTGGCTTCACCAGGAGGATGGCAGCTATGAATGTCACTTAGTTCTGGGAAGATTGAATTTTCCAGCTGGTCTGTATCTGACCAATCCCTGATTAGATAATGGGGCTACAATGTAGTTTAATGAATGGCTGTAGTGTAGTATCTCTGTAAATGATTGCTACTTCCTACATCAGTGCAGATAGGAACATACAAAAGCCTTTATCTGTGCTGATAAGAATGAGACGTATCAATCACTGACGGTATCTGTCACTATCTTCATTGGTTTGTACATTCCAGTGCATTCATGATTCACTCAATGGGACATACTCTTCCCTATGCCATTTCAATACACATTAGTGATATTATAGTTATTTCTAAATGTCCTTCCTATTAAAAGCAGCAACTGTCTGGCTGTTTATGTTCCCTGCAGTACTGGTTCTGAATCAGAAGTCAGCTGCAAAATCCCCCAGGCTTGTCTTTAGGTTCTGGTTCTGACAACACAAGGTGCCCCGATTTGTAAAAATCACCCTAAAGAGTCAATATTCCTTGACTTATTTTCCTTATAGATTTCTCGACTGTAGATATACAGGGCGAAGAAATAAAAGGTGCAAAACATGTGCCAGGTTACCAGGTCTGATAACCAATAGCAGCCAATCAGATATTTGCATTAAAACAGGGGACTGGAGTAATTACTGTGGATTAATATTAGGTTAGTAGACTTTCAGCTGACTAGTCACAAGCCTCCTAATCACCTTCCATCCAAATCAGTATGTGTGCTGGGGTAATTTAGACCATAGCAACCACATGGCTGAAATTGCAAACTGGAGAGCTGCTGAATAAAAAGTGAAATAACTCAAAATCCACAAATAATAAAAAATGAAAATTGTCTCAAAATATCACTCACTATATCATACTAAAGGTTAATTTAAAGGTAAACAACCCCTTTAAGTAGTGATAGCCTGCACAGAGAGGTACCATAAATATATTTTAGTGTTGTAAGAATATTTTCCTGTACTAAGCATAATTCTGCAAGAACAGCCCCCTAAGTTTGCGCATAGCCTGTACTGAGATAAACCATAAAACTATGGCAGCATAGGTATTTCCCTGTACTAAACACAATTCAGCAGGAACAGCCCCCTAAGTTTGCTCATTGCCTGTACAGAAAGACCCCATAAAACTATGGCAGCATAGGTATTCCCCTGTACTAAGCACAATTCAGCAGGAACAGCCCTCTTGTGATTGCTCATAGCCTATACAAAGAGATTCCAAAAATCAATGCCAGCATAGGTATATTTCCTTGAACTAAGCATCATTTTGCAGGGATATTTTGAGGATATAGCGGCCCTTTATACTTTCACCCATCTTTATTACATGTGTGTAGTCCCAATTTGCTTTCACCTATCGAATGCCAACTAACAATGCCCCCGGCTTATAAACAGAATATGCCAGTAACTCACTCAGCACAACAATGTGCTTACTAATACGGCGGAGCTGAGCCAAACAGAAGGAAATATTTCCCCTAATGTGACTGCTGGCGTCTGCAGCCGTAGGTCTTAAAGGGCACCACCAGGGCATTTCATAGGCCCTGTGGCCTCTGGCATCAGAAGGGTTCCTTGGGAGTGGGAAATATGTTGATAAAACTACCAAAGGATAAATGATATTGCGTGACGATTGTTAGATGCTTTTGGTTTTTAAATCATGGGAGTCCAGCTGCCAGTTGGTCTCTTTTTGGGGAAGCTCCCCATATCTATGCACTTGTCCTGCTATGTTTTGCCTCTGTTGTGCCCCCTAGAACTCTCGTCGAAGTTAGAGGTTCCAGGAATAAGGACGGCCTTACACAATAAGATCCGCTCATGTGGCTGATTTGCCCACCAACCAGTGGCGTAAAAAATAATCTTCAGATTCCCAATTCCCGTCCCGCGTCTGCCCTGCCCACATCCCAACTCTGCCCCACCCATTCCCGCACGACTTACGTCGCAGTAAGAGAGCGGCTCGGGAAGAGGTTTTTCTTTAAATTAGTTATAGAGGACGCAGACCCCACAGTCAGGGACCCCCTGTTCTCCGGGCCACCCAGCCACTCTGCTTCCTCTATAGTTATGCCACTGCCACCAATGGCAGGGCAGTATCGAATGGTAGGGCCGCATGATCCAATTACAATGAAGAGAATGCCAAAGTGATGAGGACCACATCAATTAGCCAATGTAGTCCTCGATCGCCAAAAAAATCAAACCTTGGCCAAATATCCATCTGGAAGACCTGTCAGAAGCCCCCATACACTGGCAGATAAGCTGCTGAATTGGTCTGAAGGACCCATGGCCAGGCCACCTTAAGCCTCACTTTGTTACGGGGCTGAACTATGGCACCTACAGTGTATATTCTCTGAGACCCAAACTGTAAGTTTTGGGACATCTATTAGGAACTACGTTCGCAATGCAATTCACTGCCTGTGCTGCCGCAAAAGCAAATAATGAATTTCTTTGTTCTTGGCCAAAGAAATTCTTCTTAATACAGTGACCAGGAACAGGGTCAGATTGGCGCACTGGGCTGCAAAGTAAAGGGCCCTTCTTGCAATCACCAGGGGCCCCCACCCCAACCCCTGTCACTGATATATGTGAACGGGAAAGACACCAATGGGCCAGTTTATTGGGGAGCAGGACTGACCCTGACCAGGGGCTTCTAGAAAGGCTTCATAGTCCTGTAATCACAACGTACAAATACATAAATCATAAAGCAAACCATAATTGCAGAGCCAGACATCATAGGAAATTAAAGATAATTATGGAGGGAGTAACAAGTTTACACATCGCAGGCTAATTAAGGACATTCAGATCCCCAGGAGCCCAAATTAAAAAGAAAAAAACATAAATAGATAATCATTGGTGCACTTGTACCAGTTCCCTTTAATTGCCTATAGTCTGCATGTGCTACTGTATCCACTACTCAGTAACTGGGTGTGGGGGGAAAGCATTTATTGAATTACATGTCTGTGCCCTCCATGATTTGCAATGAACTGTGGGTACAAGGGAAAACTCATCCACATACAGTATACTACTGTATGACCCCAGACTGCAAGTGCTAGCAGCTAAAAGGCTAATGAGGGATGCTCAGAGTTGTGCCTTTATATGGTCACAGAACCCCTTTATTAGTGACTTCTAATATAATTTACAGTAGGGGGTACATTATCCCTTATAATACATGAGTGATACTCAGAGTTCCCTGTATAACTCAGCCTGCAGCCTTGTGCCTTTATATGGCACAGAACCCCTCAGTGACTTCTAATATCCTTATCATTTACAGTAGGGGGTACATTATTCCTTATAATACATGAGTGATACTCAGAGTTCTCTGTATAACTCAGCCTGCAGCCTTGTGCCTTTATATGGTCACAGAACCCCTCAGTGACTTCTAATATCCTTATCATTTACAGTAGGGGGTACATGATCCCTTATAATACATGAGTGATACTCAGAGTTCCCTGTATAACTCAGCCTGCAACCTTGTGCCTTTATATGGTCACTGAACCCCTCAGTGACTTCCTTATAATTTATGGTAGGGGCCAGGGGTACAGTATCCCTTATACAGTAATTATTATGAATCTTTTTTATTGCTTATTAGGTGCTATGGTTCTAATATCTGATTTTTTGTGATTTGCAGAAATGCATCCGCTTCAACCCTCATGCCACAGTCTGGGTGGCCAAGCAGCGCATTCTCTGCACCCTCAACCAGAGTCTAAAGGACGTCCTCAACTACGGACTGTACCAACCCTTCAGTAATGGGAGGGAGGGCAAATTTCTGGAAGAGGAGAGGCTTCTCAGGGAATACCCCCAGCCCATGAGCAGAGGGGTTCCATCTCTAGAGGTGTGTATATTTACCCAACTGCTCCAAAGAAATAACCATGTTCTGTAACTTTGCAATGATTGGTTGAGTTTATTTTTTATTTAAGTTGTCCTGTTTTTAATTTTTTAGTTTCGTTACAAGAAGAGGTTGTACAAAGAGCCCAGCCTTGATGAGAAGCAGATAGCCAAGCTACATACCAAGGTACATGTGCCAAAATGCTTATAAATGGGCAGTGTATCCTAAGTAGGCGTTGCTGTAGTCAGTATTACTTCTAGCGCCACCTGCTGTTCATTTTCACCAACTGGATACAGCCGGCAGAAAATTAAGTTAGTGCATAGAGGAAAGTCTTGTGATGTTGCACAGCTTAGAGCTGACCACAGAAACGTTGGATGGGACTTCTGTGCCTACCAACTTCATTTTCTGAGCAGCTATTGAGCTACAGCTCTCTTTATGCTTTGCCAAGCAAAGGTGGCCAGAGGTTTCTGGGTACAGTCTCCTCCTCCTCGGTAGCCATGCATGTTAATCATCTGAAAAGATGATGTTTCCTCTGTTATATTATGGGGTAAAATAGTTCCATAGTAAGTTAATTTGAAAAAAGACACACGTCCATCAAGTTCAACCTTTTAAGTCTATATATATCCTGCCTAACTGCCAGTTGATCCAGAGGAAGGCAAAACCCCATCTGAAGCCTCTCCAGAGGGGGAAAAAAATCCTTCCAAAATGGCAATGGGACCAGTCCCTGGATCAACTTGTACTATGAGCTATCTTTCATAACCTTGTATTCCCTCTTGCTAAACATCATCCAACACCAACTTTGGTTTTCTTTGAATCAAGTGCTAGGGTGTCCTAAATAGTGATGTGAAGAATGACCTTAAAACTGAGGGATAGTTGGTTTGGGCTTCTATTTTGGTGGAGGGGGGGATTTGGAGAGCAGACTACTCACAAGGCCTCCCAATCTTGTCTTGTGAAAGCCCTAAACTCTATGAGGTCATCTCTGATATCAATAGAGGGAGCAGGTCCACATCGGTTCTAGAACCCCCTTCTTAAGCCAACTGGGCAAGTTAATTTTTTTAAAATTCTTGCTGTGTTCCATATTTCAGGGTAATCTAAGGAAATTTATGGATTATGTGCATCACTGTTCCGTGGAGAAAATTTGCAAGATGTTGGACCGAGGGCTGGACCCAAATTACCACGACCCAGATAATGGAGGTAGGAAAAGTGCAATTTCTATAATGCTAAAATATGGAGACAGTGACATCCAATGCCTTCTCCTCTGTATGTATCCAGTATATAAACACCACAGACCCAATCCACAGCTGCACATTTTATACAGGGTTTCATATAAATGTATATATTATTCAATAAGCACCACCATTTAATTCATGTGCTGTTGTGCTGCACTGGTACAGGTCTATTTGCTTCTACTATAGTTTTATATAAACAAGCTGCTGTGTAGCCATGGGGGCAGCCATTCAAGCACAGGATACACAGTAGATAACAGATAAGTACTACTATAGTTTATATAAACAAGCTGCTGTGTAGCCATGGGGGCAGCCATTCAAGCACAGGATACACACTAGATAACAGATAAGTACAACTATAGTTTATATAAACAAGCTGCTGTGTAGCCATGGGGGCAGCCATTAAAGCACAGGATAAACAGTAGAAAACAGATAAGTACTACTATAGTTTATATAAACAAGCTGCTGTGTAGCCATGGGGTAGCCATTCAAGCACAGGATACACAGTAGATAACAGATAAGTATTACTATAGTTTATATAAACAAGCTGCTGTGTAGCCATGGGGGCAGCCATTCAAAGCTGAAAAAGGAGAAAAGGCACAGGATACACAGAAGATAACAGATAAGCTCTTTAGTATACAACGGTATTCTTCAGAATGTATCTGTTATCTACTTTGTATCATGTGTCCCCCATGGCTAAACAAAACGAGTGTTTCTGAAGCAAACACACCAGTTGTACCAGTGCAGGGCAACAGTACATTATATTGTCATTCCTTTAAAACACTTTCATTTTTTAGTGTTACTGTTCCTTTAAGGATTTAATCCACATTTTCTATTTGGATTCAATAAGGGGCTGGGATAAAACTTAATACATTACTTATCTGTTCCTCTCTGCGGAGATAAGAACTCAGATCAGAGGCTGCATCCGTGGATTCACCGGAAAGCGATTAGGAAAATGTGATGACTGCAGGATTAACATCGGAGAGATGGATGTCCCGGCTCTGCAGGGGTTACAGAATATTATCTGCGCTAAGGAAACAGAATTGAAAATGCCATATTTTATATATATATTCTGTAGCCCACGCTTACTGGTCTTCTGGTTTTAAACCAGCAGATAGCAAGTCATGTATGTTTTCAAATTAGAATGTTTCTTCATTTGGCCTTTAAAATAAACCACTCAGTTTTGCCAAATGTTCTATCTGTTCTCGCTTCCAACTATTAAATGGATATATACAGGGCCGCCATTAGAAATCACGGGGCCCCGTACAACAAAATTTTTGGGGCCCCCTGGGCCCCGCCCACACTGACGACCAAGCTCCACCCCATTTCCCGCCCACTCCACATCGCAGTTAAAAGACCACACAGACATCAGCGCTAAAAAAGTAACCCCCCCCCACACAAGTTGTAAAAAGCTATTGATGGTCAGGGCCCCCTTATAAAAAATTGGTGCCCCAAAAAAAAAAAAATTAAAAATTTTTTTTTTAAAAAAAAACATTGGTGGCAGGGGCCCCCTTATAAGTTAAAAAAAACTTGGGGCCCCAACAAAAAAAATGTAAAAAAAACTAAAAAATAAACAAACATTGGCGGCAGGGGCCCCCTTATAAGTTAAAAACAAATTGGGGCCCCAAAAAAAAATTTGAAAAAAAAAAAAAATTTTTTTGAAAAAAAAAACAAAAAACATTGGCGGCAGGGGCCCCCTTACAAGTTAAAAACAAATTGGGGCCCCAAAAAAAATTTAAAAAAAAAAAAAATTTTTTTGAAAAAAAAAAAAAACATTGGCGTCAGGGGCCCCTTACGAGTTAAAAAAAAAATTGGGGCCCCAAAAAAACATGTTTTAAAAAAAAAAGATTGGTTGCAGGGGCCTATAGAATATTAAAATAATACATTGGTGGCCAGGAGATTAAAAAAAAAAAAAAATACACAAACTGGTGTTCAGTAGAATTGAACTCACGGCTTCAGTACTTCAACTTCACCTCCTTTCGTGACTTCGGGTCTTTTCACTGCTTCAGGACTTCGGCTTCGGCTGTTTTCGTGACTTCGGGTCTTTGCGCTGCTTCAGGACTTCGGCTTCGGCTGTTTTCGTGACTTCGGGTCTTTTCGGCGCTTCGTGACTTCGGCTTTTTCCGTGACTTCGGGTCTTTTCGGCGCATCGGCTTCGGCTTTTCGGCACTTCCGCATTCGGCAGCACAGAGGCAAGACGTACGGCTCGGGCGCTCGTAAGGGGGGCCCGGATCTTCAAAAAATGCAGCGCTGCCGGGCCCCCCTTCATGCCCGGGCCCGGTACGCTTGTCCCCCCTGTCCCCCCCTCATGGCGGCCCTGGATATATACAGTAACACCCCAATTATCCATTTACCAGGGGACCATGTCAAACTGGGCATCAAATACCAGGAAAATGTAAGATCCAAGTACGGAAAAAAAGCGGTTTGTGTGGGGCAGCCAATAAAACAGTGTCAGTTCCAGGAAAGCTTAAAATACATGGACGTAAATTTGGAGGTTCTGCTGTATGCAGAGGGATCATTTATAGGGTGCAAGGTGCAAAAAGCATTAAAAGGCCGCAGTTGGCAATTTTCTTTGCACTTTGCTCTCTGGAGTCCTGTACTGTGTAACTAGGCTGTGTAACTAGTGTGTTAAACAGTACTCAATACAAGAGATGAGAGTGGGGAGAATTTTCAAAAGAACTGGCTGCCCTCATTAAACTGAAGACAAACCCTACTTTGGAAATGGTGCACATTTCCCTTTAAGTCTTTAGTCTTGTCTTTTAAACAGGACACACGGGAGCCTCAAATGAGCCTCCTGTTCCAGAGAGTGACAGTAAAAAATGCACAAAAGGGCAAAGTCAAAGTAATATAATTGTCATTTAATGCCTCGTATAGACATGTAATGCTGACTTGAGAGCGCAGGTCAAATAAGATGCTCTGGCGAGAGTTCAAATCAATGAGCCATGTCTCCTGGCGCAATTTTAGAAGCTGGTTAGGCAGGGCGCCCCACAAAACCTAAGTAAGGGGTAGATATCCACTATCTGGGAGGGAATACTCTGTGGGCGAAGGGGTTGGGTAGCATTTTCTAACTTACCAAGTGCCGGAGGCATAGCATATTTAAAGACACAGATAAACCAGACACTAGGTGTTGATTTGCTTATCTATTATCTGGAAGGGG
Organism: Xenopus petersii; assembly: GCA_038501925.1. Classification (NCBI taxonomy): domain Eukaryota; kingdom Metazoa; phylum Chordata; class Amphibia; order Anura; family Pipidae; genus Xenopus; species Xenopus petersii. Next base: position 13,314,606 of record CM076679.1, read on the forward strand.
ATTTGATGTGGGCGAAGGGATGGTTAAGGACTTGATCTCCTTAGCCATTTAACCATTACCGATAGATGACTGCGGCAGTCATATAGTTTACTGTATCAGGCAGGTAAATCAAATCCCCAGATACATCACAAGTAGCTATACACCTGACCAACCCAATTTGGTTCCCTGCTACTAACCCTGTTTTTAATTGCTGATCTCTGGACAACCTTTTGTTTTAATTTGGTTATTAAAAGTTATGTTTTAATCAATTTTCTACACGAGACTTTGAATGCAATGGATGGAAGTGTGCAGCAATATGGGTCAGTTCTTGTCTCCTGCCCATCCATGTGTTTTACCTGACTATAAAATTAGATTATTATATTTTCCTTATCATCAAACAATTCAGCAGTAGCAGATGTTAAAGGGGAACCACTATGGCCCCCTCTTCCCAATCCTGTATTGCAGCTTAATGTCTCCAGTAAAGCTGGGCTTTTCTTGTATACGGCCTGATGTATTCATTGTGTTATTTGTGGCCATCCATGGAATCAGCAGACCTCAACCAAGAGTGTCAGGAAGGGAACTGAGCCTGTAGAATATCTAGAGCTCTTTGAATACATCTTCTTTGTGTTTGCATGTCACCGGTGGAAGAGCTGGATGGACTTGTCTCTCCCTTGTCTTGCAGAAACCCCTCTGACACTGTCTGCGCAGATGGATAACGCAATTGAAATGATCAAGGCTCTGCGCAACGGGGGGGCCCACTTGGACTTCAGAGCCAAAGATGGAATGACAGCTCTGCATAAAGCAGCAAGGGCAAAGAATCAGTCAGCTCTTGTGGTAGGTGCTATTAAACCGTCCAGCAGCCCATCACTAAACATACTTGGTTGATTTCCTCATATTTGGACATTCATATTTTTATGAGAACGAGTCCAATGATATTGGAAATGAGCTAATATATAACATGCGAGGCACCATGTGTAACTATCCCTGGGTCTTTTCATTTCCTTCACTTTGCTACTCCAGCCGTACACAGGTTACATTAAATACAGTATCTCTGTGGGGTGTTCTAGCCAAGTGGTTGAAACCAGGGGCATAACTACAGAAGAAGCAGAGCCCTAATTAATGAGCCATTTCAATATATGCTGGTAAAAAAGGACAATTTCTGAATATGTTGGGCCCGAAAATGAATTTGCTATGGGGCCCATCTAGTTACGCCACCGGTTGAAACGTTGCCGAGTTTGCAAAACTTATTGGTTTGCATCCATAACCTTATATGTGTATGTGACCGGTGGGATTTTCACCCTGCTCCAATCAATAACAGATCAAGAACATAAACTGGCCAATAGGCTGTTGGCTTTGTCACAAGTGAGTGTGTCTCAAACAAATTGTATTATGTAACACTCTGTTCTGGTGGACACATACTTTTACTGTTGTGTAATGGCTGCATGAGCCTGCTAATAAAGCACTGTTATACTCTACTCATCCTCGGCTACCAAAACATAACAGGGATTCCTTCTTACATTGATCAGTTTGAGACTAATGGTTGACCTCACACTATTCATCCCTACCCGTCCTTGTCCCACGGTCCATTGCTGGGGTTTGTTTCCACCTTAGTCTCTGGTCTTTCATTTTCTCCCTCTTCAGAAGACCAAGAAATCAACCCCTCCTTTTGCCTGGCCTTATAGGTCATTGTCACATTTTAGGAACTGATTTAATCTAAAGCTTTCTAGTCATTATTGATCACCTGCTAGAGGGTTGTAGATTGGACATCTTCATTTGGGCATATGTTGCCCATGGGTAGATTTAAATGAATTTCCCTACAACAAACATGATGGAGGTATTGTACGTGAAGTTGCCTTTATCCCGCTGTGTTCTGGGGTATTATACAGTCATACTGGATATTTGGGTACTAAAATGTTTTTGTAAAGGAATTAACACTGTATTTTATTTATTTATTTTATTTTGCTATGTTTTCTGGGGTATTATATATGGAATTACCACTGTATTTATTAGGGATGGACCGAATCCACTTTTTTGGGTTCGGCCGAACCCCCGAACCCTTCTTCGGCCGAATACCGAACCGAATCCGAACCCTGATTTGCATATGCAAATTAGGGGTAGGAGGGGGAAAACATTTTTTACTTCCTTATTTTGTGGCAATACACAAATTACATATTACATATGCAAATTAGGATTCGGATTCGGCAAGACAGAAGGATTCAGCCGAATCCGAATCCTGCTGACAAAGCCCAAATCCTGGCCGAATACCGAACCGAATCCTGGATTCGGTGCATCCCTAGTATTTATCCTGCCGTGTGTTCTAGTGTATTATATATGGAATTAGCGCTGTATTTATACTGCCAGGTGTTCTAGTGTATTATATATGGAATTAGCACTGTATTTATACTGCCAGGTGTTCTGGGACATTTTCTATGGAATTGGCACTACATTTATACTTCCAGGTGTTCTGGGGCATTATATATGGAATTGGCACTGTATTTTCACTGGCATGTGTTCTGGGGTATTATATAAGGATTTGGCACTGTATTTATCCTGCTTTGTGTTCTGGAGTATTATATATATAATTGGTACAGTATTTATACTTCCAAGTGTCCTGGGGCATTATATATGGAATTGGCAATACATTTACACATCCATATGTTCTCAGGTATTATATATTGAACTCGCACTGTATTTATTTTGTGATGTGTTCAGGGGTTTTATATATGAAACTGGCCATGGGATAGTATAAAAGAATCTATTTATAATTTTCCTTGATTACCCTCCCCCATGATTTTACTCCTCTGATAGCAGTTTGAGACTTCCTTCATTTCAAGGGCCTCCTCTTCTTTCAGATCAATAACGCCAACAGGTATTTTACTATTGAATATCTCCTGCTGAAGACGATCGCTCGCTCAATAAAATCACTTTTTTTTCTAGACTTTAAATTTCACACGTTTTAATAAATAAGCCCTCCAAATGACAGCTCATAGCATTAATGGCAGACTAAATATAGGGAAGGTTTTATTGCTTCTGTGGACTCTGTGAATCTCACTCGCTGACATTGATGGACATTATGGAAATAAGAACTTAACGTTGGCAGCAAGCAAATCGTTTCACAAAGATTTACATTTTATCCGAATCATTGCAATTCAATTTTCGATTGACTAACAACTCCTAAGATTACTTTTTTTTTAAACATGTGCATAGATATTCCTTGTAACAAGAAGAAGACATCAGAATCGTACGCCTTATGTCATTTTACATATGTTTCAGGAGAGCAATGTGATTATGGCAAGAGAAGTTGTGATTCTGACTTGCACTTCCCTATGTATTGGGAAAAGCTGTCTGTAGTGGGATGAAAATAGGGAATTTCTGTCCTTGGTTCGGCACATAGTGGAGCTTATGATGATTGATTGAAAGGAATGCGTTTTCCATACCTGGCGAGGGATAGGGAGCTATTGTGCCTAAAGGACTGTGTCTGTGGGATAGCAGGTATAGTAGGGAGAGATGGTGCCTATAGTAACAGTGGATAATAGTCTCTGGGAAGGGAGTGTGACTGTGGGATAGCAGGTATAGTAGGGAGAAATGGTGCCTATAGTAACAGTGGGATAATAGTCTCTGGGAAGGAGTGTGACTGTGGGATAGCAGGGAGAGATGGTGCCTATAGTAACAGTGGATAATAGTCTCTGGGAAGGGAGTGTGACTGTGGGATAGCAGGTATAGTAGGGAGAGATGGTGCCTAAAGTAACAGTGGGATAATAGACTCTGGGAAGGGAGTGTGACTGTGGGATAGCAGCTATAGTAGGGAGAGATGGTGCCTATAGTAACAGTGGGATAATAGACTCTGGGAAGGGAGTATGACTGTGGGATAGCAGGTATAGTAGGGAGAAATGGTGCCTATAGTAACAGTGGATAATAGTCTCTGGGAAGGGAGTGTGACTGTGGGATAGCAGGTATAGTAGGGAGAGATGGTGCCTATAGTAACAGTGGGATAATAGTTTCTGGGAAGGGACAATTAGAACAGAACGGCAAGATAATGATATAACAGTTCATTAATAGTCTCTGGGAAGGGACTGTGGCTGTGGGATATCAAGTATAGTAGGGAAAGATGTAGTAGTAGAAGTGGGGACATATTGCAGTTGCAATCAGCAAATGTCTATAGTTGGCGAGTAACATTGACAAGCAATAGAGTAGTTTTGTTAAATAACCCCTGCTCTCCTCACATGTAAATACACTCTCCCTCATCCCCACTGTACCTTCTTGTGGCCCTGTGGGTGCAGTTATCTCTTTAATATATGCCCAGTATAAAGGGGGTTAAACCAGCTGACATTTCAATCATCCATGGCCTTTACCCCTCTGCTCCATGTTTCTGGCCCCCTCATTGATTTGGTTTTCTGTGCCCTTTAATGAGACAGGGCTCGATTCCTCTGACCCTCATGCTGGCAGCAATATCCCTCAGCATTTCAAACTGTTTCTCATCTCTCAGAGCAAGTATTTCTCCAGGGTTTCCCGTGGCCTGAATGTAATTTTGCATATTTCGGCATCTTACTGGGTCACCTGCTGCAAGATCTTCCATTAGCTTCAGTGTGACTCGGAATATTTTACATTACAGGCTGCTCCTTCTGGCCGGCGCACCTTTAAGGAAGGAACAGATTGAATATTAGAGAGGAAAATCTAATCTAAAATGAAAATCTACCTGCGCCCTTGTCACCTGTCTGTGCCACTTAGATTATGGGTTAGTAACAGTTGCCTTGAATTATTTAACATTATTCTCCCGGTGCTGCTTTGTGACCATATTCTTGATTTTTTGGTTTCTTGTCTTTTACCCTTTAGTAGTGCAAATGTTTTGCCATTAACATGGATTTGTTTGGCATACCTCCCAACTGTCCCGTTTTTCCTGTGACAGTCCCGATTTTGACAGCTCAGCCCGCAGTTATTGAAATGTCCCGACTTTCTCTTTGATCTCCTGCACTCGTCCAGGCTCTTGGAGTCTGAATCCTGCTAAAATATAGCTCGGTTTCGGCCAAATCCCAAACCGAATCTGGGATTGGGTGCATCCCCTAAAGATTTTATCTAAACAGTTATGGTTTTTGGATAATTCTGGATAGTTGGTTCCATACTTGTGACTTTCCCTTGGAGATTAACGTGTTGCTGATTAGACATTCTCCATGCAGAGTGTGCTTTCTGCTCTCTAGTCTGAATCAGTTGTACAGGCTGATACATTAGATAGCTTTAAGAAGGGGTTGGATGGCTTTTTAGCAAGTGAGCGAATACAGGGTTATGGAAGATAGCTCATAGTACAAGTTGATCCAGGGACTTGTCTAATTGCAATTTTGGAGTTAAGAAGGAATTTTTCCCCCATGAGGCAAATTGGAGAGGCGTCAGATGTTTTTTTTTGCCTTCCTCTGGATCAACTGGAAGTTAGACAGGTTATATATAGACTAAAAAGGTTGAACTTGATGAATGTGTGTTCTTTTTCAACCAAACTTACTATGTGGCTATGCACAGTGCCAATTCCATATATAATATCCCCAGTAGACATGACTGGATAAATATAGTGCCATTTCCATATACAAGATCCCCAGAACACATGGCAGGATAAATACAGTACCAATTCCATATAATATATCCCCAGAACACATGGCAGGATAAATATAGTGTCAATTCCATATATAATATCCCCAGAACACATAGCAGGATAAATACAGTACCAATTCCATATAATATATCCACAGAACACATGGCAGGATAAATATAGTGTCAATTCCATATAATATATCCCCAGAACACATGGCAGGATAAATATAGTGTCAATTCCATATATAATATCCCCAGAACACATGGCAGGATAAATACAGTACCAATTCCATATAATATATCCCCAGAACACATGGCAGGATAAATATAGTGTCAATTCCATATATAATATCCCCAGAACACTTGACAGGATAAATACAGTACCAATTCCATATTATATCCCCAGAACACATGGCAGGATAAATACAGTGCCAATTCCATATAATATATCCCCAGAACACATGGCAGGATAAATATAGTGTCAATTCCATATATAATATCCCCGGAAACATGACAGCATAAATACAGTACCAATTTCATATAATATATCCCCAGAACACATGGCAGGATAAATATAGTGCTAATTCCATATATAATACCCCAGAACACATGGCAGGATAAATACAGTGCCAATTCCATATAATATATCCCCAGAACACATGGCAGGATAAATATAGTGTCAATTCCATATATAATATCCCCAGAACACATGGCAGGATAAATACAGTACCAATTCCATATAATATATCCCTAGAACACATGGCAGGATAAATATAGTGTTGATTCCATATATAATACCCCAGAACACATGGCAGGATAAATACAGTGCCAATTCCATATAATATATCCCCAGAACACATGGCAGGATAAATACAGTACCAATTCCATATAATATATCCCCAGAACACATAGCAGGATAAATATAGTGTCAATTCCATATATAATATCCCCGGAAACATGACAGGATAAATACAGTACCAATTTCATATAATATATCCCCATAACACATGGCAGAATAAATATAGTGTCAATTCCATATATAATACCCCAGAACAAATGGCAGGATAAATACAGTGCCAATTCCATATAATATTTCCCCAGAACACATGGCAGGATAAATATAGTGCTATTTCCATATATAATACCCCAGAACACATGGCAGGATAAATACAGTGCCAATTCCATATAATATATCCCCAGAACACATGGCAGGATAAATATAGTGTTAATTCCATATATAATACCCCAGAACACATGGCAGGATAAATACAGTACCAATTCCATATAATATATCCCCAGAACACATGGCAGGATAAATATAGTACCAATTCCATATAATATATCCCCAGAACACATGGCAGGATAAATATAGTGCCAACTCCATGTATAATACCCCAAAACACATGTAAATAAAAATACAGTGCCAATATCATATATAATACCCCAGAACACATGGTTGGAAATATTGTGCCATGTGTTGGTACGTTTTGGTGAGTTCTGGGGTATTATATATGATATTGTCACTGTATTTTTATTTACATGTGTTTTCAGTGAGCAGGCGGAAAGCTGGATGGGACGCGGAAAAGCCAGTTGCTCCTATCAGTAATCTACCCAATTAGGGTTTGGGCGTATTCCAATCTATGCGCTGCCCCTTCTGTTGAAAAGAAACAAGGCTTTTATATTTTTTTTATTTATTATTACAGAGTCCCTTAAGCATTATGCACATAAAACAAATATTGAAATCTCTGTGTGCCAACTCACCTCTGGCCAGAAGTTGCTGGGAGTTCAGGAGACGCTGGGAAGGGGTATGATTGGCATTAGCATTTGAATGAGTTAATTAAACGATTAAAGGAGAACCAAGCCAAAGTTACACAGGGCTGCGCTGTGCCGGATCTTGGAGTTGTTTGCAGAGATTTGTGACCTGCTACAGACACATGCAAGGTTATATCCCTGTTATATAAATTCATGATTTTTATGGTGTAGCTTTTATTTCTAAATGACACTATTTACACTGCAAATAATTAATTCTACCATATAAAATTTAATTCCTAACCCAACAAGTGGATTTTTATTAGTTTATTAGTTGTAATATTGGCGTGTAGGCGCCATCTCAGGTTATTTTGCCTGGTCATGTGCTTTCAGAAATAGCCAGTGCTCTGCTTTCTGACAGGCTGTTGTTTCTCCTACTCAATGTAACTGAATGTGTCTCAGTGGGACCTGGATATTTACAATTGAGTGCTGTTCTTATATCTACCAGGGAGCTGTTATCTGGTTACCTTCCCATTATTCTGCTGATGGGCTGATGGGAGGGGGGGGGAGGAGACGTGTTATAACACTCCAACTTGCATTGCAGCAGTAAAGAGTGACTGATATTTATCAGAGAACAAGTCACATGACTCTGGGAACCTGTGAAACTGATAATATGTCTAGCCCCATGTCAGATTTCAAAATTAAAATGAGGGATTCTCAGAGTCCAGGATTCAATATGTCACTTGGCCAAAAGTCATTTTTTAGTGTGCCGGCAGGATTTAGTATTTAGTCCTCGATTATATAGCGCCAGTCTTGACGTCATCGGCAGGTCGCGCGGGGTGATAATGAGATGCCAGTGCCATCACTACCCAATTTGTCTGTGCCGTCACCCCCTTATTAAGCATAAGTAAACCTTAAAAATAAGTGAATTTAAGATTGATTTGTCTGCTATTCTTGCACTTTTGCAATGTACATTCATTATTTATTTATTTTTAATGCCAAGATATTAACGGATACATGTACTATTAATTTTGTTCCAACATCGCCACCTGCTGGTCATTTTCCAACAAGTCTGATCAGCAAGTAGTCAAGGAAGTTGTCAGGAGAAAGAAAGAGACTGCTCTAATGTTCTTCTACGTAGGAAAGATTTGAGAAAGGTCTCTAATTTTTTTCTTAAGCAGAAGAACATCAGAGCAGCCTCTTTCTTTCTCCTGACAACTTCCTTGACTACTTGGTGGTCAGACTGGTTGGAAAATGACCAGCAGGTGGCGCTGTTGGAACAAATTTCTTTCATATATCATAATATCTTGTAATTAAAAATAAATAAATAATGACTGTACATTGCATAAGTGCTTAGAATAGCACCCTCACTTATTTTACATTCATTCATTTTTAAAGTTTACTTCTTTACATCTTTTAAGTACAATTCTGTCTCTTTTTTTATAGACCCTGCTGGAGCTGGGGGCTTCTCCGGATTACAAGGATAGCCGGGGTCTGACCCCGTTGTACCACACGGCCATGGTAGGAGGGGACCCTTACTGTTGCGAGCTGCTGCTTCATGAACATGCGACAGTCGGGTGCAAGGATGAAAACGGCTGGCAGGAGATTCACCAGGTAAGTGCCCATGGTACCGTTTCCTGGTACAGAATTATCCCCATTGGAAATGAGTAAGGAATGTACATTGGGAAGTTGCTTAGAATGACATTTCCTTTCATTAGGCATTTGTTTAGTGAATTAGCAGTTAGAAACGCGTGGGTGTATGTGGCCTTTATACAGGCACAGACTAAGTTGCAGCAGATCCCACTTCCCACGTTTGTTTATGTTACAGACCCAGATATAAGAGTTTGACATTTCTATGTTACAGGTGTTTGGATTTGACACCTATTTGTTTTCCCCTGCGGCCCCAATATTTCCCTTTAATCATGAAAAAAAAACTTTACAAGATGACATAAATACCCGGAATTTTAACCGCCTATCGGGATGCGCGTGATTGGCTTTTACGTGGCCGCTCATACTAGAAATATGGATCCATTGTGACTGCCCTATATAATGCAATGTATTTGCTGAACGAGCAGGAGAGTCGCCGCGCACCATCCTTTACTCTTGTCAGCTCTGAGAGGGGGTGCAGGAACAGTTCAGCTGGATCATTATCAGCAAGGGGAGAATATTATTCACTCCAGAGAAGCATCTTCCATCTATAATTAATTGCTCACTCTCGTTATGCATTTAGTGCAAAGAAACATGTCAGATGGTATCGCACCTCCAGCCTTTTTCACTAACACGCTACAGGGAGCTGGTTAAAGGGGAACCTACACCAAGGTCTGGACTGGGATTCAAAATAGGCCCTGGCATTCCAAGTAAACTGAGGTCCAATCAGCTCCCCACCAGCCCACTAAATAGTGACTTTCTATGGCAGCCCCTCTGGCATTTGCCAGAACCCACAGATTGCCAGTCCGGGCCTGCCTACACCCACCCATGTTACATAACATAAAAGTTCTCAGAGCACTCTTCTAAACACTTTTGCAATTTACTTTCATTTTTTCCCTCTAGTTTTCATGACATTAGCAGTTTTACACTACCAATATCAAGAAGTTGTAACAGGAGTGCTCCCTGCTGTTATATGATATTACTGCACTGGTCTCCCCAGAAAAATTCCCTCCCTGCCAGAAAGTGTACCTATTTGGAGTAGAAATTTCACTATCCCCTTAGTGTGCCCCAGCCTTGCCTGCTAGTGAGGTGCGGGCCGACCCGATAGCCGCAGGTAGGGCGGGTTCGGGCCGACCTTGCAAGCTCCTTTTCGGGTCGCGGACCGCACATTACATTATTATTATTAAATTATATTGCCGATGACGTCACAAAAGGGGCGGGAGAGAGACGCCCATCTATAAAAGCTCATCCCGGAAGTCGGCTTTTGGAAGAGGGAGAGCAGTCAGAAGAGCTCAATCCGCACAATTGAGCTCTTCTGACTGCTCTCCCTCTTCCAAAAGCCGACATCCGGGTTGAGCTTTTATAGACCCGCGTCTCTCGTCCGCCCCTTTTGTGATGTCATTGGCAGGTTATGCAGGTCTATAAAAGAAACCCAGAAGTCGGCTTGGGCGGGCGCAGGTGGTGGGAGCGCAGGTCGGCACGGGTCTATAAAAGAAAGTCGGGCTCGGGCGGGCGCAGGTGGTGGGAGGGCAGCTGCAGGTCAGGAAAATCCCGACCTGCACAACGATATTGCCCGCTTTAAGCTGAGAAAAGAAGGGGGTGCTCCTATTATCAAATTCATGCCATTAGAAGTGTAAAACTGCAAATTCTAACATGCATAATGTTCACAAGATCACAATGCGCAATGCTCAGCTCATTTCTCGCGTGCCGTGAAGCAGAAGCACTGGGCTTGAGCAGAAAAGCATCGGAAGAAGCCTCCTGTATCAGTAACCGGCAACCCCCTGAGGTCAGAACTTTCTCTGATATAACAACCTGGGGGTGTATAGTCCAATTTGCACCCACAGCTCCAACCTATTGCCCAATCCTGCCGCCCAAAGACAAGATATACGTGATGATTATAAATCCATACCTGATTATGGATATGCTGGAGCTGAGCATTTCCCAGTATGCAGTCTGGCCCATTTCATTCAGATTTAAATATACAAATCAGGGTTCCAATTTGGTTTAGTAATTAGTCCTAAATTCATTGCGCCCCCTACCTCCAACCGATATTTTACATTCAGGTTAGACAAGTGGCAGTACAGTATGGCAGCTCCCATTCATGGCATAAGTATACACTGCTCATTATGGGCTACTGGACTTTAAAGCGTTATTATGCCCTTTTTGAAGAAAGAATGCGCTTCCCCTTTAAAAGAGCCTAGTTAATGAAAGCAATAAGACACAATGCCGCCTGATTCCACATCATCATGAAACATTCATGCGCCTCCCGGCTGATCCTGCCGGCCTGAGCTTGTGTTGCACATTGTTCCTGCGCTGAGTTTCTGCTCCTAAATGATGAATTAAGAGTCGGCCTGACAAAAAGCATCTTGAGTTTCTCATGCAGAACAGACTGAGCCCCACACAAGGCCTCTGGCGCCCTCTGCTGGTTGAGACATTGTACAGTATCTGTACAGTTATCCCCTTACTGTACCGTAATCTTTAGTGTACTGTACGTCTTAGCAAGGGTCTCGCCTGGTATATACAGGGACCGGGGCCAATCACATGCCTTTTGTTGCAATAACCCTGCTAGTGGCCATGGTTGAAACATTAATCAGTATTACCCTCATTATTAGGAAGTAGGTTAGCAGCTAAATTTTATTCCTTAACCACGCCACTTACTGGGCAGAGCTGGGCACACAAGTAGTACTATGTAATGTAAAATAGTTGTACATATAGAAATATGGAGCCTGCAACATTTCCTGCAAATTCCATTGAATTTGTGATTTAGTTGTCACCACTAATAGGTTCTGCTACATACAGAGAGTTTCTTACCTACATATATTTATTTATTATATTGTGAGTGCTGCTTCTTTGCTTTCCCTTCTACCTTTCTTTAAAATGCTGCTTCTTTGCTTTCCCTTCTACCTTTCTTTAAAATGGACGGATACCTACCCAGGTATATTTATATATAACTGTGGGCCAACATCTCAAGTGCCCACTAATACACAAAACTCCCCCCACCCCACTGCATAGCAGTGCCCTCCTTCTTAAAAGGAGCCCAAATTATTAACTCACCAGTCTCCTAGACTCGGGCAGAAGTAGTGTGGGGTCCCAATTGAAAAAAAATAATTACCCTCAGGTGCATGACTGCGCCCTCGATCAACCCTAAACATGCCCCTTGCACTAAACCCCACACACTTTCAACCAAAACCCAACCCACTTTCAACCAAAACCCCACTCACTTCCCTCAATTCAAACAAGAGATGCACTGAATCCTCTATTTTGGATTCAGCCGAACCCCCGAATCCTCCGCGGAAGATTCGGTCGAACACCGAATCCAAATCCGAATCCTAATTTGCATATGCACGATTTCCCGAGATTTCCCTCCCCGCCCCTAATTTAAATATGAAAATTCGGATTCAGTTCGGCTGGGCAGAAGGATTCCAAACCGAATCCTGGATTCGGTGCATCCCTAATTCAAACCCATTTTAAAGCAGTGGGGCCACTACCTGCAGTACCCCCTGGTACCTCTGAGTGTATCTATAGATTATCTAGAAACTTCTCTGTAAGGGCATCCTGTATGTATGGGTAATATCTCAGCTACAGTAAGCAGTATGGCAGCTTCCACTTGTATTCATACAGTAAACGAAACCCTCATTCTGTTTGGAAACAACAGACCAGCTCTCGGCAATATGTGAATGCTCTGGGCAAACAGCTATGTCTTCATACTGTCTTGTCTAATGCAAATGCGATGGCAGCTCTCATCCGTGTGTACATTTAATTATCCAGCAATGAATGTTCTGTACAAGCAGTGAGCTCTGCCCTTATCTAATGGGAGAATATACAATGAACTCCATGTAGTGCATATATATAGGGTATATATTCCCATGTGAGGGCGGATTCCCATTGGGAATAAGTTAGACTTCCCCAGACCTCTAATATCTCTGTAATGACTATTGTATCTGTGTATAACCCTAATTCTGCAACATATTGACCCCCGTCTGTCTCCCCTTCAGGCTTGCCGATACGGCCACTTCCAGCACCTGGAGCACCTGCTGTTCTATGGCGCCCACACGGGAGCGCAGAATGCGTCCGGAAACACCGCTCTTCATATCTGTGCTCTCTATAATCAGGTCGGTGAACCCATTTGTAGCCTTACAGAGCGTTTGTTTTTTTTGAAGGGGTCGGCGACGCCCAATTGAAAGCTGCAAAGAGTCAGACGAAAAAAGGCAAATAACTCTAAATAATAAATAATGAAGACCAATTGAAAAGTTGCTTAGAATTGGTCATTTTACTAAAAGGCGAACCACCCCTTTAAGTCAGATCCATTTTTTGTGAATGAAACCATATATGAGATCTTTGGGTTCAGCTCAGGTGTCTCTTTTATCACCCCATTGTCTCCAGTAGGGGTATCTCATGCAGAGGGCAGTTAATGAGGCAGTAAAATGCTCAGTGGGCACAAAGAGGCCCGGGGAGTTTGTGGGTTTGCTCAATAAGTGTGAGCTCAGCAGGATCCGTGCTAGAAAGAGAGACGATTATTAAGAAAAGAAATTCCCTGGCCATCAAATAAGTGCCTAGAAGGATTGGCTTAATGAGACTTTAGCCTGAGATACTTTGCATTCATGTGGAGTCAGCACAAACAGTGGCGTAACTACCAGGGGAGCAGGGGGTGCAACTGGACCAGGGCCCACCCCCCCGGCAGATCGCGTGCTCTGTAGCCGGCTGGAGTCGGCTGCAGCAGCAAAGAAAATGCGCACGGATAGTTCCGTTACTTAGCACAAAGCAGCGAGATCCGACTCAGTACAATATTAGTGGGTTACTGTAATGAAAATTATTGACACTTTAAGGGGTTGTGCACCTTTAAATTAACTCTTGTTCATTTTATACAGAGAGTGATATTCTGAGACAATTGGCAATTGGTTTTCATTTTTTATTATTTGTGGGGTTTTTTTACCTTATTTAGCTTTTTAGTCAGCTGCTCTTCAATTTGCAATATCAGCCGTCTGGCGCTAGTGTCCAAATTCCCCTAGCAACCATGCACTGATTTGAATAAGAGTCTGGAATATGAATAGGAATGACCTCAATAGAAAGATAAGTAATAAAAAGTAGCAATAACAATACATGTGTAGCCTTACCAAACATTTGTTTTTTAGATGGGGTCAGTGACTCCATTTGAAGAGTCGAAGAAAACGGCAAATAATTAAAAAACTGTAAAAAAAGATAATATGAAGGCCAATTGAAAAGCTGCTTGAAATTAGCCATTCTATAACATACTATAAGGTGAACCCCCCTTTAAAGAGATACTGACACCAAAAATTTAACTCTTTTTTTACATCTATCATAATATTGCCTTTTAAAGCCACTTATAACTGTGCCATAAAGTATTTGCCCAATGCTTTTACATTACCTGTCTGATGCCCCATGTTCCTGTATGAGGGGGCTGCCATATTTGTGCAGCAGGAGTCCGTTAGCATTAGAATCTCTAACTGACAGGCTGAGATGTGACAGTCAGGTTGGCAAAACTGTCAGGTTTAGGAACTTCAAGTGACAATTACTTACCAAAGCAGAAATATCAGTGAAAAATGACCAACATGACCTATAAGTAACTTTTAATTAATATTTCGAAAAGAAAATTTTTAGTGTCCAATTCACTAGCGAACGGGACCTAACAAATATTTTTTGGGTAGGCGGTTTTCTCCAGACATTTCATAACATATGGAAAATTAATTTTACAGTGGGCTCATGTGTAGGGCATTATATAAATTCTCTTGTCTTTATTAAGGTTGCCTGGACATGTGCAATAAAAAGTGGTAACTTCAAGCATTTGCACCAACATTTATAATAATGACGTCCATACAACTTTAAATTACCCGCCGTATGCAAATTGACCCAAGCGCAAGATCACTAGTGAATTTTCGTTAGGCACAAACGTCTTCGCTACAAAATGCTTGCACTGGCGAAGTAACGCTAGCAAAAACTCACCAGCGTTCGGTGGCCAGGGCGCATAGTGAATTAGCGTAGTGGTAGCGAATTTGCAGCCGGGCAAAGTGGTGCGATGTGTGCGAAGCGGTCGTTGGCGACAATTCGACCCTTTAGTTAATCTGCCCCTTGGTGGCTCCAGCTGCAGTACAGAAACCCTTCTTAAGGTAATAATTAGCTAATAAGAAACCCCTCCTCCCCAGCTGCTCTTTTACCGCCGAGGAAGGGGTGGGTAGAGGCGGGACATGGGACGGGTGGGAAGTGGGTGGCAGGATGGGGATCAGAGTGGGCCGTGCCCCTCTGAAGGTTTTCTTGCAGGTGTGTCTGGCGCACTCTAGTTACGACACTGAAGGTACCTAAGCTGTTTAAGTCCACAATGGGGGCAAATCTATCCTAAAGACCCCTTATCTTTAAAATGTCCAGGCCCCAAGGTTTAAGATCATACCCGCAGGTATCAGTGCTAATAGTATCCTCCCAGAAACTGGAGCCCATTACCCATCTCCTGTCATCAGGGGCCCAATAATCACACTCTCTATTAAAGGAGAACTAAAGCTTAACTAAAGAATTAGACTAGAAATGTTGCACATTGTGTTTTGTGCTTCTGTACCAGCCCAATGCAACCACAGTCCTTTAGCAGTAAAGATCTGTGTCTCCAAAGATGCCCCAGTAGCTCCCCATCTTCTTTTCTGCTGATTCACTGCACATGCTCTGTGCTGCTGTCACTTACTGAGCTTAGGGACCCACTCACAATATACAGTACACATAGAATAGAAATGTCACAATATAAGGCTAATTATTAATTTATACAGATAATTACTACATGGCAGCACAGAAACCAGTGCAATTAGCATCAGAATTTAATAATCAGCAAACCTGTAGCATCAGCTTATATTACAGGGGAACCTCATTTTCTGCTGGATAATTAGTGACGAGCCCTAAGCTTAGCTTCTCAACAGCCAATCAGAGCCCACTGAGCATGTGAGTGTCACAGACACTTTCCAAGATGGTGACCCCCTGTGACAAGTTTGAAGTCCTGGATCATTGCTGCTATTGACAAGCTGACACTTTAGGCTGGTGCAATAAGTTCATTTTTATGGTTTAGTTCTCCTTTAAACAGATTGTAAGTTCCCTTTAGAACACTTTTCTGCCCCATAAAATCCAAAGTCTCCTCTGAGCCAGCTCTGAGCGGCGCCCACTGCCCCAGGCACATTCTGCATCACGGTCTCTAGATTAATATGCGCTCTCATGCGCGGTGCGTTAATGATATATAAGCCATTAGGAGACTTTACTGGGGCCCTCGTTGCCTTCTTACTGGCTGCTCTGCCTCCTCTGTAATATTCATTCATCAAGATGGAAGGGAAGAAGATCAGACTGTGACCTGGTTAGGAATGGGCTCATCACTGACTGCTTTTCCCTGATACAGGACAGCTGCGCCCGGGTGCTACTTTTCCGAGGGACAAACAAGGACATAAAGAACTACAACAGCCAGTCTCCATTCCAGGTAAGGGAACTGCCTACTTCAATATCACAGATAAATAAGGGGTTTGTTTGGTGGGGGTAGGCATTGGAGCAATACACAAACTACACAAACGTACAGGAAACAACAGCGTAATTAATAAAGGGAATAATACTTTTTTATGATTAAAGATTGCAATGTTTGAAGCAATGTTTAAACACCAGGGCCCTAGGACTTCATGTTCACTATATGTATAGGAAAATTACAGTACAGAGGGGTCAATGTAAAATTGTTTGATCATGGGTAAAAGTATGTGGCTGGGTAAAAGGCTTCTGAGGAAGTGGCTGGTAGCCACGAAACTTGTAAAGTGGGCAGCCTACAATACGTTCTGGGCATGCCTTTATCATTTTTAATGATTCTTTGATAAATTTCTATTTTTTTAACGGACGAATAATCGGCTCCTTTGGTGCGCCATTTTTTCTTGTGCTCTACTTGGCTGGGTAAAAGGGAGTGCGAATAAGAACCTGGTGGAAAGTGGGGAGTATTGTGCTAAAATGGACACGTCAGTTTTAAATCAGTGTCTGCCCTGTCTCCTCTTTCGAAGTGGAGCAATGTGCGTATCGACACAGGATAGAGTGTATAAACCCTAATGGTGACAACATGAGGATGGGGGCAATGGCTTAAAGGGGTAGTTCACCTTTAAATTAACTGTTAGTATGATGCAGAGTGTGATATTCTGAGATAATTTGCAATTGGTTTTCACTTTTTATTATTTGTGGTTTTGGACTTATGTAGGTTTTTATTCAGCAGCTCTCCAGTTTGCAATGGCAGCCGTCTGGTTGCTAGGGTCCAAATTCCCCTAGCAACCATGAGTTGATTTGAATAAGAGCATTTTTTTTTCTGGATGGGGTCAGGTGAAAGCTGGAAAGGTCATAAGAAGAAGGCAAATAATTACAAAATTTAAAAAATTAATAATGAAGACCAATTGAAAAATTGCTTAGAATCGGCCATTCTGTAACATACTTAAGGGGATACTGTCATGGGAAAACAGGTTATTTTGCTTCTGTTAATAGTGCTGCTCCAGCAGAATTCTGCACTGAAAGCTATTTCTCAAAAGAGCAAACAGATTGTTTTATATTTCATTTTGAAATCTGACATGGGGCTAGACATATTGTCAGTTTCCCAGCTGCCCACAGTCATGTGACTTGTGCTCTGATAAATTTCAGTCACTCTTTACTGCTGTACTGCAAGTTGGAGTGATATCACCCAGCAGCCTAACAAAAGAACAATGGGAAGGTAACCAGATAGCAGCTCCATAACACAAGATAACAGCTCCCTGGTAGATCTAAGAGCAGCACTCAATAGTAAAATCCAGGTCCCACTGAGACACATTCAGTTACATTGAGTAGGAGAAAAAACAGCCTGCCAGAAAGCAGTTCCATCCTGAAGTGCTGGCTCTTTCTGAAAGCACATGACCAGGCAAAATGACCTGAGATGCACCTACACACCAATATTATAAATAAAAAAAAATACACTTGCTGGTTCAGGAATGACATTTTATATTGTAGAGTGAATTATTTGCAGTGTAATTTAGAAATAAAAACGACACCATAAAAATCATGACAGAATCCCTTTAAAGTTAACTAAAAGGGTTAAATGTTAAGGGTGTAGGGGTTGGGCAGACAATTTGGAATCAGACAGCCCAAGGAGAATCTGGATTGTCCAGGTCCAAACCAGACCTTTAAACAGATTCTGCTTCTGAATCGGTCGGCTTCTCATCGAAAACTGAATTTTATTTCTTGTTACTGTGCCTTTACATATTTTTTTTTCCTGGGAAATGCAAGAGTAGTTTTGGGGGTTACAGTGATTGAATCCCAGCAATTCTGATTAGGGGAGAAATCTAATTGTATCCTAGAAATGGTTTATTCTCTTTTCTTGAATTATAATGGGCTTAGCGCATCCATAGGCAGCAGAAGATGGTTTTGACAGGGGTGGCCAGGAGGAAGGGCAAAGGTGCCGCGCGTAGCGCGGCGGCAAAATTTGGCCACGCCCCTTTTTGGTCACTCCTTTTGGACTCCACCCCCTTTCCTGTGTGCTTTCACTGAATTTTCAGGAAAATCAAACCATAGCAGTGGGGGCAAAATTTGCTTAAAGTCTGGCACTGCAGGAAGGGGGTAATAACACCACATGTACAATTTTAACTGAGAGCTGTGAATGCTGCACTACAAGCGCATTATGGGGTAAAGGGGGAAAAAGATTCTGGCACCTAAAGTACATTACATGCAGAGACTACGGGTACTAAAAAGACATAAAGGAGCAGTAGGTACTGATCTCCCAAGAACATAATATAGAGAAGGCACCACAAGCACTATAAAGAACATTATATAGTAAGAAGCCGAGGCACTGGCACACCAAATACATACATATAGAACAATGGACAACAGCCACACAAGCAGTAAGATATAGAGAATACTGACAGGCCAAGCATAATAAAAACGTACAAGAATGCATTATATAGTAAGATTCAGTGAGCACAGGCACTCTCCCAAGTTCTAGCACCTCCCCATGCACTGCCTCACTCTATTGCTCAGCCAAAATGCAAGGTATGAGGAACTGTAGGCCTGGAGCAGTGTGTAACCTGTAGTAGGGAAAGCCATGAAGTGACTGAAGTAATGTGAAAAATCTCTCACTACATGGATACCTTTTCTGCTAGTCAGACAGCAATGTTATATTATTATGGGGCAGATGTACAAATTTTCCAATCCAACAGCATCAGCATAATAATTATATATAAACATAGTAATTTAGGTTGAAAAAAAAGACACGTCTAGCCTTTTTTAAAACCTGTCTAACTTCTAGCTGATACAAAGGAAGGAGAACAGCCCCTTCTAAAGCTTATCCAATTTGCTTCAAAAAATGTCTTCCTGACTCCAAGATGCAATTTGACCATTTTCTGGATTAACTTTGTACTAAGATCTTTAACCCTGTATTTTCTGTATACCCCCCCACCCAGAAAGCAGGATGGCACAGTAGAAATTCCATGTATAAATACCCCTAGATCTCATAGCAGAATGGCAACTTAATTTATAAATCCCCCAGAATTCACAGCATAATTGCAATTTCATTTATAAATAACCCCAGAATTCATAGTAGAATGGCAATTCCATGTATAAATACCCCTAGCATTTATATCAAGTTGGGACAGTGGCAATTCCAAATATAAATAACCCCAGAACTTATATCAAGATGTCACAGTGGCAATTCCATGTATAAATGCCCCCAGAATTCATGGCAGGATAGCACCATGGCAATTCCATGTATAAAACCCCCACAATTCATATGATGGCAAAGGGGCAATTCCATGTATAAATACCCCCAGAATTCATGACAGGATGGTACCATGGCAATTCCATGTATAAAACTCCCCAGAACCCATAGCAGGATGGCAAAGGGGCAACTCTTTGTATAAATACCCCACAGAACCCATAGAAGGAGAAGAGAAAAGTAGATGAGCACATTGACAAATTGGCAATGATCAGCCACTCACCCTCACCAATGGGTGTTAAAGGGGTTGTTCACTTTTGAGAATACTTTTAGTATGATGTACAGAATAGTATTCTGAGACAATTTGCAATTAGTTTACATCTTTTATTATTTATGTTTTTTGAGTTATTTAGCTTTTTATTCAGCAGCTCTCCAGTTTGCAAATTCAATCTGGTCGCTAGGGTTCAAATTACCCTAGCAACAATGCATTGATTTGAATAATAGACTAGAATATGAATAAGAGAGAATAGAAAATGTAGTACTTAAATAGTAGTATCAATACATTTGTAGCCTTACAGAGCATTTGCTTTTTAAATGGGGTCAGTGAACCCCCTTTGGAAGTTGGAAAGAGACAGAAGAAAAAGGCAAATAATTAAAAAACTATAAAAAATAAATAAGGAAGACCAATTGAAAAGTTGCTTAGAATTGGCCATTCTATAACATACTGAAAGTGAACTTAAAGGTGAACCACACCATTAAGAAATGCATAAAGCTATTAAAATAGATTTGCTATAGATTCCTTGACATAGATTTGCCTGGGGTAAACACGGTTCTAGTTGTCTGCTGTTCCTTTTATTCCTGTCGCCTCTGATTACATTATAATACATTTATAATAAGTTAGGGCCAGGGATTGAGACCTTAGCACAGTATTTCCATTTAAATTGTGCCAATACGTGTATATCAGAGTCCAGGTATAAGATATATCTGTTACAATGGAAGATGCATGCATCTTCATGTTTCACAAATATATAAGGGATTGCACGCTTCTCTTCCGGACTGCAGCTGTGCGGCAGGCGGAGCTTCCTTTCATTCGCTGGCCACTTCAACTTTACCAGCTTGGAGGGGGTGGTGCAAAATGAAAGTGGACTGGCTGGGTAAGGGAGCCAGCCCAGATACTTCCTTTCCATCGCTGGCCACTTCCACTACCGGTTTCTAGGGGGTGGTGCAAAATCGAAGTGGAGAGGCCAGGTAAGGGAGACAGCCCAGACACGCACCGGCTTAAAAAAAAAAAGGCAAAAAAAAACCTGTAAAAAAAAAAAAAAAAATTTTTTTTTTTTTATTTAAAAAATGGTTTCAAACTGGAGGAGGAAAATTCTGGGGGGGCCACGGCCCCTGTGGCCCCCCTGGTTCTGAAGCCTATGAGCGCATCAGTGGAGACAGGGAGGGTGGGGGACGGGGTTGACAGTAATAAAATAACAACCAAATGTTTTGTTGATGGATTAAACTTGATAGACGTTTGTCTCCCCCCCCCCCATTCTGCGTAACTGTGTAGCTCAGCTCAGAGGAAGCCGCTGATTAGCTCTGTATTTCCATCTGTCATAGTGAGATCCTGAGCCCACCTCTTCGGTTCTGTGATGCCTGTGACATATTTTATCTGGAGAGACTGTAACGCGGATATAATGTTTCTTCTCTTTCTACTTAATTATTTTTGGGGGACAGGGTCCCGGCATTTCCAAAAGGACAGGGATAATATTTGTACATACATACATTTGTAGCACAGGTGGGGTTTTTGGCAATATTGATTTAAAGTATATTATAATTAATATATAGTATAGTATAGGGCTGTTCATTATATGCTGCACCCTTAAGCTGTGCCTACTGTTAGCATCCACCCACACAGAATGGCCTACCAGTTAAAAATACTATATATATATATATATATATATATATATATATATATATATATATATATATATATAGATAGATACTGTATATATATATAGATATATATATATATATATATATATAGTGGATAATGTACCCCCTACTTTAATTTATAAAGATATTATAAGTCACCGAGGAGTTATGTGACCATATAAAAGCACGAGGCCGCAGGCCGAGTGCTTTTATACAGGTCACATAACTCCGAGGTGACTTCCCACAGTCACACTCCCTTCCCAGAGACTATTATCCAGTTACTATAGGCACCATCTCTCCCTACTATACCTGCTATCCCACAGTCACACTCCCTTCCCAGAGACTATTATCCACTGTTACTATAGGCACCATCTCTCCCTACTATACCTGCTATCCCACAGACACACTCCCTTCCCAGAGACTATTATCCCACTGTTACTATAGGCACCATCTCTCCCTACTATACCTGCTATCCCACAGTCACACTCCCTTCCCAGAGACTATTATCCCACTGTTACTATAGGCACCATCTCTCCCTACTATACCTGCTATCCCACAGTCACACTCCCTTCCCAGAGACTATTATCCCACTGTTACTATAGGCACCATCTCTCCCTACTATACCTGCTATCCCACAGTCACACTCCCTTCCCAGAGACTATTATCCACTGTTACTATAGGCACCATCTCTCCCTACTATACCTGTTATCCCACAGTCACACTCCCTTCCCAGAGACTATTATCCCACTGTTACTATAGGCACCATCTCTCCCTACTATACCTGCTATCCCACAGTCACACTCCCTTCCCAGAGACTATTATCCCACTGTTACTATAGGCACCATCTCTCCCTACTATACCTGCTATCCCACAGTCACACTCCCTTCCCAGAGACTATTATCCACTGTTACTATAGGCACCATCTCTCCCTACTATACCTGTTATCCCACAGTCACACTCCCTTCCCAGAGACTATTATCCCACTGTTACTATAGGCACCATCTCTCCCTACTATACCTGCTATCCCACAGCCACACTCCCTTCCCAGAGACTATTATCCCACTGTTACTATAGGCACCATCTCTCCCTACTATACCTGCTATCCCACAGTCACACTCCCTTCCCAGAGACTATTATCCCACTGTTACTATAGGCACCATCTCTCCCTACTATACCTGCTATCCCACAGTCACACTCCCTTCCCAGAGACTATTATCCACTGTTACTATAGGCACCATCTCTCCCTACTATACCTGTTATCCCACAGTCACACTCCCTTCCCAGAGACTATTATCCCACTGTTACTATAGGCACCATCTCTCCCTACTATACCTGCTATCCCACAGCCACACTCCCTTCCCAGAGACTATTATCCACTGTTACTATAGACACCATCTCTCCCTACTATACCTGCTATCCCACAGTCACACTCCCTTCCCAGAGACTATTATCCACTGTTACTATAGGCACCATCTCTCCCTACTATACCTGCTATCCCACAGTCACACTCCCTTCCCAGAGACTATTATCCCACTGTTACTATAGACACCATCTCTCCCTACTATACCTGCTATCCCACAGCCACAGTCCCTTCCCAGAGACTATTATCCCACTGTTACTATAGACACCATCTCTCCCTACTATACCTGCTATCCCACAGCCACACTTTCTCTTTCCAAAACTACTATGCCCATTGTTACTATACGTACTATTATGCTGCCTGCATAGTCAAGAGGGACATATTCAGTAAAAAATCATTTTATACAATGTACCTAAAACATTTGGCTGGGGGGGGGTAGCCCTCAGTGTGGATCCCCTTAAAGGTAACTCTGATTTAAATGAACAAGTAAAAATCCAACTTGAGTTTGTTTTCTGGCTTTGCAGTCACTGAAATACTTCATTGTGAACATTTTACTGCATCCAACTTTCTTTCTGGAAGGCTACAGCCGTTATTAGACATATAAATCCACCTGCCTCGCTGGGTGCAGTACAGTTAACAAGGTCCAGCCCTAAAAATGTCCATGTGAATTCATCAGCGTGGAAAAAACAAAGGAGCTGTTCCCTTTCCTTCCCCGGGGCACCAATCTGAGATCTCAGAATGCCGCAGCTCCCTTTGATTGTGAGCTCAGTACGTCTCCATTGAAATGTCAAATCAAGCAGCTGTTGTGCTTTGCTTGACATATATTTTAAAACTTGTACTAATATAGATCAATGGGAGCCACAAGCTATGGGTACCATGAGCTTTGCCAGTCAGGCTCAGGCTGGGATTTTTTCTTTTTTTGTTAGAATAAAGGTATTTGCTGATTAAACTCGGAATCCTAATCCTAATTTGCACCTGCATAGGGAACCCCCCGTGTAAATTTCTGCACCCACTATTATGCTCCAGTTCTTGGAAATAAATATGCATTATGGTTAAAAAAGTGGCAATTTGCTCATTGTTCTTGTGATTTTAAACGAGCCCTTCCGTCTGATGGATATGGAACAATTCCAGTGCACTAACATTTAAATATCGTTTAAGGTAGATGCATTACTCATATTGCTGCCAGAATATCTTAAATATATTTATATAATGTAAAACCATATTTGCCTTTAATAGCTGCTAGACAAAGGGTTGTATTCACAAAACAGGTGCAAATTTTCATCTGTATCAGTAACCCATAGCAACCAGTCGATTAACGGCTGCTTGGTCGCTATGGATTGCTCCGGTTTTGTGAATCCCACCTTGATGTGTGGGAGAAAAAGACCTGACTTGGTGGCAGAGCTTTGTGTTGCATATTGTTACTGTCTGATTTAAGAGTTTTTTTATTCCCAATATAAACATGTTTCATTGAGATAAAGCTTTTTTTTTTTATCTGACCCCTCGGGACATTGAAGCCCTCAGGATATTGTTGTCCAAAGCTTTTAGCCTTGTGCAAACTTTGAAGCTGAAACAGAATAGAAATATCCTTGGAGTTTTTTCCTCGGCCCCCAGTGTAAAGATGGACCAAGAGTCACCATAGTCCATTGTAGGTTGACATTATGTCTTCTGTAATTCCAGGAAACTGTTGGAAGAGGTCTATGTTTTGCCATGAGGTATAATAACATTGAGTTCAGCTTATTGTTTCAATATTTTTGGTCAGTTATGAAGGTGGTGCAGTGTTTGCCACCTTGGTTTTTAAAATTCTAGGGTGTTGGTGCCGCTTCTACTGTTCCAGGATCTGTGAGTGAACAACACTATAGTTTAAAGAACTCTGAAAAGGGACTTTGGTGAAACATGTCTTGTTCACCACCACCCCCATTAAATGTTGTTGTAGTGTAACTGTTGTCTAGCATTCTTACTCTCTGGTAAAGGAGATAAATTATAGACCTCATGCAACCAACAGGCTTTCTGTGAAGAATCACCCTGGTGGTCTACTGGGCCGGCGGGGACGCCAGGTGCGTTGATCCTTCTCTGTTGGTTGCTGGTTCTCTATGGCGGCGCGCACTTCTGGGGTTTATGCCCATCGACGTTGGCGTCATGACGTCATCGCGCAAGGGGGCCAAATACAAAAAGGTATTTAAAGGGGCTTTCATTCAAACTCATTGCCATTGTAGGTTTTGCTTGGTTAAATTCCTGGGTGCTATTTTGTCTGTTCTGATTCCTGTTTTGATCCCTGCCTGTCTGACTACTCCAAATTTCGTGATCCTGACCTTGCCTGTTGACTGACGATTCTGAAATCCGTATTCTGACCCGTGTCTGTCTTGACCATTCTGATTGAACTCCCGTCTTTGACCCTTGCTGTCTGACTCTGCTTGAATTCTGCCCGCACTGACCCGGCCTGTCTGACTCCGCTTTTGCCAAACCCTGAACTGTACCTTCCGTCCAAAAACCTTGCTAAACGACTGTACCCCTTCGCTTGTCCAGAACCTTTGGCTTTGCTTCTCTCTAATTAAGACCTGGCGGAATCCTATTAGCTGAGGGCTCCTCCCGAAGTGAAAGGCGGCTGTTATAGGCAGAAGCAGAGCTGAGACCAAGGTGCCTAGCACTGGTTCTGGATTCAGGGTGCCGATCATTGTCGGTGTCAACCCATCCTTGGTCTTGTCTTTACCTTGTGCATATTTACACTTCTATATTTTGTTCTGGTGTGCTGTTACATTTATCCTTCCAAATGGTAACCCACCAGCACACCCTGGCCTATCAACAAAAGCCGGTCCGGTGCACCCTCCAAATTCACCAGGAAAAAGAAAAGTTTACTGACATACAGGACTCCATGCAAGTGGGGTAAACCCTGCATGTTTATTGAAGTGTAACGTTTGCGGGTGCACACCCCTTTGTCCGACACTGTTCCTTTAATACACTGATGTATTTTCCATGTTGATTGAAAGAAGTTAAGTACACAACATACAAGGCATTTTATCACTGCCAAAGCTCACACATATAAACTACATCTTTTGGTAATTCTAAACCAAAATCAAAGTTAAACTGCATAAGCCAAAAACAATTGGAAAACCTAAA
Source organism: Xenopus petersii (assembly GCA_038501925.1). NCBI lineage: Eukaryota > Metazoa > Chordata > Amphibia > Anura > Pipidae > Xenopus > Xenopus petersii. The sequence goes on from CM076679.1 coordinate 13,340,627, forward strand.
ACAACTTCTATATTAATTGAACCGGGCATATAGCTGTAGAATAGCTGTTAAATAGAATCCAAAAAAAAACTTTTGTTCTTAGAAACAGAATTGCTTCTGCCATATTCTCCTTCATAGAAGCTCTTAAATCTGATTTTCAGTGCTTGTATTTATTTAAAGTTATCAGGAGTTGGAGGCAACTCCAACTCCAGATACCATAAATTGCTGATAACTACACAACTTTGCAAGACATTATTCATGATTTCACCCTAGCTTGGTGTCTATGGATTTCCATGGATCCCACACATTGGATAGGTAGTATTTGTCACTCTAGCTGTTAAAGAACTTCTAATTGCTGGATCTCTCTCCATTGGTTCCCAAATTGTGGGTGACTTGGAGCAGTCTCAGAGGGGCTTGGCCTGAAGGCCAGTTTAAGTGAGAATTGGGGAGAAAGGGCTTTTCTTCTTCTAGATACACCTGCAACCCAGCTTGAAGATCATTTAGGTTAAGAATTGGGGTGAATATGTATTTGCTGCCCTAGATATTATTGGAACTATGGCCGAATGACTGATACACCTATATCTGTACTCATTTTATGAGCTACAAGTGGATTAGACCAAAGGTTAGACATTCAAGGGGGAATCTGATCACATGTTGAACCTTCAGTGGGGGATATTAAAGGGAAACTATCTAAAAAATAAAAAAGTAATATAAACCTCCTCAATCATTATTCCTCTCTCAGCATCTGTTTCTCTTCATACTGTCTTCATGCAGCAGTTGGGTGTCAGATAAATGATCCACAAATCCACAAATTCTGCGCGTAGAGAGACAGGATTTCTGATGATTTTAATAGAGTGAGCTCTAATACATCTTCTAGGCAAAAGGAGCCCCCCTATAAGATATATTGGATCATTCATCTGACAACCAACTCCTGAATGAAGATGTGAATATAAAATTGTTTATTTTAGAAACGGAACAACATTTTCAATTGATTATATTTAGAAAGTTTCTTATTTCAGTATGCTGAAGCTTATATTAAATTTTCATTTTCACGATAGTTCTGAAAAGATGGACCTTCAAGTAGGACTATGACCAAAGATTGGACCAACCTTTGGTCCTACTTGAAGGTACATCTTTTTTCATTAAGACTTAGAGGTTACTCAGATCTATTACATAATTTCTGAAGATTGAATATGCCTTTCTTAGACAGCTGATATCTACTAGGAGTTTTCCCAGGAATTCCAGCTAGCCTGATGGACCGCTAGAACCATAGACCACATCCCACCCGCAGCCTGGGAACTCCAGTCATTTCTCAGTGCCGTGCCCTTGACTTTTTATTGCCCATAAAGTACCTGACATCTGAAGACTATTTTAGGATCATTGTCTTCTCACTGTCAAAGCACAGATGGAATAATGAATCATATTTGAAGGAGCTAAAAACATTATAAGGAGTAAGAAACCGTTGCTAAGAGACTTTTTTTCCCTTTTTAATAAGTAAGTGGGGTATTATTGGCAAGGCAGTGAATAGCAGCAGTGGCGGAGAGAGAACTAGTGTAGATTTTTTTGGAGACTTGTGGGTGAGATGAACATTAGCAGCCGGCACAGCAACAACTGAAGGTAAATATTCCCTTCCATCAAAGCAGTTAGAGAATCTTTTTCCCAGGCAGAAATCCTGCTCATTGGAGCACTTCTGCGCTACTGTATTAGCTACTTAGCATTTAACCCTTCCGCTACCACTGTGGGATAACAATCCACTGACTGAGCAGTTAATTGCTTCCACTGGGGATTGCTGGTTAATTTACAATTGATCCGTTTGGTCAAGAGAAGAAACTCACCATCAGCGCTTCTGATGCACTAAAATGTGCAACCTCCTGGGACTCGGCACGGCAGATAACGGCATCATTTTGGGGGTACAAATTGGCCTTTCTAGAGGGTTTTAAGGCATTAAACGATAAAAAAAGGGGGACTTTAAATGTAATATAACACAGAAGGCTGGGGATGTTCTATATACATCTTGTGCTTGCAGTTCCCTATCACTGCTGTCTATGAGATTTACGCAATGTGGGGGATGCAGCTGAGTCCGTCCCCCGCCTCTACCTGCTGGGGTGACACTTGCAGAGATTAAACAGGTCTGTTGCTTTCTTTTCTTTCTAACGTTGATTTCATTATCTTCATTCTACTTTCCGTTCTTATTGTAGTTGTTTTTCTACTGTATTATGGGGTTCCCTGTGTAACAGGTCACTAGATATTGGGATGCTGAGTAGCCATGGGAAATGCTTGACAGGTTGCCTTTGAAGGTAGATTTCATCTTGCAGGGGTAATTAAAGCAGATCTGATCCAGTCAAGGAAACTTATTTGGAAAGGGAATGCAGTAGAAGAGGCAGTGCAGCCTGCAGTACTGTGTTACCCAGGGACTTGCTCGATACATAGAGCAGTTGAGGATCTGGCTCGGAAGAAGGTTTGTGCTCCAAGCTTGCTGCCGTCTATTCCATTACATAACCGCAAATACAAACAAACACTGGAGGTTTCAAGGATGCTCCATACACATCCATGCTCATTAAATTCCATGATGGAAGGCATAGAACCCCAACAGCAACAGGGCTTTTGCACCCCAAGAGAATACTTTGGCCAAAGTACCTCCTACTCTTGTAAAAAAAAAAGAGAATTTATTGATAAAGATTTTATTGAGTTAAGAGGACATATAGAAAGAGAAGATGGAAATCATTAGAGAGAGTGGTCCCTTCACATTGGAATAGAGCAGCAATAAGATATCACTGAAGACAACAGTGACATCCATGATCATCTTGTAGTCCCTGGACCTGGCAACAGCTAAGCTTAATTATATAAGGCATTCCCATTCATGCAGTAGCACATGATTCACATGACAACTCAGCTTCAGGGTATTCCTCCAACCAGGCTTCCTCATAGGTCACTTTGATGGATGGTTAGAGTTCCACCAACAGTAGGAGGCTTGATGTCCATCCATTTCGTTATTATTTTTGAATGTGATTACCTTAACGAATTGCATTAATAGGCACTCTACTTTGCGTCTGTTTTAGACCACTTTGTGGGTGCATCCCTGAACGATCTCTGCTGACTTCTATGTTCTTGAGTGGTACTCAACCGGTGGCTTTAGGGCGTTCCACTGAACAGGCAGTTGATGCCAGAGCAGAAGGGAATTTTGAAATGGGGGTTGTTAATGACATTCTTAGTTCTATTACATGGAAGAATGTCGTCCACCAGTACAAGGAGACACATCTCTTGAAATAGAACTCCAGGAGATATTCCATTAGATCAGATCAATTACTAAGTAGGAAGCCAGGAGAGTCTGAAGCATTTGGCTTCTTTCAGGCGCCATCATTTTTAAAAATTTTTATATACTATGTAGATCTGTTGGCAAGGCTGGATCTGGTCTTTCTTATTTTTTACTTTGGATGTGTTCCCTTTAGAAGCTCTAACTCGTCTAGAGAGCTTTTGAAATGGGTATTAGAAAGAAGTTGTTGGAAAAGAAAAAGCTAACCAATGTTGTCGGGTGTGTTGAAATTCGGGAGGATAGTTGAACAGAAGTTTTTGATCTCTAGGGTTTGTCTGTCATTAAATGGCCTTCTTCAACAGCTAGTTGATCAATACAAGAAGGGAGACTTGCAACCGACCCAACCCACCACCCATAATTCCTGCCTTATTGTTGTGTCTGGGAGTTATCCTGCTATGTGTTCTGGGGACATTATACTGTACATAGAATTGGCTAAACCATTAAGAACTCAATGTAAAAAATTTGATTAATAATTAACCTCCCCAGTCACAAAAATCACCCTCTGCCTATGGGGGGTGTATTGTGCCTGGGACCAGAGCACTTGTTTTATTCCTCTGGGTATGAGGGGATGAGAGAAGGTTCTATTGCCCAATGTCTGACTGCAGGACTTTGGGCTCACCGGGAACCCAAGATCTAGGGCCCATCTCCAACAGCCACAGACCCCCTGTATGACACAAACACTGTAAAAACCCCTCCCACTGAATACTTTGGACAAGGCCTTCCCCACTCCTGGTTCACACAGTGGGACTAGCAGGGAGGTTTTTTGTTTAAAGCATCATGGTGGGTCAGTCCGACTGAGTTCTAGCTAGGACCACATCTTAAACAAAGACTGGGTGTAAATCCTTTCATAGTACAGTGCAAATCAGACGTTTCCGGCCTCTCCAGACCCTCCTGGTCTATTTGAACTACAACATACCCTAGAGCTCCCTCCGCCCTATGATAAAATGACTATGGGTTTGCGTTCATGTACTCTTTGCTGCCTTCTAACTGTTTTTATTTACTTTAGTCAGTGGCCAAAGGCTTTTAGTGTATTCTGGGAGTTGCACAACAGTCACAGCATTTGGACATATAAAAATAGCAGAGTTAGAAAAAAAATCATTGATTTGCCGCAGGAAACAAATGTAGGATCTGATGTCTCGTGGGTCTGCACAGCCCGGGGTACAGGGTATATATCTGAAAGAAGAAGAGCGAGTGCTCCCTATATAGGCTGCATATATATATATACTCATATATACTGTAATATTGCACCTGGGCCGTCTGGATATCGATCCACTAGATCTGTTTTTATCTGCTTGGTTTGACAGAATAGAGCCATTGATAATCACCCTGTCCCCTTGGGTAACGTTGATGCTTGTGGTCTGTGCTTGTGATGTAGCCAATGTTATGTTTTAGGTAGCAGAGGATGAGGAGAGTATAACAGTGCTTTATTAGCAGAGTCATGCAGGCATTACATAACAGTAAGCTTTCACTTTCACTCTCAAGCTGTACAGAAAGTCCTGTGTATTCACAGTACAAGTCACAGTGACACCCGCAGGCCATTTGTATAAACACCACAGCCAAGCTCACTTATTTAGACATCCAGGAAAACAGTTCTAGGGCTAATTTGGTACCTTGCAGCTTTAACCATACCTCCCAACATTTTGGAAGTAAAAAGAGGGACAAAAAATGTTTTTGCATGTAGCGCAGCAAACGTTTTTGACCACGCCCCTTTCTGTGGCCACACCCCCGAATTACCATGTTCATTTTACAAAATTTGGCAGGATATGAAAGTTTGAAAATATTTCGCCTTGTCTAAAAAATTTTTTGTGTCTCAAAATTGTTACAAAAGTATCTTATTTGCACCTGTTAGCTGTTCTGGGCTCTCTGCTAAAAGCCAATTAAGTGAGAAACGTTGTTTCTTTTTCTGGCTGTTCAGTGCACAGAAAATAGGGACTTTCCAGTACAAATGAGGGACTGCGGGTTGAGCTGTCGAAAGAGGGACTGTCCCTCTGAAAAAGGGACAGTTGGGAGGTATGCTTTAACTCTTTGTCACAGCACAGCTTTAACTCTTTGTCACAGCACAGCTTTAACTCTTTGTCTGTTTGCAGTAGGGATGCACCGAATCCAGGATTCGGTTCGGGATTCGGCCAGGATTCGGCCTTTTTCAGCAGGATTCGGATTCGGCCGAATCCTTCTGCCCAGCCGACCCGAACCTGAATCCTAATTTGCATATGCAAATTAGGGGCGGGAGGGAAATTGCATGACTTTTTGTCAGAAAACAAGGAAGTAAAAAATGTTTTCCCCTTCCCACCCCTAATTTGCATATGCAAATTAGGGTTCGGATTCGGTTCGGTATTCGGCCGAATCTTTCACGAAGGATTCGGGGGTTCGGCTGAATCCAAAAAAGTGGATTCGGTGCATCCCTAGTTTGCAGACAGTAAGCACACAATGCTCTGCAAAATCAAATAGCTACACACACACAGTATACAAATGGAACAGAGGATTTTACATATATTGCCATTGTTATTACAGCAATGTTGCACAATGGAGTAACAATGCAAGGAACAATAAAATACCTTGAGCAGACCAAATGTCCCTTGTTGTGCCACAGGCTGGATTGGGTCCCCTGCTTATCCTGTCCTTGCACCAACGTGAGAATGAGAAATCATTGTGTCTGGGCCCAGATAAAAGTTGGGCATATGTAGCCAGTAAGCTGGTACTCTGGAGGGGCAGGAGGTGTATCTACTCGCTTAAAGTGGCATAGCTGGATTTTGGCAGGGCCCTCATGTAAAAAAAAACTTCATAGGGGCCCAGCTCATGGCAATCTATACCTACACCTACTCTCTGCACTCCGCCAGCCCTCTCGCAACCCCTACCGGCTCATTCTAATTCCTCCCTGCATTTTCCCTCCCTGAAGTCCCCACTTAAAGGGAGATGAGGGATTATTTAGAGCTATAGAGGAAGTGGACCCCCTGGCCACAGGTTCTGCTACCTCTATTCACCACTCCCCACTATAAGCAGCAGTCCTGTCCTGCTTTATGGCTGAGATTCTAGCTACCTGTATAACAGAGCATTCTGTCCCAGTGGCTGCACAGATCTGATCTGATCCCCATAGTAAACAGCCATCCTGCCCTGCTTTATGAGATTCTAGTTATCTGTATAACAGAGCATTGCTTTCCCAGTGGCTGCACAGATCCTATCTGATCCACATTGCAAGCAGTCGTGTGTCAGAGAGCTCTGCAATGTCCCAGGCCCTACTAAAGCTGGTCGGGTTACCAGACAAAGTGAGGCCCAGGCCCAGGATGGGTGGGGAGGGAGGAAACCTCTTTTCACGGACAAAAGAAGGACTTCGCCAGGGTTGAGTTTTTGGGTGGGAATTATGGACAGAGGAAGGACTCTGAGAGGGTCTGCTAAGCTAGGCCAAAGATTCATGAACTCATGGACAAATTGCTTATTAGTGGTGAAAAGTCTAAAATCAGTTTGATTTAGCTAAGCTGATGATTATTATTGTAACTTGATAAGTTTTACTAAATAAAACTTTCCTATCTGATCCCCATTGTAAGCAGCAGTCCTGCTCTGCTTTATGGCTGATATTCTAGCTATCTGTATAACAGAGCATTCTGTCCCAGTTGCTGCACAGATCCTGTCTGATCCCCACTGGAAGCAGCAGTCCTGTCCTGCTTTATGGCTGAGAGTCTGGCTATACTAAGGTCCCCATAGGCTTCCTAACAATTTTCTGATCGAAGGAAAATTGTTCGATCGAGGGTTTAAAATCCTTCGAAATGTTCGATTCGATCGCAGGAAATGCAGTAAATCCTTGGGATTTTACTTCGACCCTAAGTAAATGTGCCCCCTAGTCTTAACCCTAACCCTAGTCCCCTGGGCATAAAAGTAGCATAAAACTATGGCAGCCAAATATTCCCCTCTTTTCAGAAGGAAGAGTTAAAGGGCTCTTGGAGATTTCTTGGATCAGAAATCCCTGTGTTTGGTTTTGCCCCAATTGAATTCCCCAGATGCAGTAAATCCTTTGTGCCTGGAATAACTCTGGATCAGATGTGCGGAATAGTCAGCACTCGCCATGGGATCCGAGCAGCTGTTTGTTGTGATTTCCCTGCGTTTCAGCACTTAGTATTGTCAGGTCCGTCGCTCCCCAAAGCTGCAGGATGCGCCTCTATTCTGCACAACTCATTATGATTTGATTCGAGGCAATGCAGCCTTTCAGGAGGCTTGATTAGCCCTTGTGGTCTGGAACAATGAGATAAAGACATATCTGAATATCAAATCACTCTCCGAAAAGCAGCAAACGCGCACTGCATTTACCAAACAAGCCCAAATAAATAGCTATATATTCTTTCTTTGAAGCACCTTGGGGGGGGTGAACTATGGTTCTGGGACATTCCAGCTTTTTTATTGCTGAATAGCGACATATTAGGATAATGATTAGCAAACACCCAGAGGTTATGGAGCTTGTTAGGGCTGACGGCTCACTGTAATTAGTGTAATGCCTTGTTAATAACCAAGTGGAGAAAAGAAGAGCAACAGCAACAATTAAGATAGAGGACAGAGGTTTTTAATACTTTGGATCCAGGCTCCCCTAAGAAGGTTAAAGGTCTAGAAATCAATAGAATATGTTTTTAGCAGTCATTTCTGTATTCACTCTAACAAACTCCCATGCACTTATCTGGGCCCATTGGGTATATGACCTAAATCTTAACCTAGACCGTTAACAGCCTATAAGGGTTTTATAACCCATAGCAACCAAACAGATGTAGTAAACGTGGAATACTCATAGGGATAACTCTCCTTTACTGCTCAGAAAGTCCCCAGTCAATTGCCTATGACCCGAGAGAGGTAAGTATTGCCCCATTGGCACAATGCTACCAGTTTCTGCCTCCAGTTATACAAAGGGAGGGAACGTCTGGGGCCTAACGGGGGGCTGCTATCTCAGGGCTCCCCAACACACCAGCCAGATGTACCTTTATTATTTCACGGGGGGGGGGGATCTCAGGTAGACAAGGAGCAAGTATGTGCCCACAGGGTCCATCTGGTTTCTTCCTGTTGTCCCGCCAGCCCAGTCCAACGCTGGGGAGACGTCTGCTTTTAGACTTCAGCATAGTAAGAGATGTTTCTGCCAGTGGATCTGAGGTGAAGGTAGGTCTCAGATTCTAAGGATCCAAGATTAGATTTCAAAATGTAGGGGTAACAAGGACCCAGGAATGAGGTTAGTAAGTAACAGACTAGCATCTTGTCAGGGCAGAGACACACACTCAGATTCAGAGAGATTAGTCGCCCAGCGACATATCTCCTCTTCTTCGGGGGCGACTAATCTCCCCGAACTGCCTCCCGCCGGCTAGAATATAAATCGCCAGTGGGATGGCAATTGGAGCGCATCATTTTCCGAAGTCCCGAAGGTGCCTCACAAGGAAACTTCTGGCGACTTTGGAAAACAAAGTGCTCCAATTGCCATCCCGCCCGTGATTTACATTCTAGCCATTGGGAGGCAGTTTAGTCACCACCAAGAAGAGACGATTTATTGCCGGGCGCCTAAATTTCCCCGAATCTGAGCATGTCATCAATGAGAAGTACAATTAACTAAATAATCATGAAAAGCATGAATCAATTGGATCATCAGGATAAGCTTACCGCTTTCCCAGTTGGGTCCGGGTGCTCATGGCCCAGACCTTCAGCATAGGGGAGTAATTCACGGCACTTCAATGACAGCCAGGCACCACTCCGGAACATCCATCAAACAAATAGTAAAATCCAAGAGCCAAAATTTTCTTTATTTTACATTATGTCTAAAAAGATAAAGCCTTATCCGTTTCGTGTCATCCAGGGACACTTAATCATATTAATCATAATGCAAAATAAAGAAACATTTTATTTTTATACTCAAATTTTGGCTCTTGGATTCTACTATTTGTTTGATGGATGTTCCGGAGCGGTGCCTGCCTGTCATTGAAGTGCCTTGAATCAATGAGAAGTAGCTTGAACTCAAGAAGCGACTTCAGTGTGCTAGGACTCCAGGTAGTGTGAGACCACTGATTATCTGGTAGTGTACTCACTTGCCCAGCCCAAATCTCACCTAAATCTATATAGGCTAAATTTCCAGGACTAGGTGGGTTACCAAGTGGTTTGTGAGCCACATGTTACTCTCAGTGGCCTCAAAGCAGGAGCTTATTTTTAAATTCCTGACTTGAAGACAATTTTTGGTTCATAAAACCAGGTGCAATGCCAAACAGAATCTTCTGTAGGCTGTCAGTCCCCATAGGGGCTACCCAATAGCCAATCACAGCACTTATTTGGCACCTCCAGGAACCTTTTACATGCATCTGTTGCTCCCCAACTCTTTGTTACAGCTGAATGTGGCTCATGGTTAAAACAAAAGTTGGGGGCCCCTGAATTAGACATTCTGCCCAAATCTCCCATAGCTGGTCTGGTCCTCAGTATTGCCTACTGCTCACCACTGCTCCGGGTTAAAAGAAAATTGTTCTAGGAGCCGATTCACTAACTTCGAGTGAAGGATTCTAAGTAAAAAAACTTCGAATTTCGAAGTGTTTTTTGGGCTACTTCGACCATCGAATGGGCTACTACGATCTTCGACTACGACTTTGAATCGAACTATTCGAACTAAAAATCGTTCGACCATTCGATAGTCGAAGTACTGTCTCTTTAAGAAAAAACTTTGACCCCTAGTTTGCCATCTAAAAGCTCCCAAACTCAATGTTAGCCTATGGGGAAGGTCCCCATAGGCTTTCCTAAGTTTTTTTGATCGAAGGATATTCCTTCGATCATTGACTTAAAATCCTTCGAATAGTTCGATTCGAAGGATTTTATCGTTCGATCGAAGGAATAATCCTTCAATTGTTCGATCGCACTATTTGCGCTAAAATCCTTCGACTTCGATATTCGAAGTCGAAGGATTTTAATTCCCAGTCGAATATCGAGGGTTAATTAACCCTCGATATTCGACCCTTTGTGAATCGGCCCCCTAGTGTTACCAAGTACATTTGGGGGCAGATTTACTATGGGTCGAATATCGAGGGTTAATTAACCCTCGATATTCGACTAGGAATTTAAATCCTTCGAATATCGAAGTCGAAGGATTTAGCGCAGGAAATTCGATCGATCGAAGGATTATTCATTCGATCGAACGATTAAATCCTTCGAATCGATCGATTCAAAGGATTTTAATCGAACGATCGAATGAATATCCTTTGATCAAAAAAACTTGGGCAAGCCTATGGGGACCTTCCCCATAGGCTAACATTGTGTTCGGTAGCTTTTATCTGGCGAACTAGGGGGTCGAAGTTTTTTTTAAAGAGACAGCACTTCGACTATCGAATGGTCGAATAGTCAAACGATTTTTAGTTCGAATCGTTCGATAGTCGTAGTCGAAGGTCGAAGTAGCCAATTCGATGGTCGAAGTAGCCCAAAAAACACTTCGAAATTCGAAGTTTTTTTAATTCGAACCCTTCACTCGAATTTAGTAAATCTGCCCCTTGTTGACTAATCATTCTTTCATTTTGGGTTATTTCATTAAAGCATCCGTAATCTTCTGCAGTATATGGCTTTATGGCATCAAATCTGATTATCCTTCAGACTCAACACGATCACAAACAAACTTTAATTTTTCATCCTTTTCATTGACAGGTTGCTATTATCGCTGGGAATTTTGAACTTGCTGAATTTATTAAGAATCACAAGGAATCCGATATTGGTGAGTAGAAAAAGAATCTGTCATTGCCATAGTGGAGATCTCTAAGGTACAAGTGTCTCTGGACTTTGCCTTCTTATTATTCTTGTTATTCTTATTATTTGTCTTCTTCTGACGATTTCCAGCTTTCAAATGGGGATCACTGACACTGGCAGCCAAAAAAACGATTGATCTTTAAAGCTACAATGTTATAGTTATTGCTACTTTGTATTAATTATCTTTCTATTCAGCCGCTTTCCCATTCATCGTCTAGTCTCTCATATAAACCATTATCCCGTTACTAGGGTAATTTAAACCCTAGCAGCAACATGGGTGCTGAGGTTCCCCACTGGAATGCTACTGAACAAAAAGCTAAATAATTAAAAAATAAAAGAAGACAAATAGCAAATTGTCTCAGAACATCAATTTAATAAAAGATCATTTAAAGGTGGACAACCTCATTTTATAGAAACCAAGTCCACTTGGAGTTTAAGTTTTCCTCCAACGTACAAATGTTAGTACACAAACAGCTGGAACCAATGAAGCTCAGTCCTCCTGGCAGATTCGGGGAGATAAATTGCCTGGCCACAAATCTCCTCTTCAAATCTCCCCAAACGGCCTCCCCCTGGCTACAATCTAAATCGCCGGCGGGATAGCACTTGGAGCACTTCGTTTTCCGAATGCGCCCCTGAAGTTGCCTTAAGAGGAAACTTTTGGTGACTTCGAAAAACAAAGCATTCCAAATGCCATCCCGGAGATTTAGATTCTAGTCGACGGGATGGCTTTTCTGGGAGATTAGGCGCCCGAAGAATAGGCGATTTGTCGCCGGGGGACTAAATCTCCCCGAATCTTCACGTGTGTCTCTGCCCTTAATGTCTCTGTACCTCTGGACTGTCCTGCCTTTGTTTCCCCTATTTTTTGCCCCATTATTGTGACTGGGAAAGCGCAGAATTGTTCGAGGAAATTTTGTAGATCTGTATACAGTGACTAAAGGTGGCCATAGACGCACAGATAATATCGTACGAAACGAATTTTCGTCCGATATTCGGTGCGTGTATGGTGGAAAAAGAGACGAGCAATATCGGCAGAACACTTGGGGGCCGATTCACTAAATTCGAGTGAAGGGTTCGAATTAAAAAAAATTCGAATTTCGAAGTATTTTTGGGCTCCTTCGACCATCGAATGGGCTACTTCGACCTTCGACTACGAAAATCGAACGTTTCGAACTAAAAATCGTTCGACTATTCGACCATTCGATAGTCGAAGTACTGTCCCTTTAAGAAAAACTTCGACCCCCTACTTCGGCAGCTAAAAGCTACCGAAGTCAATGTTAGCCTATGGGGAAGGTCCCCATAGGCTTGCCTGGGATTTTTTGATCGAAGGATTTTCCTTTGATCGTTGGATTAAAATCCTTCGAATCGTTCGATTCGAAGGATTTAATCGTTCGATCGAAGGAATAATTATTCGATCGTTCGATCGAATTTTCTGCGCTAAATCCTTCGACTTCGATATTCGCAGTCGAAGGATTTCAATTCCTAGTCGAATATCGAGGGTTAATTAACCCTCGATATTCGACCCTTGATACATCTGCCCCTTGGATATTGGTCGGCTCATCGATCGGGCTGGACGGAAAATTTTGATCGGGTGCCTTTGAAGGGACCCAAACATCTGCTGTTGTTAGTGCTAAATGGTCAGATACAGGTAGATTTCTATTGTTTCTTCCTTTTTATCTGACCATTCAGCTCTACACGTGTGTATTGAAACGAACGATCTTTCTTGGAAAGATCTTTTCCAAGAAAGATCGTAATTGTTACGTCTATGGCCACCTTTATTATGGAAGGAGCACACCTATGGCCAATGCCTTTCAAACCATTTATTGCAGCAGAAAATTCAGCACAAGCTTTCGTTGGATACCCCCTTCCTCTGGTGCAATACACACACCATATGCTTAAATACATTCCTTAACATGTGACACAATCACATGATCTATTAACCCCTTAGTGTTTTATATAGCACAACCCTTTGGTGTTTAACACATAGTCCATAGTTTAGTCCATATCCAACCATCATAGTATATCCAGTGGAGTATATATTATAAAAAAAATACAATTATAATAAGTTATCCAAAACACTGCTTAAATAATTTTGCATAAGACATCTGTTCCTGTAAATTTCATAAAAAGAATCGTGAAGTAAAACTTTCATTTAATCCTATTGGAGAAAGAGAATTAAATTTTTTCTATCCATACTACTTCTCTCTTTAGTAATTGGTTTTGGATATGACCTCCTCTAGGCAAATTCACCTGTTCTAATAGCCTCCATCTGACATGGGCCGCTGAATGTTTATTGTAATAAAAATATTTTGCAACCGATAATTGCGTTGCAAAAAGTTCTCCCGATTTTTTTACTTTTTCCTTCCACTTGCAGTGTACAGTATAACTGCGTATATTACTTTTATGTTCATTCAAACGTACCCATACTGCTCTAGGTGTTTGTCCGACGTACACATATCCGCATAGGCATTTTATCAAATAAACAACCGCTGAACTGCTGCATGTAAAGTGTCCATTGATTTTAATTGCAGTGCCCTTGGTTGGGTGTGTTATAGTGTCTCCATGAATGATGCCATTACAATGTGAGCAGTTACAATCAAAAGTACCCGATTTCAATGGCGTTGGTTGGATATGGACTTAACTATGGACGATGTGTTAAACACCAAAGCGTTGTGCTATATAAAACACTAAGGGGTTAATAGATCATGTGATTGTGTCACATAAGCATACAGTATGGTTTCACTGAGTGTGTATTGCACCTGAGGAAGGGTGTATCCCCCGAAAGCTTGTGCTGTATTTTCTGCTGCAATAAATGGATTGAAAGGCTTTCAGGGTCGGACTGGGGGCATAGGGCCAACCGGGGCTGCTCCTTCGAGGCCCCCAAACCTCCCAGGCACCCCTGCCCCAGTGGCGAAGACACTGTTCATGGTGGCAATTGGGCCGGAAGGGAGTTCAGGGAGCAGCGGTTATAGCGGGTCTGGGCTAGCGGGACCCACCGAGTTTTTTCCCGTTGTCCCACAGCCCAGTCCGACCCTGAAGGCACTGGCCATAGGTGTGCCCCTTCCATACAAAGTCACTGGATACTATTTGGTTTGGAAGCAGCCAGGAAGTGTTTGCACCCTTGAAAATCAAGTAAGTGGTGTGCGGTGGAACTTTGTATTGAACTGTGTAGATCTCTACCCGCCATCCATGTCCTAAACCAGCATTCCAGTTCTGTTAAGGAACTGTGTTTGCAGTTTGAATACGTAAAACGCTTCCATTGGTGATGATGACTATTGTGCAGTGATTGGAGTGTGCTTCACTATTGTACTGTTTACAGAAAAACCAAAGAAGGTTATTGTTGACTCCTGTTAGGAAGGCTTGTGTGTAATTCCAATGTCGGCATCTGTCCTTATCTCCAGGGACCCTGAGCAGGGAGCTTGCAGATGATAGAACATGTTTAGTTGGTATTTTAATACCAATCTTCAGGTATTAGGGAGTAACTGCTGGATCATGGGATTATAGGATGACATGAGATGATTAAGGCATGCGTATTGCGCTCCAGCTACCCTGACCTTGTACAAGTGGAAGTTCTGAATTAAGTCAGGAATAGGTTTTCATGGTTGTTGAACTACACCGCCCAACATCCACTCAATAGGAGATTTTTGTTAAAGTAAAATAGTTCTAAAAGGGGTAGAATACCCATTCTCTGTTTCCTTTCAGGTAGTGCTCTAACGGATGCATCTAAAGCAGGGTTGTTGATATAGCTGGATATCTTAAGGTCTTGGGCCTCCACACATGGGGGCAACAGTTATTAGCCCACTGGTCATCTGGGTCTCCTGGATGAGCGCTGCCTACAAGTAAAATGGGGCACCATAAAAAACCCTGATCTGCCCTGAACATGCCCCAGTCAAGCCAAAGTCTGACATGATCTATCATGCAAGACCTATCCTTTTGAGACCCTCTAATTGTGTCTAAGCATCTCAGGGCCCCTGGCTTCAATTCACCCCCAATAGCAGCCATTGGCACGAGTGGAAGGTGCATAACTGTCCATGTGCAAAATTAACTACAGATACAGGAAAACTGGAACACAAACCAAAATGGTACCTGCGATGGTTAAAGACTTATGTCTTCTACCTCTCGGTAGTAGCAATTTTTGCAAATGAGTATAGCCATTTGCTAAGTTGCCTTTGACAAGAGGGCGGTGGAGGCATGTGGGCCAGGACTAGGGGGACCTATGTACCATTTTAAATATGAACTGTAATAAATATTTAAATTTTTAACTAACAATTGAGCCTTGGGACAAATATCTCTGATATCTATTTTTCTATATTGGGGCTGCCTTTGGAACCGGGGCAAGTCCCTCTGGCCCATCTTGAATCTACAGGAATCAGATTACACGGATTCCCCATTAGAAATAATCAGGACTGGGGGGAGGCAGACAGAAGAGGTGCCTAGCGTCCCCACCCCACCATTGCGCCCTAGTTCTGTGACTGTTCTTCCAATCCATAGTTCTGGCCCTGTATTTGGGTGCTCCTAATCTGGCCAATCAATGGGTTCTCAGCAGGTCCGGACTGAGAATTAAAATAGGCCCTGGCATTGTAGGTACACAGAGGCCCAAACAGCCCCCACCAGCCCACTAAATACTGACTGTCTATGGCACCTTATAGCAGCTCCTCTGGCATTTGCCAGAACCCACAGATTGCCAGTCCGGGCCTGGTTCTCGGCCCCTTGAACATGCATTTTGGCAAAAAATCATCCCGTTAATGTATAAATTATCTAAAGAATCCCACCAGTATTCCCACTTTCACCCATGAATAAATCCACTGGATAAAGCAGGACTAAAGACTACTGAGCTACTTTAACCGTTATTCCTGCTAATTACAACTTTCGGAATCCCTAATGTCACTCCAAATAAATCCGTTCCTTTTCTTTCGTATGAATTCTTGCATACCAGGGGTGAGGGGGTCAGTGAAATAGATCAAAACCAATTGTGAACAGGGGGAAAAAAAAGTTAATCCCTGGCCGGTTTTTATTCCGTGGCGCAAGCCTCTGCAAGTTAATGAGCACGGAGGGTTTAGGAAGCATGTGTGAAACTCAGGCTTATATTGTGGCCGGAAAAAAAAATGGAGCCCCGGGAATGCAGACAATGGCGGTTGGTGCAAGGTCAAAGGCTGGCCCACTTTCCGTCGGTGCCAAAATAATATACTTGACAAGATGATGACCTCTTCAGTCAGATAATGCCATTTAAAACGCTGGGGGATGCAAAGCCGTGGTGTCTCTGATGGGTTGCGCGTCCTTCTGCCAGAGATGTTTATGAGACACACTGGAGCTGGAGTGTGTATATGTGTGTGTGTCAGTTTGTGTAGTGGATGCTTCAACTAAGTGAATATGCACAGAGCGTTGCTAGGTTCCCAGCACTATTCCCGTATAATTATACACACAAGCCATGTGAGTGTATGTGTGCAGGTCCTGGGCGTCTTGAAAACATATTTTTTTTTATATAATAATTTTAACGACGTTTCTATAATTACCCATGCTTGCCGACGGTAATTGCTGCAATCTGGCAGGGGAGAGAGAAAGGGAATGCGGTTGCTCAGTACAGTTTCCCCGAATAAACTGCAGATTTATTGAATATGTTACCTGGCTCTATTCTTGGGAAGGGGATAGTGACGCCAGAGGTGTAATAACACAGAAAGCTGAGCCAGCCATTATTGGAGGAGAGGAGGGGGGGCAGAAGTGTGCAGGGATCCAAGCATAAGTATATGGAACAGTAATTTATCTATTGTTTCAACTGCTTTGCACCATTAAAGGTTCATTGTTATAGTTATGAAATTTGAGCTGAGAAATATTGTTTCCTTCGTTGCTATTCCCATGGTATGGTTCTGAATTTCTAGAAACTCAGAGAGATGGACTAGTGCTTGGTAGAAAAGCAACCTCCTCTCGCTGCACTGTCCCATCCCCTAAAACTTTATTGCAAAATTGCTTCCATCAGGCGTCTACAGAATATTTATTTTCTTATAGGAACAATGTGCACTTTTTTGTACTGTCCCTTTAAAAAAGGGCAAGGCCTTGTATTGTGGCTGGCTTCCTTTGATTTAGGTGACCCAAATAACTCATAAAAGGCATATATGTGTCTGATTTAGTGCCTAAACACCTATCCATGCACATTCCTTCCCTGTGGATCACAATGACATCATGAGTGGTCTTGCTGACATCACAGGAAATAAACTGTTGAAGCCTACATGGAAGATGCTAGGTTGATGATGCATGTCTACAAATGTTTAGTATGAATCCTAACTATGCCATTTACCTTAATAGCAGTAGTAGTGGCGGAAGAGCATTGAGATCTTTCACTGTGTTTTGTAGAGCATTACAACTGAGAACAAAGGGGTGCAGATCTCAGCACCCATGTAATGTTATAAAGCCATTGAAAGGGTTCCGAGACGAACAGACAAAGGAATTAGGGGAAATATTGTTTTGACCTACATTTATATAGGCTTTGATCTGCTAATTATAGAAGGAGCCGCCTGAAGGGGAACATGGCCAACATATCCTTAGGACATTCAGGTGGCAAGATAACATTCTTTGAGACTTAAGGATAGGAAGTTCCACTTTCACTAGCAGGTTGCACTATAAGGACAGTTACATAGAGAAAAACACAACCATAGGAAGCTGTGGTTCGTTGGTTGGGTTTGGAAATAAATTGAATGTCCCAGTTTTGCTTTATCTCTCCTGGACAGCATGAGGATAGATGGTTGTGGGCAGAACTTGGATCCAGTAGTGGTTTGGAGAAGTGCAACATTGTTCTCCATACCAAGAGAACTTGACATTGCGGCCATTGAGACCTGCGATCTTCTTTGTAGAGACTCCACCTTCCAGGTTCCAGGAATGTCCTTAAAGCTTTATTGGTGTAATAAGGATTCCATAGGACCACACTTCTGTGCTTCTCATGTTTGTGTAACTCATGAATAGATGGTACAGCTACTAAGGATGTACAGAGAGCATGATGAAGGTCATATGCCCTGAGCTTGGGCAAGTATTTACTCTTTAATTGATGTACTGCGTTACTGGGGAGTGGTGGCATCTCATTTAGGATTCTACTCATATTGTCCCGTTCCACCCTACCTATGAGTTGCCAGTCTAGGGGCCTTCACATTCCACCTGCCCAACTTCTTCTCCAGCCTCTTTTTTCTACCAATAACAAACAACTGGCCTTTATTTAGGGTTTATTTAACCCAATGCACATTAAATGCTGTTTTTTGACCGTGCATTTAAACTGAACAGGAAATCCTTCTGCCTTAAGGGATAAACAGTAATTCCAACTCATCTCTCAGCTTTGGGGGATCTGATGTACAGAGACGAAGAGCAGCTGCTTTCCACGTTGCACTTGCACATCCTCTGCTTGTTGTGTTGCATAGGGAGAAAAGGTTTAAAATTAGCTGCATATTTTTCCCACTGCATTAACCCTCTGCAGCAGTGGCTGAAGCAATTTCCTTCATGCCCCCGTGTCTGTGGGTTTAGTAAGCTCCAATCTACTGGGCTGCAGCGGTTTCAAAGCCTACTGTTGAGCTTTTTTATTTCCATTTCTTTATTTTGGTTGGAGGCCATCTCCGAAATGGATTAATACTTCTATAAAGATCAAAGGTTTGCAGATGAGTCCTCAGTAGGTTTCTGTCTAGTTTCCAAAGAAGATGATACCCAAAGAAATCCAAGGGCTGGATTGGCTTGGAGACTTAATGGTTGCCATGGTATCCCAATTATGTAATAATCATGTTTGGTAAGTCTGAGGATGAAATTGCATGAAATTATACATATACGTTGTATGCTGGCGCATTCCTGCACTCTCACTCAAGTTGTTGGTTAAATATTCGAAACCCTCATCCTGTAAATTGATGCGATCAATGTGGTGGCCAGAGTGGTAGGCTATAGGTTGTAGGTTTTCCAGTGGTCTCTAGTTACCCCGGTCTTGACACTGACTCCAACACTACAAGGTAGCAGTTCTAGACAATGTGTAGCATCACTGTCCCATAGAAAATTCTCAACTAGCTATATTGTGGGATAGAATGCCTGGGCCATTCTCTCATTCAGGATGAAGTTGGCAGATATTTTTTGTTGACCAAACATTGGTTATCTGTACTGACCTATTGGATCGCTATACATTCCATAAGGTGTGACAATCTGGGAGGTGGTTAAAAAAAACCATAATCTTCTGCCTCCATAGACACCCATGATCTATCTGCCCTATGAGAACTAAACATTCTATAGTATCAGAGAACTACTCAGAACAGCGCATGGTATGGTGAACGTGCCCCTAGGATTTTTCATATGCCCACCTGACCAATGACCTTGCACCATTCCATAGCATTGGAGAGCTACTTCTACCTACCTAAGTGATTTCAAGGCTTCTGAGTTTGGTTCAATAGTACAACATTCTTGACGTGTTATGCCTGTGGTCATACCGAAAAATACCCATGATTCCTACAGATATGACTTTACATTTTCAGTTCAGTTCATTTTCAGTTCAGTTCAGTGGCAAGTCTTGCATTTTTCAAATCCGACTACAAAGCTTTTGGGCAGTCTATTAAGGTAGTTAGCCTTATGCTGCCAGCCTAAGGCTTTTGGAGGGTTCTGGGACATCCTCAAAATCTGTTTTGACATTGGCCCACCAGTATGTAGATAGGATACTGTGGCTAAATGTGATTGTAGAGGTCATCCAGAGACACAGCAGTAGAGGTAGTGGTGGGGTGTGGCATGTGCTCACCTACTAAGTGTTATTTGATGTGGCTCTAAGAGATTTGGCATACAAAACAATTAGAATGGGCTGTTCCAGAACAGACTGAGGAATGTACTTAAAGGTTAGCTGGTTGCAATTAATCAGATCCTAAAATAACAAAATCTGCACTGAGTCAGAATAATAAGGCGATGAACAGAGCTCAGAAGGGCTAAGGCTGCCTGTGTCTTGGGAAAGATCATGTGTTGTTCGTAGTGCAGCTCATTATCTTAACGACTGACCACACACTGACTTGTGTTGTTGTTTCAAAGGACAAATAAAAACTTAATTTGTCCTGCAGAATTGTACATACTACAGTGGAATTATTTTGCTGGAGCTGATTTATTGTATCACTCTCTCTATGGTAGCACCCAGGGAGTTGTGTGTGTTATGAAAGTGGCATTAATTGTGCTCAGCCATGAAGGGTGGAGAAATGTGTTCAGTCGATGGCCGATGGCATTTCATGGAGATCAGGGGTGATCGGATTCTCCTCCGAAGGCTCCTTCTGATTTTGCCAATCACGTTGAATGCAGAAGTGAATAAATATCCACATGTTGATTGACCCTGCCAAACCAGAATGAACACAAATTCACACATTCAGTCTGGCTATTGTATTCAGTTTTAGGTCAGTTCAGTCTATCTTGATTCATTGGGCTGACCAAATGCCTAACTAGAAAGACCATGACCAATTACATGGGCATGACTTGTAGTCTGGATGACCAAATCACTCAATGTGCCTGTTGGCCAGTTGGTTGGGTACCAAGAAGTTCAGCCAGTTGGATGGATACTTAGATGGTTGAACAGTTGGCTCAGTACCCAGAAGGTTGGCCAGTTGGTTGAGTACCCAGAAGGTTGGCCAGTTGGTTGAGTACCCAGAAGGTTGGCCAGTTGGTTGAGTACCTAGAAGGTCAGCCAGTTGGCTGGGTATCTAGAAGGTCAGCCCGTTGGTTGAGTACCTAGAAGGTCAGTCAGTTTGCTGGGTACCTAGAAGGTCAGCTGGTTGGTTGAGTACCTAGAAAGTTGGCCAGTGTAGGGTCACCATATATGACATGTTGATAGGAGGAATTATGTGGAAATTATGTCAAAGTAATTTTTGAAGCCAGTGGGAAGAAGGAGTCATAATACTTTTGGAGGTCCTTATCCAGCCAAAAGACCATCAGCAAGGCACGCGCAATCATAACTTGGACATATAAAAATGTAATTTATAGTCATTATAAAATACCATCTGCATTAATTACATGTTAACATGTAAGTGCCATTTCATTATGTTTGGTGTTGCTGCCCCTTTATCTGCGGGCTTTTGCATAGTAATCGGAATGAATGTGGCTGTTAGTGTGCAGCAGCTTGAATGGGAAGCCTCGTCCAATAGAATCTTACTTAAATGAATCATTTAAAGCATGTCCTGTGGCAACCGGCAAATTGGGTTCCCATTCCCCTCCGCTGTGGGATCTGATCCAACCCAAGAGAGCACGTTTTAAAGGCAGAGGAGCTAGAGACAGTTATTAAGCAGCTGAGGCAGGAGAAATAGAAGGCAATTTGTGAGATTTTACCATTGTCATTCTGAGTAGCTGGAAGCACAGGTTCAACTGAAGCCTTGGGATTATTCAGACAAAAATGGTTTAGGTCAGTGGCCAAGATGGAGCTCTATTGAGGAGCTGTGGTCCCTCTATTTACCTGCATCTGCTTTGCCACACCACATGTGTAGGTGCAGTGGTATAGTGGGCCACTTGTGCTTCAGAAACCATTTTTGTAAGGGGTCCTGGGGAAGTCATGGGACACGCTTGTCTCAGAGCAGTTGTGCCTGGAAGTAGGAATGAACTGCAGGAGGACAGAGGAGAGAGGGTTGCAGGACTGCAGATGGAGTTGAGGGGGTCACAGACACCAATTAAGCTTATTGAAAGTTACCCCAGGGTTGTGCCGTTATACTCTCTTACATCTGATACAGTTACAGGTTGCTGAGTTATTGATTGAGCTTTGACCCACTGATATAAAAATAAAAATTCAGTCCTTAAGCCTTATCCATTGGGACTGTGAATCTGTGTCATGGACCTATAATTATCAGGCGCCCCAGAGACTGCTCTATGAACTGCAAGTCAGATATTAAAGGAAAACTACACTAGAATAGACCCTGTAATTGTGACCATAGTGTAGTTTTCCTTTAATATCTGAATTGCAGTTCATAGAGCAGTCTCCGAGGCGCCTTATAATTATAGGTCCATGACACAGGGGGAGATTTGGGGTGAGTGCTTATTTGTGCCTGGGGTACCCCTGGAACTATAGCAGGGTGACTTACCCCAATGTTTCTATATATCTGTAACCTTGTTATGAGCTAAGGGGTCCAGCCTGAAGGCCAGTTAGGGGAAGATTTGGGTGAGTGCTTATTTGTCCCTGGGTACCCCTGGAACTATAGCAGGGTGACTGTTACCCCAATGTTTCTGTATATCTGTAACCATGTTATGAGCTAAGGGGCCCAGCCTGAAGGCAAGTTAGGGGAAGATTTGGGGTGAGTGCTTATTTGTGCCCTGGGTACCCCTGGAACTATAGCAGGGTGAATGTTTCTATATTTCTGTAACCTTGTGATGAGCTAAGGGGGCCCAGCCTGAAGGCCATTTAGGGGAGATTTTGGGTGATTATTTGTGCCCTGGGTACTCCTGGAACTAAAGCAGGGTGACTGTTACCAGAATTCTATATATCTGTAATAATTTATTTGTCCCAATTTTAGCTATATTGTAGCTTACTATACACAGGAAACTGTTGGCTGAGTCGGTAGGCAGTCAGTCTGTGTATGGGCACAATAAGGTGCCAGCTCATACTTGTACATATGAGTCAGCACAGGCGAGAGCACTGAATGCCATATATTATACCACAGAATAAGGGTAATGAATAAAGAAATATAAAAGCTTGCAAGCTACTAATTTAAATGGTGCTTTTATGAGCACTTACCAATTTATTTATCTGAGCCTCTCTTTAATATAGAAATAAGAGCTGGTCTGAACTCCAGAGCCTGCCGGTGCTATTGTGCTGCCTGCTATCACCCCACCTACACATACAGAACTTTTCTCCCGGTAGGATTTGTGGCTTGAAATAAAACACCTCCGGATAACCTGGTGTTACTGGGATTTATTTATTTTTTTTTTAATTCGGAATTATTCTACAGCGTGAATCACAAGCCTCGTGCGGCACAGTGGCCAAGGAATAATGGAACTAATCTTGCTAATATTAAAAGCAAAGAGAAATGATGGAGAACAGGAAAAAAGAAATAGTATAATATGGAATTGTGGGAGGAGGAGGTAAATAGTTATTAAACCATTCTGGGAGAGTTTTGGGAGAGGGTCTGGGTGTGGCCATGCATGCAATTTAGTTAGGTTTTTTTTATTTAATTGGGGCCCCATTCTATATAATTGACAGAGCCTACGGCCCAAGGGAACCAAGAGGGCATTGAACTAGATGCTGTGTTGGTGGTGACAGTAACACTTAATGCCAGTGTTGCACCCCCTGTACAATTCCCAGCACCTACTGACAGCGGAAGGACTATAGTATGGCCATCCTTATACACAGTGTAGGACTGGCCCACAGGGATACCAGGAAAACTCCCGGTGGGCCCAGGTGTCAGTGGCCGTTTTGCTTCTAGCCATTTGGCCAATTTCATGGTCATACCCTATTTCTTTATGGGGAAAATGTGCAATAAAGGAAGAATATAAAGTAGATAAAAAAGATTAGGAGAATAAAGAGATTGGGCGAGGAGATGAGGAATAATAGTTTGGAAAGTGGTCCCAAGTTCTAAGGCTTTATGGTGGGCTCCTGGCATCCCAGTCCGACACTGCTTATATAAAAATGCCTGCAGAATAGTTTGTCACCTTTTTGCAGGAATTATACCAGCTGGGACTTAAAGGGGCAGCGATGTGACATAAGGGGGGGGGGGACATGGTATGGAGGAGGGAAGCAGTAGGTTTGGGGTAATACTCCATAGTCAGCACCAGGATATAGTATAGTGCAACCAGCCTCCAGCTAATGTGGTATGGGGATTACAAACCAGTGCACTTAAAAGAGAAGTTTTCCTAGAAATGAGGATGTGCTCTGCTTTCAGCAGGAGTTCAAGTTCCAGGGCACATATTGAGTATATGGAGGATGTGATCACGGGATAGAGGATTGGCAATACATACTTGCTTTTTGCTAGGGGCTGTGTTAAAGCCTTTGCCTCCTACGTACATCTGTGATCTCCCTTGCGCAATGTGTACATTGAGGCTTCTGGCGTATATGTTAATGAGAGCATTACCTGCTGTCTCTCTATTAGACAGGGAGAGATGGGGGGGAGAGAAAAAATTTGCAAAAGAAAGAAAAACAACATGGATCAAACAGCTTCCATTCATCATCATCATTATCAGGGGCTTCATTTCTATGCGCAGATCTGCTTCACTTGATTTTAATAACGCCGCTTAATAAATGAATGGAGTCATACATTTTAATGCAATAAATAAGGCACCAACTGGGTTAACCTCTTGCATGACGCCAGGCAATATAATAGCAAGTAAAATACACACAGACGCAATATGATATACTGCAGGTATGCCATCTATCTGGAAACCTATTATCTACACAGCTCCAAATTATAGGAATGTCTGTTTTTATTTATACATTTTCAAGATGAACTTTCATCTTTTTAAATTTTCCCAGCTTTGATCCTCCAGGATGGGGCCATTCCAATAGCCTGGCCTGTATTTTCTTTATAGGGACCCAAGGGCCCATGTCTAGGAAGGCAGCTATAGGTGATGGCCCTTAGGTGTTAAATTTAAAATAACCCTCCCCTACCACAGGCAAGAGGCAGCTGGTTGAGATTTGTTGTCTAGGGCTGCACTGGACTTAAATAAAGTCCTGCCCACAATTTGAGAATCTCAATATTAACAGTATCAGTAAGTAAAGTGGTTGAGGTAGCAAGCCCACTGCAGTTGTAAAATGTCGCTTATTATACTGGATATAGAAACTTGTATGGATCTGACCTACTGGGCCTATACCTGTACCCCTCAATTTTTACCTGAATTAATGTTTATTATTGGACTGTGCTTATAGGGACAGTTCACCTTTTGGAATAGTGCAGGCAACACAATTCTAATTGCCATTTCTTTCTATTTCCTACAACTGTTAGACAGTTGCTAGGTTTAATTACCCTAGCAAACAATGGAGGATCAATAGCAGAGGAACTAAAATAATTCAAAATAATTTAAAAAAAAAAACAATAAATATGTAATTATAGCCTCATTGTCACTGTTTATTTTTTTTTTTTGGTTGCTAGGGTACATAACCCGCCTGACAACAAGACAGCATTTTAGCTAACCATTCAAAAACCCCATACCGTATAAAAAAAGAGGGCCAAGTGCTTAGTTTAATTGGTTTATCTAAAACAAATGAAACATAAATATAGAGGGAAACTTCCCCTTTAAAATAAATTAGCATACTTCCAGCATATTTTGATGATGGGAGAATGAGATTCTCCACTATTAAAAATGTATTTTTTGGCTTTGACACCATTGTTCAGGGCCTGGACACCAGTTTGTGGGGAGGCACTTAATGTGCGCGTCTCCTGTATAATATCAGTCACTGGGTTTGAGATGTACAGCCGAACGCTTGTTTTGCTTATAAATCATTTCCTGTTTCCCACCTTCTCCCAGCGCTTTAACATAATTACTGTGGGGGAGATAATTGGTGCCTGATTCTCTCCCTGTACTGAAATGTAGGTCACGTTGGACGTCTGAGTGCAGTTGGTTTTACTTGAGGAATGTGGTGGGAAGGGATGTTATTAGACTGTAGGGGGCCAGGGGGCCGGTAGATGGGGGGTCTGACCCGGCCGGAGGGACAGAGGTTAAATAAGGAAATAAATATGGAATAAGGAGAGTCAATTTCATGTCTGTATAGAGCCTGAGATACACCAAGGAACCTATGCTATTTATCAGCAGGCTGTGGAACATAAATACCCTAGCTCATGTCTGGTCATCTTGTGCATGATATTGGCTATAATCAAAGGAGCTGAAATGAGACATTCAAGGAATAGGGTTAAATGCATTTAAGCTCAGGTGAAAGATAAGGGGCCCCTGGAATGATAAGTTAGGAATTGAAACCTGCAACCTTCCAGCTGTTGTACTACAATCCTCAGCATAGCTATAGAGTAGTTTGGCAATGGGAACAGCAATTAGTACCAGGGACAGGGATCATAGCTAAAGAGTAGTTTGGCAATGGGACCATGGACAGAGATCATGGTTATAGAGAAGTTTAACAATGGGAACAGTGGTCAGTACCATGGACAGGGATCATAGCTATAGATAGGGTTGCTACCCTTTCCCAGAAAAAAATACTGTCCTTCCTATATATATTTATCTTTTTTTCCCTATTAATAACATTGGGATCAACCATCATTTTTACCGGCCAGGTGGCAACCCTAGCTATAGAGTAGTATGGCAATGGGAACAGTGTTCAGTACCATGGACAGGGATCATGGTTACAGAATTTGGCATCTGCAGCTCCTTCTAGGATGGGGAGGTAATATTTATTATTGTGGGGCACAACTGCTGCAACTCTTTCACTGATATAGGGATATTTCCAACTCAACATGGAAATGGAAACAATATTTAGTACCATGGACAGGGATCATGTCTTCAAATTATGGCAATAAGAACATAGTTCAGTACCAGGGACAGAGATCATGGTTATAGAGAAGTTTAGTAATGGGAACAGCGTTCAGTACCATGGACAGGGATCATAGCTATAGAGTAGTTTGGCAATGGGACCATGGACAGAGATCATGGTTATAGAGAAGTTTAACAATGGGAACAGTGGTCAGTACCATGCACAGGGATCATAGCTATAGATAGGGTTGCTACCCTTTCCCAGAAAAAAATACTGTCCTTCCTATATATTTATCTTTTTTTCCCTATTAATAACATTGGGATCAACCATCATTTTTACCGGCCAGGTGGCAACCCTAGCTATAGAGTAGTATGGCAATGGGAACAGTGTTCAGTACCATGGACAGGGATCATGGTTACAGAATTTGGCATCTGCAGCTCCTTCTAGGATGGGGAGGTAATATTTATTATTGTGGGGCACAACTGCTGCAACTCTTTCACTGATATAGGGATATTTCCAACTCAACATGGAAATGGGAACAATATTTAGTACCATGGACAGGGATCATGTCTTCAAATTATGGCAATAAGAACATAGTTCAGTACCAGGGACAGGGATCATGCAAATGAGAATGAGCATATTTAGTACCCACACAAACACAGGGAGAACATGCAAACTCTTGCAGGTATCACTTTGGCTTCCATAACCCCCACGACTAACCCTAAACTAGATATTACCTCTCACTGATGGAGTTCTAAGGTGAAGCAGTTTTAGGGGGGTTGAGCAGCACCCAAGGATTTTCCTTACTACTGTGGTTAAATCTTAGCCCTAGCTTAATGGAGAACAAAAACCTTAGAAAAATACTATTATTATTATTATTATTATTATTATATGCTAGTATTCCTAGAAGGTCCTCCCTCCCCTCACATATATCACACCAGTTTGCCCCCAAAAATCTACCCTGTTTGTTCTCAACAGGCAGACTTGTGCAGGCAAAGGTGTTCAGGCAAGGATATGGCTCACCAGAATTGTTACTATTTATCTGAGATTAGTTTTATATACTTTTTATATTCATTTTTTATATAATAGCATATTTTAACAATTGAGTGCCAGTGCTGTAGCCTCCAGGTTTCTCTCTGACCTATGCCATTATACGTGTTGTCATGCCATTCTACACTATCACATTTCAGTGTAAGGATGAGGAATAAATGTTGGGGTCAGAACAAAAGGCATATATTACACATCAGTATATACACTAGGCATGTTCAGCAAGCAAATAGCTGATACTCACACATCAGTATATACACTAGGCATGTTCAGCAAGCAAATAGCTGATACTCATCAGGACTCATATAACAGATTCCGTGACTGGTATTGTGTCATTGCCACATACCAGGACTAGTTTGCTGGAATTGTTAGGTTGGCTCTGTCTTAGATGTGTTTAATTGAGACATGTCTGCACTAGTTTCTTGGCAACATCCCAGGCATGTTTAGCTTGATTTGCTAGCATTCTTCAAGTTCTATTTTATTGAGCCCAATCAGGACTGGTTTGCTTGATTAAAATTGATTTGATGCCTCAATTCAGGTTACGAGACCAAGCAGGCTTTGCTGGTACTGTTTAGGATTGGATCAGTTGACAGTAAACAGGATGGGTTTACTGTGTTTTTGCTGCCACCAAATAGAAATGGATTGCTTACACCAAACAGGACTTACTTGCTTGTATCCCACAGCATGCATTTCACTGGCACCATTTTGTTGCCACTGTTATGGGTCTGTTGAGCTGCTGGCACCAATGTTCATTTGTTGGCACTATTCAAGTCATGGTTATCTGCCACCTTGTAGGGTGGACATTGCTGGCACCAGTTAGGACTGGTTTGCTGTCTCTATTCCTACTTATTTAGCTGGCACCAAACAGTACTGGTTTGTTGGCACTATTCAGGACTAGTTTAGCTCACCAATCTAGACTGTATAGTTGGCACTATCCAGGACTAGTTTAGCTGACATCAACCTGAACTGTTTTTTGACACTACCTAGGAATAGTTTAGCTTACATCAATCTGGACTAGTGTGTTGCCATTATCCAGGTCTAGTGCAGCTGACACCAATCTGCACTGGTTTGTTGGTACTATCCAGGACTAGTTTAGCTGATACCAGACTGTACTGGTTTTGGTGGAGATGTTTGAGATTTTTATCATTAATGCCAAATGGGACTGCTGATACCAGTCTGGACTGATGAACTTGTGCTATTCAGAACTAGTTTTGTCGGCACAAATCAGAACCTGTTTGCTGGTTCACAACTAGTGTAGTAGATAACTATCAGGACTGGTTTTCTGGCACAGTTCAGGACTAGTTTAGATGACATCTATCAGGACTGGATTGCTTGCGCTGTTCAGGATTAGTTTAGATGACTCAGGACTGGTTTGTTAGCACAGTTCAATACTTGTTTCATAGACAACGATCAGGACTGGTTTGCTGGTAGAGTTCAGGACTAGTTTTGTAGACAACTATCAGGATTGGTTTTCTGTAAGAGTTCAGGAGTAGTTTAGACAACTACTATCAAGACTGGTTTGCTGTCACAGTTCGGGACTAGTTTGGTAGACAACTATCAGGACTGGTTTAGTGGTGCAGTTCAGGACTAGTTTACTAGACAGCTATCAGAACTGGCTTGTTGGCACAGTTCAGGACTAGTTTAGCAGGCAACTATCAGGACTGTTTTTTGTCACAGTTCAGAACTATTTTAGCAGACAACTATCAGGACTGGTTTGCTGTCTCAGTTCAGGACTAGTTTAGTAGGCAACTATCAGGACTGGTTTGCTGTCACAGTTCAGGACTAGTTTAGCAAACAACTATCAGGACTGGCTTGCTGGCAGAGTTCAGAGGTGGATATGTGAAACTGACATTAATGAGATTGCTCTCAATGCAAACACTGAAGGCGACAGCATGGTGATGGACTTGATGCCCTGGAGTTAGTGGCACATGATCCCCAGTATCCTCAGAATCTCCTCTACAATAATAAACCGTCACCTTCTCTGCACCTTATGCCAAGATCTCCCTATTCCCTTAGACTGGCACTAATGCCACGACTCACAAGTCTGCGGGTGACCAATCTCACCTCCCCCTCACTCCCCAGTCCTGTGCCGGATTCATCATTAATAACAAGCCTTACAATAGCCGGGGACTGGGCTGGGGCTGCTCACATGACTCACTTCTGTGAAAGATCGCAAGATGTTTGAGCTGCTCCAGTCTGCGCGCAGCCGTTTCCCAGCTGACAGACAGGATGAGGGGTGGGCTTCTCCACCCGAGTCCTGGGTGCTGCATGCCCAGCTATGCTCCGTCTTCCACTCTTCCCGGGCACTTCCTTCTCAATCCAGGGTGCACAGAGTCCGGATAATCCTCCCTCCTTCACTTACTTTGGAGATCTCTGCTGAACTGTCTCCAAAATGAAGTCTTTGTTCAGCGCTTTCACAAAGAAAGAAGGTAAGAGGCTTGCTGATGGTGCTGTCAACTTGATTTCTTGCTATAGTTTATTGGGAAATAACTCGTATATCTTTGCCCTTAAAGGGAATCTACTATTGCAGTCCAGGGGTTTTTCTCTATGAGGAACACAGTTCCCTATCAAGTAGATCCGATAGTGGAATGAATAAGAGAAGTAGGGGTTGTTCTACCTAATTGGTATTGAGCTGTTTGGTGACTTGATGGATGCCCCCGTCTAGTTCTCTCGCTGGGTATTTTGTTTAGATGTATTGTTCCCTGCCTTGAAAGGCATCTTTAATGTGGAGGAATGTTCCCAAGCACAGCATTTACAGGGCAGAGGGGATCGGTGCTCCTACTGTGAGAAGTTCCGAGCAGGAGACAATAATGCAGGATGGGTTTGTTTCCCTTTATCGTTTGGCTGATTTGGGACACAGCTGTGATCGTAGTGGACCTGAAATTAATCACTTGGAGGCAACGTAGCCTTGATTAATGACACCAGCCTGCCCCTACTGTGTGAGATAGTCAGCCTTTCAGCATCATTTCATGGGTACGGAACTGAGCAAGAACCTTGTCACTAGTACCTACCTTGTCAAAAACATTTCTCTAGTACCTACCAGGAAAATTGTCACTGGTTCTTACCTGGTCAACAATATTTCACTGGTCCAGTTTCGCAGCAACATGTGTTCTATCGTTCTATTATAAGGCAAATCCTTAATTGCTTTCTCTTCATACCTGGAAGGAGTATTTGTGCAGTCACCTCAATTTAAAAAGGTCAAAACAACTTGCTCGCCTGCTATTAGTGGATTTTGCCCACTGTACCGAAGGTTATTTGGCTTTGTGAGTATTAGTGTGGATGTTTCCTGCTGCAATGATATGCTCTGTATTACCTGCAGTATCTGTTTGTCAGTGCCACTTCTTGTTTTGGTCTTCTCTGCCCTATTTAGATAAGGTTCTCTTCTGTAAAACCCCAGCTTCAGCTTAGTGTGGTGACATTGGAACTCTGTGCGCTTGGCCTCTGTGATTGTGAAACCCTCCTGGTATTGCCTGCTACTTAAGAGTGCTGCCTGCTCTCTAGATGTGCTGCCTGCTCTCTAGATGTGCTGCCTGTCCTTTGAGAGTGTTGCCTGTCTTTTGAGAGGGCTATCTGTTCTTTGAGATTGCTGCCTGCTCTATGAGATTGTTGCCTGTTTGTTGAGAGTGCTGTCTGCTCTTTGACAGTGTTGCCTGTTCTTTGAGAGTGCTGCATGCTCTCTGAGATTGCTGTGTGTCCTTTGAGAGTGCTGCCTGTCCTTTGAGAGTGCTGCCTGTTCTATGAGTGTGCTGTCTGTCCTTTGAGAGTGCTGCCTGTCCTTTAAGAGCGCTGTCTGTTTTTTGAGATTGCTGCCTGCTCTATGAGAATGCAGCCTGTTCTTTTAGAGTGCTGCCTGTTCTTTGAGATTGCTGCCTGCTCGCTGAGATTGCTGCCTGTTCTTTGAGAGTACTGCCTATCACTTGAGAGTGCTGCCTCTTCTGTGAGAGTACTGCCTGCTCTTTGAGTGTGCTGTCAGTTCTTTGAGAGTGCTGCCTGCTCTTTGAGAGTGCTGTCTGCTTTCTGAGAGTGCTGCCTGATATTTGAAATTACTGCTTGTTTTTTTTAAGATTTTCACCTGCTCTCTGAGACTGTTGCCCTCACCATAGAAATACTGTGTGCTCCCTGTGAGTGGTATGACCCTCTCTCTAATAGTATGGTCCGCTCTCTTCATTACCTGATTTCAGTCAATACTATCCATGTTCTATTTTGTGAATGTATACTCTCTATGACTAGAAAGACAACCATACAGTGGTTGGCTTGGTTGTTAGGAAACAACTGAATTTTGTCCAATGTGAGTTATTCATTCACTTGCACGGTGGCCTGAATCTGAATGGAACTGGGAGGGGGCTTCAGCTTATCAGTCTTCCGCTATTAGCGATGCTTCATTTCCATGCCGGCAGTATCTGTGGGAATACTGATATCCAATCAGATGATGCTGACTATTAGCCACAGATCCTACCTGATCCCCATTGTAAGCAGCTCTGCTTTAGGACTGTATGGGGGAGGAGGGTACCATGATAGAATATACATGCCTCTGAATTAAATATATTAAGCACTGCTGTAAGTGATGCTTCCTTATTAACATGAGATACATATAAGGCCTTCTTTAGATGAATGGGGTGTGGATCTGCTCTCTAGGACAGGATTTAGAGTTTATAATATATGGTGCTAATCCCTTTTGTGCTTTGGTGGGTTATTCTGGGGTTTAGTCACCCATCTGGTTTAGGAGCAGCCTTTATCCCCAATTAATTTTAGAAAACCAACAGTCAGGCCTGCTGCTCTCCAAACAGGATTAGTCTTATTTCTAGGAAAGAGGCTCCTTTTATTCACAGGGTTGTAGCATGGAGCATCCCATTTGAAGAGGTGCTGCCACCTCCCCATCTTGCCCTTAGGAAGAGGTTTTAATGAGAGTGCTTTTTTAGTCAGTGAGGTTTGAAGTGGGTCCCCTTCTCAGTGTCGCTCTCATTTGTCTCATAATGTGCCCATTGCCGTACCTGAAGCTCAGCAGCGGCAATGATAATATATTCCCTCGAGCCCCCCGAGCCGCTGGCAGCTGCTGTGCCCCTTTCTGCAAAACACAAGACCATGAATTATGTGTAACAGGAACTAATGACTCGCCGACAACAACAGAATAAAGTGTACAACCGTGCCAATAACTCCCTCCACGTGGGCGTTGGAAAAAGAGTCAGGATGTAAACAGTCCAAATTAAAGGACAGTTTGTTATAGAGTTAATTTCAATATGTAGACCAGGACTGTCCAACTGTCGCCCACAGGCCAAGTGTTCTCCCCGCTGTTGATATAACTGTTTTATAATAATCTGGACACACAAGTGTGCAAAAAAGCCCTTGCGCTAGTAACTTTGTTAGGTGTAAGGTGCACTCTGCTCTTCTAAAGGCAACAGGCTTAAATCCATGTGCTCCCTTGCTCCTAGCATCTTCTGGTGCTCCTGCCTTGCATGTTACCAATGATCCTAAGGCAAGGGCCATGTCTGGAGAAGTCCACGTCCTTCCCACCTCCAGGTTTAGGACACTGGGAGAAAGCCCTGGTGGTGGATTCTGGTTCTGGTGGGCTCCATCACCCTAGGCAGATTAGCAGGTGGGTGGTGCATTGAGGCCAGATTGTACAAATATCTGTGGCACCAACACCTGTGATTATACAGACTTTACATTCTACTCTGCCCCACTGGAGTTTACAATCTAATATGCTGTGCAGTTGGATGCAGTACTGCTTTTCTACCTGAGGGCTGCAGATGTTTTTTGCAGCTAAATTGCTGAGATTAAAAATTGCAGGGATTTAAGTTTTATTAACCTCAGTGGAGCTGTCCTTGTTATGAAATGCATCTGAAATACATGTATTTTGTATTAATAATGCTCCGGCATCTTGACTTTCTACCCTAATGTTCTTGTAGCACCGAGCTCTGACTGGGCTAAGGAGTAGAAACATGCCCTTGGGTTTCAACAGCGGTTCCCCAAAGCAGTGGATGCACTGGCTAGTACACAGAATGAGCTATACCCTACTGCACTTTATTTTCTAGTAGTGACTGCAATAGTGCTTACTGCAATAAATCCTGTAGTAACATGGTGTTCTGACCTTTGATATATCTTTATAATATAAATAATATTTATAATATAATATGTCTTAATTTATTAGATGCGTTCAGGGCTGTACAAACTTTTTACTGTCCCATTATTAATATGATTATTAATTTATATAATAAAACATAATATAACTACTCCCTGCTCAGAGGTTATTATCCCATTGTTACTATAGGCACCATCTCTCCCTACTATACCTGCTATCCCACAGTCACACTCCCTTCCCAGAGACTATTATCCACTGTTACTATAGGCACATCTCTCCCTACTATACCTGCTATCCCACAGTCACACTCCCTTCCCAGAGACTATTATCCACTGTTACTATAGGCACCATCTCTCCCTACTATACCTGCTATCCCACAGTCACACTCCCTTCCCAGAGACTATTATCCACTGTTACTATAGGCACCATCTCTCCCTACTATACCTGCTATCCCACAGTCACACTCCCTTCCCAGAGACTATTATCCGCTGTTACTATAGGCACCATCTCTCCCTACTATACCTGCTATCCCACAGTCACACTCCCTTCCCAGAGACTATTATCCCCACTGTTACTATAGGCACCATCTCTCCCTACTATACCTGCTATCCCACAGCCACACTCCCTTCCCAGAGACTATTATCCACTGTTACTATAGGCACCATATCTCCCTACTATACCTGCTATCCCACAGTCACACTCCCTTCCCAGAGACTATTATACACTGTTACTATAGGCACCATCTCTCCCTACTATACCTGCTATCCCACAGTCACACTCCCTTCCCAGAGACTATTATCCACTGTTACTATAGGCACCATCTCTCCCTACTATACCTGCTATCCCACAGTCACACTCCCTTCCCAAAGACTATTATCCCACTGTTACTATAGGCACCATCTCTCCCTACTATACCTGTTATCCCACAGTCACACTCCCTTCCCAGAGACTATTATCCCACTGTTACTATAGGCACCATCTCTCCCTACTATACCTGTTATCCCACAGTCACACTCCCTTCCCAGAGACTATTATCCCACTGTTACTATAGGCACCATCTCTCCCTACTATACCTGCTATCCCACAGTCACACTCCCTTCCCAGAGACTATTATCCACTGTTACTATAGGCACCATCTCTCCCTACTATACCTGTTATCCCACAGTCACACTCCCTTCCCAGAGACTATTATCCCACTGTTACTATAGGCACCATCTCTCCCTACTATACCTGCTATCCCACAGTCACACTCCCTTCCCAGAGACTATTATCCACTGTTACTATAGGCACCATCTCTCCCTACTATACCTGCTATCCCACAGTCACACTCCCTTCCCAGAGACTATTATCCACTGGACCAAGGAAAGAAAACCAAAGGGACTTATCCCCACACTATAAGGACCTGAAAAATATATATGGAAAACAAATAATGATAGGTAACAAAGTAAAATAAAAGGCAATTTTTATTCACCACCATGCCATATTGAAAACAGTGAAGTTAAAACCATTTAAAATGATGAGCAGCGCTGCATATGGAAATGAAGGGATCCCTTCTACCAGGACCAAAACCCAAAAGCTGGTTATATTAACCAACAAAGGGAAATAAAATTATAAGGAAAAAATTCAGAACAAGATAGTGCATGTACGTTTTGAAATGCAAAAAATCAGTGGAATTCAATTGAATCAGTCCATCTTGATCCTGAAAGAAAACGTTCCAATGTTCTGAGAAAACAGCATGTAAATATTCCCCTACTTAGTTTGTCCAAAACGGAATGGCAGGGAAAAGGGGTTAAAACCCCTAAGTCTCTGATATTAGAGGGTCGGTAATTGAAAGACTCCAATCCTAGGGTTGGTGCTTAATGGACGTGCCGGGGCTTGTATAGGCCAGAATAAAGGGTTAACTCGCCTCCCAAGAATAATGGCGATAGACCGTCAAAGTAAAGGTTTCACCACATATGTTGCCGAAGTTTTCCTAATGTTCGCAAGGTCCACCGCTTCTTATAACGGTTCTGTTACTATAGGCACCACCATCTGATGCATTATGTGTAGTAACCCCTGCTTAGAGCTACTAAAGACATTTCAACATTCTGTCAGTTGAAGAGAAGAAGAAGAAGCAGATATTTATCGCTGTGTGTCAGTGGAGCTCATACTGAGCCATCATTGGCAAGCTATATAGAGAGGAAGTGTTTGATTCTAAATTTAACTATCAGTGAACGTTGGCTCCAGTAGCCAGAAACAAGCTTCCCCTTCTCTCCAATCTGCCGCACATACACAGCGTATTTATCTGCAGACAGTTTGCTAGCTGAATAAAAATACATGGCCTGAGCAATTATTCTCTTCAAATCAGAGAAGGCTTTTGTGTTCCACGTTCTTAAGCCATCGGAATATTTACTATATGGCATGTTACACATTGCAGAAAGGAATGGTTTCCTCTGATAGACTTACACAGTGATCACTTGAGAAATTATCTGTAGGGGCCCCTCTTATCATTAGACCCAGGGATCATTAAGGTTCAGTTGTTTCACAAAAATACTCCATATTTTGAAGCGATTGGTTGAGGACATTTTTCCTACTGGCTAAAAGTTCATGTTTTCCCCCTTTCTCCACTCCCAAGTGCAGCAGGGTTGGTGTCCACTATTTTTGGTCATATTATTCCAGGTGGTTGGTGGTCATCACTGCATGCTCTTGCTCGTGACATTGTGCAGGGGGCCTAATGGGAAAGGGAGTGTTATTTCCCATTACAGTGATGATGTGTTTCCACCTTCTGAAATGAAATTTTGCCCCAGCCTCCCGCAATTTTCGACCTGCTAGACCAGTGGTCCACAACCAGTAGCTCGTGAGCAACATGTTGCTCTCCAACCCCTTGGATGTTGCTCCCAGTGGCCTCAAAGCAGGAGCTTATTTTTGAATTCCAGGCTTGGCAAGTTTTGGTTGCATAAAAACCAGCTGAGCCAAACAGAGCCTCAATGTAGGTTGACAATCCACATAGGGCTACTAAATGGCCAATAACAGCAGTTTTTTTGGCACCCCAAGAACATTTTTCATGCTTGTGTTGCTCCACAACACCTTTTACTTATGAATGTTGCTCACGGGTCCCAAAGGTTGGGGATCCCTGTGCTAGACTGTGCTAGACTCTACATGTCTTCTCCAGCTGCTGCCGCCCTATAACAATGGGCATGGGGAAATGAAAACCCAATGGGTGAGGTTCATATCGGTTTCAAATGTCTACATTAGCCCTCATTATGAAGCAGTTGTGGACCCAGTGTGAAATATTTGGATGTGACTAGTTTGGCACAGCGTGCAGGTGGCCGGATCGGGCACAGATTTACTCATATGGCGACTTTACCAAGCAAGCGGATCAAAGTGTGTAGAAATAGATAAACCTGCAAAGTTTAAGTGGTGGAAGCCAAAATATGACCTGGTGTCTTATTAAATTTGGAGGAGGAGATGTGTGTATTCTTGGATCTCTTTCTGAACCTGTCAGGATATTATACAGAGGATTCTTATGAATAGGACAAGAGACAGATGCCCATCTTGATTTTCTAATCTAATTTAATGTTTCCTATTCTCTGTTCCCAGTGCCATTCAGGGAAGCGCCCAGCTACTCTCATCGGAGAAGGGGGCCTCAAAACACGTTAGCAGCACCGAGAGTCTTGCTCCGCTCCAACAGTGACAACAACCTCAACGTCAACAACCTCCCGGAGTGGTCAGCCTCCTCGGCCTCTTTACACCGCAGCCTTTCACCACAGCTACTGCAACAGATGCAGAATAATCCTAATGGTACAGTGAAAACGATTGGGAGCTATGCCCAGGTACCACGGAGTCGCTCACCATCGTTGAACCGCTTGGGGGAGGATGCAAAGAGACAACAGCACAGGCATATCAGGTGAGTCCAAAAAGGATCTATTACATTGCAGTTGTAAGACTGAGTTAGTGCAGCACTTGTCTCTGTCCTGCAAAACAGTAAAGTTGCTTAGATGGTCTAACACCCATCTCCTTTATGCAGTGGTATTGGAATTGTTCTGAAAATGGTCTCTGCACAGTGGGATTATAGTCTCTGGGAAGGGGCTGTGGCTGTGGGATAGCAGGTATAGTAGGGAGAGATGGTACATATAGTAACAGTGGGATAATATTCTCTGGGAAGGGAGTGTGACTGTGGGATAGCAGATATAGTAGGGAGAGATGGTGCCTATAGTAACAGTGGGATAATAGTATCTGGGAAGGGAGTGTGACTGTGGGATAGCAGGTATAGTAGGGAGAGATGGTGCCTATAGTAACAGTGGGATAATAGTCTCTGGGAAGGGAGTGTGACTGTGGGATAGCAGGTATAGTAGGGAGAGATGGTGTCTATAGTAACAGTGGATAATAGTCTCTGGGAAGGGAGTGTGACTGTGGGATAGCAGGTATAGTAGGGAGAGATGGTGCCTATAGTAACAGTGGATAATAGTCTCTGGGAAGGGAGTGTGACTGTGGGATAGCAGGTATAGTAGGGAGAAATGGTGCCTATAGTAACAGTGGATAATAGTCTCTGGGAAGGGAGTGTGACTGTGGGATAGCAGGTATAGTAGGGAGAGATTGTGCCTATAGTAACAGTGGGATAATAGTCTCTGGGAAGGGAGTGTGACTGTGGGATAGCAGGTATAGTAGGGAGAGATTGTGTCTTTAGTAGCAGTAGAGATTATATACTTTAGAAGGGGGGGTTATCATGTGTTGCAAGTAATTAGCTAAAGGACTGAATAGACTGTCTAATGCATTGAGGCTCTGCAAATCATTTTTGCCCTTCAACTGTAATGTGCTGCCCCTGGCATAATCATTCCGTTGAGGATGAGTAATAGTTAAGTCTGTTGGAAGCTCCTGGGACGGCACCTTCCAGGGAAGTCCAATAAATCGAAGAAGAAACACCAGTGAGAGCTGTTGATGGATTGTAACCTTTAGTGAAATTCTCACATAAGGGGAAGTGTGGAACATTTAGAGCAGCTGTTAACATGTTCTGCCTTTTATAAAATGCTCCAAATCAGAAGGTAAATATCACATGTGACAGCGAGGGAAGAGTCAGCTGGTCTGTGCAAGAGCTAAGCATTAGGACAACCCACTGGAATTTACCCTTTGTCCTTTTACTGTATGTTTTAAACTGGGGTGGGGTCTGGGACCCCATTATGTATGTACATTATGTATTTTGTGATACTAAGCTCTATAGTTAGTATAGGTTTGGGTATATTGAATTTAATTAAAAGTAGAGAGGGGTGTGTGTATGGATGCTGGGTTTTCATTTGGAGGGGTTGAACTTGATGGACTTTGTCTTTTTTCAACCCAATTTAACTATGTAACTATGCACAGCTGTAGCAGGGAGAGATGGGCCTGCTCTACTTTAAGTCCCACAGCAGCCACTGGGTCTGCTGCTGGGTTGTTACACCCTCTGGGTATGCCCATGCAGTTTTTGAGTAATATGTATGTGTGTAGTGGAATTACTCCTAGTGGGTAAAAACGATCCCCATCCCTTTTCTTTGCTAATTCCATACGTGACCAATCAGCCCCCTGCCACCACTCTACACTTGCCTATCAGCTTCTTAAGTATCACCTTTGGGGGTCTCATTGCTCCGAGATCCATTTTTTCATAAAGGAAAAAAAGAAAAAGTGCAATGTGAAGGTTTGAATCTGTGGCTCTATTTTTGGCTCAGATGATTTTCTCTGGTGCAGGGAGGCTGTGATATTTATATGTTAATGTATTCTGTCTTT
Source organism: Xenopus petersii (assembly GCA_038501925.1). NCBI lineage: Eukaryota > Metazoa > Chordata > Amphibia > Anura > Pipidae > Xenopus > Xenopus petersii. The sequence continues at coordinate 13,379,879 of CM076679.1, forward strand.
AGCCCTTCACTTACAGTTGAACCGTTTATGCAGCAGTAAAACAGACAAGGAGAAGAGTAAATGCCAAACGGAATCTTCCCGGGTCCTAATGAAGGTGGCGTTCTCTGTGACGCCGCTAGCACCCCGAGTCTTGTGCCATTGGATTAACTTAGCACAGTAGGAGCCGGGGCATTGAAAGAGCTACATATAGAATGAAATGAATGCTTTAACAGCACCCATATATCCTCACAGTGGTGTAACTATAGAGAAAGCAGACCCCGCAGTTGCAGGAGGGCTTGGGACAGGGGGGCCCAGACTGTGGGGTCTGCTTGCTCTATAGCTAAAAAAAAATAAAAAACCTCCTCCTGCGGAGGAAGGGGGACGCAAGTCCGGCAGGAGTGGGCAGAGTTGGGGTGAGGAGTGGGCAGGGCGGAGATGGAACGTGGGCAGGGAGGGAAGTGGAGCGGGAGGATGGGGATCGGTGTGCGCTGGGCCCATCTGAAGATTTTTTTGCAGGAGGGCCCCAGTGCACTCTAGTTACGCCACTGAGGAGGCAGTTATGGACATAACAGGGCATGACCAGGAAGCAGCTGTGATATAAAATCTCAGGCAGTAGCGTCACTAGAGGGGGCGGGCTCTGGTGCGTGACGTGCAGCCGGCCTCGTCCCCCTCCGTATGCTGCATTTGTCAGTGGCGCACGGGCTGCCGGGGGGCCCTGACCCGCTCGCACCCCCTGCTTCCCCGGTAGTTCCGCCACTGACCTCGGGGGTTTTCGCCTATGCCCCATTTAATAAAAAGTAGCAATAACAATACATGTGTAGCCTTACAGAACATTTGTTTCTTACATGGAGTCAGTGACCCCCATTTGAAAGTTGCAAAGACTCAGAAGAAAAATAATAACAAAATGAAGGCCAGTTGAAAAGTTGCTTAAAATTAGCCGTTCTATAACCTACTAAAAGTTAACTTAAAGGTGAACCACCCCTTTAACTCTTTCCATTCTGGATTGCTTTGTTGTTAAAAGGCGTGGTCAACTGAATATGGGAAGTTCTTAGGCATGATCAATGAGGTCAATGAGGGGCATGGCCTAAAAGCCTCCATACATAACAATCGAAATCATGGTTATTTCTACCATTAATTTATTTGTTAGGTTGGTTGAAAAGTGGCCATACTTGGAGCAATAGGGTCTGGAGTTATTTGTTAATTCCATTTCTACTACCTGGTTAAGGCTGGAAATGGAGCAGCAGTCCCTGTCACTACTGGGGGCCTACAAGGTATAGGAGGCCAATTTGTTTATGTTTATGATAAATATCTTTTCCCCAAAGTTTAATGGGACTCTAAAATGATTTTGGCCCAGTAACTTCTACTTAGACCACTTTCCCAACAATCTTCATGGAGTGCGGGTTATTGGACAGCAGGTACTGGTCAGCAAGTTAGTCATCAACTCTTCCTTCTTATTCTTCTGGCTTTGCCAAGATTATATCTAGAGGCCCCAAGGCCAATGATTGGATCATACCGCAGGCCTATAGAAAGCAAAAGTAGGCTGTTGGGAGTCCCATACACACTCCAAGAAGCTACTGACTGGAGGGCCATGTCGGCAGGGGCCATATTGGAAACATTTGTTGGGCCATGTATGGTAAATTTTAATCATGCCATCTTGCCCTACTGTCCTTACTTTACCTCCTATGCCTCACTTTTATGCCTCTCTTACACTTGACTATCTCTGGCCACATTGGAGGAACCCATTTTTAGGGCTACCGCAGACAGAGAAACACTTAAAAATACAGATGGAGCAATTGGTTCTATACTGTGCAGCATGGCCCACACCCACCCAATCTGTGTAATCTGGGCTCCCCCATGTCAATGATTGGGAGGCCCAAATTGTTCTTTGGAAAGTGTGCTATCCTGCCTGTGGTTCCTCTAGTGAGAGCACCTGTGATCTGTGCAAAGCTTTAAAGAATTATCACAGCATTTAAGGCAGACGTGGAATTTTTAACTCACCATGATAATAATATTGATTTTAGGGAACTTGAGACATTTCTTTGAAGAGCAAACAGCATGGGATTTACGGACTTTGGTTGAATATGTCCATGTGAAGCGAATCCCACAGGGGTTGAGAGCCCGCTTAACACCAAGGCTGTTTTGTGAGGTTGAAGTATTGTTTAAACCGCGGGAAGTGCTTGATTGATTTAATGGTAGAGATTATGGAGGAAATCCAGAAAGGATTATCTGAACTTGCTGCAGAGCTCATACAGGCTGAATCAAGTATCAAGAATGAAGGATCTTGTCTATAACAGTATTGGAAGGGACAGTGGTGCCCCCAATCTAAATTGGAGGAGAACATTAAAACAGTTAAAAAACAACCTAGTATTTGTATCTCCCAACGAGTGGTAGTGATGACTTAGGATTTATGTGTTCAAGAAGTTCATTGACAATAGGAGCTACTATACTGTATATATGAGATTAAACAAAGATCCCGTATTGAGGATACAAAGGTAAATCTCTATTTTGGTAGAGGGAACTTTATCAGCTCAGGTTATAGACTTAATTTTCTCAATTCAGTCTAAACTGGTTACCCTGGCCCTTAAATTCTCTCCAAGGTCCACAAACTCCAGTTGCCTTTATAACATGAAGTCCAGGAAGAGTTCTGGTGGGTGATGAATGATGTGAGACAGAACTTCTACACCTTCATCCCAAATGTTGGGGGTCTGGATCCAGTCATTGATCGTTAATTTTTTTGAAGGATGTCTTTTATTTGCAGATGAGAGGGATTGTAATGGGGTAATGACTCCATCCTATGCAAACGCTTTCTCAATAAAACAAGAGTTGGGTTCACTGTTAGTAAGAGTAGTTGTATGTGCTAGGAAAGCAGTAAAGTCACCCTCAAAAAATTTCCACCTTCAGATAACACCCCAAAAATTTACTTTGTATTTGGTGGAGCCTTGTGTTAAAGGAGACGTAAATCCTTAAAAATAAATATGGCTAAAATGCCATATTTTATATAGTGAACTTATTGCACCGGCCTAAAGTGTCAGCTTGTCAATAGCAGCAATGATCCAGGACTTCAAACTTGACACAGGGGGTCACCATCTTGGAAAGTGTCTGTGACACTCACATGCTCAGTGGGCTCTGATTGGCTGTTGAGAAGCTAAGCTTAGGGCTCGTCACTAATTATCCAGCAGAAAATGAGCTTCCCCTGTAATATAAGATGATGCTACAGGTTTGCTGATTATTAAATTCTGATGCTAATTGCACTGGTTTCTGTGCTGCCATGTAGTAATTATGTGTATTAATTACTAATCAGCCTTATATTGTGACATTTCTATTCTATGTGTACTGTATATTGTGAGTGGGTCCCTAAGCTCAGTAAGTGACAGCAGCACAGAGCATGTGCAGTGAATCAGCAGAAAAGAAGATGGGGAGCTACTGGGGCATCTTTGGAGACACAGATCTTTACTGCTAAAGGGCTGTGGTTGCCTTGGGCTGGTACAGAAGCCCAAAACATAATGTACAACATTTCTAGCTACTTCTTTAGTTAAGCTTTAGTTCTCCTTTAAAGGTCAAAATGACTGGATAAAAGGCCATATATGCACAAAACATTGCTTGGGTCTTTATGAGCTATGGGGTTCCTAGATCAAAGTTTGGACCTCAAAGAAGGGGCTTCAGCTGAAGTCTGGAAACCACTGTGTGTTTTTTTTCAGGGAGATCACAGAATGTTTTGCCTGGATGCTCCTATTGCTGCCATAGTCGCAGGTGCAACTTTGCAGCATTGCAGCAAACAATGAGACCTTTGCTGTCTTAAAAGCAGTAAAGTAAATGCTAACTGCTGGTGATATGAAGGCTGATCGGCACAGAGTCTTAGCAATTTGTATGACTGTATTTTTTGATATGGTCTGGAATTGCCATATTGCTTTTTGTGCTTCTTATTGTGGACTGTACAGGGTTATAAGCAGTCGTGCACAATACATGATGACTAACTGCCAGTTCTTGATGCCGCTCTGTTTCTGTTTGCAGTCCTGGTGCTAACAAGGAACCCGCGCCTGCCTTGGATTATCAGGGTCCCAAACGCAAGCTGTACAGTGCATTGCCTGGAAGGCAGTTCATCGTGGTGAAATCCTATCAGCCCCAAGGTGAAGGAGAAATCCCCCTCCATAAGGGAGACAGGATAAGAGGTTAGTCTTTAGTTCTTCTGCTTAAAGGGCTACTTTACCTTTATTTTTCTTATTGTTGCATTTCTATTGATTAATGTAAATATTCCGATCATTGCATCATATTTCCCTCCTATGGTCTCCCATTGCTTATTTAAAGGTGCTACTGACTCTTCTTGTAGATTCAGCTTGAATTGCCATCAACTAAGGCCTCTGTCTACTTTATCACAAGCTATTGGCCTCTTTTTGTAGTATTGCCCCATTACATCAAGCTATAACATCCCAACGGTGTGGTCTAAAATCCATGGGTTTCTGGTCAGCTAAATAAACTGATAATGGAATACTGGCATAGTTTGTAGTTTATACAGAGCGTTATATTATAACACTATACCAGTGCACAGATTCCTATAACACAGCAATGGTAAAGGCCTTCAAAAAAGTAACCTCCAGAATGTCCATTTTCCTCCTTTCGATTAAAATCAGTCGGCCTGTGCTCCATGTTTCCCATAAACCAAAAACAAACAATTCCTTGGGTTCCCTTCGAATTATAGAAATAATTAATCCTTAGATCTCTTTAACATTGATCCTTAGATTGCTTTTAGATTAAAGCCTAATTCTTCTGCCTATACAGAATTTGGGTTATTTGGGAGACGGCCATTCCGTAATTCGGAACTTTCTGGATAACGGGTTTCTGGATAACGAATCCCATACCTGTATAAGTACAGGGAAATAATTGGACTAGGAACCCCTTGAGTTCCAAAAGGTTGTGTTGAAAAAATCCTTGTTTTTGGAACCTATGGGATAATGCTTTTTTTTGGTGGTTATTTTTATTGTAGTGTAAAAGTCTTTTTTTTATGGTAATTGTAAAGGCCGACTGTTCCCCTGTGGCCCGTTGTCAACCATTTGTAAGAGCTGAAGGGCTGCAGGTTGGAAATAAACTACTACTGTTACCCTACTGTTGCCATTTTACCCTACAGTATCTGCTATGTCCTATCCTTCCTACCTGCAGTGCCCATTTGCATCCTATTGAACCCAGGCCGAGTTTTCCCAGGCAGCCCTCTGTTGCATAGTCTCTACTGAGCCAATCTGGATTGGGTGCCATGTGTTTTAATAAGAGGTTTGGAGAGGAAACCGGGAATACGGAGCTCTCCGATAGTGAGCAGATGGCATTGGCAGATTATTGCCTGATTAATGAAATGAAGTGTGTTGTTTGAGTTGCAGCCCATCCGTCACGTTCTAAATATCAAGACGGCTAAAACCTGACCCTTATTGGACACAGTGGATTTTGGGTTGCCCCAGAGGAACACAATAACACATTCAGTGCCGTCCTGCCAAATTGCAATTGTCACGCAGTATGCTCCTAGAACCACTGATGTATTTAATGGACAATGGAAAGAGCCAGAAATATGTGTTCAAGCTGTTGCAGAACATACAAATAAATCTTTTCCACATATATATTTATTTTTATAGTTTTTGAGATATCAAATAGTCTTTTACTCTACTACCTCAACCAGGGCCGTCTTCAGAAATCACAGGGCCCTGCACGGCAACATTTTCTGTTCCCTGCACGCCCACAAGCATTGGGATTGGATAGGCTGGAGGGAAAGTTCCTACTTCACCCATCCAATCCCTGTACATCTTTATTGGGACTTAAACTTAAGTGACCAATGAGGGTTCAGAGAACTCAGAGAACTGAAAAGGAGAAAAATCATGCTGGCACCGGAGCTCCTATCCTTTCTTCTAAAGCTTGCAGCAGGCTGACAGCAGGGGGGCCCGGCTATTCAAGTAAGTGAAGCATGTCTGACACAAAAAACAGTAAGCCCAGGACAACTGTGCCCTCCTGATGGCGGCCCTGACCTCAAACTATTTTTTTTTCCTGCAGCAAACACACCAATCATGCTGTTTGACGGTTGGCCATTCAAAACATTGCCTTATGCTATAATCATCTTATTAGACATGGGGTAATTAGTGAGTGTGTGTCTCACAGCAGAAGTGTGTTGTTTGCAGCAGGGAAAAGTCTTTGAATTCTAGAAGTTGTTAACCAATAGTATGCAGACATTCCATCTAAGACGTCCTCAGCTGGAACACTCACTGCCAAGTTCCGAACTAGATCCAGTGTCAGAGCAAGGACTATTCTGCAAATCATGTGCAATGCTAAGCACTATCTGGAGTGCTGTAAATGGCACCACCTTTGGAAAAAAGCCCTCTAGAATGCTAAATGGCATTTTACCATCTGACACAAGTCCGGGCTTGGCAGATACCAATCGGCCTTAAGTTGTAATTAATGAGATTTGGTGGAGGAGGTATAATGGCTTGGGCTGTTTTCAATGGTTTGGGCTCCTGGTTCCACTGAATGCAAACCTTAAGGCTACAGGGACGGGTGCGCTTCCTACTTAGTGGCAGCAGTTTGAGGAAGGCTCTTTCCTGTTTCAGCACAATAATGCCCCCATGCACAAAGTAATTCTCTTGCAGAGTTTCCTGAGATGTTTCCTGACCTGCACAGAGCCATGAACTCAACCCAACTCATCCCCTGTTGAACTCATTGGAAGCCTAACTGGGAGCCAGGCCTGATCCTCCAACATCACTGCCCAACCTCACTAATGCTTTGTGGCTGAATGGAAGCAATTCCCGGCAACAATGTTCCACAATTTAAGAGGAATCTTCCCAGTAGATTAGGGGCTGGTTGGACAGGCATAGTTTTGGACATATACTGTAGCTCTGTGAATTCTTCCCATAAGAATAACATCAGTGTAGTCTTCTAAACACGCACATGGAGGCTTGGCCTTGCATTGGGGTTTGATAATAATCTTATGGAATACAATTATCTTGGTTCCTGATACACAGCACTTTAATCCCTTCTGATCCTCTGATTACCAGGCATGGAACTCTTGCCGTGGGCTAGAGCAAGTGATGCAGCTCCCTGATAAACAGAAATATCTCATGTAGGACAACATTTTCAGGGAATAGCGTCCCCTGTGCTGCAGTAAAGCTGAACTGCAGTGGTCACTATGTTGGAGGTCGGGACAATATGACATTCCCACTCCATGATAACCAAGATTGGATTAATGCCATGGCTACATTGTGATCATCACTTGTCTTCCTAATTTATCCCTGCCTTGTTGTTAGGATATGTCAGACCATAGCAACCAGGCAACTGGAGAGCTGCATGACAAAAAAAATGAAACCATTCATAAACACAAAAAAATAAATTAAAAGTAAATAAGAAATAATACAGTAAATACGAACTGCAAATTCTCTTAATGGTGTAGGCCCCTTATTATAGACCAACTGCAGTGTTTACTGATACGTAGATGATCCCTTCTTCATGGGAGCTGTCCACTTGGCAGTCAGAGGGATGGGATCTTGAAGCTCAATAGGCTTCTGTGCTAACGAAAATATATTTATGAAATTATGCATTATTATCTGTTTATTTTGTCTCCATTTACATTCCTGTCTTTTTTTTTTATTATTGGTCCAGTTCTGAGCATTGGTGAAGGAGGATTCTGGGAAGGAAATGCCCGGGGACATGTGGGATGGTTTCCTGCTGAATGTGTGGAAGAGATTCAACCCAAGCCAAGTGATGGACGATCGGGTAAGAGACTGACTTATACAGGGGCAGCAGTTACACTTATAAGTGGGTCCGGGTTATCCAAGGAAGCTGAGGTTCCAACATCCCACCATCAGCCACAGCCCCCTGGACAGTACAGTTAAAAGTATAGCTTATAGTTACCACTGAACATTTCTTTCATGTATATTTGTGGGAGTTGCCATATTTATTGGCTTTATGTTAAAGAGAAACTGCTCTATTCACCTTTAGATTGTAAGCTCTTGAACAGGGTCTTGGTCTCATGATGATACTATGTCTGTATTTTATGAATCAGTATATTATGTGAGGCCCACATGGGCAGCAAGGGTTATATATATATATATATATATATATATATATATATATATATATATATATATATATATATATATATATACACACACAGCATATAGAGATGTATATTTATGGTATGTGTAAGTATAGACTTGAGATGAGCACTGATTTGCTCTGCAGTTTACCATAAGCTGGAGACCTTGTGCAAATCTATATCTGATGCTGACCAAGAACCAGGCTGAAAATTGAGTAGTGGTTTTTCAGGGGTGGAAAAAAGTATGCATTGCTCATTTCAGTCCAGGATGTTTATGGACAAACCCTGCCTAAATTGGGATCTGGACTTGGTAAGACTGGCCCTGTTGATGGGTAGGAATTATAGGCTTGCGTGTGGGTCAGTGAGCCTCAAAGTAGGCTTGTCTGCTACCCTTGCCTCCTGCCCTTGCACTTTGGATGACGTTGTTTTTTCTGGGCTTTATGATGGGGTAGTGACCAACACACAATGACATCAGTTCCAGTTGAATGAGGGTTGGGTTGGAGCTACACAGTTCTGATGGGTCCAGGAGCAAGCAGAGCAAGATGATGCTTGTACCACTATGCTCCTCCAAACCGCCATCTATGGTTGTGTTTATACATCAATGGCCAGTCGCTTGTTGGATTCTAAAATACATGACGGGTGGCTAGCACCATGCAACCAAGCCCTGTAGTCAAGGCTACCAATGTGCAAGTTATTAAAGCCAGACTAAAAGCCGCACCCTAGAAGTCCTATATACTTTGTCCTGAGACACAAATGCCAAATGATGGATGGCGGCAGCTCGCCACTAAATAAGTTACTGCATCTAACACAAGATAAATGTGAGTGCTCTGACATTTCTTAAACAGCACTTTATAGATGGGATTTCGAGGGTTCTGATGTCAAGCTGAAGTGCTGGGTTGATTAGAAGAAGAGTGCGGTGAGAGCACCTGACCTAGCAATAGATCGTCAGCTGGAAACGAGACACATGATTCTTATTGCCCTTGCTTGTCATTCAAAGAGATACTGGTAGAGCCCCTCCTGTTTTTATTTTACTGTAAATCTTTAAATCTTTTGAACAGTTTTCATTATGACTGATTAATTGGACTCTCTTAATAAATCCACAGGGTAAGTGCAAGAGCCCTAAGGGAAGAATAATTGCACCTCAATCTAATCAAACCCATCTACTGAGCAATCTCTGTGGGATTTGCTGTTCTCTAAATCTTGTGCCAGTCAAAGTGCAGCCTATGGCATTGTCAGACAAAGGAAAACCTTGTACTTAATACCTGTCATAGACAGGTGGTAAGAAGATGGCTCCCTGGCACCTAATGCCTGATGGCGCTCCCAAGCTTACACATCTGAATGAGCTTACACCTCAGTGCTCTATTCTGGGTTTTTGCATCTGTTGTTGCATTTTACACCGTGCACTGAGCCTTGTGAGTCCCTAGAAGTCATACATGTGGGATCAATGCTAATGGTCTTGTAAGACTCTTGTTCTCAGATAGCTAAAATCCCAGCCATGAAGCAGTAAGTGAACCAACTGTGTTTTTCGTCAACAGCAACTGACTTCAGTTCATCAGATGTCAGTCTCTAAAGGATATTAGTTTGGTGGCGCCCTCACTTGGTACAATGCAGGTGTCAAACGATAAAATGAGGTTCATTTGGACCACATGAAGGAAACGTTGCTATTAGTCTGCCCTCAAAGTGGTTGTTGAACATTTTTAGGTCAAGTCCAACTTGAAATTCCAGTCTTTGGCCAGTAGCTCCCTTACCTGTAGATGAAGGTGTATCAGTCACTGAGGGCAAATACATATTCACCCCAAAATCTGTGGTCATTTGGCCATACTGCCCAATTCTGACACCTTTAGGCTGTCTCCCCAACTAATGGTCCAAGCCCATCTTGGGGGTCCAACCCCAAAAGTTTGGGAAACACATCATGAGTGGTCCACAGACTGATCAATCAGGTAACTAGCAGGTCGAGTAATTTATGGCCCCGTTCGGTATCACTGCTTGCACATTACTTTATGCTAATTTAAGCTAGAATTTCCTTGTTAACCAATTAGAAACACTGACCAGTATCATACAATGGAAAACAGAAATGATATCTCAACGTGACTTTGAGATCTTCCCATGGTAAAGCTTGAATAAAAAGAGGAAAAAGCCCCTCCATTAATTAAAAGTCAGGTTCGGCAGGGCGAAACCATGTAATGAAATCACACAGCGGAAAACGATATGGAAGGAATTGTGTTCTGATCATTGTTTCAGCTCATAATTAATTCCATTTCCCCTCTCCAAATAAATCCATCATCTGGAGAATTCCTTCTTGGTTTGATGGGACCGTCAGACATTAGGAGGGGGTATCCTACCTCTCCGTTTTTCAGCAGGCACTTTAAACTTTTGAGATCCATTCATGCTTGCTTCGTTATTACTTCCTGGAGTGACACTGGGTTTTCTTTTCATAATTTCATTACCTATATAAAGAAAACATTAAGGGTGAATGAGTACTGATTTGGCTTTGCTCCCCAAGCTTCTATAAAGGTGACTTACCTCTCAGTTTTACATTTGCCTAAGCAGAAACATCATCACCCTTTGGCCTCCTCTTGTGTTATAATTCTATTAGTATTATTGGAGTGTAGCTAGTGATAGATATAGCTTCCTGGGTTTTTATCATATCCAGCTAAAAGCCCTACAAGGCTAGTGGGAGAAATCCTGGTAGGTCTGCCACTCTGCACCACCTTCACTCACTGGTCTACCCACTTGGGTCGGCCAACCTCAACGGAGGAGAATGTAAAATGAAGAAAAGTGGCTACAGCAGAGGGAAGAGAATATCAGAGATAACGTGGTTGGACTAGGGATGAGTGAGATGGTGGCAGTGGTTGCCCTAGAAGTCAAGTCATCCAGTTGTCCCAAAGTATCTGAGTCAAACCCTGGTTCAAATAGCAATGTTCTCACCATTAATCTGATGGCCCAGATGCCCAGTCCCAAACCTTCAGCTAGAGGGACAGGATAACCCCAGGGAACATCATAGGTAGAACTACTCTCTACAAATGTGTTGTGTTGCAGGTATTTGCATTGACCGACCTTTAGAACAAATCAAAGTCACATTAATGGATGGACCCATTAGGAACACAATGGAATCACACATATTCCCTGAGATGCTTGGTCTGGCCTATACACCTTAATTGTCAGATTAAATGGTCAATATGAAGTCATGTGTCTCATCTCTTTCTATTGGACGTTTTCCATAATTCCAAGCGATACAGAAATACACCTCTATGATAGATCCTTTACATTTGCCATTCAAATAAATGCTGCCCTTTGTAATTTGTTCTAGCCATAGATAAGTAGATGAGGGCTGGACTTAATCCCATAAAGGAGTGCAGTCTAATTAAATCAAATTCCTGAAATAATCACACTAATATCTGTGAATGATATAACATTCTGTGGTCTATGGGAGGAATATTAACATTAGAACTGCTGCTCCATTCTTTGTTTCTAGACAAGCCAGGCATCAAGTCTTAAAAATGCCACTTTCCTACTACCCTGCCTCTTCTTGATTCTTCTTTAAAGTGCTGCCTGGCAGTATCCATCAATTCCCAATCAATATATATCATTCTGACCTGCAGGAATGGTTTCCCAATCAATGCACCTCCATATGAAGACTGCATCTCAAGCACCGCCAGGCAGATCCAATCAATCTCCAATCAATGGCCTCAAAAGAGCCAACGGCTCTTAAGAAAAGAGGTGGGCAGCGCTCTAAGGTGCACTCTCTAAAGGGAAGAGCTTTTACACTTTAGTCTCGCCAACCTCTCAATGACAGTAGAAGTAATGCAGGGACATGTGTTTTAGCCTCTCACACATTGAGCTGCCTCAGTGATTGGATCATAATGTTGATCACTTGGGTCATGCAATGTGGTCATGGCCCAACTGGATTTTCAAAGCTACCCAGTCAATATTTGGACAGTTTTCAACCAGATATCAGTTGGGCAGGTCAGTCGTCAGGCACCATACATAGCTACTAACTTACTCTGGGTGGAGCTATTCTGGATTGGGCCAACATAAAAGCTTGAGAAAGGGGCGTGACCCCGAAACGTTGCTCACTACCGCAATAAACGTGCAAGGAGACCCTTGCTTACACTAAGCTGTGTGCCGTGGATACTTTGTACTTCCAACATAAAAGCTTCCCATAGATCAGAAGCCAAACACTGCTTTTTCAGGCTCTATAATGTGGCAACTAGTGATGGGCAAATTTGTCTCGTTCTGCTTGGCCGAAAAATTCGAAACAGCGAAAATTTTGCAAAACGCATTTCAAGTCAATAGGCGTCAAAATAATTTTGACTCACATCAATTTTGACGCCACGACAATTGTTAAACATGCGGCTATTTTGGCCAAATGCATTGAAGTCAATGGGCGTCCGGATCATTTTGACGCACACATTTTAAAGCGCGCATTTTCGCTCCAGTTTTGCAAATTTATTCACCGGCGGTGAAACACGGGAATTCGCTGCAAATTCACATTTGACGCATTTATTTGCCCATCACTAATGCCCACAATATATAGGAGCCCTAATCAAATGATTTAGTTCTTATCAGCACCAATGCCATCAATCTTTGCTTCAAACATGTAGAATGTGTCACAGCCCTTGTGCATTACTTTATTACATTACATAGGCGTCTGATTGGCCCGTGAAGACATTGGCATTTAGCCAATAGAGTAACTCTATGTTAATGGGCCCCACAGCCAATTAATTTTAGGGCCCTCAACATAACCAGAGGTTGTACTTTTTTACCAATATATGTAGAAATCGCTCATTATTTAGGGCCTCATGGGAACCCTATACCTCCTGAGCTCCCCTGCAGCCGCAGGGTCTGCTTCCTCTGTAGTTACCCCCTGCATGTCTGGAACTGATAGTATGTGGGTAGCTGTAAGGGATGAAGAGCAAAATATGTCCATCCCAGTCCACACAGAACCCTCAGGACTGGGCTGGAGTTGGTTTTTATAACAAACAAAATTAGTTAACATGACGATAATCAGCACAGCGGCTGAATGTGACAGTTTTTCCATCCCTGTCACTACACTGCCATCTGCCTCCCAACTCCATGAAATGCCACTGACACAGGAGCACGGCAGCCTATTGAATTACAGAGGGGCGCTCTCTGGGCACATGTCTCAAAGCCCGTTACCTCTTCTCATAAATACTGTAACATATATAGGCTATTTCTCCCCGTTATTTACCCAGACAGTGTATTTTACAGACCTGTGTAGTGATGGGCGAATTTGCGCCGTTTCATTTGCCGAAAAATTCGCGAAATGGCGAAAAATTCGCGAAACGCCGCCGGCGTCTCGTTTTTGACGCCGGCGCCCGTTTTTGATGCGAATTTTCGTGGGAGTTTCGCGAATTTATTCGCTGGCGGCGAATCGCGCGAATTCGCGCCTGGCGAATAAATTCGCCTATCACTAGACCTGTGTCTTGTAGAGGTTTATCACATGCCCTGTTTCTGGTCAGAACTTGATTATTCCCCAAGACCTGTGTGTGTAATTGCACTGTGCATGGGTGAGATTATTGCCATACTACAGGGCATTATGGTGCAGTTATGTTTTAAAGGGTGGTTTCTTAGGGGGTTATTTACTAAACTCTGAATGCAAAAATCACGAAAAAATCATGATTTTTTAAAAATAAAATCAGACTTTTAAAAAAAATCACAAATTTTTCGGAATTTATTAAACCCAGAGGATGGGAAAAGTCCGAATCTGAAAATCCGGCATCTCAGGCCTGTCGAGGTTGCATATAAGTCAATGGGAGAAGTCCAAATGATTTTTTGATGTGCGATGGGTTTTTGGCAATACCCCGAAGTTTTCTGAGTTTTCGGGACAAAATTCTGAGTTTTTGGGTGAAAAATCCCCAAAAATCATGAAAATCTAATGAAAAATCTGATTTTTCAAGATTTTCCTGCAAACAAAATTACTAAATAAGCCCAAAAAACAGAGTTTTTTTCAGAAGATATTGAGATAAATTCGGACTTTGGTTAATAACCCCCTTAATGTTAAGGAAAGCAGATACCCTGAACCTTTAGTGTAACAGAGCAGAAATACTGTACAGAGGTGCTGTCCAAAATCTTTGGTACCGAGAATTAGATTTTTTCTGGAACAAAGGAATACTGATATGTTTACATGAAAATCTGCAGGAACTTGTCAGTACAGGTATGGGACCTGTTATCCAGAATGCTCGGGACTTGCTGTATTTCGGATAATGGATCTTTCCATAATTTGGAATCTTCATACCTTAAGTCTAGTAGAAAATCATGTAAACATTAAATAAACCTTATAGGCTGGTTTTGCCTCCAATAAGGATTAATTATATCTTAGTTGGGATCAAGTACAAACTACTGTTTTATTATTACAGAGAAACATGAAATCATGAGGGGCCCAGTAACATTTAGTTACACCGCTGCTTTAGGGTTGCCACCTTTTCTGGAAAAAAATACCGGCCTTCCTATATACTTATCTGTTTTCCCCTATTAATAACATTGGGATCAACCATCATTTTTAGTAAAATACCGGCCAGTTGGCAACCCTACACTGCTTTGTAGCCACACCAATGTTAACTCTGCAGCACAAATCCTGCACAGGGTCCTATTTTTATACATAAAAATTAGGGATGCACCGAATCCAGGATTCGGTTCGGGATTCGGCCAGGATTCGGCCTTTTTCAGCAGGATTCGGATTCGGCCGAATCCTTCTACCCGGCCGAACCAAATCCTAATTTGCATATGCAAATTAGGAGCGGGGAGGGAAATTGTGTGACTTTTTGTCAGAGAACAAGGAAGTAAAAAATGTTTTCCCCTTCCCGCATATGCAAATTAGGGTTCGGATTCGGTTCGGTATTCGGCCGAATCTTTCACAAAGGATTCCGGGGTTCGGCCGAATCCAAAAAAGAGGATTCGGTGCATCCCTAATAAAAATACTAAACTAAAAAGTTCTGAGTGTCTGGATACCCAGAAAAACGATTTCTGCTGTCTGCCCAGTAGATGGCGCCGTTTAAATGGAAAACGAAATCCTTTCTTGACATCAGTGAGAGCGAGGACAAAAATTGAATGGGGATACTTTTGTCACTGATTTATAGATACAAGCAAAGAGAATCCTCCCAGTACTTCCCAGTGTTATAATGTTATTTAGACTTTGGATAGTGGCCCTTCCTGGTTAGTTACCCAGTTGAAACTGTCCAATAATAATCTTTGTACCTGGGGTGGTTTTACTGTGATGTTGGGGCAAATTCCCAGCGATTTAAACCCAGTACTTTAACGTTTATCTAACAAGCTGACCAGGCTCTCTTTCTTATTTTATGACATCCCCAGGGTGAGCACCTAAAGAAAGTTCGGGGTGCAAATTAGGGATGCACTGAATACACTATTTTGGATTCGGCCGAAAACCCCCGAATCCTTCACTAAAGATTCGGCCAAATATTGAACAGAATCCGAATTTGCATATGCATATTAGGGGTGGGAAGGGGAAAACATTTTTTACTTCCTTGTTTTGTGACAAAAAGTCAAGCGATTTCCCTCCCTGACCATAATTTGCATATGCAAATTAGAATTTGGTTCGGCCGGGCAGAAGGATTTGGCTGAATCCGAATCCTGCTGAAAAGGCCGAATCCTGGATTCGTTGCATCCCTAGTGCAAATGTCCAAGCTTGGAAAACTGCACATTCTCCCCTCCAGTGGAACAAATGGCAGTGCAATGCAGAATAAGATCTTACATCATGTACCATGAGAGAAGATATTGGGGTGGAATGACTGATTTTTGGTTGATCCCAGATCATGACATATTTATTTTAAAGAAAGCTTTGCACGGGTTGAACATTTTGACTATTCTTTTACTTATCACTAAGTAATTTGACTTGGATTTACTAGCGATAAGGGCCTCTGTATAAACAACCCCCTCCCATCACCCCTATGCTGTGACTGTATTAAAGGGATTGTTCACATTTGAGTATGATGTAGAGAGTGATATTCCGGTACAATCTGCAATTGGTTTTCAGTTTGCATTATTTGTAGTTTTTATTCATTTTTTAGCCTTTTATTTCAGCAGCTCTCTGGTTGCAAGGGTCCAAGTTACCCTAGCAACCATGCATTGATTTAAATAAAAGACTGAAACATGAATTGGGGGGGGGGTAGTAGAATGATGAGTAAGAAAAAGTGGCAGTAACAATAAATTTATTGCCTTACAAAGGATTTGTTTTTTTAGGTGGACCACCCTTTGAAAGATGGAAACAGTCAGAATTTTTTATTTTAATTTTTAATTTAGCTTTTATGAACCCGGAAACTGTCTAGCGACCACTTCCGACAGTGGAAGAAGGTTTGCGAATTTTATCGTTTGTGCCAGTGCGCAGTGAATGTAATAAAACTTCTTACTGAAAAAGTTGTTACGTTTGCTCCAAAAGATTACGACACCTTTAAGCACTTCTTAAAAGCGGGCAATGCGCAATAAGAATTCACAAATTCGCAATGCAATAACAGTTTAAGGAAGAATATTACATTGCAAAATGCGAATTTGTTTTGCTTTTATTACATTCCCCCATTTGTATCTTTTTCTGGCTGTTCAGTGCAGGAGATCAAAGAGAACGACTGGGCCATTTCAGTAACAGTCAAAATTGGGACTGTCCCGCAAAAAACGGGACAGTTGGGAGGTATGGTTTGGTATTATTGCATAAATAGCATCACATGGACCCAAGAGTAATTACAGTTGGATTTTCTAGGCCAGGGCTGTTCAACTGGTGGCCCATAGGCTGGATGTGAAGGGTTTATGGCCTCTTGAACCCTTTGTATGACATCATTGTTGCTTTTAATCCTTTATGATGTCAGTATTCAATGAATCCAATGCATCATTAATAGTCACTGCGTAAAAGGTTGGGTAAAGGTAAACCCAACTTACCTGCTCCATTGAAATGCATAGAATTGGCACCCAACGTTCTACAATATCATCCGAAGCATCTGGAGCACATCAGGGTGGGGCAGGCCAGGGCATGGCACTTTGGATCTGAGTATATAGGGTTGTTACCCGGCAGTTATATTCTACTACCCTACTTGGCATTTTAAGTTCACAATCCCTGCCCTCACAATGTACAGCTCCCAGACCCAACTCCTGATCCACCCATTTCCCGAAGGTCACTAAGGTGCCACCTGAAATGCCACGTTTTTTTGTTTGTTTTTTTGAAAGCTGGTTGTAGGATCGTGGGAGCTGCCATACTGTCAATATATGAAAACCACTATGGCAGCCTCGACTCATTTGCCATGGGGGAAGGGCTTTTAATGTACTAAACTATACCTCTGTTCTTTACAGTATATGGAGGATATAAGATCAGATAAAAACAAGCTATAATTTTAAAATTTTCCCAAAACCTTAACAAAGATGTGGATTACTGCCGGCTTCCTTGTGCCATAAATAGCATGATGATTAGTAAGTGATACTAATAGTCATTTTGGGGGACCCTCCAGCCTGTAATCCTGACATTATATTATTATAGTATTATTATAGTATATTATAGTAACATCCTTGTGGGTGGGGGTTATGGTCACTTATTATAAACCCAAAGATTTTTATAGAACAGTTTATTTAATGTTGCTATGGTAACACTAATCAACTGACAGAAACCACGCAAATAGCTTCTTGCCGCACTAACGTTTCTTAGTAGTTCATTGGGCAGATTAAATACCCATAGGGGGCAAAAGCAGTCAATGGGGGAATCAGTCTGAAAGCCTATTTATATTAAGATTTTAATTTGGTGCTTATTGGTTGTCCTGGGTACCCCTGGAACTATAGCAGGGTGACTGTTACCCCAATGTTTCTATATATCTGTAACCTTGTTATGAGCTAAGGGGGCCCAGTCTGAAGGTCAGTTAGGGGGAGATTTGGGGAGAGTGTTTATTTGTGCCCTGGGTACCCCTGGAACTATAGCAGGGTGACTGTTACCCCAATGTTTCTATATATTTGTAAGCTTGTTTTGAGCTAAGGGGGGCCAGCCTAAAGGCGAATTAGGGGGAGATTTGGGGTGAGTGTTTATTTGTACCCCTGGAACTATAGCAGGGTGACTGTTACCCCAATGTTTGTATATATCTGTAACCTTGTTATGAGCTAAGGAGACCCAGCCTGAAGGCCAGTTAGGGGGAGATTTGGGGCAAGTGCTTATTTGTGCCCTGGGTACCCCTGGAACTATAGCAGGGTGACTGTTACCCCAATGTTTGTATATATCTGTAACCTTGTTATGAGCTAAGGAGACCCAGCCTGAAGGTCAGTTAGGGGGAGATTTGGGGCAAGTGCTTATTTGTGCCCTGTGTACCCCTGGAACTATAGCAGGGTGACTGTTATCTCAATGTTTCTATATATCTGTAACCTTGTTATGGTGTGTATTCACAAAGACAGAACGACTAAGATAAATAGATGGAGATGAATAAAGGTGGAATCATGTAGTAGTGAATGCAGGATTAGTCAGGGTCCTTGGGAAGAGAGAGAAAATATATGGAGGGGTTGTGTTGGAAATCCTGTTTATGTTTACAATAAAGTCCTGCCTTTAATACCAGGTGCATGAATAGGAGCAGATGAGGGGGCAGCTTACTGCAGAGACATCTACGTGTATAATTCTCCTGCAGTCTGATTATTTCATTTGTGCTGCATTTAGTCGACCATCTCCTCTACAGTCAATAAACAGCTTTGTTCTATAGGCCAGATCTCCTACTTTTCAGAGAGGATTTGGAAATTCTTCCGTTTTGTGGATTTTCCTTTGCCTGTATGTCTTCATAAGCGAGAGTGATCACTTGTGCTACATCTGCACAACCTCCAGTCACTTGCTGTTTGGTATAAGAGGAAATAATTCTAAGCAACCTTCTAATATATATTAATTTAAAATGATAGATGGCCTTATAGTTTGTAGATGTAGCTGCTGTTGAAAGCAGTATCCGCCTGGCTGTTTATATTTTCGGCACGGATGGTTCTGACTCCTGAAACAATACAGGAAAAGCTGACTGATCAACAGTTCTGACTCGAGGTCAGAACTGGAGTATAGTTGGAAGGATTCTTACCATGGCAGACATTGAGACATTGTTGCTGGCAAATAGGGATAGCTGTAAGGCCAGATTTTGCTACAGGCCAACAACATCAGCTCCATCTCGACCACCAACTATGCTGTGCTGTGTGCCCTGTTCAAGGTATCAAGTTGACATTTAGAATATTGTTGCAAGGCCATTAAAAGCATTGATGCAGCCACACTGAGACATGAAGGTACATAGGCAGACTGCTTATCATTTCTTGACCAAGTGGTCCATCAGGATCATGCATGCAGAAGTTTGCTGGACCTTGTATGTTCCTAAAATATTTACTTCCCTGTCTGATTGGGACTTAATCCAATATTAACCAGGCTGAGCAGAAAGTCCTTATGGTTGAGGTCACAGACACAAGCCAAGAGCCTTGTATGAGGCTCCATTGTGACCTAGATTGTTGGCTGATGGTTATGCTCTCTTTAGTTGATAGTTTGGATGGTTAAATCAACTAAAGGCATGGCTCATTCTATGTAGGACCTGCTATAGTTTAAATGAAAGAAGGGTTGCACCCTATACATAATATTTGGATTTTCCTAGGTCCAGATTGCGCTACCAGAACATATGATCTCCAGGTGTTCCCGTGAGCCCTTTTTTAGTAAACCATAGTTTTATATGACACCTATTACATTTATCTCTGTCTACTCCTAATTATTGTCAAGAGTGGGCCCTCAATGCCAGGTTCTCTGGTTGGGCTCCTTATGACACTGGATTTGTCCAGATTCCGGATTGTATTTTAAGGGATTTTCTGGACCAGACTAGGATTTATAACTTTGGCACACTGAGCCCTTTGCTTGTCTTTTAATGCCTCGGAATGATTTGTATGAATTCTTACTCCCCCCGTTATATAATATCAGGGTATTTACTCCCCCCGTTATATAATATCAGGGTATTTCTTTCCCCTTCTTCCCATAAATAATCACTAGATGTCAAAGATGGATATTTGTTCGGGGTTTAGAACATAAATGTTTCCTAGTGACGAGTCTCCTCTTGTGTATGACCATTTGTAGCTCTGTGTTGTCATGGGGATTTTTGTGCTGATGGTTTGATTGTGGCATATTGATCTTAAACACAGGCTCTTAGAATAGCCAGCGGGGTCTAGGGCAGGGGAGGGCGATGAGGGGCATCTTCGAGTCTCTGGTTCCTCATGCCCAGGTAATACCTGATGGTAACAGTATCAATTGTGGGTCTATGTAGAATTTATTGTAATGTTTACCTGTCATAAGTTTAGGTTGTTTAGCATCCTGTGTGATAGAGCTTCTCCTGTTGCCTGGGCAATGCTATTTCTGATGAATGGGCCTTTTCAATCTCTGGGTACTCTGTCCACTGCTCTTGATGTGGACCTTTCCAAAATGCATAGAAAAATACAAGTGTTAAGGGGCTTTTGTCATTAAGATGAAATAACCATAAAACATTTGAAGGACACAAGCTGGACATCCCTAATTTCAATGAACTGTGGGTCTCGATTTAGGCAGGGTAGTCTTGAATTGTAAGTTTCAAAAAGACTGAGCTAACCAAGTTGTGGGCACGGTTTGGCATACCATGGCATAATTGAGGCAGAACGAGGCATTGCCTAAATGTTAAGATATCTACAGCAACTAGAGGGCCCAAGTCAGATATCCTTAGCCAATGGCCATCAGGGGTTGCTGGGAGTTTTAGTTAACCAACAGCTGGATAGTAGTGTTCTGGAAGGAGGTGGTATCTGTCACCCTGTGGCACAAATGAAGGGCATTATACACAACGCTGGCAGTCCTCGGCTGCGAGATTTCCTCTCCATGCTGTGCATTTCTGACACTCATAGAGTGATCCTGTGGCTTGCTTGTTATTTGGAATAATATGCTGTGCTATTTTAATCCAGTAGGCATCACTTAACTGCGCTAAGCAGCTACATTCCAGAACAAAGTGTAACAGGGGTGTAGGGAGGGTTTATTCTGACAGCAGATGCAAGAGAAGCTTTCCTGGAGCCTTGGGAATGGATCAGCCCAGTTCCTGCATACTCTCCATCTGTGGCATGAGTAAACTTAGGGGTGGTAAGGATAGTACAGGTGTAGGGGTACCTAAAAACATATATACTGTATAGTACTTTATGCTATGGCACAGGGATGATGCGGACAATAGCTAGAGGGTGTCAGGTTGGACATCCAAATGCCCTTTCTGCTTCTCCTGACCCTTTGGAGTAATGAGTCTTATGGAAGCTTCCAGATGGCTGATATACCCTGGCAAAGGCAGAAGATAAGTGGACAATTTAGGATGAACAATGATTGGCTACAGTAGGTGTTCATTGAATGAAATGACCTTATCCACAAAGCTACACCCTGAGCCAGTGAGTTCACCGTATCCTAGGGATGAGGTTAAGCAAGGGATCATGCAGGTAGTCCATTCCGTCCACTACTTGATGCTCACAGGGCCTTATGGAAAGGGGAAGACATTATGGCCAGTGGCAGACAGACCTATGGTGGACGAAGTTGACCAAATTCCTTCATTTTCTATTAGACTGGTCCACATCAAATAAGACGGAGGCAAGGTCCCCAAACACTAAACTGCAGTAAGGTCCCCATGGTGGCATGCAGGCCTTGACTTGGATTATGTGACTGTAGCCTGTGCAGCGGACCAACAATATGTTTCACGGATATACGTTGAATATTTATCAAAATCAGCTTAGAGAAGAAAAATAGACCAGGAGATAATTAGCATAAAATATGGTGCACCCACTTCCCCTCCCACGTGGCTTCTGTTAGTTCCTTCTTGTTCTGAAAGCCAAAACCGTGGAATTATTTAGTGATTTATGCTGGTTTGTCCCCTCTGCCTTATGCAAAGACTCGGGATGGGGTGGGGATTTTTTCTTATCCCATGTTTATTCATATTACAACTAAATTTGTGTGTCTATGACCAGGGATAAAATTGTGCATCAAAATATTCTGTCTCTCGGAATATATCTGATACGCCAGTCTGCACTTCTTCCATGTACATCACCCTAATAAACAAACTGACCAATATGAAATGTTTGGGGTGTAATACCTGACCTTACAATAAACTGTAGATGGGAGTGGAGCCCAAACGAAATCCATTTATGTTTGAAAAATGGTGGGATGTACAGTTATTTCCACTGTGGACTTGATGAACCACTTGGCATTGGCCTCATACTTTTAAAGGGGATTGTTTAGCTTTAAACAATATTCTGAGACAATTTGCAATTGGTTTTCATTTTTTATCCTGTTTTTTTTTTATTTAGCTTTTTATTGCAGTTTGTAATTTAAGAAATCTGGTTGCTAGGGTAATTTGGACCCTAGCAACCAGATTTCTGAAATTGCTGCTTAACGTCATCCTTAGGATACTGTGAACTCTATGGCTCAGGGTGTAGCTTTGTGAATAAGGAGGTCATTTCATTCAAGGAACATCTATGGCCACCAATCATTCTTCACCCTAAATTGTTCACCTATCTACTGCCTTTGCCACTGCCCAGGTGGTCATACCCACCATTGGGAACCTATGTATTCAAGTGAACAGGTGGCAATAAAACCAAAATGCACAGGAATATGAACAGGAGAGGCCTGAATAGAAAGATGAGTTATAAAAAGTAGCAATTACAATAAATTTGTAGCCTTACTGAGCATTTGAAGAATCATTTGAAAGCTGGAAAGAGTCAGAAAAAGAAGGCGGCAAATCATTTTAAAAAAAACTATAAAATAAATAATGAAGACCAATTAAAAAGTTGCTTAGAATTAGCCATTCTATAACAGAAATGACGTTGCAATAACAAGCTTCTGGACGTGAATGAAATCCATCCCTCGTTAGTGGTTAAGCCACGCTAATCGCATGATAAACTGCGTTTGTTAGGAAAATTGCCAAGTTGGGGAAGATGGTGTGCTACATGTGTTGGAAGCCACAAGGGGATTTTAAGCAGATGGAAGTGCAGAGAAAACATATGTGGACAGATAAGAATCAGATACATCCTAGCCGTGCAAGTAGACAAAGAACACAGATGTTATCCTCTGATCCATTTGTACCTTCTGTGTTCTGCTCGAGTACCCTCGGCATTATGCCCAAGATAAATGGGCTCGGCCCTTCCTGCGATTGGAGCCTGATGAAGAACTCACTAAGGTTTCACGGACACAGTGGGCACCAGATGTTGCTCCAGGGAAAGGCACTACTACATCAGTTACTTTAATCTTTCTGCCTCCATATTCAAAGAAGACGTCATGGAACCACTCAATTTATCCTTCTGTTTGTTTATAAGGGTGTTATTGTGTGTAGATGTGTATGCTGAGGCCCATGGAACCTGGGGGAAAAGGTGGGCCTGCGCCACGAAACACCCAACTGTTTCCCTCTTTCACCACCGTGATCATAGACCCATCTCTATAGACATACAGGTAGGGTTGCCACGGGGGGGGACAGGACATTGAAGTGAATGACATGGCGATCAGCCAAACTGTGATCGCCATGTCATCAGTCCGGCCCCCACGCCATCCACCCCATCCCCTACATCATCCACCCCGCCCCTGACATCATCCGGTCCACCCCCGATGTTATCCGTCCAGCCCCTGACATCACCTGTCCCGGCCTGCCCCCTACCCGTCTTCCCCTACATGCAGTATTGCAGCAATTTTTTCGTGATTCTCGACTGTAATTGCTAAAGTGGGTTGTTCACCTTTAAATTACCTTTTAGTATGATGTAGAGAGTCATATACTGAGACAATTTGCAATTGGAGCATTCTGGTTGCTAGGGTCCAAAATTGCCCTAGCAACCAAGCATTGATATGAATAAGAGACTGGAATATGAATAAGAGAGGCCTGAATAGAAATAGTAATCAGCAACATAACTAGAGGGGGGCCCTGGCGCGGGACGCGCAGCCGGGAGCCACCACCCCCTCCGTATGCCCGGAATCAGCATGGAACTGCCCGGAATTCGTGGCGCGCGAGCTGCCGGGGGGCCCTGAGGGGGTGCGGGCCCCCTGCTCCCCCAGTAGTTACGCCATTGATAGTAATAATAGTATATTAATAAAAAAAAAAGTACATACAATACATTTGTAGCCTTACAGAGCATTTATTTTTTTTAGATGGGGGTCAGTGACCCCCATTTGAAAGCTTTAAAGAGTAGGAAAAAGAAGGCAAATAAATTAAAAAACTATATAAAGAAAAAAATTAAGGCAAACTGAAATGTTGCTTAGAATAAGCCATTGTATAACATACTTAAAGTCAACTTAAAGGTGAACCATCCCTTTAATGATTTGCGTCTAATGTTTTTAAAAATGTGCTCAGTGTAAAAAACAGCTTATACTGATGTCATTGCATCCAAAGGTGCTCCTTGCAATTGCCCTCTGCGCCACCACGTTCAAAATGACAGTAATTCCAGGGTTCTCCCTGCCAGACCTGGATTTGTGGCAAGGCCTAAGGCGTCAAGATTTCAGGGATGGCATGCTGCCGAGCTGCATTTTAAGGAGCTCTTTAATGTGTATGCGTAATGCCCAGTGCATGGCAAATGATGCAGATGTGCAAAAAACATGGTGCCCCATTTTTTGCAATTTGCATCCTGCTGTGCAATTGGTATATAAGCTCTTAAATATTGAGGGAAAGCATTATGGTGGTGGGTACCAAAGTGGAGTTCCTGTGTAACAATGAGCATAGAGCAAATGAGCCTGTAAACTTAAGACACAAGGTATGGAAGACTTTCTCTTGAACAGTTGAAGTTTATTGCTGTGACTTTTTAGAATATTTTTGTGATGAGAAGGACTAATTGCGGAACGATAGAATATTGAAGAATAATGAAGAATATTTCATTTTCTTTGTGCTTTGGGAAAATAGGAGCTATTAAGCTCGGCGATTGAATATGAAGAAAAGTCTGAAGGTCAGAGAGAGACAGACTTGTGAAAGGGAAAGTCTTGAAAGCTGTAATTAACTTATTGTGGAGTGTGTTCTACATAGACACTGCCCGGCCAGCGGTGTTGCTTCAAAGGACTCTTTGTACTGTAGGTCACCTGCACCCAAAGGATTAGGCTAATGCCAACGTACAGGAGGGTTCATGTATGAGGTGCTAGAGCCCTGTGGCGTGCTAAATTGCCCCCTTAGAAAACACACAGAGAGCTGGCAGCTTTGAGATTTCAGGGCAGACTGTGCCTTGCACCTTGGGGTGAATCCAGAGCAAAACACTTATAACACAATATACTCAGTAAATTCATTTGCACCTCATGTTTAACCACCGGTCCCCCCCCCCACACACACACACACACCTGTGATTGAAGGAGGAAAAATTATATTCTATTCTTTTTCACTTCTTTTAACTATTTCTTCTGCTGCGTAACAGATGAGCTGTTTAAAGGAAAAGTATTTCATGACAAAAAAAATCCTTGGCTTTTTGAAATAGCTTTATCCAAAGGTTCCTGCCGTTGAGCGATTGCGATGATGGATTTGCCGGTTGCAGTACCAGTGCTCACCAGGCATCTTCCATAGACTGCAGCAGGACAGCGCCACCAAGACTTTTCTCCTGGCTTGGCATATCAAGATATATTGGCCATAACTCGTTATCTGTCCTCACCACATCTGCTTCAACCCAACCATTGTAATCTGGCCTTAATCCCTCCACTCTTTCTTAAATGTCCCCATTATATCTTGTATATAGCTTTCAAGAAAAAAACATCTTAATATTAATGATGCGTGGCCCCCTAATAGGTCAGTCTTTCCAGTTCAAGATAAGCTTGAGTCATATATGCCCAGTAGTATAATGCAATATAATAAATGGCTATTGAGAAGCACTGTGATCCAAAGAGAATGCATTTTTAACGTTTTACTCATTTTACGCTCTGAAGGGCAAGACTGGCAGCCGCATCATTTTAGCAATAACAGGCTTTTCCATATCCGCTTGTGTGTTGACAGTGAGATTCCTTCCCATATAAAATTAGCTGTGGTTTGTAACGTACAGGTACGGAATCCATTATCTGAAAACCCATGATCCAGAGAGATCCGAATTATGGAAAGGCCGTCTCCTATGGACTCCGTTCTTTCCAGCTAATCCAAGTTTTTAAATATAATTCCCATTTTCTCTTTAATAATAAAAGAGTAGCTTGTACTTGATCCCAACTAAGATATAATGAATCCTTATTGGAAGCAAAACCAGCCTATTGGGTTTATTTAATGTTTATATGATTTTCTAGTAGACTTAAGGTATTAAGATCCAAACTGTGGAAAGGTCTGTTATAGAGGAAAACCCCAGGTTTTAAGCATTATGGATAACAGGTCCCATACCTGTACTAATATACATCAATATACTGGCATCCTATATGCCTATATCTGGGGTACAATCTATCCCTGAGCTATCCGTTACCATGCCGGCACTCCATGTAGAGCAGAGATGTTGTCCTGGAGCAGCCTGTAAATCATTAGTAATTTAGATAATGATAATTCAGTCGGTCTAATTCTGTGCTATGCAGGGAGAGCCCAATAACTGGGAGAGGATTCTTGAATAGAACATATTCATTTACATACATTTTGCCATATCTCCTAATTACCATGTTCATTTTATAAAATTTGTCAGGTTATGAAAGATTGAACACATTTCTGTGGTTTTTATGTGTTATTACAGTTTTGCTGATGAAGGTGAATTGCCCTTTAAGCTGCATGTCACGATTTCCCCCAAGAGACCTGCTTATCTTAAATTGTTACAATTGTTTCTTTGCTTATTGTTACAAAAGTATCCAAGTGCACCTGCCACATATTCTGGGCCCTCTGCCAAAAAGCCAAGTAAGTTACAGAAACGTGGTATCTTTTCCTGGCTGTTCAGTGCAGGAGATGAAAGAGAAAGTCTGGACATTTCAGTAACAATGCTGGTCTGCGGGACAGTTGGGAGGTATGCATTTATGCAACTGCAAGCTGATGCATTCAAAGTTCTGAACCTGTTCTCCCATTAATGCAATTTTCTGGATAGCTAGTCTACACTGTCACCCTCTCCTACCTGATTGGCAAAGGTGCTATATGTGCCTGCACTGATTGGGTAGGGGGTATACACCCCATCCCCTTACCCTTAGCTCCCCTGTTGGTTTTTATTTTCCATATGGGCACCATATGGGCACCTTAGGCTATCACCTAAACCTGCCACTTAGGCCTGAGGCATTGGGTGCCTATATAAAAGTTAGGGATGCACCGAATCCACTATTCTGGATTCGGCCGAACCCCCGAATCCTTCACAAAAGATTCGGCTGAATACCAAACCTAATCCGAATGCTGATTTGCATATATATAAGGGAAAAACATTTTTTACTTCCTTGTTTTGTGACAAAAAGTCATGCGATTTCCCTCCTCATCCCTAATTTGCATTTGCAAATTAGGATTCGGATTTGGCTGAATCCGAATCCTGCTGAAAAAGCCTGAATCCTGGCCAAATCCCGAACCAAATCCTGGATTCGGTGCATCCTTAATAAAAATATGGCCCTATCCAATCAGGTAAAGTGAGTCCTATAGCTTTTCCTTTTAGATCAGACATTACTCTCATCCCCAAATATTCTCCTTCCCTTGATTTCTTCATTCAGACTCTTATTTGCAGACACCTTTTATCTTCCTTTCTTATATGATGTCAGGATCCCTGTGATTTGCTTTGCCAGTCTGGCTCTGAATGAATGGTTTCAAGCAGAATACTAAAAACCCAGCTGGAAGCCACCGAATTGGGAAATCCTCTCCATCTTCATACATATTTTCTGTGGGTGGAAGGCACTGTCACGCAGCCACGACGGGGTTTTATCTGTATATGTGACATCGGGAGAACCTGCCAGGCCAATGTTCTGCTCTGGCTCACTCATAAAGTAGTATGTGTTAGTGGTGCCCACAGCCTGACCCTAGCTAGAGCGTGGCTATTGGTGCTAGTGCTGCTTGTGAACAGGTGGTATGACAACTACTTCAGGAATCTGAAAACCTGTTATCCAGAATGCTCCAAATTACGGAAATGGCCATAGACTCCATTATAATAAAATAATCCAAATTTTAAAAAAACATATTTTCTTTTTCTCTGTAATAATAAAACAGTAACTTGTACTTGATCCAAACTAAGATATAATTAATCCTTATTGGAATCAAAACCAGTTTATTGGGTTTATTTAATGTTTTTCTAGTAGCGTTAAGGTAAGATCCAAATTACAGGAAGATCCATTATCTGGGAA
Source organism: Xenopus petersii (assembly GCA_038501925.1). Classification (NCBI taxonomy): domain Eukaryota; kingdom Metazoa; phylum Chordata; class Amphibia; order Anura; family Pipidae; genus Xenopus; species Xenopus petersii. Next base: position 13,408,126 of record CM076679.1, read on the forward strand.
ACCCCAGGTCTCGTGCATTCTGGACAACCGGTCCCATACCTGTTTAAATGATAATAGATATAAGAAATGATTGCTTGCTTGGGGTTGGGTGATTGCAGGCTTAGTAAACACAGCATTACGGTCTCTTTATTTCCATTCACCTTCAAAATACATATCATGCTATGGGAAAAAACATTTTTTCCAAAATGCATCAGTTAATAGTGCTGCTCAAGCAGAATTCTGCACTGAAATCCATTTTTCAAAAGAGCAAACAGATTTTTTTATATTCAATTTTGAAATCTGATATGGGACTAGACATTTTGTCAATTTCCCAGTTGCCCCAAGTCATGTGACTTGTGCTCTGATAAACTCTCTTTACTGCTGTACTGCAAGTTGGAGTGATATCACCCCTCTCCCTTTCCCCCCCAGCAGCCAAACAAAAGAACAATGGGAAGGTAACCAGATAACAGCTCCCTAACACAAGATAACAGCTGCCTGGTAGATCTAAGAACAACACTCAATAGTAAAATCCAAGTCCCACTGAGACACATTCGGTTACATTGAGAAGGAAAAACAGCAGCCTGCCATAAAGCATTTCTCGCCTAAAGTGCAGGCACAAGTCACATGACCAGGGGCAGCTGGGAAATTGACAAAATGTCTAGCCCCATGTCAGATTTCAAAATTGAATATAAAAAAATCTGTTTGCTCTTTTGAGAAATGGATTTCAGTGCAGAATTCTTCTGGAGTAGCACTATTAACTGATTAATTTTGAAAAAAAATTTTTTTCCCATGACAGTATACCTTTAAGGTCTTATTCTGACATAGGAATTGAAAGTGTTTCCAAATCTAAGCAACTTCCCAACATACATTCATTACACGTTTCAGTGGTTTTAAAGTTATGTATTAATGTTATTGCTACTGAAAGCCTTTCCTAATTGTTTCTTTTCTTTGCACTTCTGCTCCTGACTCATGAGACAAGAATTGGCTGCTGCTATATAGTTTCAATAGTGCAGAGAATACAAACATTCAGACAGATCATGTTTTCTGAAGCAATTACATTTTCACATACCGGTTTCGACAGCTCAACCCGCTGAGCCGCAGTTACTGAAATGTCCCGACTTTCTCTTTGATCTCCTGCACTGAACAGCCAGAAAAAGATGCAAAGTTTCTAACTTAACTGGCTTTTGGCCTTTTGAGAGCCCAGTACAACCACCATGTGCACTTAGATACTTTTGTAACAATTTAAGCTCATCAAAGAAACAATTGTAACAATTTAAGATAAACAGGTCTCTTGGGGAAACTGTGACTTGCATCTTAAAGGGCAATTTACCTTCATTAGCAAAACTGTTATAACACATAAAAACCACAGAAATTTGTTCATAACCTTCCAAATTTTGTAAAATTGACATGGTAATTAGGGGGTTTGGCCACAAAAATGGGCATGGTCAAAAACTGTTGCCGCGCACTGTGCAGCAAATATTTTTGTCCCTCTTTATATTTTCAAAATGTTGGGAGGTATGTTTTCACATAGCTTTAAAACTCACAGAAAATATTGTACGTTAATGCTTGTGAACTAGGGCCGTCATCAGGATTCATGAGGTCCCATTAGACGGAACGTTTTTGACATTTTTAATGAATGTATAGTGGAAAGTTACTTCTAATCACAAAATATTAGCAGAATATATATTGTGGGTTTTAGGGATGCACCGAATCCACTATTTAGGATTCGGGGTCGAACCCCCGAATGCTTTGCAAAAGATTCGGCCGAATACCGAACCGAATCCGAATTTGCATATGCAAATTAGGGGTGGGAAGGGGAAAACATCTTTTACTTCCTTGTTTTGTGACAAAAGGTCACCCGATTTCCCTCCCTGCCAAATCCTGCTGAAAAAGGATGGCCGAATCCCGAACCGAATCCTGGATTCGGTGCATCCCTAGTGGGTTTACATCCCTTTTAAGCTTCTGCACAATTGAGGATTATTGGGGGGCGGGGGGGGTAGGGGGTTGGTTGGTTTCAGTGCCCATAAGAGTTACCCGGCACATTCAATTGACCCATAATTAGTCTCTGATCTACCTGCTGAAGAATGGTAATTGTGTTTCCTTCTACTTGATCATCAAGAGAGATGGGAATTATCTTGATTATTATCATTACTTTATCCTAGGGCTGGATGTTTTGTGCCGCTGCTCAAGACTTTGTAGGTAATGTGAACGCCTGTCACCTGGATATAGGGTCTCCTGACCCCTATTTGTAGGGTAATCTGTTCAATCTGAATACCATATGTATTAGCACTGGGCACAAGCCTGTGCATTTCTTCTAAACCTCCCACCATGGCCTCTGTCATTTGTTTTCCATGAGAATAACCCCCCAACACTGCACTCTTTGTGCAGGATACAACGCCGGCTCTTTGTGTTCTGATGACTTTGTATGGATGGGGCTTAGAGCGCTAATCTCTTGTTACTTTCAGAAAATTCTAAATACCCTAATTGCCCCCTGGAGGTTTGTAATGTACTTTTGCATGGAGATATAAAAATGAATTAAAACCTAACTGCCAGTATTTCATGAACACATACAGGGCGGCCTCACAGCAACATGCTTTTCAGGACCCTCAAACTTTAGGGAAAATTAGAATTATCCATTTTCCGTTCGCACAAATATATTGGAACTGTGTATTTGTCAAGGCCCCCCAAATGTGTGTGGAGGGGGGTTTATCAGACAGCAAAATCCTTGCAATTGCCCTGAATGGAAAACACACAGACCTTGCAGGTAATCATCGCTCAGAATCGCTAACTGTCACATTGTCCAGTAATAGTCGCCTGACCTTCTGAGTGCACCAGCATTTAGATACATTGAAGGGAAATGGCATTTTGCTGCCAGAAATCAGCTTGCAATCTCATTAGGTGCCATTACCCTGTAAAGTATTTTACTATGTGACCCATTGGCCCAGTATCTTCTAGATACCCGACCACGGCCGTCTGACTGGCAAAGTGTCATTATTCTTCATAATTGAAACTATGAAGTGTAGGAAGGATGACAGTCACTATGACACATCAGGCTCAGCAAACTCTGTTGTTACACTTCCAGGAAATTAATGCACAACACAACATGCTGTTATTATGTGCAACAATACAGTGTCACTCACAGACTGGGAAACACCATCCGATATTGTATGATTTAGGGGGTGGGGTAATCCAGGCTAAGCTGCAGTTAAAGTGATGCTGACACCATTTTAAAGATGACTTTATTATTCTCTCCCTCCTTTCCCACAAACTGAACATTTTTGGGGGTACAGCCACCCAAACCAACATGCCTCCAAAACTATATCAATTTATCTGTAATTATGATATGTGCACAAAAACAAGCCAAACTAAATTTTAAATGGAGAAGAGGCTCTTGAACTCCCCCCCCCCCCAAATTCAAGTAAACTCTCCTTTGTACTATAAACAGTAAGGTACGGTCACGCAATGTTACTGGGCCCCACAACAAATTCATTTTAGGGCCTCCAGCATATCCAGAGGCTGTTTTAAAGGGGGCCATCACCCAAAATAAATATTCAAAATCCTATTTTATCACATTAGTCAAGTAAAATAAACTTTAATTACACTATATAAATTATTTGAATATTGTTTTTTTTATTTGAATGCTTGCTATATAATTATAGCAAGCAGGCAGGAGCCATTTTGTGGACACTGTTATTAAGACAAGCCTTATATCATCTCAGAATTTTGTTTGTGCACCTGAATGGGGGACCTGATGTCCATCCCCATGCACTGGCTACACAATTAAACGGTGAAGAGAACGGGGGCATGTGGGGAGAGCAGAGACATCTAGTAAGTGCTGAATGGAAAGTGAAAGCAATTGTCTGCCCTGCCTCTAAGCCTAGGCATAGAGGAGGGGCAGACAATATTTGATTGACAGCCCAGATTTTTAAATGAGCTTACAACAGCTATGAATGCTTTAATAAAAAATAGAAATTGGATTTCATGTTTAATTTGAAAAGGACTTTTATTATACAGATTCTTGCATCCTGGTGACGGGTCTGCTTTAACAATATATATTGAAATGCTCATTTATTAGGGCCTCATGGGGCCCCTTATACCTCCAGGGGCCCCCGCAGCCGCAGGGTCTGCTTCCTCTGTAGTTACACCCCTGGTAAGAGCATAGGGTTTTGTGCTACTAGGCCTGGAGCCCTGCCTTACTGTCCACATGCCATGCCCCATGCTTCCCCTATAGCCTCTTTACACCTGGAAAATGTACACTCCTTCTGACTGTATGGACAGCCACGCACCTGCGAGTGGGTGTGGAGAGGGAGTAGGTTAGCTCCAGTGCACGCCTTCCTATCTAAAGACTTTTTTGTGGGGTGCAGCCACGCAGAGCAGATTTCAACATGTAATGCCTCTGGGTGCAGACATAATTGAGAGCAGATGGGTGCAGAGGGGGAGTTTCTTGGCCTGCGCTTTTACACAAAACTGCCTCTATGTGGCAATAACTGAACCTAGGGGTAGGCAGCAGAGGTACTTGCCTAGGGTGCAGCTATTTTTGAAAGAGGTGGTCCAAGTCCTCGTTTCGCCTTTCCTGTATTACCTGGTCTGTGTCAATCTCTAAAGATGGCCATAGACGTGCAGGTTTACCTGCAATATCGGACAAACGAACGGACGTCCCAATCTAACGACCTGCCACTAACCTTCAGTTTGAATAAAGGAGTAAAAGAACAGTTCAGACGATGTTTTGCTCCTGACAGCAATCATACGAAAGTTTATGTCCGACAAAAGCTGGTGACAGTCTCCCACTGAATATCGTCAGATCAGCAATACATATAGAGATATTATCGGCAGCTGACAGAAATTTACTAACCTGTCCAATCGACTGAACAACCGATCGCCATGGACGAAAAATGTCGGGACACTCCACACACAGTCCGAAAATCGTACGAATCAAAGATTCGTACCATTATATCTGTACGTCTATGGCCAGCTTAACTCTTCCAGACAGGGCAGGGGCACTCCGCCAATGAGGCGAGTTGAGGCACTCACCTCAGGCGGCAGCGCCCCCCTGGTTGCCAGGGGCGGCAAATTCGGCTCTTCTAGTGCAGAGAGTGCAATTGTGCTCTCTGCACTAGCAACGTGGAACCCCCGCCAGGTGCTGAAGGTGAGTGGCGGGGGGCGGCAAAAACCAAGGCCGCCTCGGGCGGCAAATTGGGCAGGATCGCCCCTGAGACAGGGGTAATTGTGTGGTAGGGGTCAATGAAAGCCGTTCATATATATAAATTAGACCTACCAAACTGATAAGTGTTGGAACATCATATTGACAATATTAAACTTATCTACGGGCAATATCTGCATAAATCGAGCTTTTTATGACCACTAGGGGGACCTGTGTGTAGTCCTGTCCAACCTACAACGGTAAGCCATTGCCTGAAACAATACAAACTGCATTTATACACTCACTGTATGGCAATATCAGGGGCACCAAGCTGCTTGTTTTTTGTTTTTTTCAGTGTACATACCTTTCCCTGCGATTCTATGTTTGGTGTTGGTTTCACCTCACGTACTAGTAGGTAGTAATATCGCAAAGGGAATTTAATTCAACGGCATAAAATAAGCATTCATCCCCAATTAAAAACAGAAACGATACCCCCTGATCTTTGCAGGGCTTTAAAAATAAAAACCCCTTATGTAAATACAAGGCACTGAGTTTGCCCAGGAGAAGTTACCCGTAGCAACCAAGTGACCAGTAAATGTTACCTGCTGATTGGTTGCTATGGGTTACCACACCTGGGCAAACTTAGTGCCTTTTATTGCACAACCCCACAAGTGTTTAATCACTGTTTCATATTTTGTCTAAAAAAAAAAAAAAAAGCCATAGATACTGTATATACAGTATTTTATATATAATAACGTGAGCCCTTTGGCTGTATAAGGCACTGTGCTCACACCCAAACTATGGGCACATATACATGCTAGGTTACATCAGCCAATGATGAACAAAGACATGTCTTGTCTCACACGATCCTTCCTCTCACAGACAGACCCTGCATTATTTCCTGTCAGGTGATCACACACAACATCACAAAATGGTTGCTCAAAGTATAAGCTGTACATATATGTATAAGCCACTTTTGATAAGATAAATGAATGGTGTTTTTTTTAATAATATACACAGATTTTCTCAAAATACTTTTACCATAAGCAAGGCAGCCATTATGGGCGCACTGAGTATGCTGGGACACCATGAGCTTATGGGACTTGTCCAGGGTCAAAAGTTTTGCTTAGTATCTTACTGGGGTTTAAAGGAAAACTATAACCCTTAGGGTAAGGACACACGAGGAGATTCAGGGAGATTTTGTCGCCTGGCTACTAATCTCCTTGTCTTTTGAGCAACTATCTCCCTGAACTGCCTCAGCGTTTTTCCCCATAGGCTACAATGAAAAGTAGCCTGCGCTAATGCACACACGGTAATGCGTTTTCAATAGTTGCCCAAAGTTGCCTCATACTTCTTTTTGCGCTCCTGCGCATGCGCGCAAACGCAGGCTCGCGCCATTTTGTGATGGACAGGATGAAAAAAGAAGTTAAAAGCACAGTCTTTCTTGTGCATGCACACGCAAGCATCACCTTGCTAATGCGTACTCGCGCTAAGCCGGTGCAGCATCCGTCGGCTTGCCTTGGGCGTCTGTGCGGCCCAGCCCTTCTCTGAGGCAGCACACAGACCATCACGAAATGGTGGTTCAAGGCAAGAGATGTAAAAGGGCAACATTTACTTAAATATATATTCCAGTTTGATAAGATTCTTTAATTTGACACTTAATTTGATATAAACTATCTGGTGCTCAAGTATTCATTATGGGGGCATAGTTTTCCTTTAAGGGGCCCGACAGGGCTGCTACCTCAGGGGCCCCCACTCCATTCTTGAGCTCCTTATCGTAGCATACCCAGTGCTGCAACCACCATTTTGCCACAATCATGAGGAGGTCTGGGTATGATGGGCCCACCAGGTTTTTCTTTTTGTCCCGCTGGCCAAGTCCAAGTCAGCTCTGGACTAATTGAGGCCTCAGTCAGCCAATGGCGGACTGCTGGGTCATAGCCCATCATCCACCCTTGATATCACATGCCCAACCAACCAACCCCTCTGTCTGGACATTTTATCTCACAAATGTGGAAACTGAAACACCAAAGTGGGAAGGGGGCAGTCAGTTTTACATGCCTCCATTAATGTCGCAAGAAGCTAGGCTGCACCAGCTTTTAGGGACTTTTAATGCAATAGGAGGCTGTGTGTGTGAATGGAATGTGAGACAATGGCAGCTTAGACAAGGCTGAAATTGCAAACTGAACCTGCACTAAAATAGTGAGGGGGATAGGGATAATCGGAAAATATCAGCTCGCAATATTTCTATTAGACAAATCCAAAAGAAAATTTAAAGGTGTATTGGCTCCCGAAGAGCAAAAAAAAAGGGGGGGAAGTAGTGGCTTAGATAAAAATAAATGATTTCTGAGGTGAAAAAAAGCCAGAAAATCAGACTCTGCGCTATGCCACGTTTCCAATAAATGAATTGAATCTTTCTTTTCCTTTCTAATGACATGCGTAATCGCTGTAGGTTTTCAGTCGTCCTTCACCCGCACTTATTTAGACTGGTGACTGATGCATTTCCATGGTAACTTGCTGCAGAGAACGAGAGCGTGTTGCTACAGAGAGTGGGCTCAGAAGGCTGCGCTCCTTATTCCCAGCTTACAACTTGTGTAAAACAGCACCATCCGGCTTTCATGTTTTTTTTTTCTTATTTTATTTTTTCTTTTTTGGGGTCCAAAATACAATTCTATTTTTTTGGGGAAACTTTATGTACTCGCTTGGATTACAATTCTGTAATTTGGAGGTTAAAAAAATTAACAAACTTTACAGCAAGACAATCATTTAAAAGAAAAATGATCATGAAGTAACGCCAGCGGAACGGGGGGCGTCTCCTTCGGGAATGGGCAGGCGAAGTGTCTGACTGTGCCATGGTTACATCCAGATTGCAAACTATGGCCGAGAGTTCAAAATTTAAGAAGAAAGTGCATTTCGGAGGTACTGTCTCGTGTGCATTTGTTTGGCAAAATGACAGAAGTGCTTTTGTGTTGACAGAATTGATTTTGTAAAGATTCTTGTGTGCCTTTCATTGTGTAAGTGTTTTTTCCATAGCACTATTGTGATTCCTGCAGAAACAGAGAGACTGTCAAGTCAGTAGTTAACATGATCCATATATTATATTTTAACACACACTCATTGTTTCCTGTAAAAAAAAAACAGGATTTCTATACCTTACTTTTTTGTGCCATGACTTCAAAGTGAGATGAGTGTCTGCAATTTTGTGCAGTAAATCTCCTCTCTCAGCGGTCGAGTCTGGTGACTGATTTGTTCTGACACACAGGTGAACCCTTTGTATTTAAATCACCTGCACGCGTGCTTCTGCATACAGACGCCGCGCCACCCAGCCAAACAGGCAGACTAGGATGAAAGGAGAGGGGGTTTATTTGCAGGATTAGGAAATGACATGTGCTGGGTAAGAATTAAAGGTGCATAAGCATAGTGAGTGTGAATGGGATACAGACTTTAGATTGCAATCTCCACTGGGACAGGGACTGATGGGAATGATTCATATTCTCTATAAAACAAAATGTGCCAGCGCTATATAAATAACAGTTACGACTAAGAACAATCTCAGAGATATTTCTAAAATGTATGCACTTTATAGTAATGGTCGTCAGTTTTCTGCTGTTGAATATATCCAGTGTTCATAAAGTTACATTCAATTGCGTGGAATGTTTCTTCTTTGTCTTGCTAAGCTTCCTTATTTGCTAATGCTATTAAAGGGGATCTCCACCCTCATTTTTTTTTTTGGAATAATGAAAGAAAATGTCATTCTGAGTCACTTTAAATAATGGTTTTAAATTTTAAAGAGTCATTGCAATTTGGAAGCAGTATTTTTTTTTTCTGTCCCTTTCATTTCTCTGGTTCTGACTCTTGAATGGAACACAAGTCAGTTTTCCTCCAGGTCTGGTAATCCGCTAGATTCTGCTTAAATGTTTCTGAGTCTGAACAAGCAGTGCAGAGAATGCAGATTTGTTTCCCACCAATATTAGAGAGATCACTGCAATATGTCCTACAATCACAAACAGCACCCTGTCACTAGTAAGGAGAGGGCAGATTTAGCACCCCAAAAACTCACTTTTGTCACCTAAGATTTGCAGTAAAATGAATAACACATCTGTACAGGTATTCGTTAAAGTGCCAGGACAGGAGCCACACTAAAATTCTCCAGTTCTCTAATCAGGGATGGTATTAGGGTAGAGCAGAGATCTTTTGACCTAGGCCCCTAAAAACACAGGGTTCTCAGAGGGAATGGGGGCATAGATATTGTATATCATAATAAGAATATCATATATTAGTGTAACAGGTCTTAAAGGGCACCTGTCACAGAAAAATTATTTCTCCCACTGGAGGTGTGGATTAATAGAGCCTGAACTCCAGTTTGGGGAAATAATACTAATTTTCCCCAATGTACTGGTACGGAGCTTGCAGTGAGGGCAGCCATGTTTGGTGGCACGCATTTCCATAATGAGCTAGTCTCCTGGCTCACATATTAGGATCATGTATGTGGTATAGAGATGGTGGGCACGCTCCCCAACCTTATGTCACATGCATGGGGGACTTGCACTTTATGCGCATGGGTGTGCTTTCACATGTCGGTGCTCGAGGCTTAGCCCCTGTAAAGGGCATTTAAAATTATTTTAGACAGTTAAGTCAAATCTTTTTTCTTTTTTTTAAATATTAAGTTGGGGTTCTTGAACCTATGGATCAGCCCCCAACAATGGTCAACCATGCTGTTGATGGTGGGTCACCATGATTCCTACAGAAAACAAATATGTGGCTTGTAAGGAAAAGGTAAAAGAAAATGTAATTGCAATATACATTTATTTACTGCACATTTGCACTGGTTTTAAAATTATTTGTAATTGCAATTGAATGCAGTATCTGCCTGGTTGTTTCTATTTTAGCCTGTAGATATTTTATTATCCGGTTATAATTTTTAAAAAGATACACTGTACTGCATGTCAAACCTGGCAGGGAATATCAAAACTTTCTTTGCAGCAGGTAAAATAAGATACCCATTGAATCCAAATCATGTTGTTATGCTTTACTGGAAGGGAAGATTAAAATAAATTAAAGGGGAAACAAATCACTGGTTTGTGTTTCAAGGAAATACATCTCATTTGGTCATTATGGCTAGGATTACAATGCAGTTGTTTGGCTGGGTAATATATTGCATGCTTCAGATAATGCTTGAAAGGGACGGCTGTGCCTGAATCCTGCTGCCTGCCTTTCTTCTTGCTACTTGGGGATAATTATAGGTTAGGAGAGATAATTATAAACCATTAAAAAAACACACAGAAAACAGTATGTTGATGTGCAGAGAAAGGCAGCTCTGATGGTAATGAGGCCTTATATTATATTTAGACTGTTAACTGTGAGGTCACTTCCTGTGTTAAAGGGAAAGCTAGCGCTTACAGCATTGAGTGTAGGGAAATCACCAGCTCTAAGTAAAGGGTCTATTTTAATCTGACTTGAAAACTTGTGCTCCAGTTGAGACATTGCCAGACTGGGCCTCAGAGAACTTAACACCAGGCCCACTCACACAGCAATATGATGTAGGTAGTGATAAACATTATAGGCGTGGTGTAGAAATAAGAAAAGCTTGATGGGAATTGTCTTGGGCTGGGGCCCACCAGTTCCTCGGGTATTCTGGAAGGCAAGGCCAACCCTGGCCTAAGGCTAGGATTGCTACCTTTAGTGAAGGGGAATACTGGCTGGGTATGCTAGGGGGCAGCCAATATCGTAAAGGGGCAGTAAATGGGTTGACTGGTGACAGGGTGCTGACATTGATGGGCGGAGCAATGTCATCAACATTGGCAATAAATTTGTAATGCCAGCCCTGGCTTTAACTGCTATTTTACTGGCTAGGTCAGGTAGCAACCCTACCTAAGACTCTGCAACTGCTAGTAAATTGCAACTCGCAGCATCCTATGACAGAAGCTGTCAATGTCAGGCATGAGTATACCTCCTGTAGAATTCATGGAAATGGAGGCATAAATGTAGCTAAAGGGTGTTTCTTAAATGTAGAGGGCATTTCGTGCATGATAATGCCGGGATGTTGTTTAGCTTTACATGAAAAGGGTGTACCATACATGTAGATGGAGTGTTTGTCTTGCATGTAGATGAAGGGCATTGCTTACCTGGTGATACAGGGGTGTAGTAACAGTAAGCTGTACATGCAGAGTGTGTGGCTTATATGATATATAGATGGAGTATGTATTTTTACATGTAGATGGAGGGCATTGCTTACCTGGTGATACAGGTGTGTAGTTACAGTAAGCTGTACATGCAGAGTGTGTGGCTTATATGATATGTAGATGGAGTATGTATTTTTACATGTAGATGGAGGGCATTGCTTAGCTGGTGATGTAGGGGTGTCGTTAAACTGTACATGCAAAGTGTGTGACTTACATATGTAGAAGGAGTATGTTTTTTACATGTAGATAGAGGGCTTACATGGAAATGCAGAGTTGTTGCTTAGCTTAGCTGTAGATGGAATGTTACTGAGCTGTATATGCAGAAGTTGGGACTTACATGTAGATGGAGAATATTTCTTCCATGCAGAAGAAAGGTATCGCTGGCCTGGAAATGCAGGGGTGTGGTAGAGTTGTAGATTAAGCTCAGTTTAGAAAGCACGTTGAGATCTTGGACAAAATGCACTGTATGAGACTAGTCAATGAACAAATAGAGTTGGCATTCCTAAAGCTGGGAATATTCAGAATCAAATTACTGATAAAATGTTCAGTTGTTAGGCGCTTTTAAAATAATAATGCCTGCGGCAACTGCTTATTGATCCACAACAAATGTATGCAGTAAAGAAAAATTGTTGATCATAGCACACAGCTCATAACCGCAAATTAAGCAACTAAGCAACACTGAAGACACTAGTTCATGCATTCTACATGTTCAGGTTCTGAGTGGGCAGAAGTGCATAAAAATCCAGCAGTTTGTGGGGTATCGGCTGCTTGCAACTGTCTCTGGACAAATGGATCACCTGTATGATTTTAACTTGATTCTTCTTCCTTTGAAGCTTCAGTTACAGTTTGGGTAAATGTGGGTGCCACTAGGCATTGTGCCATCCTCATAGGGAAATATGTCTAAAATCCACAATATAATTCACTTGTTTATTGTAGGCTTTACAATGCAATGATATTGGGATCCGCATCTGCCTTACATTTCACATTGCTGCCCAACACCCTAGTGCAGCGAACCGCGTATTAAATCCCTTCTATTGATCACCCATTAATGTAATAAGGCAAAACCGGCACAAGATGTTAATCAGCAGCCACTTTAGAAAATTCCCCTCCATCACTTGAGACTGTCTGCCTGATTGAAAAGGCTCGCTGTCTCCAAGTGATATTTATATAGCGAACAGATGTCGCAGCTTCAGAAATGATTGCGAGCAAGCGGGGGCTTGAGCTCAAACGTGTTTTGGCAACTTGTTGCTGTACTTTGTTTTCTTTTAATCCCGATCAGTTTCTCGGAGTCGGATTATCTCACAATTTAACCCTATAATTATATGTTTTATTTAATTTTTCTCCTCTAGAGACACGCACTGACAGAACCAAAAAACTCTTCCGGCACTACACTGTTGGATCTTATGACAGCTTTGATGCATCCAGGTAAGACTTGGTTTGGATGTTACTGAACTTGTATGTATATAGCACATATACCATATATAAAATGTAAGGATTCACGCAGAAGTTTATCTTGATAGCCCTATGCGGCCTAATTTTTGTGTCACCTAACTGCGCTTTTCTTGAATACTGCCTAATTGGCATAGAGTTGGTTTGTCCAGTGGTCAAACAAGATGTTATAAATGGAAATACAAAGGAGTTGTAGCCCCTATTGCTTCTAGGGCTAGAGACCGATCCACTTTCCAAGAAGGGACAACAGCAGTTGACATTATCAGAGCAAACTGGTGGTTCGATTGCAGGAGGTTCTGGTAAATCTGCATTCCCAGGTGGCATGGGGATTCATTTGATCATTGCTTTCCATTCTGAAGGAGAGTCTATCCAATGAGAACACCCAGAACAACCTTGCTCCCTCATACTAAAATTCAGAGGTGTGCAACAGGGTTGGAAGATAGATGTGGTGGCCTCCAACCTTACTGTGCAGCAGGGTTGGGTTTTCTATTTACCAGAGGGCCACATCTAAAAAAAATAGCATTTGGCAGAATCCGCAGATTGCCAGTCTCGGCCTGGCCCCTCTTTGCAGTTGACAAATGCACCAACTGTACAGGGGTACTGCACATGTGCCAATCACTGAAGGAATGGGGTGGCCTGAGGTCCAGTGCCTAGGACACCTTCTAAATACATCCCTGCTGAGCAGATGTGCATTTTGAGCCCAGGCACGGGGCAACAGGGCCATTCTAGAAGGTCACATTGTTACTGTTGGAAGAGGGAATTTGGCCCAAAGCAGGGGCAATATGATTAAAGCATGGGTCTCATTCTCCTTTAAATATTGAAACCATGTTGTTTGTAGAGTAATGTTAAGGATCAGTGCCTTTGTTTGGTTCAGATTGGCATGATTTGTCCCACAATGAACTTTTAGCAGTTGTCACTTTCTTTCTTCACTTGCAAAACAATCGTATGATTGGCAAAGTATAACTGTTTCTTTAAGAAAGCTTTGTTATATCCAGAAATGGTGGTAACCCTCCCTGGGTGCTGTACATTTAATTTCATAAAGTACTGGGCATGGCTTGTCATTCATAGGTCTTTTTCTTTCAAACAGCGTAGGTGACTGTTGGGTTTATATCTGGGCATCAATAATGAATGTTTTCCGGTTGTTAAGCATTATTAGTTACAAAGCCACACAGAGGAACCAATGGAGCTGTCAGTCTCTCTCTCATTGTTATCTAATGGAATTTCCCAGAGTGCAACCTGTCAGAGTGGAGAGCATATTGCTCATGTCACAGTTGGTCTTGCTGGCACATGCAGCCTAATGAATCCAGTATCAGTTAACAGGTCAACATTTTTTTTTTGACTTATTGGAAGATTTCACAGACTGCTGGGGACCTAAAATGATTTTGCTGTAAGGCCTAGTAACATTTAGTTACTCAACTGCCTTGGCGTGCGTGTGGCTCATTCTCTGCTCTGCCAACTGCCTTGCTGTTATTCTCTACTTTCTATTGCCTAAAGGTTAGGCATGGCTAGCTCAGCTCATTTGGGGAAGTGACCAAACTATTGGATATGGTCCCTTTTTGGCCATACATTCTGGGCCAAGTAGGGCTGATCCAATCATTGGCTGATTTTAAGCCAGATATTGGTCGTTCAGGCCCTACAGTTGGCCCCATACAAAGCTTTTTTGGCCTTTGTTTGACCACCTCAACTCTCTAAGTTGGATGACTTTGGGCGTTTTGGCTCCCTGCAAAAAAGCTTTTTTTTTGGGTGATCTGCAACATATCTAAAAATCACAGGTCACCTCCACCACCCCCCTTACTGGCCCCTGTTCCCTCAGGCTGTTGGATCTGCCCCCTCTATAGTTAGGTAAATGCTTTCATTCTCTGAGCCCTACCTAGTTGCTTTTATGTATGTGACCCTACCTTGTATAAATCTCATTCTCTAGCCATACCTTCCATTTCTAGCCATACCTTTCAATTAATGCAGTCCCCTCTTTCAGTCCCCTCTGGCCCCTGTATTGAGGATTTTATTTCATTCCCTGTCTTGCATTGGTGTTGGGAGTCCATGATTTCCCACATTCCCTTTCCCTATTTCAGTGACCCATTTTATTATTTGGATGAGCTTTACCTTCATTGATTTTTAAGTTTTGTTCCCCCATCCCCCCTACCTCCTCCGTCGTTGTCACCAGTCTGAATACTGTGCTGATTTCTCTCTGTGCTGCTATGCATAATTACTCATAATTAGCAGTGTGGGCTGAGTTACTATTGATTTTAGCAGGGTTTAGCATCTGCTCTGGAGACGCAGCTCCTCATCTGTACGCCGTGTTATCTGCGTATCCCCAGTTATACTCCTGCAGCCCCTACAGCCCATCCCAGATCAAGTTTTAAGGGTCTAAGACTCTTGAGTCTGCTGATTTTAGGGTTCTTTCTGGTTGAAGTTTTCATTCATTTTGGAACATTCAGTTTCAACACTTGAAATCAACTTAAAATCAAACTTCTCTAGCTGCTGCTATAAATTGCAACTCCCTGCAACCCTTGTGAGCTGATACCAGTCACTGGCAAACTGCCTGTTTTGATATACCTGATCCAAGAGATACAGCATTATCCTTGTAGTCAGTGAAAACACTGCCTGGTTGCTATAGGATATGGGACCCTAGCAACCAGATGTTTGGGGTTTTCCAAATAACGGATCTTTCTGTAATTTGGATCTTCAGAAGTCTACTAGAAGTCTTCAGAAGTCTACTAGAAAATCATGTAAATATTAAAGGGGTTGTTCACCGTTGAGATAACTTTTAGTATGATGTAGAGAGGGATATTCTGAGATAATTTGCAATTTGTTTTCATTTTTTATTATTGAAGGTTTTTGAGTTATTTAGCAGTTCTACAATATGCATTTTAAGCTAGGGCCTGAATTCCCCTAGCAACCATGCATTGATTAGAATAAGAGACTGGAATATGAATAGGAGAGAGTCTGAATAGAAGGATCAGTAATAGAAAGTAACAATAACAATACATTTGTAGCCTTACAGAGCATTTGTTTTTTAGAAGGGGACACTAATGCCCATTTGAAAGCTGGAAAGAATCATAATAATAAAAAGAAATAATAAAAGTGACCTTAAAGGTGAACCACCCCTTTAAATAAACCTAATAGGCTGGTTTTGATTCCAATAGGGTTAATTATATCAAGTACAAGTTACTGTTTTATTATTAAAGAGAAAAAGGAAAACATTTTTAACATTTTTTTAGGCTTAACAACCTATGAATGAATAATATTTTGCCAGATCCCTTAACACTGCGCACTTGCTGAATTTTCAGATTGTCTGAGCACTGAGCACATACTCAATGAAATTACCCAGCGTACTGTTGCTTTGTCACTTCATTGCTTCCATCATTCCATCATTGACTGTGCTTGACTTCCTAACATAAGATTATTGCACCCCCAGGCCATCCCACAGTCACACTCCCTTCCCAGAGACTATTATCCCACTGTTACTATAGACACCATCTCTCCCTTTTATACCTGCTATCCCACTCACACTCCCTTCCCAGAGACTATTATCCCCCCTGTTACTATAGGCACCATCTCTCTCTACTATACCTGCTATCCCACAGCCACACTCCCTTCCCAGAGACTATTATCCCACTGTTACTATAGGCATCATCTCTCCCTACTATACCTGCTATCCCACAGTCACACTCCCTTCCCAGAGACTATTATCCCACTGTTACTATAGGCACAATCTCTCCCTACTATACCTGCTATCCCGCAGTCACACTCCCTTCCCAAAAACTATTATACCACTGTTACTATAGGCACCATCTCTCCCTACTATACCTGCTATCCCACAGTCACAGTCTCTTCCCAGAGACTATTATCCCACTGTTACTATAGACACCATCTCTCCCTACTATACCTGCTATCCCACAGTCACACTCCCTTCCCAGAGACTATTATCCACTGTTACTACAGGCACCATCTCTCCCTACTATACCTGCTATCCCACAGTCACAGTCCCTTCCCAGAGACTATTATCCACTGTTACTATAGACACCATCTCTCCCTACTATACCTGCTATCTCACAGTCACACTCCCTTCCCAGAGACTATTATCCCACTGTTACTATACAAACATGAAAATTTCCGCACCTCACTCGCCTTTCCTATGCCAATTCCTGCTTAATGGTGCAAAACTCTCTAGACAGTCAGCACACGTCAATCATTGAAATATCAGCAGAATGGAAGAGAGTAGCACAACACCATTATTGTTGCAGGTGGGGAGCTTCCCCTTTTATTTTTCACCACAAGTAAATCAATGTTTCGGGGGGGGGGGTTCCTGATGAAGGGTGGGTGAAAACCCCCCCTGAAACGTTGATTTACTTGTGGTGAAAAATAAAAGGGGAAACTCCCCACCTGCAACAATAATGGTGTTGTGCTACTCTCTTCCATTCTGCTGATATCCCACTGTTACTATAGGCACCATTTCTCCCTGTTATCCCACAGTCACACTCCCTTCCCAGAGACTATTATCCCACTGTTACTATAGACACCATCTCTCCCTACTATACCTGCTATCCCACAGTCACACTCCCTTCCCAGAGACTATTATCCCACTGTTACTATAGGCACCATCTCTCCCTACTATACCTGCTATCCCACAGTCACACTCCCTTCCCAGAGACTATTATCCACTGTTACTATAGGCACCATCTCTCCCTACTATACCTGCTATCCCACAGTCACACTCCCTTCCCAGAGACTATTATCCACTGTTACTATAGGCACCATCTCTCCCTACTATACCTGATATCACCAAGGCTTTATACACCTGCTATATCACAGATCCATGCATAGTATAGAGGTGACTATGTGCTTCTCTGTAGGGTAGGACTCCACAGCGATTTCCAGGCGATCCGATCAGGACAATTACCTCCGCTTTAAATTTTCTGCTAAAAACACCAATGTCACGGAGTCAAAGTGCTTCTCTGACAAACACCAGGAATGTTACCTACACCATCCTTCCCTTTATCATATTAACACCCACTCACTGCACCATAATCGCACACCGCATCCCTGTGTCACATTCACACTCTGCATTATTGTGTGAGATATGAAGCCCACGAGATAACTTGCCCGGGGCAACGAATGGCAGCGTATCCCGTCCATTCATAAAATGCCCTCCTGTGCAGAGCCGAGTGTGAAGATAAATGAGTTCTGCAGCACAATAATAGCCCTTAGTGCTTCCAACTGATTAATCTCTCACCGGAACGTACATGGCCGATCCACTTGTATTTACCTTAAAACACTCCCAGTTAATGTGTTATTAGCAGCCGTGTGTAACTCCTGAGCAGCATTGCTCACTTCTAATTAAACGCCCATGAATAATTTAGGATGGCCTGTTTGTGCTTGCTTTAACTGCTCAGTACCCTGTGCATTGAATCCAAATTCTTTGCTTTTTAAAGGACTGAACTAGATAAAAGAGTAGAGGTGGGAGAAATCAGAGCCAATTATTCGCCTTTAGGTCTAATGAGCTGTCTGTCAATGGATTTTTCTGCTTGTCAATCAGTAGGTTGATTCAACTCTATGCCTCATGTATTGATTCATTTCTCTGCCTATCGGTTTCTCTTTCTATATATCTGTCTATTGATCCATTAGTCTACGTCAGCTTGTCCATTTGTCTTTTCATGATCTTTATTTCTATCTGCAAATAAAAAAAAGACTTCTTTTTGGTCCTGAAATATGTGCAAACGTGTATTTCTTTATTCTGCATTTCTTTTGAATGATATCTTCATGTTTATTAGAGCCTCCCCACTAGGGGTGCCTATTCCTAGTATAATCAACACTATTATGGCTGTATGAATGAAATATAAAGACAAATGGGGTCTCCTAGTGCAAGAGCAGGATTCAATGGCCGACTAAGGATGCTGGGAGTTATTAAGCGGTGTGAGAGATATTTAATGTCCCTATTTAATGCTTCACATGCTTAGGATTTTAGTACTTGCCATTATGGTTATGAAAATAGTTAAAAGGTTCTCCTGTCGGCTCAGATTTGCTAATAGTTTGTATGAGAAAGAACCGAGAATGGTGGTTTGCATAATGCATAGCTTTCTATTAGTGATAGCCGTCTCTCAGCAAGATGGGGGGCCTGCAAGCCTTTTGTTATGGGGAGCTTAATGTGCAGGATTTTCTCATTGCTATATTGGTGGTTAGGTTGCCAGCAGTTTGTTTTATGTGGTCCTTACTCTTTATATATTAAATGTACATTAAAAGTTACCTATAGATCATGTTGATCATTTTTCATAGATTGGTCTTCTTTTGTAAGTAATCGTTACTTGAACTTCCTACACGTGATCGTTTGACAACCTTTGTCCCTTCTAACATGTGGGTTACAGTTTCTAATGCGAACGGACTACTACTGCACAAATATGACTGCCCCCACATAGCGAAACACGGGGAATCAGATAGGCAAATACTTTTATGGCAAATTAATAAATAGCATGCAAAGACAATGTTATGATAGATGTAAAATAAAAAGTTTAATTTGCAATGTCAGCATACTGGAGTCGGCTATTTCTTAGGCACCCCTTGTCCCTAGCAGAGTGCAGTAACGTAACTGGAGGGGTGCGGGCCCTGGTGTGGGACGTGCCGCCGGGCCCCTGCCCCCCTCTGTACCAGATTTTTTTACCGGAAATCGGCGCGAGCTGCCGGGGGCCCTGAGCGGGTGTGGGCCCTAGCCACTGGCAGAGTGCCTCTTTTTTGTTATGGTTATTATGAAAGATCTAATTCTTTATGCTTTTAGAGGGTTTTTTTTTAGATCAAGCCTCCTTTGGAGGACCAGTCTTTGTTCATGGCTCACCTTCGCTTATAACAAGGCTGAAGATCTAGGAAAGCATTGGTGTATCAGGCCTTCAGCCATAGTTTCAAGAATATATGGGCCAGTAAATCTCTCTGTATTCAAATCTCATCATAAATGGCCGTGGCGTAACTGAAGTGCCCCCTGCAAAAAAAATCTTCAGAAGGGCCCGGCACACCCTCATCACGCCCAACCCTGCCCATGTCCCACCCCCACTCCACCTACTCCCATCCAACTTGCTTCCCCTTTCTTGCCAGTAAGAGAGAGCGGCTGTGGAGGAGGCTTTTTTTTAATTAGCTATAGAGGAAGCAGACCCCACAGTCCAGGCCCTCCTGTTCCCTGGGACCACCTTCGACTGTGGGGTCTGCTTCCTCCATAGTTATGCTACTGATAACTGACTTAAATTTGGGCTTGCAGGTGTATCTAAAAAAGCAAATAGCCATTCTCCCACCCTAACTGACCAACAGGTTAAGGCACCCCAGACATGTCAAGTATTTTCAAGAGTCCCCCTGATTTAAGCCCCTTTCCCCATGTCACCTGAAGTAATAAGTCATTTGCACCCTAAACTTCAATGGAAATAAATAGAATTTTCACCCAAAGTCCTAGATATTGTTCGAAGCAGTGGAGCAGGGAGCCCACTGGGGGAACAGGACCAAAACCATTGCCCCAGATCACTTTGGATCTAGTTTGGCATATTTTCCCCCCTTGCCATTGCTTCCAGCCCCCCCGCCCCCCCAAGGTGGGCCAAACTCACAATCTACAAAAACCATAGTTTTATGCCGCAGGTTCCCTTTCCATATAACACAAGAATAAACGAAGACCTGGGAAGTGTCAGTTAGGATACAGAATAAACACAGGCTAATTTGACAATCCTCAAGAGCCTGGAATTAATTTTAATTATTTAATGTTAAATTGAATTGGACAAGTGGTATTTTAAAACAGAGGCATAGCCTTTTAATAGCACTTTATTAACATTTAATGGGTTTTCTTATTCATTCCTGCATGTAGGCAATCATTAGCTCTTAAGTACAGGATGTAGCTGAACCAGGACCATCGTTTTCTATCATAGAACCCTAGCAAAGTGACAATGAAAAATCTGTCTTGTGGTTCACTAACCAGAGGTGCTGCTCAAACTTTTTGGAAATCCATGATATACAGTCAGGCCCATAAATCTTTGGACAGAGACAACTTTTTTCTAATTTTGGTTCTGTACATTATCACAATGAATTTTAAATGAAACAACTCAGATGCAGTTGAACTGCAGATTTTCAGCTTTAATTCAATTGGTTGAACAAAAAGATTGCATAAAAATTTGAGGAACTAAAAGCCTTTTTTTAGCACAATCATTTCATTTCAGGGGCTCAAAAGTAATTGGACCATTGACTCAAAGGCTATTTCATGGGCAGATGTGGGCAATTCCTTAGTTATGTCATTATCAATGAAGCAGATAAAAGCCCTGGAGTTGATTTGAGGGGGGGGTGTGTCTATGTGGAAGATTTTGCTGTAAACCGACAAAACGCGGTCAAAGGAGCTCCCCATGCAGGTGAAACGAGCCATCCTTAAAGGAGAAGGAAAGGCTAAAATTAAGTAAGCCTTAGAAAGAAAGGTCTATATATATACACTAGTAAACCCTCAAAGTAATGCTGCTCTGAGTCCTCTGTCAAATAAAACACTGTATTTCTTTCCTTTTATTGTTACTCATGGGCTTCTGTATCAGACTTCCTGTTTTCAGCATAAACCTCCAGGGCAGGGCTTGAGCATGCTCAGTTTGCTCCTCTCTCCCTCCCTCCTCCCATCCCTGCTGTAATCTGAGCTCAGAGCTGTAAGTGAGCAGGGAGAGACTCAGGCAGGAAGTGATGTCACACCAAGCTAATATGGCAGCTTCTATCCTAAACAAACAGAGACAGTGTCTAGACTTGTTTACTCAGGTATGGTAAAGCATTCTGCAGAATGAATATAGTATTTTTGCTTGCACTATTGTGACTAATCTGTTGGCAATAAACTGTCTTGGAGCTTTCCTTCTCCTTTAAGATGCAAAAACAGAAAAAACCCATCTGAGAAATTGCTACAATATTAGGAGTGGCAACATCTACAGTTTGGTACATCCTGAGAAAGAAAGCACTGGAGAAAACAGCAACGCAAAAAGACCTGGACGTCCACGGAAGACAACAGTGGTGGATGATCTCAGAATAATTTCCATGGTGAAAAGAAACCCCTTTATAACAGCCAAACAAGTGAACAACACTCTCCAGGAGGTCGGTGTATCAATATCCAAGTCTACCATAAAGAGAAGACTGCATTAATGTAAATACAGAGGGTGCACTGCAAGGTGCAAGCCACTCATAAGCCTCAAGAATAGAAAGGCTAGATTGGACTTTGCTAAAAAAAACATTTAAAAAAGTCAGCACAGTTCTGGAAAAACATTCTTTGGACAGATGAAACCAAGATCAATCTCTACCAGAATGATGGCAAGAAAAAAGTATGGAGAAGGTGTGGAACAGCTCATGATCCAAAGCATACCACATCATTAGTGATGGGCGAATATGGGGCATTTCGCTTTGCAGAAAAAGTAGCGAAATTTGCAAAGGGTGTCCGTTTTTGAAGGGGTTTTGGGTCATTATGAAATGTCTCACAATTGCCGGTGAAAATGCACCGGCGTCCAACAAAAATGGATGCCGGCGTCAATTTTTTTTTTGATGCCCGCGAATTTTCACATCGGTTTCGCAAATTTATTCGCCGGTGGAGAATCGCAGGAATTTGTCGCGAATTCGTACCTGGCGAATAAATTTGCCCATCACTACACATGATGTATAAAACATTTGGGAGGCAGTGGGATGGCTTGGGCTGCATGGCTGCCAGTGGCACTGGAACACTAGTGTTTATCCATCATGTGACACAGGACAGAAGCAGCAAAATGAATTCTGAGCTGTTCAGAGACACTGTCTGCTCAAATCCAGCTAAATGCAGTCAAATTAATTGGGAGACATTTCATAATGACCCAAAACATGCAGCCAAAGCAACCCAGGAGTTTATTAAAGCAAAGCACTGGAATATTCTTGAATGGCCAAGTCGGTCACCTGATCTGAACCCAATTGAGATGCATTTCACTTGCTGAAGACTAAACTTCGGACAGAAAGTAACTGAAAGAGGCTGCAGTAAAGGCCTGGCAGAGCATTAAATGGAGGAAACCCAGAATCTGTGATGTCCAGGAGTTCAAGACTTTAGGCTGTCATTGCCAGCAAAGGGTTTTCAACCAAGTATTAGAAATTAACATTTTATTTTCAGTTTTTTAATTTACTTTTGAGCCCCTGAAATAAAGTGATTGTGTTAAAAAAAAACCTTTAGCTCACATTTGTATGCAATCTTTTTGTTCAACCCACTGAATTAAAGATAAAAGTCTGCAGGGTTGTTTCATTTAAAATTCATTGGGGTAATGTACTGAACAAAAATTAGAAAAAGTTGTCTCTGTCCAAAGATTTATGGGCCTAACTGTAGTTGCTAATTGGATGTAAATGGACACCTACTGGTTCTGCAGACTGGTGCTGCTTTGTGAAATCCAAGAAAGTGCAATTATGGAGGGGGTGATTTAAAGAAGAAGGAAAGCTATAGTGCAAGTGCAAGCTATAACACTATATTTATTCCGCAGAATGTTTTACCCTACATGAGTAAACAGTTCTAGAAGCTTGCAATGTTTCTTTAGGATAGCAGCTTCCATATTAGCTTGGTGCGACATCACTTCCTGCCTGAGTCTCTCCCTGCTCACTTATAGCTCTTGGCTCAGATTACAACAGGGTGGGGAGGAGGGAGGGAGTACAAGGGAGGGGGAGAGGGGGAGAGGGGAAGAGGAGCAAACTGAGCATGTTCAAGCCCTAGCCCTGGTGGTCTGATACAGAAGCAGCTCAACCCGCAGTCCTGCGTTTGTACTGAAAAGTCACAACTTTCTTTGCACTGATCAGTCAGAAAAAGATACAGAGTTTCTAACTTAATTGTTTTTTGGCAGAGAGCCCAGAATAGCTAATATCATTTTGTAACAATTTTGAAATAAGCAAATAAGTAATTGTAACAATTTAGATAAGCAGGTCCCTTAGGAAAATTTAGACTCACAGCTTAAAGGGCAATTCACCTTCATTTAGAAAACTGTTTTTGTCCTTCTTTTTATTTCCAAAATGCATGGCACATGTATACAAAATAGAAGGAAAAAATGCTGTGTTTCTTTTGACTGAGGACTCAGAGCAGCATTAATTTGAGGTTTTAGTGATCTATTTATATAGACCTTTCTGATAAAGCTTATTTAATTTTAACCTTTCCTTGTCCTTTAAGGGTGGGTGAGTGTTGGGCCAATCAGTATGGAGGGCACATAGAGGTGCTATCTTCTCCTGCATCACACATCACATGATCTAAATGGCTAATTAATTCATAGCCCTGTATGAATTGCTTGTCTGTCTGCACCATGCCGTATCGGCAAGAAGGATTGCAAAACAATATTGGTTTTCTGTGTGTGCGCCAGTCAGCAGAGGTGGCACACTCACTCACTGACTGCCCCTAATCTAGCTCAGCTGGCATTCCCACATCGCTCTAGAATTAATGACAGCTCTGACAGTGACTGGTGTTTGGGCCATGTAATTACAGCTTGATGTTTATGCTAATGAAGATGAATGCTGTACGGGGATATATGTCGGCCACTGTGCAAACAACAAATGATATTGTGCTCGCGTCAGACATTCTATAGCAGAAGTTAGTGTTGAGCTGTCAATAGATTATATTTTAATTCTGTGCTTGAGGGAAAAGTATTTATTGGCTGGTATATGCAATAAGTATATTCTTGTATTTGTGCGGAAAGTTATTGGGTAGGCGTCTGTGTATGGCTATGGTCAGGCATGTCAGCCAAGATAATTGGGTATAGATACAGTATCCATGCAGTAGTCCATATACTGTATTTGTGAACAGTAGCATTAGAAAATGCACAGAGCTAAATTGTCTGGTTTCCAGGGTCGCTGACCCCAGCAAACCAAAGCTTGCTCTGCGAAGGTCATTTTTTTGTTTGGTATTGTTACTTTATATTGCATATCTTATTGTTCAGGCCCTCTGCGATTCATCCACAGTTATTGTCACTTTATTATTACTTATCTTCCTATTCAGGCCCCTCTATTCCAGTCTCTTATTCAAATCAGTGCATGGTTACTAGGGTAATGTAGACTCCAGCAACAAAATCGCAGACATTGCAAACTGAAGAGCTGCTGAATAAATTACTCAGAAACCACAAATAATAAAAAAAAATGTATACCAACTGCAAGTTTTCACTCTCTCCAGCATACTAAAAGTTAACTCAAAGGTGATCAACCCCTTTAATGAATGCATTTTGGAAAATTTCTTGAAATGGTGCTTTCTTTCATTAATCAAAATATAGGGTTTTTTGGTTGAATTTCCCTTTAATATAAAGAGCTATTTTAAAATTGGATAAAGTGGTACTTTGTTAGTCTTATGTTATCTAAGAAAAAAGGGATATGTAAAGGTGGCCATACACGGAGAGATCCGCTCATTTGGCGTTGTCGCCAAACTAGCTGATCTCTCTCAGATATGCACACCTTGAGGTGAGCAATATCGGTCTGATCCGATCGTGGGCCCTTGGGCCCAACGATCGGATCCTAACAATGGGAACGGGCGGTCGGATTGCGGGACCACATCAACGTACAGATGCAGCCGCGATCCGACGAGATTTTTTTGTCACATCCGTTCTGCCCACTTTCAAAAAGGTACTTTCTTAATCTTATGTTATCTTAAGAAAAAAAATAAGGTATGTGTATAGATGGCCATACACGGAGAGATCCGCTCGTTTGGCGACATCTCTTTCCAATATGCCCACCTTGAGGTGGGCAATATTGGGCAATATCGGTCTGATCCGATCGTGGGCCCTAGGGCCCAACGATTGGATCCTAACGAATGGGAACAGGCGGTCGCATCAACGAACAGATGCGGCCGCGATCCAACGGGATTTTTTGTCCCATCTGATCGAGATCTGGCTGACTTTCGGCCACATCTCAATCAGGGAAGCCTGTCGGGGGGGGGCCCATACACAGGCCAATAAGCTGACTCGGTCTGTCGGCAGCTTTTATCGGGCCGTGTATGGCCACCTTAAGTTTTGGCCCGTTACAGGAATGTATTCTCTCCTGTAGGTCAGTGCAGGGGCAGATTTCATTGCGGTGATGTGTGGGGAGTGGGGCAATTACAATACAGAGGATTGGGTTGCCTGTGGGCAAGTAGTGGAGAGCTGGCTATTTGTCATTATGCCTTGGTGCCAGGGATGAATTGGGGTGGGAAAAAGAAAAATTACACATTTACCAGCAAGTCCGTTAATGTAAATGTATAATGTTGCAACAAGTCAATTACAGCACAGATTCTTATCATTGTATTAAAGGGAGGACATGGAGACCCTAAATTAAGTTCTGACTCCTAGGTTTAGCTTTCCTTCTCTAAAGAGACCACTACATTAAAGGTCTCTCTGATATGATTGGGCAGCACATGCCGACTCTGGGCCACACAGTGATATCAATCAGGCTTCTGGCTGAGTATAGATTTTCCAGTAATCCATGTTTAGCAGCCGATTGATGAGTGAGGGTCTTTGTCAGCATTGTAGATTCACACACAATGGATGTAAAAACCATAGGGAAGCGTCACCAAGGTGTGACAGCCAACAGGATCCCCCTGGGGCAATGTAATTTGCTAAAATGTGTCTCACAGCAATACATACTAATGATCTTTTTGTGATTCTTAGTAATCAGCAAACATTTACTAGAAGGGAGATAACTTCATCCATCAATGTCCTGCAGCGGGAACTGACAGTCTGTCTACCACAGTTTTTGGTGTAATGCAATTTCTGTTCTTAGGAAGAAAATAGATTATCTTGAAAGCTCAGGATTACAGTGGCCATTATTTTTTTTTTGCTACACTACTGTAAAAAAATAGATTTTTTTTTTGTCCCTCAGATTGACTATACTCCTAGTTGCCAGTATTCTTAATTTGATACGAAAACTTACATCAAATCACTTCTCACATTTCCTCTTCTAAGATCTTCATGCATCTCCTTCCTGCCCAATAAGAAATATTGACATTGCAACCAAATTCAGTGACAAGCATCTGTTAGAGCCGCATGTCGATGAGTTAACAGTTCTACTATTCTGGGGTTACCGCTGTGCTGCAGATATTGATGGAACCATCCTGCACAATGGCATGCTGTTTGCACGAATGCTAAAACTGTAGTAAACTAATATTTCATATATTTTACAGCCACGTATTTCAGGGGTCTAATAGTGTTGCATCCCAGGGATCTAACTATGCTGCATGTCAGAGATCTAAAAGTGTTGTGTGCCAGTCATCTGATACTGCTGTATGCCAGGGTTCTACTATTGCTGCATGCCCGGGATCTAATAGTGCTTTTGCCATGGATCTTAAAGTGCTGTATGCCAGCGATCTAATAGTGCTGTGTGACAGGGATCTAATAGTGCTCATGCCAGCGATCTAATAGTGCTGTGTGCCAGGGATCTAATAGTGCTGTGTGCCAGGGATCTAATAGTGCTGTGTGCCAGGGATCTTAAAGTGCTGTATGCCAGGGATCTAATATTGCTGCCTTCCAGGAAGCGTTCAGTGCTGCATGTCGGGGATGTAATAGTGCTGGATGCCAGGAATTTAATTATGCTGCATGTCAGTGGTCTAATAATACAAAACAACAGTTGTCTAATAGGGTTGCATTCTGCCGATCTACATACCAGCAATCAAACATAACTGAATGCAAGGGATCTTCTGGCCCTGTAAACTGGGGCTTCCTTGTGTTGCATGCTTAGAATCTAACTGTACTGCAGGCTGGAATCTAATAGTGACACAGGACAGCACATAGCTAATATACCCTTTATACACCCCATACACCTGTTTGGTATCCCATGTATTTTTGTTCCCATCTCAATAGATATGAACAGCGCCCCAGAGGGAACATCTCCGTCCTAGTCATTGCCAACACTGCGTTAGACAAGGTTGTCTTCTGATAGAATCAACCATAGCTTGAGTGGAAATATAATAGGGACTTCAGATTGTAAGCTTCATGAGACAGGAACTGATGTGAATGTTGAACAGCTTCTGTCAAGCACTTGTGACTACATCAGCTCTGTATAAATAAAGGGCAAGTCAGCTTTCCCTCGATATTATGTCACTTGCCAATACAACTTTGCCATGATCATAGCTGGCATTATTATAATTCACTGTGCTGCAGGTTGCATTACACAATGTGTTTAACCACTTCCCTGCCAAAAAATAGTGAGCAAAAGCAAATGGGGAGTATAATTGGTCAAGCCAGACGAAGGGTGTTTAAAAATTCTGGTCAGATTCCCTTTTAACCTGACGGGCAGCGTGTACTATTGATCAGTTCTCTTGTTATGGCTAAACTATACAGGCCTTGCTTAGGAACAGAAATGGTGCAGTCTGATCCCAAACCACTTTCTGTACCTGAACAATATATTGCTACCAGGAACAAAATCATTTAGATGAGGTATTACTGTTTAGCTGGGGCAGTAATACGGACTGAATTCATTGAGTGCAGCCATCTATACTTGTTTCCAGCAGCGCATGTAATGGAATTTTAGCCCCTTCCTCAGGAGTATTTCTATTTAGAACTTGGACTAGGTCTATGACTGTGGGTATAGTAGGAAGAGATGGTGCCTATAGTAAAAGTGGGATAATAGTCTCTGGGAAGGGAGTGTGACTGTGGGATAGCAGGTATAGTAGGGAGAGATGGTGCCTATAGTAACAGTGGATAATAGTCTCTGGGAAGGGAGTGTGACTGTGGGATAGCAGGTATAGTAGGGAGAGATGGTACCTATAGTAACAGTGGATAATAGTCTCTGGGAAGGGAGTGTGACTGTGGGATAACAGGTATAGTAGGGAGAGATTGTGCCTATAGTAACAGTGGGATAATAGTCTCTAGGAAGGGAGTGTGAC
Organism: Xenopus petersii; assembly: GCA_038501925.1. Lineage (NCBI taxonomy): Eukaryota > Metazoa > Chordata > Amphibia > Anura > Pipidae > Xenopus > Xenopus petersii. Next base: position 13,436,684 of record CM076679.1, read on the forward strand.
TGTGGGATAGCAGGTATAGTAGGGAGAGATGGTGCCAACAGTGGGATAATAGTCTCTGGGAAGGGAGCGTGACTGTGGGATAGCAGGTATAGTAGGGAGAGATGGTACCTATAGTAACCGTGGATAATAGTCTCTGGGAAGGGAGTGTGACTGTGGGATAACAGGTATAGTAGGGAGAGATTGTGCCTATAGTAACAGTGGGATAATAGTCTCTGGGAAGGGAGTGTGACTGTGGGATAGCAGGTATAGTAGGGAGAGATGGTGCCTATAGTAACAGTGGGATAATAGTCTCTGGGAAGGGAGCGTGACTGTGGGATAACAAGTATAGGAGGGAGAGATAGTGCCTATAGTAACAGTGGGATAATAGTCTCTGGGAAGGGAGTGTGACTGTGGGATAGCATGTATAGTAGGGAGAGATGGTGCCTATAGTAACAGTGAGATAATAGTCTATTTGAAGAGAGTGTGACTATGGGATAGCAGGTATAGTAGGGAGAGATGGTGCCTATAGTAACAGTGGACAATAGTCTCTGGGAAGAGAGTGTGATTGTGGGATAGCAGGTATAGTAGGGAGAGATGGTGCCTATAGTAACAGTGGGATAGTAGTCTCTGGGAAGGGAGTGTGACTGTTGGATAGCAGGTATAGTAGGGAGAGATGGTGCCTATAGTAACAGTAGGATAATAGTCTCTGGGAAGGGAGTGTGACTATGGGATAGCAGGTATAGTAGGGAGAGATGGTGCCTATAGTAACAGTGGATAATAGTCTCTGGGAAGGGAGTGTGACTGTGGGATAGCAGGTATAGTAGGGAGAGATGGTGTCTATAGTAACAGTGGATAATAGTCTCTGGGAAGGGAGTGTGACTGTGGGATAGCAGGTATAGTAGGGAGAGATGGTGCCTATAGTAACAGTGGATAATAGTCTCTGGGAAGGGAGTGTGACTGTGGGATAGCAGGTATAGTAGGGAGAGATGGTGTCTATAGTAACAGTAGATAATAGTCTCTGGGAAGGGAGTTTGGCTGTGGGATAGCAGGTATAGTAGGGAGAGATGGTGCCTATTGTAGCAGTGGGATAAGTCTTCCCAAATGCAGTTCTTCCCAAAACGGGCATTTCTAATGAAGGAAGTGCATGGCTTTTAGACTAGACTGTGGCAGACTATGGCTATTATAAGGGATGAGACCCTCCTGTATATGCTGCACTGAAGCAAGCACTTTCCCTGCAGCATGACATGTGCCTCAGGTTCCCTGAACATTCCAGCCTCTTCTGTTACTATTTAAATTAGGCAGTTCCCCCCCCCCCCCTCTAATGCTGTGGAAATCAGTGCCTTGGTGACGCGGAGCTGCACGTTGCTTGCATTGTAGGCAAGTCATGTGACCGTGTGAGATTTCTTGCAGCCTCCAGTAGCCCTGGGAATGGGCTTTTGATGCAAGGCAATTGGGATTTCGTGTGTGCCTTTTTTCCGACCAGGGGAGGAGAAAGCCCACTTTTTAAAGTAATGCCTCCTGGTTTTTTACTCCGGCTGGTTTAGAGGGAGCTCGGCTGGGGGATGCCTCGCTTGGATTTACAGCTGAAGATTTTATTAAAGAGATCATTATTCACTTTTTTTGTACCCCCCTCCTATTGGTAGTCCTGTCTAGCACACAGCTGACATGATTACACATTCTCCCAGTCATTTGTACGTAGCGGAGATCAGCATGCCCGCTGTCTGCCTCCCTCGCTCCTCTTCCTCCTTCTTGCAGCTTTTCCACTATGTCATATCGGATTAATTTGTCTTTTTTTTTTATTCTTTTTTGTCCTTATGCCTTTCCTTACTGATTTTTCTTCTTTAATGTAATGCTTGCCACCTGCATTGCTGTCTGAGTAATTGGCTGTGACGGTAGCGATGATGAAGATGCATTCTCGAAGACCAACTGCTGCAGTAATGATGAGAGGATTTAATAACAGTCGTTATGCTCGAAATTCTCCCTACAGTGACTGCATCATTGAGGAGAAGACCGTGGTGCTGCAGAAAAAGGATAATGAAGGTTTCGGATTTGTACTCCGAGGGGCAAAGGGTAAGTACACTACATGTCATTATCCTCTTGTCTGTCAATATATGTGTTGCTATATGCATGTAACAAGCAGAAATCATCCCTGATTTTGGCCCGAAATGGGAGCCTCTGCTTCGCCTTTCTGGTTGTGCCCAAGTGAAAACCATCCAGATGTTGTCAGATGCATCTGGAGGAGTTCCACTTGCCCATTTCTCAGGCAGACAATCCTTCTGCGCTTTCTTCCTAACCCTTGCATACCTGCACCTTATAGGAATTAAAACAATAAAAACTTTCTGACTGCAAAAAACACCGCGTTGCCCAGCTGCCTGGCTGCCATTGCGATTCAGGGCCCACTTGGTGGTGAAAGGGTTAAAGCACTCTGCAAGCTGTTGATGTGGGATATAAATTATGCACAATTGTGTATACTGTATTGTTCTTCCCACTGACAGCACATTATTATGTTTCTAAATGCAGTAAATTCCTTCTAAAAGCAAAAAAAAAAGCCCCGTCTCTAATGTGTGAGAGCAGCTCCCACCTTATTGCTAGAGGGTCTAACTTTAAGGTTATCCTCCTTCAGTGTTATGCAAACGTGACATCAGTAGTCACTAGACGCAGGTGTCTGAAACTTGTCGCTCTCCGCCTGAACTGTATGGGTAAGGACAAACGGGCACATTCGGTGAGATTAGTCACCCCGGGAACAAATCACCTCTTCTTCGGAGCGACAATCTAACTCCCCAGCAGCCATTGGCTGTCAAGGGGCTGCTGGGGTTTTTTTTTTGTTTGGTGACACCTGTCAAGCACCACCTTGAACTAAGCCATTTACCCACTATTATAGACAGAATATAATGTTACTGTAATAAGGAAACTTTGGAATTCAGTATAACCGTAAAAGCATGCCTGTTCCAAAGGCCCAAAAGAGCAAGGAATTTAAATAAAGGGTATAAAATTTTGCCTTTGCGAGTAACCGATTCACCATTGCTCTACAACTGGGGTTTTCTTCCCCCTCCTCACCCCCTTCAATTCTGTCTCCTGCTGTGACTTCGGCCAGCTCATTAAAAAGATGATTTGGGGATACACTGTACTAAATGCACTGTAGCTTCTAGTGAAAACCAGGAAAACAGAACTTGTATTGGGTTGTCTTGTGTTGTGTTGGTGGAATCTTGTGTTTTGTATGTGATGAGTGTTGGGTTGGTGGAATCTTGTGTGTTGTATGTGATGAGTGTTGGGTTGGTGGAATCTTGTGTGTTGTATGTGATGAGTGTTGGGTTGGTGGAATCTTGTATGTTGTATTCGATTAGTTTTGGCTTGTGTTGGCTGACCTGTGTGTTGTGTTGGGCTAATGCAGTGATCCCCAACCAGTGGCTTATGAACCACTTGTTGCTCACCAACTCCTTGCAGCCTCAAGGCAGGTGCTTATTTTTTAATTTGCTTTGGAGGCAAGTTTTGGTTGCGTACAAAACAGGAGTACTGTCAAGCAGAGTGTCCTGTTGGCTGCCCCTCCACATAGGGGCTACCAAATAGCCAATCACAGCACTTATTTTCCACCAACCATGAACATTTTTCATTCTTGTGTTGCTCTCCAACTCATTTTATATCTAAATTTTGCTTATGGGTAAAAAAAATTTGACTACCCTTTAGTTAATGTTTTGTTTTAAGTGAGGTTCAAAGCAGTGTAGGACCTCGCACACCCTGCAGAACGAAAGAGACGCTTGATGCACAAGGGTAGAGGCTCAGCTAACCTCACAATAGGGTACAACACAACAAAATCCGATGGCACACAGGACTGAAGGAATTCTTCCAAATGCATTCTGCTTTGAAATAAAATTTGGAAGAATTCCTTCAGTCCTGTGTGCCATCGGATTTTGTTGTGTTGTTTTAAGTGAGACCTGTGTTAAGTTTTGAGTGAGAATTCCGTGTGTGTTGATCACGCCTTGCTTTTGTTTTGCCCCAATTCCACCAACACAACAGAAGACTCATCTAATACAACACATAAGGTCCCCCAACATCACACTCAATGCTCACTGGCTAAGCTTGGGGCAGAATTCACTGAGAAGTTGTTGAAATGTTACCATAAAATCATCTAAACTACTCATTTGACCTGCAGTACAGTCTTTGTTAAAGTGATGCTATAAAGCAACACAAGTCTATGGACCTCTTCAATTGGCTGGCTCTGGGGTGGGGTGCTTCTCCATGCATTAGTATCCAGCTAATTAACTCTAATCACTCTGTTGAACATCATCCTATATGTGCACATTATTCAGATAAGGAGTAACCATTCACTTTCAGCACAATATTGCTCAGGATGGATCATGGTTTCTTATGTTTTCCCCCTAAGCTGACACGCCTATTGAGGAATTCAACCCAACACCAGCATTTCCGGCCCTACAATACCTGGAATCTGTGGATGAAGATGGGGTGGCTTGGCAAGCTGGACTACGGACTGGGGACTTCCTGATTGAGGTAAGGAACACTGTTGTTTTTTTTCAAAAAAGGCTATGTCCTTAGTCTTTGTCCTAGTTTATTGTAGTGGTGGTGGTTTAAGTCAGTGCTGCTTTTCTTAATCTGATATGTATATTTGTCGTCTAATATTCTTAACTGGGTTCCTGGTGGACAAACTCTACCCAGATCAAGGTTTCTCTGTTGAGACTTGTGTTGATTGTATAATAAGTTGTGGATTTCTGTGCAGAGAAAAAAGTCGAATCCTTGGAATGTCTTGTTTGGTTCTTTCGCTGCTGTGAATGATCAACCTCAGTGACTTGTTCTCTAGCCTGAGACAGTTTGGCCAAGCTCTGAGTTATATATGTCACTGTAATTAGAGGAACACATGTTTGGTTATGACATTCTAGTAGACCCAGTGATCTCTTATACCCTGCCGGTAGCACGTCTTACATAACCAATAATTTCCTTTGGCAAAATAATTCATGCCTGGAGAACAAGCTCATTATGGGCCTGGTTATTTTCTTATGCTATGGTGCAAGACTTATGAAATAAGGCTGGATCTGTGTAGGATCAGTTCTGTTGATTTCGTTGGGATCAGCAGTGGGTTGGTCTTTAAATTGAAATATCCACATCTATTAGAGGAAAGGGGCATGGAAGAAGAGATTAAGTAACTTAATATATCTATAACTATGAGAAAAATGTTCATTCTTGGTTACTTGTGCAAGAGGGGTTGTCATAATGAGGAAAGGAAAACTGTAGGCTGCTACATGGCCAGGCTCCAGAGGTTACCAGTTGTATACTTGACTGTATAAGTAGAGATATTGGCAGCAGGAAGTAGAGATATTAATATTCCACTTTTTAAGTCAAATGTGACCGTTATATCCAGGATGAGTTTTGATATTCTGCATTTCAGCTCTTGTATATTTTTAAAGTCCAATGCTGTGTTCTAAATGATGAGAAACTATTGGCTGTTGCTTCTTGGCTGTGGTCATTGATTCTGCTAGTCTGTTAGACGTAATGTACATTGCCTTCAGTGTCAAAGAAAGTATAAATGAAACATCTACATGTTTTGTCAGTACTGTAAATGTCTTAACTGGTGGCCATCGTATGAACTGTCACTGTAGCTCTCTTGCCCGAGCTCTCTTTAGTCTGACCATAGCCCTGTTAATTATTGAATTTGCAGAGGGTTCCTTTACTTATTTGTAAAGTAGGGCTGTTTGGCCTACACTTTTGTTGTCACCAAACTATACCTTCTATTATCCCACTGCTACTATAGGTACCATCTCTCCATACTATACCTGCTATCCCACAGCCACAGTCCCTTTCCAGAGACTATTATCCCACTGTTACTATAGGCACCATCTCTCCCTACTATACCTGCTATCCCAAAGTCACACTCCCTTCCCAGAGACTATTATCCACTGTTACTATAGGCACCATCTCTCCTTACTATACCTGCTATCCCACAGTCACACTCCCTTCCCAGAGACTAGTATCCACTGTTACTATAGACACCATCTCTCCCTACTATACCTGCTATCCCACAGTCACACTCCCTTCCCAGAGACTGTTATCCACTGTTACTATAGGCACCATCTCTCCCTACTACACCTGCTATCCCAAAGTCACACTCCCTTCCCAGAGACTATTATCCACTGTTACTATAGACACCATCTCTCCCTACTATACCTGCTATCCCACAGTCACACTCCCTTCCCAGAGACTAGTATCCACTGTTACTATAGACACCATCTCTCCCTACTATACCTGCTATCCCACAGTCACACTCCCTTCCCAGAGACTATTATCCACTGTTACTATAGGCACCATCTCTGCCTACTATACCTGCTATCCCACAGTCACACTCCCTTCCCAGAGACTATTATCCCACTGTTACTATAGGCACCATCTCTCCCTACTATACCTGCTATCCCACAGTCACACTCCCTTCCCAGAGACTATTATCCCACTGTTACTATAGGCACCATATCTCCCTACTATACCTGCTTTCCCACAGTCACACTCCCTTCCCAGAGACTATTATCCCACTGTTACTATAGGCACCATCTCTCCCTACTATACCTGCTATCCCACAGTCACACTCCCTTCCCAGAGACTATTATCCCACTGTTACTATAGGCACCATCTCTCCCTACTATACCTGCTATCCACACTCCCTTCCCAAAGACCTTGATATCTAGTGATTTCTGAAAAAAGCTTTAGCATCCAGAAAAATGAGCCCAATCTTGAGGACAAAAATTAAAAAAAAAAATTCATGTAGAAAAAAAACATTCACCCCCATTTATAGGGATCAAAAAATACATAATAACACATGGGAATATCAGATCTAATAATTTCAGCAAAATACCACAAAAGTCTGCTAGCAAATGGGGAAATTACATAAGCAGGCAGAGCATTTTTCCCCCCACTAAGAAGTAATTAGATAAAATTTCCAACATGGCTGCCTGCCTGATGTAGTTGCTGGGCTATGGTTTCCATGGTGACGGTAGCTATGATTCTAGGCCTTTGGTTTAGATTTTTGGAAGCCTGGATAATGAAATACTTTAGTAAATGCCCATAAAATGACTCGAAAGGAATAAAAAGCTGGATGCTGTGTGCGTGTGTTGACATACTGAGTAACCCCCTGGCAGAGGCTGCGGCTTTGCTGTTCCCTAATGACCTTTGTCAGGTTCATTAATATCTGCAGGGGTATGAGGCTTGTATGTGATAAACACAGAATTCACTGGTGACATATCTGCTGAAAATATCTAACTGCTCTTACACAATATAATATGCCCTTTGTATTTTTATCTGCTTTGCCATTTGAAGGGGTCCCTCTGATGTTGAGGGTCCAGGGAAAATATTGTTCTTTTTGTTCATCCCTAGAACTGGCCCTGAGGACACTGTCATCTCTGCAGTTTTATATCTTGTATTTATCCCCCTTTTAATAATTTAGCCAGCTCCGTTATATGAAAATTGTTGCTGCCTAAAATTCTCATTGTTAAATGGTATAAGTGCAAATTATTTTTTAATAATAAGATGGAAGGGTTCCCCCTACTGTAAATGATAAGGATATTAGAAGTCACCGAGGGGTCCTGTGACCATATAAAGGCACAAGGCTGCAGGCTGAGTTATACATGGAACTCTGAGTATCACTCATGTATTATAAGGGATAATGTACCCCCTACTGTAAATGATAAGGATATTAGAAGTCACTGAGGGGTTCTGTGATCATATAAAGGCACATGACTGCAGGCTGAGTTATACAGAGAACTCTGAGTATCACTCATGTATTATAAGGGATAATGTACCCCCTACTGTAAATGATAAGGATATTAAAAGTCATTGAGGTGTTCTGTGACCATATAAAGGCACAAGGCTGCAGGCTGAGTTATACAGGGAACTCTGAGTATCACTCATGTATTATAAGGGATAATGTACCCCCCTACTGTAAATTATAAGGATATTAGAAGTCACTGAGGGGTCCTGTGACCATATAAAGGCACAAGGCTGCAGGCTGAGTTATACAGAGAACTCTGAGTATCACTCATGTATTATAAGGGATAATGTACCCCCTACTGTAAATGTTAAGGATATTAGAAGTCACTGAAGGCACAATGCTATAACCTGTGTAGGGAACACATATAACAAGTGAGAGAGTGGTACACCAGAAAGATCACAGTGTGGATCATCTCTGAATTATTCATTTAAGCAGAATGATTTGTATAAGTAGACTCCCAATTTTAAACTTGAAGTGAAGGTGACAGCAAGCACATTTGTTATTCTTTATAAGGTGATTTATGTTGTAAAAGGCAGGGTGCAAAGTGCATGTAGGGCAGAAGGGACAAGCACAGAGGGTTCCCGATAAAATTGAGTCATTCCTGGACCAGCAAGTGTATTTTTTTTACTTGTAATACTGGTGTGTAGGCAGCCATCTCAGGTCATTTTGCCTGGTCATGTGCTTTCAGAAAGAGCCCGCACTTTAGGAGGGAATTGTTGTTTCTCTTACTCAATGTAACTGAATGTGTCGCAGTGGGACCTGGATTTTACTTTTGAGTGCTGTTCTTATATTTACCAGGCAGCTGTTATCTTGTGTTAGGGAGCTGGCATCTGGTCACCTTCCCATTGTTCTGTTGTTGGGCTGCTGGGGGGGGGGGGAGGGAGAAGGGATTGGGTGATATCACTCCAACTTGCAGTACAGCAGTAAAGAGTGACTGAAGTTTATCAGAGCACAAGTCACATGAGTGGGGGCAGCTGGGAAACTGACAATATGTCTAGCCCCAAGTCAGATTTAAATTAAATATAAAAAAAATCTGTTTGCTCTTTTGAGAAAAAGATTTCAGTGCAGAAGTCTGCTAGAGCAGCACTATTAACTAATGTGTTTTTTCCCATAACAGTATCCCTTCAACTTCATCCATCCAGTCAACTTTGTACCCAGAGCTGGTAGAGAAACGTGGCTAGGCAGGGTTATTACTAGGGTTGTCACCCGGCCGGTATTTTACCGGCCCAGCCGTTGGCCCTCCGACAGAAATGACCCCTCCTTCGTCTTCTGCCCCTCTTGCGATGGGGCCTGCCCCCTTTCGCATCATGCTGCATGAGGCTCCGCCCCTTTATAAATCACAACCCGCCCATTTACCCGTGGTCCGCCCCTTTTTCGTCACAGTGTTACCGCCCCCCATCACTGGCTGGTAAAGTTTTTTTTAAAAAGGTGACAACCCTAGTTATTACTCCAACCCTCAGGTTGGAGCCCTGCAGAGCAGCGTAATATGCAGAGGGACAGTGAAGCAGTTCCACCCCTGGAATAGTTTGGAACATTTTACTATCTATGTAAAATCCACAGGGGATACCTTTATGTAAGATTGTACCACGGGGCTAGTTTATGTTTGTGGGGGCCCGGGAGCAGCTCTAGTACTCGGATTGTGATACAAATCAAAGGCCTAGCTCAGATCTGTTTACCATTATATTTCTGCAACAACCACAGTATAAGCGACCATGTTGGTAACTGCTGCTGCTGTTGTTTAAAGAACATAATTAATGTAAGTGTGCCGTTCCCTTAAGAATAAAGTGGCCAATTGTATTGCCCTGACTTGTTTAATATGCCCAGGGGCTAAAGAAAAAGTGAGCGGCGTGTGGGATCTGGGTAAATCAATACTCCCAGTGTTTCCAATTATTAGAGGTTGTTACATTGTGATGGAGGCTACCACAGGTGTTAGATGAGTGAAATAAAATAAAACCACAGGAGACAACAGCCGTCCGACTCCTGATGGCTCTGGGCTTCTGACTCCGGCTTCTGACTCCAGTTTTGCTTGTGACTATGGAACTGGTCATGAGGATTAGAATGTGCAGAATAGCAATATCTTAGCTCTTCTTCCTGTCCTGTCCCACAGGCTAGTGTCTGTTCTATGGGCCACAGTATCCTCACCCACAGGCTAGTGTCTGTTATATTGGGCACAGTATCCTCACCCACAGGCTAGTGTCTGTTCTATGGGGCACAGTATCCTCACCCACAGGCTAGTGTCTGTTAAATGGGGCACAGTATCCTCACCCACAGGCTAGTGTCTGTTCTATGGGCCACAATATCCTCACCCACAGGCTAGTGTCTGTTATATTGGGCACAGTATCTTCACCCACAAGCTAGTGTATTTTCTATGGGACACAGTATCCTCACCCACAGGCTAGTGTCTGTTCTATGGGGCACAGTATCCTCACCACAGGCTAGTGTCTGTTCTATGGGCCACAGTATCCTCACCCACAGGCTAGTGTCTGTTATATTGGGCACAGTATCCTCACTCACAGGCTAGTGTCTGTTCTATGGGGCACAGTATCCTCACCCACAGGCTAGTGTCTGTTCTATGGGGCACAGTATCCTCACCCACAGGCTAGTGTCTGTTCTATGGGGCACAGTATCTTCACCCACAGGCTAGTGTCTATTCTATGGGCCACAATATCCTCACCCACAGGCTAGTGTCTGTTATATTGGGCACAGTATCTTCACCCACAAGCTAGTGTATTTTCTATGGGACACAGTATCCTCACCCACAGCCTAGCGTCTGTTCTATGGGCAACAGTATCCTCACCCACAGGCGAGTGTCTGTTCTATGGGCCACATTATCCTCACCCACAGGCTAGTGTCTGTTCTATTGGGCACAGTATCTTCACCCACAGGCTAGTGTCTGTTCTATGGGCCACAGTATCCTCACCCACAGGCTAGTGTCTGTTATATTGGGCACAGTATCTTCACCCACAAGCTAGTGTATTTTCTATGGGACACAGTATCCTCACCCACAGGCTAGTGTCTGTTCTATGGGGCACAGTATCCTCACCACAGGCTAGTGTCTGTTCTATGGGCCACAGTATCCTCACCCACAGGCTAGTGTCTGTTCTATTGGGCACAGTATCTTCACCCACAGGCTAGTGTCTGTTCTATGGGCCACAGTATCCTCACCCACAGGCTAGTGTCTGTTATATTGGGCACAGTATCTTCACCCACAAGCTAGTGTATTTTCTATGGGACACAGTATCCTCACCCACAGGCTAGTGTCTGTTCTATGGGGCACAGTATCCTCACCACAGGCTAGTGTCTGTTCTATGGGCCACAGTATCCTCACCCACAGGCTAGTGTCTGTTATATTGGGCACAGTATCCTCACTCACAGGCTAGTGTCTGTTCTATGGGGCACAGTATCCTCACCCACAGGCTAGTGTCTGTTCTATGGGGCACAGTATCCTCACCCACAGGCTAGTGTCTGTTCTATGGGGCACAGTATCTTCACCCACAGGCTAGTGTCTATTCTATGGGCCACAATATCCTCACCCACAGGCTAGTGTCTGTTATATTGGGCACAGTATCTTCACCCACAAGCTAGTGTATTTTCTATGGGACACAGTATCCTCACCCACAGCCTAGCGTCTGTTCTATGGGCAACAGTATCCTCACCCACAGGCGAGTGTCTGTTCTATGGGCCACATTATCCTCACCCACAGGCTAGTGTCTGTTCTATGGGCCACAGTATCCTCACCCACAGGCTAGTGTCTGTTCTATTGGGCACAGTATCTTCACCCACAGGCTAGTGTCTGTTCTATGGGCCACAGTATCCTCACCCACAGGCTAGTGTCTGTTATATTGGGCACAGTATCTTCACCCACAAGCTAGTGTATTTTCTATGGGACACAGTATCCTCACCCACAGGCTAGTGTCTGTTCTATGGGGCACAGTATCCTCACCACAGGCTAGTGTCTGTTCTATGGGCCACAGTATCCTCACCCACAGGCTAGTGTCTGTTATATTGGGCACAGTATCCTCACTCACAGGCTAGTGTCTGTTCTATGGGGCACAGTATCTTCACCCACAGGCTAGTGTCTATTCTATGGGCCACAATATCCTCACCCACAGGCTAGTGTCTGTTATATTGGGCACAGTATCTTCACCCACAAGCTAGTGTATTTTCTATGGGACACAGTATCCTCACCCACAGCCTAGCGTCTGTTCTATGGGCAACAGTATCCTCACCCACAGGCGAGTGTCTGTTCTATGGGCCACATTATCCTCACCCACAGGCTAGTGTCTGTTCTATGGGCCACAGTATCCTCACCCACAGGCTAGTGTCTGTTCTATTGGGCACAGTATCTTCACCCACAGGCTAGTGTCTGTTCTATGGGCCACAGTATCCTCACCCACAGGCTAGTGTCTGTTATATTGGGCACAGTATCTTCACCCACAAGCTAGTGTATTTTCTATGGGACACAGTATCCTCACCCACAGCCTAGCATCTGTTCTATGGGCAACAGTATCCTCACCCACAGGCTAGTGTCTGTTCTATGGGCCACATTATCCTCACCCACAGGCTAGTGTCTGTTCTATGGGCCACAGTATCCTCACCCACAGGCTAGTGTCTGTTCTATGGGGCACAGTATCCTCACCCACAAGCTAGTGTCTGTTCTATGGAGAATGGGATCCTTACCCATTGTATCTTTGCCCACTGTATTCTCACCTATGGGCTAGTGTCTGTTCTATTGGGCACATTATCCTCATCCACAAACTAGTGTCTGTTATGAAGCATAGTATCCTCACCCACTGTGTCCTCACCCATGGGCTTGACTGCATGGTGCTGACACCCATTGACTTTAATGCATTTGGACAAAAAAACTTGTGCGTGTAAAAATGATCACGCTCCAAAATTATTTAGATGCCCAAACAGGACAGATTCGCACATCACTATGTCCAACCCTTAGACTTCCTTGCCCTGATCCTATTGTTGATTATTGTACAGTATATCCCACAGCTACAGTCCCTTCCCAGTAAGAAGATACATCTGGAGTTTTCCCCTGTAGACATTTGTTATTCTATAGGGCCCAACAAAGGGCAAGGTGCTTGTTCCCTGCACCCCCCGTCCCAAATTAATCTCTATAAATACCCTTTCATTATTTAGAATAGGAAAAGAAGCCTGCAGGATAGAAATATGCCTTGTGACTGTTGCTGAGAGCACCCGATGGTGAGAACTTGGGGTGATGCTGTATCAGTTTTTGACACGGATTATAATTTCACATACAAATCATTTTTACATGCCTAATCTGGATTGTCTTTTATAATACTATTTCAATCACAGATGGCAGAGGTTTAAGTCCCATGAGGTTTTTGTAGCACTGGAGATTAGATGGATGCTTATTGTCTCAGCGATGGGGAATGTCACCGAAAATAACTGGGACCAGAGAGGGCCCCTGGCAAGGCAAGAAGGTGTGTTTCACAATGGATTGTGCCATTTACATAGAAACCCCCCCAATGAACATGGTAGGGCTCATTTATAAACACTGGGCAAATTTGCACCTTTTTTTTGCAGTGACCCATAGCAACCAATCAAGGGTTTGCTTTCATTGTTCAACTTGCAGATGGCTGAAAAAAGCCAGTCACTGATTGGTTGCTCTGGGTTACTACCCAGGTACAAATGTGCCCAGTGTTTATAAATGTTTGGGATGCACCGAATCCACTATTTTGGATCTGGCTGAACCCACTGAATCCTTCGTGAAAGATTCGGCCGAACACTGAACCAGATCCTAATTTGCATATGCAAATTAGAGATGGGGAAAACATTTTTACTTCCTTGTTTTGTGACAAAAAGTCACGCAATTTCCCTCCCTGCCCCTAATTTGCATATGCAAATTAGGATTCAGGTTCGGTCGGGCAGAAGGATTCGGCCGAATCCAAATCCTGCTGAAAAAAGTTGAATCCCGAATCGAATCCTGTATTTGGTGCATCCCTATTATCTTTGGACTCCACGGTTGGGGACCCGTTATCTACAATGCTCTGGACCTGAGGTTTTCTGGATAATTGATCTTTCTGTCCACTAGAAAATCATGTAAACATTAAACAAACCCAATAGGCTGGTTTTGCCTCCAGGAAGGATTAATTATATCTTAGTTTGGATCACGTACAAGCTGCTGTTTTAATATTACAGAGAAAAAAAGGAAATCATCTTTAAAAATTTAGATTATTTGATTATAAGAGCAAACATCCATTCCGTAATTTGGATAATGGGTTTCCGGATGACGAATCCTATACCTGTACTTTTTGAAAACTACTATTTGGAACAAAGAAGAAAAGTACTCCAAGTAACCCCCAATGAGACCATTCCTTCTCCAGAGCCTGCTGAACACTACATTGTTTTTCATACTGCACATTTCTTGTTCCCGTGAAATAGAATAAGACAAAACAAAGGTTCTATCTATTGTCGCAAACCTCCTTATCAGTTAAATTAGGGCTTTTTGGCTCCTAGTGGGCTCGAACTGACTCTCTTTACCCGTATGAGGTTTGGGCCGATTCATGTGCCAAGAATATTTTATTAATCTGGGTCATGCTGATGAGAGCCCTGGAGTCTTGAAGGAAGGACAGATCTGAGCTAAAAGCTTTGTGAATAGAACTAAAAAAGCCTGATGCTCGGAGCAATGAAATTTCAGGGTCAGCCACTGACATGTAACAAAACAAGATAAAAACTCTACCCCCTTAGCCTTTATCTCCTGAGGGGAAGGAGGACAGAAGCTTTGGACATTCCCACAGTCACATTCTAATGCTCTGCTGTGTGAGCTCTGCGCTTTTGTTATATTAGCATTGCACATATTGCTCAGTATATTTAAAGGGCAGATATCATTTTTTTTTTAACTTTTACACATGCCAGAGGATTCTCCAATGAGAAATTGTCCCTTTATACAGTGGCATAACTTTAAAGGTAGCAGAACCTGCGGTCATTGGAGGGCCGGGGGCATAGGGTGACCTGGAACGTGGAGGGCTGCTAAGCATAACAACTATGGATGCACCAAATCCAGGATTCGACCTTTTTCAGCAGGATTCGGATTCAGCCGAACCGAATCCAAATCCTAATTTGCATATGCAATTTAGGGCCAGGGAGGGAAATCCCATGACTTTTTGTCAGCTTTGCATATGAAAATTAGGATTCAGATTCGGATCGGTATTCAGCCAAATCTTTCGCGAAGGATTCAGGGGTTCGCCCGAACCCACAATAGTGGATTCGGTGTATCCCTAATAACAATCCCCCCTCCACAGCTGCTGTTTTTCTTTATATTTTAGCGCAGGCCCCATGAGCAGGCGGAGATGGGTGGAGTTAGCTGCTGTGTGGCCCTCCAAAGACTTTGGGTGGGGGGAGCACCCTCTTGTTACACCACTGCCTATAGGAAATGACTCATGTTGCTGTTATTTTAAAGGGACCCTATGATCACAAAATATACTCTTCTTTTTGCTTAAACCCAGTGTTTGATGGACAAAAGTACAACTGGAAAATTATATCTAATTGAGCAGGGTGCAAGGTACAAAAATCTTCCTCCTGGCATATTTAAATCCTTTATATGTTGTAGTGTGCTGAGATTTATAGTCCAGCAACATTTGGCTATCCCACCTATTACTTTCCCTTTAAAGGGATTGTTCAGTATAAAAATAAAAACTGGGTAAATAGATAGGCTGTGCAAAATAAAAAATGTGTCTAATATATTTAGTTAGGCAAAAATGTAATGTATGAAGGCTGGAGAGACTGGATGTGTAACATAATAGCCAGAACACTACTTCACTGCTTTGCAGTTCTCTTGGTTTCCACTGATTTGTTACTGCCTGGTAAACAATCAGTGATGCTTTCGAGCTGAATGCTGAGGAGCAATTGCAAACTCACTGAACAGATATGTCCCAGGTGGCCCTCCTTATAGCATACCTCCCAACTGTCCCTTTTTCGGAGGGACAGTCCCTCTTTTGACAGCTCAACCTGCAGTCCCTCATTTGTACTGGAAAGTCCCTATTTTCTCTGCACTGAACAGCCAGAAAAAGAAAGTTTCTAACTTAATTGGCTTTTAGCAGAGAGCCCAGAACAGCTAACAGGTGCAAATAAGACACTTTGTAACAATTTTCAGACACAAAAAAACAGTTTAGATAAGGAGAATTATTTTCAAACTTTCATAACCTGTCAAATTTTGTAAAATGAACATGGTAATTAGGGGGTGTGGCCACAGAAAGGGGAGTGGCCACTCACGTTAAAGGACCAGTAACATTAAAAAAAATGTTTTCAAAATTCGTTAGTATAGAACGAAAAATAAACATCAAGGCAAATAAAACTTTTAAATTGCAAAGCCTTTAATAAGAGATAACTTACCAAAACTCAACTTCCTGTCCTCTTCTAAAACGGCGAAAGGGCGACCATCCATGCAGCGGTGTTCAACTTCTCCTCCCTGGCTATTCTAGTGACAGTATGTGAAGGAGGCAGAGGTCCGCTCTGCAGCGCTTCCCCTATTCCCAGCAGTCGGACTTTGACTCCAGCCTTTCCTCCTCCGGTGAGGAAGAAGAAGAGGAGGAGGGCAGCCTCTGCCTCTCCAGTGGCAAGTGTTGTCTGCAGGTGCAACGATCTGCTGAAGAATATCCCCAGGACTACGGTGCACAAGCGCATGGACAAACCCCTTGTTCCCGTGATGTGCCCACCTGAGTGTGCCTGGGGCTGGCAGTCCCCACTGCTGCAGGAGAAGGCGGCGATTTTAGACTCCAGTAGCGCGAACCACTTGCTACCCGTCGATGCACTACGATTGCGGGCTACGAGCCGGTAGCACTCCCGGCTCAAAGGCGGAGCGGAATGCCACGGTTTGTCGGAGAGTGCACTTGGCTGCGTGGAAAGCCTTGTGTTTGCGCAGCTCCTCCACGTCGCACTGATCCATGCGCTTGGGGATATTCTTCAGCAGATCGGTGCGCCTGCAGACAACACTTGCCAATGGAGAGGCAGAGGCTGCCCTCCTCCTCCTCTTCTTCTTCCTCGCTGGACGAGGAAAGGCTGGATTCAAAGTCCGACTGCTGGGAATAGGGTGAAGCGCTGCAGAGCGAATAGCCAGGGAGGAGAAGTTGAACACCGCTGGTGGCCGCCCTTTCGCCGTTTTAGAAGAGGACAGGAAGTGGAGTTTTGGTAAGTTAGCTCTTAATAAAGGCTTTGCAACTTAAAAGTTTTATTTGCCTTGGTGTTGATTTTTCGTTCTATACTAACGAATTTTGAGAAAATTTTTTTTAATGTTACTAGTCCTTTAAGTGCGAAAAACATTTTTGTCCCTCTTTTTACTTCCAAAATGTTGGGAGGTATCTTATAGTCTTTGACTAACTCAGAGTTAGAGAGCTGAAAAGCAGGAAGTTGGGTTCTGTTCTGTTAGACATCCAGTCACTCCAACCTTTATACATTACATTTTTGGCTGACTAACTGTTCCTTTAATTTTGCATGTTAGCAATTCCACCTATTTGATGACTGCCCTGGCAAACTGTGGACAGTTGGCATGTATGCTAATATTTTATTTTCAATGGCAGACCAAGCAATATGGCAGCTGCCACCAGGATATGTGTAGGCTCATACGTAGTACATGCTTATTCCCAGGGGTGCTTCGCCAATGAGGCAAGGTGAGGCTGTCGCCTCAGGCGGCAGCTCCCCACTAGGTACCAGGGGCAGCAAAAATGCTGCTCTTGGTACTTTAAGAGCGAATTTCCGGGGGGGGCAGCAGCAACTGTTGCTGCCTCAGGCGGTGGAAGGGCCAGGATCGCCCCTGCTTATTCCATTAGTTCCTATTGTATCCCAGTCACTGACTGAGATGGATGACTTCTCCTTTTAAGGGCCGGGTGGTCTCAGCGATCTTTGCATTCAGATACAGTACAAGTGCGATCAGATATTGTCAGCAGTTATACACAGTCTACTTCCATGTGAGCATCTATATATTTATATAGAATTATACTCCCCCCCCCCAATTGAAAGCTTTCTATCGGTAGCCCCTCCAAATGCAAATTTCACCCTCTTCCCCAGGTGCAAGGTTTAGAGA
Organism: Xenopus petersii; assembly: GCA_038501925.1. Classification (NCBI taxonomy): domain Eukaryota; kingdom Metazoa; phylum Chordata; class Amphibia; order Anura; family Pipidae; genus Xenopus; species Xenopus petersii. The sequence goes on from CM076679.1 coordinate 13,454,479, forward strand.
AAATTTGATTTTTCCCGCAAACAAATTTTCGGGAAAATGTAATAATAAATAAGCGTAAAAAAACTGAGCGGATTTGAGCGGCGTTTGTAGCAGAAAATATTGAGATTAATTTGGTATCCATTAATATCCCCCACAAAACATAAAGGCACCTTGGAGTTATAAGTGGGGCAAGGTGAAGTGTGAAATTCATTGTTCCTGATGTCTGCACTTTGCACCTTGCCCCATCAGCAATAAATAACCGTTTTATTCCTTAATATGTTCATGGAAACCCTATGTGACAAATAATATCCTTATAATATACAATAGTATAATCCCATATATGTTGTATTTTATGCAGTGGTGTAATTACAGAGGCCCTATTTCATATACAATTTCAATAAATATTGGTAAATCAGCCTATCCAGTTTTGACCCAGACAACCCGTTTTTTTGAAGGGCTGTTTGGGTCAAAACTGACAGAATTTCCTGAGATTGATGGAGCGATCGGCCAATCAATGATCGCCATGTCATAGCCCAGCCCCTGACATCACAGTCCTGATCCACATGACATTTTGAGGTCCTGAAAAATAATTTGCTGGAGGACCCAGTAATTACTAGTTACGCCACTGATTTTATGTGTTTCACAAAGAATCAATCTGATCACATCGGGGTGAATATAAAAGGTACAAATGATTTTTCGGATTTCGGAGAGCTCTGTACAGAGTAACCTTTTCACGTAAGAGATGACAAGATTTTACACCACGAGCGATATTAAAGGTCAACATTGTCCTTCTTTTGATCTATAAAACTAAGGTTTTTCTCCACCGTCACTTGGTTGGGGAGAGGGGAGTAAAACTTGACGTAAAGGACTTCCGGTAACAACTTGTAAAGCAGCCGCCATCTAAAGTGTTAGTAATGGAGGGAAGAGGTCAGTCTGTATTATGATCCCCCTTCTAATCATGGAGGATATAATATAGATTATAGACCTACATAGAGCACTTATGGTTATTACTGCAAACATATAATTGTACTTGTCCTTAATAGAACATTGAAGGGGAACTAAAGCAGATATACTGTATCTTGTTGAAAGGCACGGCGGTGCGTCATTGAATCATACTAACAGTTATTTCATTCATCTCTTTGGCTTGTTTTATGATATGTTTGAGATATTAAAAGACAATAAAAAAAGAGAATCTGCTTTTCCAAGAGGCTTAAACATTCAAATTTCTATTGTTTTTTTTAACTAGTTATTAAAGGTCGAATTTTAGAGGTTTTTGAAACCAGGATTTATGGAGGAAATGTAAATAAAAATGAAATGATAATAAAAATTTAATAATTTAATTTAATATTCTTTGTTAGGTATTTATTTCATTGTGAATCTTAAATGCGCATTGCGAACCTTTAACACCTGCTCTGCAGATTTGTTAAATGTTTTGTCGCAAATAATGGTCTGCGAACGCAATTTTATTACATCCATTGCAAGTCTTCTCCAGCCTCCTTACATGTGCCTCTTGCCTGCAGTCCCCTAGACCAGGTCCTCGTATCCCCTTTTTTTTCAGGGGGGCCCTGCGCACTCTAGTTACACCACTGGGGGCAAGTGTGGAGCAAGAATGGCCCAGCCCTGGGGTTGTGATATGTGTGCATGCTCATATGGTCAATTGAGCGGACAGCAGTGGTCCTGGTTGCCCCCAGATACCCAAATAGACGTTGCTTGGCACCCCTAGTAATTCTAGAATAATTCTAGCTTTCCTTGTCCTTTGAGGCTAATAAGGGGGAGAATGTTATACTTTCCTAGCTACAACCTAAAAGTCCAGCTTGACAGTCCATAAGGATGAGATTTGGGGTGAATATGCATTTGTTGCCTCAGATATCCTTGAATCTATGGCTGATTCCCATTTGTTTCCTATATATGTAAGCCAGTTTTGACCTATGGGGTCCTTGAACAAAGGCTGGACCTCTAAGGGGAGCATACAACGGCCGGTCTAATTGTATATAACAGAGTCAGTGGCGTAACTAGATATTAATGGGCAAATTATTTTTCAGGTCCCCAAAATGTCGAGAGGTTGACCTGTTTTACCAATATTTATTTAACTATATGAATTAGGGCCTCATGGGGCCCCTATTCCTCCCCCGGGGGCCCCCCCTGCAGGGTCTGCCTCCTCTATAGTTAAGTCCGGAATAGATCCTGTCTTCTGAATAGACAACTGAAGCTGAATCACATTGTGTATAGGTTATAAGACCCCCCTCCATCACACTCCAGGGGAAAGCTGAGATCTTAACCCTGAGCTCTGTCCTATGGAAGGAACCTGGCACCTTATCTTTGCTGGCAACTATTTCATGTGTGAAACTGGATTTAAATTTATGTAAAAGGGTCATCCCTCTGCTGTCTCTGCATCAATGGAAATCCTCCCAGGGACCTGCGTTGATGTTGCGTTACAGTCGTACACTGGGGGGGGGGTTTCTAAGAGAAGAACAGCCTTATTTTTGGATATCACTTCTGATGATCTCAGGAGCCTCTTTTCTGGTACTTAATCAGCTGCCTTCCTTCAGATTTTCTGCACAGACAAGCAATTAATGTCATGAGAAAAACAGCAGAATTATACTTGGTAACAGATTATATATGAAAAGTCTGAGTTTCAGTCATAGCTAATGTCACTTGCTCTGACTCATGGTGGGCAACCTACAATTGTAGCTGGCCAGTGGTTCAAGCTCTCCCCCCTTGAGGTCCAAATATGGACAGACTAAGTCCCTATGCCACTGCCCCAGTTTCAGAAAGCATTTGTGCATCAGCCATAGTTCTTAGAATGTCTAGGGCAAACTGGCCTTCACACTGGGTTCAGGCTAAGCCCCCCTGCTCCAATTCTCCTCCTCAGGCTAAGCCCCCCTGCCAATTCTCCAGCTTTCCTTCCTCCTCAAGCCTTAAGCCTCGTGCTACTGTTACTGGTCTCTGTCTCTGGCTAAGCCCCCTGCCACTTCTCCAGGTCTCCTTCTCTGTCTAAGCCCCCTGCCACTGCTCCAGGTCTCCTTCTTTGGCTAAGCCCCCTGCAACTGCTCCAGGTATCCTTTTCTTGCTAAGCCCCCTGCCACTGCTCCAGGTCTATTTCACTGGCTAAGCCCCCTGCCACTGCTCCACGTCTCTTTCTCAAACTAAGCCCCCAGGTCTACTTCTAGGCTTCTCATTCTGAGCCCCCTGTCATTGCTCCAGCTCCCCTCCTCAGGCTAGCCCCCTGGCCCTTGCTCCAGCTCTCCACTTCAAGCCAAGCTACCTGCCACTGCTGCGGGTCTCCTTTTCAGGCTAAACCCCCTATCACTGCTCCAGGTCTCCTTTTCGGGTTAAGCCCCTTCCACTGCTCCAGGTCTCCTCCTTAGTCTAAGCGACCCTTGCCACTGCTCCTGGTCTCCCCCTCAGGCTAAGCCCCCCTGCCATTGCTCCAGGTCTTCTTCTCAGACTAAGCAACCCTTGTCTCTGCTCCTGGTCTCCTTCTCAAGCTAAGCCCCCTTGACACAGCTCCTGGTCTCTCCCTCAGGCTAAACCCCCCTGCCACTGTTCCAAGTCTCCTCCTCAGGCTAAGCCACTGCCATTGCTCCAGGTCCAGGAAGCATTGGGGTATCTACCATAGTTGCTAGTCTATATAGGACAACAAATATGTGGTCATATTACATCTGCCCCGGCTTTGATCTGAATTTTCAGATGAACCCTAATTAGCCTAAGCCCCCCTGCCACTGCTCCAGGTGTCCTGCCCAGACTCGGCTCCCCCTGCCACTGTTCCAGGATGCCCTAGCCTAGACTCTGAAGGGTGCTGGAGTAATACTGTATATAGTGCCCTCTGTGCCATACCAAACACTACTAAATACTCTTTATAAGGGCTCCAGTTTATAATTTTAATTGAAAGCATGTTTTGTTTATCCTCTTCTGTTTTTGACGTGTGAAACAATATAGAAGAATACGTTCTCCCCCTTGTCTGCTAATGAGTTGGTTTCTGCAACATTGTTTCAGGAGTCAGAGCACTGCTGATTTCAAATTATTAAAAAATTATTACAATTTTAAAACCATTAAAAATATTTCATCGGTGTAGAATGATTTAAAGAATTCTGTTTTCTGACATTGTGCAATAGATGTTTTGGGGTTGAGAATGATTTTAAGAATACAAATAAAGGGATATATTTTTATATGCCCTTTAAGGAGAGAAACACAAGTGCTTAGCTTAAGTGATGTTCAGCGGTCGGAGCCTTTGCAAAGTGCAAGCTTTTCTCCGTGCCAGCCAATGACTGACTTTGAAGGCTGTAAATCCTTATGGCTGCCTGTTATCTTTCCCTTCTCAGGCGCAAGCACTGCTGAGAAGTTGTAAACTGAGTTTCCAAAAATCCAGTACGTCATCAGCGTTTATCTGAAGACCTAGTTCAAGGCATATTATCAGTGGGCAGACATCTGCCAGGGAGATGGGAGACTTCCGTGTCCACAGAAGCAAATGTGCTCTACATGGGTGGGGGGGAAACACCTTCATAATCGCTTATATATATAAGTTTGCACTCTTTGTCTTTGGTATTAAACATGCATGTTTTTAAAGGGAAATAGATAAAACAAAGTTTGTATTTGTACCTGGAAATAATGTTTTTACATTTAGTATACTAATTATAGCAGCAGTCCTGCCCTGCTTTATGGTTGAGATTCTAGATATCTGTATAACAGAGCATTCTGTCCCAGTGGCTGCACAGATCCTGTCTGATCCCCATTGTAAGCAGCAGTCCTGCCCTGCTTTATGGCAGCTGAGATTCTAACTATCTGTATAACAGAACATTCTTTCCCAGTGGCTGCACAGATCCGATGTTATTCTCATTAGAAGCAGCAGTCCTGCCCTGCTTTATGGCTGAGACATCCTGCCTCCTCTCGCTCACTCACAGGAGACAGCTGCAAGCACAAGTGCCAGCTCTGTGGTCAGGTTTTTATTTAGCTGCCAAAATGGGGCCAATTATTTGTTCGTTAACCAGTGCTGCCACTCAATTACGTTTGGAATCAATTATGAGCCCAATTTAATCATTTAAAGCACATTTATTGATATTTATACATTTACTTCAGTGGAACAGCCGCTTTCATTCTTAATGGAGCATGTCAGTTTGATGAATGTTACCAAAGTCCAAATCACTTGGGCATTCTGAGAGCACAATAAGCTATTGCTGGAGCTCAGCAAGTAGCAAGTGAATATTTTTAGATCCAGCTGCAATCCATGGGGGTGAATGTGGCCCTCCAGCGTCCCGTCTCCCCTCAGCCTTTACAAGGATTCTGTATATTCTGAATATTATCATCAAAGCAATGAGCATTAATGTAATAAAAGTCGCACCATTTGAACCAGGTGTTTACTTCCAAACAGCAGAACTGTAAATGATACCTGCAGATTGGTTGCTATGGGTGACTAGACATGGTGTGCACTTAGCAACATTTATTACATTCCTGCCATAGTTCCTTGTATAAAAAACTAGGGATGCACCGAATCCACTATTTTGGATTCGGCCGAAACCCCGAATCCTTGGCGAAGGATTCAGCCAAATGCTGAAACGAATCCGAACCCTAATTTGCATATGTAAATTAGGGGTGGGAAGGGGAAAACATTTTTTACTTCCTTGTTTTGTGACAAAAAGTCACCCAATTTCCCTCCCCACCCCTAATTTGCATATGTAAATTTGGGTTCGGATTCGGTTCGGCCGGCAGAAGGATTCGTCCGAATCCGAATCCTGCTGAAAAGGGCCGAATCCCGAACCGAATCCTGGATTCGGTGCATCCCTATAAAAAACTAGTACTATCTAGCAAGCTATTCAGGCTCCGATTTTCAGTTTATTGTTGCAAGGTTGGATGATGGGGAAGCGAGTGCTCCCCCCAGTTCTCCTGCTTTAATATATTAGTCAGGTAACCAATAACCTGTGATCAATCTGATTGGCTGGAAGCAGGGGTTTCGCGCCTCTCTTTTGCCAGTGGGCACAGCACTAGCCTGTAGCTTCCGACAGCATCAAATGCCGAGCTCTGTGGATAGGACTCTGGCCTGTTGGATCCTACAAATCTGTCCATCCAATCTGCTCACTCATCCTAATTAATTACCGTGGACGTTAATAATATTAATGATGAATGTACTGTGCTTTATCATCATTTAAAGACCTATTAGGTTTTAAAGAGATGGAACATATTAGCCCGGCATGTGCTGCACCTATTTGAGCCCAGTTAGACTCATACTTGTGCTGGCAGGACCTACCATTTCTGTTCAATCACTAATGGGTTTAATGGGACCGACCTACAGATTTCCAAGGGCCCAGGCCAGTACTTTGTTGATAACGCAACCTGGATTTCTGCTTTTGCACCCCTTTAATGATGTTATTTGTGTAGAACCCATTGCCTAGAGACAGAGGGTTGCTAAGTAACTACTAATTGGTTCATAGCAAAGAGCCATTCCCTGTTCAATCCATCATCCTTGTTTTCCTTCATCTGGGTTCCTCTTTAGTGAATCAAAACCCACCCCAGTTCCAACACCTGTGACCTGGCTTCTTAAATACAATTTCGAGCACCACAGACTGAGCAGCACTGATAGAAAGTGTGACAGCCTCCCAGCGGAAGTTTTTGGAATAACTTGGCTACACCCTTTTAAGCACATTCCCTTTTATATAAAGGGTGCCTATGGCATTGAAAAAAAATTTCATTGAAAAATGAAAAAATCCTCCCCAGGCGCCGTGGGAGACATGACATGACATCATCAGTACATTGGGGCACTGTTAGGTCTAGTGCCACCCTAAATGCAACCCTGCCTTTAAGTCCCAGTTTGGTAGACTCCCGAAAAATTTGGAGGGGTGACAGCTCTTTCTACTCTCACCATGTGGCCCTACTGATGCAATGTTGCTTTACCGATGTCATGTTGCTCTACTGTCGCTATTCTCCTGTTCCTTTAATGTGGCACTGCTGGTTGTGACTCCTGAAGCACTGCAGCAAAATCCAGCTGATTAAGAGATCTGGAAGAGAAGTGACTTCTGCTACATTGTTACACAATTATACAGTTTAAATAGGTGAGCAATTAAGTCAGATTACAGGGGTCATTTATGACCACCTTAGCAATGTGTAGAGTCCAAAAAAACAGGTGCTCTAGTGCCTTTTAGCTATTGGCACCTCATGCCCTCCATTGAGAATATAGTACTCAATGGAATTCATCTATAGAGACAGTGGAATAAATAGATGTTACTGGGCCTGGCAGCAAATTCATTTTAGGGCCCCAACATATCCAGAGATTGTCCTGTTTTACCAATATATATTGAATTTGCTTAGTAATTAGGGCCTTATGGGGCCCCCTGCAGCTGCAGGGTCTGCTTCCTTTGTAGTTACGCCCCTGTATAGAGACGAGACAAGAATTCATGACAAGGGGAAGCACATTTATCAAGGGTTGAATTTCGAATTCACGTGCGTTTTTTAAAACTCCCATAACTCAGAACTCAACCAATCGAAAAGTATTAATAAAATCGAATTTTCTCAGCTCGGACAAATTTGATTGACCCGAAAACTTGAATTGAATTAAGAAAAAACTCGAATCGAATTTAAAAAACTCGAATCAAATTAAAAAAACTTGAATCAAATTAAAAAAACTCGAATCAAATTAAAAAAACTCGAATGTCAGGAAGGCTGCAATGATCATCAAAATGATCCCTGGGCCTCTCCCATTGACTTATACAGCAATTGGGCATTTTTAAGGTGGCAAAAAGACGAATTTGAGTTCTTAAAAGGCCAGAGTATGATACATCTCGAAATTTCAAATTTGAATTAAAACTTTAACCCTTAATAAATCTGCCCCTAAGTGTAGCAAATACCTGTCAACTGGAACGACACTTATATCCATCTTTTTTTATTTGTTGCACTCAGTGGCAGAACTACCAGGGGGTGCGAGCGGGCCAGGGCCCGCACCCCCTCAGGGCCCCCGGTAGTCCGCGCACACTGAGAAATGCAGGCAAATGCGGCCGTACGGAGGGGGCGGAGCCCGGCTATGCGTCACGCACCAGGGCCCGCCCCCCTCTAGGATCGCTACTGGTTGCACTGATCAGATGCCTTTGATTGAGGGAGAGGAATAGGTAGGCGACAGAAGGGCAAGCAAAGCCTCAGCACTCTAAATACGGCAGGCGTTTGGCATGGACGATGAATAAACATCAACAGAAGAAGAAGAATTCTGTAGATGGGGCACTATATAAGCCTAGGATATAAATTGCGGCTTCATGTACTGTATCCTGCATAATGCAGAACGATAAACCCTTTTTAAGCCTCTTTCTATGATAATCTGCTGCTCGCTGTATTAATTACCTTTCCCTTTCTGTCGGGATGTTCTGCTCCCGGGATTATGGAATAAGATGACACTTGTTAGGTAGGATATGATCTCTTGTAAATTTTTCCCTACATGGGAGCTGTATGTACACCTCTCTGTGCTTTTCTGGGTGGGCACTTTAGGAAAGTGTTGGTGCTTAGCTAAAGTGTTGGTGCCTGCCCAGGAGGGGGGTTTAGTTTGTGGTGCAAGTTTTCACATGTGTAGGCATATGGTACATACCTCCTGTCAGTCCTGTTTTTCGCAGGACAGTCCCGATTTTGACAGCTCAATCCACAGTCCTGGATGCAGGCCCGGACTGGCAATCTGTGGGTGCTGGCAAATGCCAGAAGGGCTGCTGTATGGTTCCATAGAAAGTTACCAGAGTGTGGGCTGGTAGGGGGCTGTTTGGGCCTCTGCGTACTTGGAATGGCAGGGCCTATTTTCACTCCCAGTCCAGGCCTGCCTGGATGATACTGAAATGTCCAGACGTTCTCTTTGATTCCCTGCACCTGAACGTTTCTGAAACTTAATCGACTTTTGGCAGAGAGCCCAGAATACCCGGCAGGTGCACTTAAATACATTTGTTACAATTTAAAATAAGCAAGGAAACCATTGTAACTATTTATGATAAGCAGGTCTCTCAGGGAAACTGTGCTTAAAGGGCAATTCACCTTCCTTTGCAAAACTGTAATAACACGTAAAAACCACAGAAATGTGTTCAAACTTTCATAAGCTGCCACATTGTGTAAAATGAATTTGGTAATTAGGGGGTGTGGCCACATAAATGTTAAAAAATGTTCGCAGCACGTAGTGCGGCAGATCTTTTTGTCCCTCTTTCTATTTCCAAAAAGGTATGGTATGTTGGTAAGGCACTTTGCAGGGGGGGAGGGATTTACTACAGGTGTGGGAGCCTTATGGCTGCAGTGGTGGTCCCACCAGTCTGACACTGGCACAGGCAATAGTTATGAACGGGAATATTACACAAGCACTCTTGTAATTCTGTAAACTGTGCTGATTCTGACTAAGGAGCCGCCCCCCTCACCAGCTTACGTGTCTGGAGGGGAGGCAGACACACTATTGCGGAGAGCGCAATTGCGCTCTCTCGCAATAGTACAGCCGAATTTCCGGTTCAAAAACCGGAAATTCGGCTCTTAAAGGTGCAGGAGCGGCTTATTGCCGCCCCTGCAATCCTTTCAGGCGCTGCCGCCTGGGGCGAGCGGCTCAGCTCGCCTCATTGGCGGCACGCCCCTGTCTGTAAAACACACTGCACAGAATCCAGAATGCCCTTTAATTACACAGAAGCCAGAAGTCCCTTTAAACACTCTGAATCCAGAAGTCCCTTTAAACGGGTGGTTCAACTTTTGATGTAGAGATTGATATTCTGAGACAATTTGCAATTGGTTTTCATTTTTTATTATTTGTGGTTTTTGAGTTATTTAGCTTTTTATTCAGCAGCTCTTCAGTTTGCATCTTAACCAATCTGGTAACTAGGGTCCAAATTACCCTAGCAACCATGCATTGGTTTGAATAAGAGACTGGAATATGAATAGGAGAGGCCTCCTATTGTACATTTGTAGCCTTACAGAGCATTTCTTTTTTAGAAGAGAGTCAGCGGCGCTCATTTGAGATGCAAAGAGTCAGAAGAAAAAGGCAAATAACTATAAAACTATAAAAAATAAATAATGAAAACCAGTTGAAAAGTTGCTTAGAATTGGCCGTTCTATAACATAATAAAAGTTACCTTAAAGGTGAACCACCCCTTTAATTACAATGAATCTAGAAGTCCCTATTAATACACAGAATCCAGAAGTCCCTTTAAGTACAAATAACTCAAATATCCCTTTAATAACACAGAATACAGAAGTCTCTTAAATTGCACAGCTTCCAGAATTTCCGTTAATTAGGGATGCACCGAATCCACTATTTTGGATTCGTGCCAACCCCCGAATCCTTTGTGAAAGATTCGGCCGAATACCGAACCGAATCCGAACCCTAATTTGCATATGCAAATTAGGGGTGGGAAGTGAAAAATAATTTAACTTTTGTTTTGTGACGAAAAGTCACGCAATTTCCCTCCCCACCCCTAATTTGCATATGCAAATTAGGATTCGGTTCGGCCGGGCAGAAGGATTCAGCCGAATCCTGCTGAAAAAGGCAGAATCCCGAACCGAATCCTGGATTCGGTGCATCCCTACCTTTAAATACAAACAATCCAGAAGTCCCTTTAATTACACAGAATCCTGAAGTCCCTTTAATTACACAGAATCCAGAAGTCCCTTTAATTACACAGAATCCAGAAGTCCCTTTAATTACACAGAATCCAGAAGTCCCTTTAATTACACAAAATCCAGAATTCCCTTTAATTACACAGAATCCCATACCTCCCAACTGTCCTGTTATCTGCATTAAAGTCCAGATTTTGACAGCTCAGCCCACACAGAACTGGAATTTTCATTAAAAAGTTTCTCTTTGATCTCCTGCACTGACGCCAGAAAGAGATACAAAGTTTCTGAAACTTAATTAAATAAAAGGTTTGTGGCAGAGAGCCCAGAATACTCAGCACCTGCACTTAGATACATTTGTAACAATTTAAGATAAATAAGTCTCTTGGGAGAATTGTGACTGCGAGAAAATGGGCGTGGACAATATTTTCATCACACTGTAGATCTTTTTAGCCCTTTTTCCATTTTTCAAATGTTGGGCAGTATGGACTCCAGAATTCCCTTTAATTGCACCAAATCCAGAATTGCCCCTTAATTGTGATACGTCACATCAGGGCTGTGCATCTTGGGCTCTCATGGTATTAAGTAAATAATTATATTGTAGTGTCCAGCTGGGGTGTCCAAGGCCCACCAGGGGCTGTCACCTCATCTCTATTGTTAGTAGCCACCTTGGCCACATGTTGTGTTCTGTTATTCCAGAGTTGCACTCAGACACAGTGTACGTACTGTCTCATGTTTCCCAGTTTCCGTCCAGGGGATTGGGGTGTCACTGTTATGGCCACCCAAATGCTGGCCCAAATTAGGCTGATCTTATTGTTGGTTCTGGAGCTAATTGGCAAGCTCAATTCAGAACCCTGAGGCAGCCCAGCCAATGGCAACCACATTCACCCAGTTTTCTTGTGTTGGAGCAGGTTGAAGGGGGGGCTGCATTGCTAATGCAGTGTGTTTAAAGGACAAGGAAAGTTAAACTAAAGAAGTAGCTAGAAATGTTGTAGATTATGTTTTGGGTTTCTGTACCAGCCCAAGGCAACCACAGCCCTTAAGCAGTAAAGATCTGTGTCTCCAAAGATGCCCCAGTAGCTCCCCATCTTCTTTTCTGCTGATTCACTGCACATGCTCTGTGCTGCTATCACTTACTGAGCTTAGGGACCCACTCACAATATACAGTACACATAGAATAGAAATGTCACATTATAAGGTTGATTAGTAATTAATACAGATAATTACTACATGGCAGCACAGAAACCAGTGCAATTAGCATCAGAATTTAATAATCAGCCCTGTAGCATCAGCTTATATTACAGGGGAAGCTCATTTTCTGCTGGATAATTAGTGACTAGCCCTAAGCTTAGCTTCTCAACAGCTGCTCAGAGCCCACTGAGCATGTGAGTGTCACAGACACTTTCCAAGATGGTGACCCCCTGTGACAAGTTTGAAGTCCTGGATCATTGCTGCTATTGACAAGCTCAAACTTTAGCCTCGTGCAATAAGTTTAGTTTATAAAATATGGCACTTTTAGGTCTATTTATTTTTAGGGTTTAGTTCTCCTTTAATAGCACTTCTATTATTGGCCAGTTTGGCAGTTGGACAGTTTGGCAGGCCCATTTGTGGTCTTCATTCAAGGGGCTGAAAAGTGCTGCTATTGAGAAATGGATCAGTTAATGTATCACAGTGTACAAGTTAAGCGAGGCAGGCTGGATGCTACAGCGACAACAAACGAATTCAGCTCTGCTCGAGAAAATCTTGATACTAGCAATGTAAAACTGCTCATATCACGAAAACTAAAGAGAATAAAATTAAAAGTAAGTCGCAAAAGTGCTCCACAATTTGACTTTGTTTGTTTTATCTTTAATTCTTTCTAAAACGTGTAAGACCCCTTGCGTGGAAAACATCAGGTCCTGAAAATTCATAGGCCCCAAACCTGTATGGAAATGGTTGATTGATCAGGTCCATATCTATATTCCTCTGGCCCCATGGCAGTTGTTTGCAAGGTCTGCTTCCCCTGTTTCCCGATCTATATATAATTCCTGGATGTTGCATTCTTCAACATAGAACCAAGGTTTAAAGCATGCAGGGAATTGTATCAGGGACCAAGGTTAGGAAGCAGGCTTGCTTAGGGTGATATTTGATTTAATTCTAATTTGTGCCCTGGGTACCCCTGGAACTATAGCAGGGTGAGTGTTACCCCAATGTTTCTATATATCTGTAACCTTGTTATGAGCTAAGGGGGCCCAGCCTGAAGGTCAGTTAGGGGGAGATTTGGGTTGAGTGCTTATTTGTACCCTGGGTACCCCTGGAACTGTAGCAGGGTGACTGTTACCCCAATGTTTCTATATATCTGTAACCTTGTTATGAGCTAAGGGGGCCCAGCCTGAAGGTCAGTTAGGGGGAGATTTGGGGTGAGTGCTTATTTGTACCCTGGGTACCCCTGGAACTATAGCAGGGTGACTGTTACCCCAATGTTTCTATATATCTGTAAACTTGTTATGAGCTAAGGGGGCCCAGCCTGAAGGCCAGTTAGGGGGAGATTTGGGGTGAGTGCTTATTTGTGCCCTGTGTACCCCTGGAACTATATAAGGGTGACTTTTATGAGCTAAAGGGGCCCAATCTAAAGGCCATTTAGCAGGAGATTTAGGGTGCTAAATATTGAGAGTCCTGGCCTGATGCACAGTTGTGGTAAGATTTTGGGTCTCAGTTATTCCTGGAACCATAGTAGGATGACTATAAGATCATGTTTTCATATCTATATATTTGACTAAATATCGGACCATGAGGACGATGTTAATGACGCACCATAGCCGAATCAGCAATATAAAAACCAGGTCAGATCTTGTTTATAGGCGATTCTGCATAGTTTGTAGATTTTACAGCAGATCATCTAAAAATAGAAGTCATCATAAATATTGGATTCTGTGTTCATCTCAGCCTCTTTTCTCTCGTATGAAATGCGTCAGGAGTAGGGCACAATCTGTTTCCAAACGCATCGGCACCGGTTGTGTTGAGCTCTCTGTATACCAGCAGAAACATTAAGAGCTTTTAGAGCTAGAAGGCCCGCAATGGGCTTGCCAGAACGTTATTTGGGCTGACTTGATTCGCACAGACAAGTTTCATTCCGCTTGTCTTGGCGAGAGGCGATAATGAAATAGTTGCAGCAGCCAGGTCTCCCGTGAGTGAATTATTTGCCCTAATAATCGGCACAGGATTCGTTGCGTGGTGATGCTATGCGGGCTCCCTTGCTGGGCCGGCCACATTGTGCCACCGGTGCACGGGAATATTCTAACTGTTCTGCTGTGCATCACTAGTTGAGCTGTTACTCGGAGCAACAGTATCCTAGCAACAAACCTTGCACCTTGTCAGTAGCAGGGATGTAAGAGAGAACAAGACAGCTGCTGCAGCCTCGAATCCAAGGCATGGGGTGTGCAGTATAGAGGAAAGCATGCTCTGGGCAGCAGAGCATATGATAGGGAAGTGGGAGATTATTATTACTATTATAAAACTCTCTTTATATAGCGACCACATATTCCACAGCGCTTTACAAAGATTATACATCATTTCCATCACTCCTTGCACCGGAGGAGCTTACAGTCTAAGGTCCCTATAACATTCACGTATACTAGGGTTAGTTTTTTAAGGAGCCAGTGAATCTGCCTGTATGAGTGGGAGGAAACTGGAGTACCCGTAGGAAACCCACGCAGAACAAGACTTAACTGTTCAGTGAGTTTGCAATCGATCAGTTATGACCCCCTCAAGTCACTGATTGGTTACTGCCTGGTAACCAATCAGTGAAAACCAAGAGAGCTGCAAAGCAGGAAGTAGTGTTCTGGCTATTATGTTACACATCCAGTCACTCCAGCCTTATACATTACATTTTTTGCTAACTAACTATATTAGATACATTATTTATTTTCACAGCCTATCTATTTACCCAGTTTTTATTTTTACAATGAATAAATTCCTTTAAGGCCACACTGCTCACTAGTGCTTACCACTGAAGTCAATGGGGCTGTGAGCTGTCAGACTGGTTACCTTGGGGAAGGCCCTCTCCATAGGCTGCAATATCAATTACACAGTTATTACACAATGCACAATAACAAGGAGGTCAAACACATTAATTAGGAACTGGGTAGGTTCTAACAAAGGATTTCCTGGTGGGGCCCAGATAAGGACTAAGGACCATTCCTATAAGCCCTTATTTCCACCATAGGTCTATACTGGGCAGGTTCTAACAGAGGATTTCCTGGTGGGCCTCAGATAAGGACCGTTCCCATATTGATAATGATAATGTCTCATTTCTGGCTACATCTGGTCAAGGGTCTTCCCTTAAGGCCATTGCTGGCCAAATCCTTGTTGGAATTCATAATGCCCTGGCATTTTGAACACAGAGATCAAAACACCTCCCCACCAGCCCACTAAAAAGTTGCCTATGGCATCTTACAGCAGTCCCTCATATCTGTCTGGGCCTCCCGTGCTCTGCAAACAGCCATGCACCAGAGAACGTGTTGGATATAATGTCATTTTGGGGCCTCTGAGTGTGCCTCACTTCATATTAAGGCAGACTACCTAAATCCTAATGCAGATAATGAAAGCTCGCTCCCTAATGTCTTGGCCCCATGCAGGGAATTTTGGATGCAGAGGAACGAGTCCATGGCATGATGTAGGTGCATACTCCGTTATTATGCTTACAGTCTTCTGGATAGAAGTGTCATGGAATAAAGGAAAGGGAAATTTTCCAGCTATACGGGGTGATGACTGGTGAAGTGGGGTGAAGGCGAGATTTGACAAGTAGAACATGGGGCATTGAAAACATAATGCACATTTAACATAAGCAGTGGCAGAAGAAAACAATTTGTGTTGACTTCCTCCAATAAAGCGATCGCTGCTCTTGTTAAAATCTTAATGGCCATAATGTATTTTCCCATCAGGAGCCCAATGTGGATCATATATCCTGCCTGGACCATATGCACAATTCATTAGCCGGCAAATGTTTATAGAGGAGAAACATCGGATCCGTAAGAGCTGTGACAAGGAGAAGGTGGCTTCAGCCCGTCTATGTTGTGTCCCAGCCCTACCCTGCCCTGTCTAATAGCCGGATGTTCATTGTCTACATAGTGCCAGTGTGCACATTATTCATTGGCCTAGTCCAGTGCTTCCAAAGCCATGGGGTGTTGGCTTCTCTCTGGGGGACATGGAGCAGTGGCAGGAGGGGTGCAGCCTAATGGTCAGTTAGGATGAGCGTTTAGAAGAATTCTTATTTACTCTCATACATAGTCCTGAAAGCCCACCTAGATCAGGTCAGTTAGGGTCAGATTTGGGGGGAGCACCTGCTTTCTTTACTAGATATTCTTGGGAATATGGCTGAATATCTGATATACCAATGTTTATTGTTTTAGGGCAACCCTGACCTCCAAGGGGAAAGACTTGAACTCTAAAAGTCTGACACGCGTTTGCATGGAATAGCCACAGAATCACAATATCCAGGGCACAAGAAGAAGTTCTTGTGCCCTGGATATTAGGATTCTGTGGCTATCCCATGGCCGCTCAACTCTATCGCTATCGCAGACTCAGAGCTCCCCCCCTTTACTCAAGTTTATCCTCCTCTCAGCAGAGATTCCCATCTGCTATTGAAAATCAATAAAGTAGCACAGGACTGCTAAGTAATGTTTGGCATTAGAATTACCAGTCATTTGCTGTGTAATTAATTTGCAACTAATAGCGGAGAGTAAATAATACTCCCAGACAGTGCATTATGGTTGCTGGAAGTGAAATGTCAATATGATGTTTGGAGAAGAGTGGCCCTTTGTGGTATCTAATGAGCTTGGTGTTGCAGTTCTTCTGCACCATGTGGTTCTTCCATGGAACACTCTTCATGTCCTCATATTATCAGGATCTCTTGGTCATATGCTAGGCCTCTTCAAAGGAGAAGGAAAGCTACCGAAGCAGTTTATTGCCAATAAATTAGCCACAATAGTGCAAGTTAGAACACTATATTTATTCTGCAGAATGCTTTACCATACCTGAATAAACAGCTCTAGAAGCTCTCTCTATTTGTTTAGGATAGCAGCTGCCATATTAGTTTGGTGTGACATCACTTCCTGCCTGAGTCTTTCCCTGCTCACTCAGAGCTCTGGGCTCAGATTGCAGCAGAGGGGGTAAAAGGGAGGGGGAGAAAGGAGCAAACTGAGCATGCTCAAGCCCTAGAGGTTTAAGCTGAAGACAGGAAGTCTGATACAGAAGCCCAGGTATACACAATAGAAGGAAAGAAATGCTCTGTTTCTTTTGACAGAGGACTCAGCATTACTTTGAGGGTTTACTGGAGTATTTATATAGACATTTCTGATAAAGCTTACTTAATTTTAGCCTTTCCTTCTCCTTTAAGGTACTAATGTCCCTAAGGCAAAGATCTTATTGGCGGGCCCCTACTCCTCCAAGAAGAAAGTGATAGAACTACCCTCAAGGTATTATGTTGAAGGTGGACTTCAATATAATAAGGCATACCAACATGGACAAATGGGCAGGGGAGCACAGAAATGGCGACAACTAAAGGGAAAACCATCTACACTAAATTTACTTGGAAATTTACGTTTTAAGGAAGAGATTTTGCACCAGCAGGAATGTGCACCTTTCACATTGGGGGAAAAGTATTGTCCTTAGCTTTTTTTAGTGGCAGAAGGAACAGGGTGCAGAAAGGGCCAGGCATGTGGTGAGTGGGCAGATCATAGGTGATTTATGGGTGGAATAAGGTTGCAGTAGGGCATGTCTGGGTTAGATCAGGGGCATGAGGCCTTTTCATTGAGGCCCTATCCAAACTTATGCAGTATGGAGCCCCTATAGTTACTGATGAAGCCCCTACAGTTACTGATACACCTACATTTCTGTGTTTCCCCTGTTCTGTGTATAAGAAGTGTGAGAACTAAGGCAGCCCTAGGGACCCCCATAATGGGGTATAAAAGAGACAAGTCATAATCATTGTCTTGGAGATTTCCCCCTCAAGGGAGGGTGTTTGTCCAGAGCATGAGGCATAAGACCCCTGATGAAGCTGGGGTACAAAGCAGTAGATGAAGCTTATGAAAACGGGGGTGTGGCATGGAACCAATATGGTTACCATCCAGTAACAGGGCATGTGAATGTGAACACTTCATCTTGTGGATAAAACTATTCTCTGTGTATCTCTATATAAATGCTCGAAGTCCATTTTCTGCCTGGAGGTCCCACTAGACTGCTGTGTATTGGCCCCCCCCATGCATACATATTTGTATCCCAAGGCCGGTGCACCCCTTCCATTTTAGGATGCGAGCAGCTGATGCACGGATATTGCCTGTGAGTCACTGTGCGGCACTGAATGCATTTCCTCCTTGTTACTAAGCAATGGAACTTGCAGCATCTCCTTGCGCACCCCCCTTGTTGTAAACCCTTGTCACCTGCAAGCAGCTCATTTGCATAACAAATTCTCCTTGTTTGTCGGCCCAATAATGCCTGGCTGATTGTCAGCCTCTTGTATGAATCCTGACATCATACCATATCATATTGTGGTTCTTATTTTCTTCTGCATGGGGATGGGGGGAGATAGGTGTTTTTTTACACATTCTCTGAACATTTGCAGGATTTTGGTAAAAACCAAGATACCCTCAAAATAAAAATATTGTCAGTGCATACAGTATAGCCACATGCAAGGCCCAGACTAGATAAAGTCGAAAGCTTATTGGGCAGTGTATGAGGCCCTCTGACTGGCTTCCCTAATTCATGATAAATGAATAAATTTGGCAGGCGCAAATTTGCGGGGAATTTACGCGTTTTGTCCCCGGCAAATAAATTCTCAAAACTGCATCAAAAATTTGCCAACGTCAAAAAAATTGGACGCGCGTTGGAATAATCACTCTCATCAAACCAGTCGCTCGTCAACATTATTCGGATACCCATTGACTTTAACACTGCGTCGAAATTGGCGCGAGCGTCAAAATTTATGTGAATTGACGCAGGCGAAATTCGTCTATCACTGTCCCTTATCAATATCAATCGGGCATGTTTAAAAATCCCATCCGACCTGACCGTCCTTATTCTCCTTCTTGTGATCCGATTGTTTTTTTTGGATTAGCCTTCTTTTTTTTCTTTTTTTATAGTTTTTGAGTAATTTGCATTCTTCTTCTGACTCTTTCCAGCTTTCAAATGGGGGTCACTGACCCCATCTAAAAACAAATGCTCTGTAAGGCTACACATTTATTGTTATTGCTACTTTTTATTACTCATCTTTCTATTCAGGACTTCACCTATTCATATTCGAATCAATGCATGGTTGCTAGGGTAATTTGGACCCTCGCAATCTAGTTCTGAAATTGCAAACTGGAGAGCTGCTGAATAAAAAGCTAAATAACTAAAAAAAACAATTGAAATAATGAAAAATGAAAAACAACTCTCTGCATCGTACTAAAAGTTAATTCGTTAACCCCTTTAAAAGACTTTATATTTAATGTGTACCATGTGTTGTCATCATAAAAAAAAATCAAAAGTTGTTGAATAGTATATATTTATATATATATTTTTATTCTTGCTCCCTATATAAGTATTTGCCTCCTGCTGAACCGGACAGTTTCTCGTATTACTATAGAGATGCGTTAATCTCCCTTTCATTAAAGCAGCAATAAATCCATTGTAGCTGTGTGCACCTTGGGTCAGTACCCTGTAAGGCCTGATATCCACAGTATAATAGAGTCTGCCCAGTGCTTTGCTTCACTAAGAAATGCTTATGGATGGGGTTCAGAGAGAAGCAGGAAACATACCATAATAAAGGAACTTCTGGGTCAGAGACACCTTGTTTTTTTCCACACTGATCATTTTCTGGAATTAGATTGAATTTATTTAATCAGATCCATCTCTTTGTCAGTACCGGAACCCCGCGGAGCTGCTTAATGTGCCACTTTCTATTTTTTGTCAGCAATAAGCCTCCCATTGCGTTGCTGGCGGCCGCCAAAGTCCTCTGGGTATCAAAAGCAACGTCTTTAGATCAGTGTTGAAATGTAGTGATGTCTCGGTTACATTCTGGTTGGGTTGGCACAGCTGTGTCTAAGGCCAATACCCGAATGGGCAGTGCCAATGCATTAGGTTAATGTGATGAATCCACAGCACTCCTGCAATTCACACATACTGCGCTGGTGGTGCTGGCCCTCCTTTGAACTGGCGTTGATACTGTTGGTGATATAATAAAAGAGGTAATATTCTGCAGAAAATTGAGCGTGTGGATTAGTGAAAATCTTGCCAGTGCCAATGCATGCCATTCATTTGTCCAAACTCTTAGTGATATGTACAGGCTGGCAAACCACATGTGTGCCCATATTGTACCCTATACTCTCCTTCAGCCCCAGTAATTATACCCAGAGGGCCCAGGTGCAGACCCCCCACCCACTGAAGCCGATTTTCACAGTGGTTTCACGTGAGCGAGAACTGCCGTCGGGCCCCGAGGGGGTACATAGGGTTGCCACCTCACCCCTTAAAAACTGAACACAAATGGAATCCACAGCCTGCATGGCTAATTAGCAATTCATTTAGATGCATGGCTGCACATAAGGCTGGAACTACATGATGCATATTCATCAGATCCGACATGATGAGAGGAAACAGATGCAACTAGAAAGATGCAACGAAAATAAGGTAATAGTAATAGAAATGTCGGATCTTGTCGCTGTTGCTTTCGACACGACATGACTGTCGGATGAAGACGCAACGTCAGCGTTCGCATCCGACAGTTGTGTTGGATGCACGCAGAGACAAGGTCCGACATTTCTATTACCTTATTTTCACTGCATCCGTTTTGTCGCAACCGTTTCCTCTCAACATGTCGGATCTGATGAAGACGCATCGTGTAATTCCAGCCTAAGGGCTCTTACACATGTGCGGTTTTTCCTGCACCCCCCATGCGTTGTACTTTCTTCCATTCAGCTGCAGGGGAGCGCAGGAGTAGACGCACTCAATTATTGTGAAGGGGGCTGTGCTCAGACAGAGGGACGCAGGTGGGACGCAGCATGTTGCATTTCACCTGCGTTTGGCGCATACATGCATCTGTGTGAGTACAGCCCCCTTCACAATAATTGAGTGCGTCTACTCCTGCACTCCCCTGCGGCTGAATGGAAGGAAGCGCAACGCAGGGGAGTGCAGGAAAAACCGCCCGTGTGTAAGAGCCTTTAATCAGTTCAGTCTGCAGCATGCATCTAAATGAATTGCGAATTAGCCATGCAGGCTGTGGATTCTATATGTGTTCAGTTTTTAAGGGGTGAGGTGGCAACCCTAGGGGCACGGGCCCTGGTGTCGTTGTACCCCCACACCCCTAGTAGTTCTGCTCTTACTGAAATATCTAGTCAGTGTCAGACTGGGATGCCAAAGTACTGGAGGATCTCCTAGCAGTCCAGGCCAAGTACAATTCCCATCATCCACATGCCTCCACTGAGTAAAAAAAGGCATTTTATTGGTATTAAAGGGACCCTAGGGGTAATTTATTACTGCCCCTGCCACAAGCGCAGGAGCATTGCAGTGCAGAAAGCATGTCCCTTAAAATTGAAATTAGCTTGGTATCTTTAAGCTTTATCATCAACTCCCTCTGCTAATTACTCCTGTTAATTGCTCAGTGTATGAAGTAGGGTGTCATACTGCCTTTGTGTGAGTGCCCTATTACATTGTCAACTACTATTAATGACTAACTTTTCCAGAATTCAGGTAAATCATCCCCCCAAACGATTCCACTAAGGTTGTTTTCAAGCTCCAGTAGGAATTCTACTTTCTGCCGAGTGTTCCATGAGTGCAGTTATCTCGCCGTGCCTCCTGTCTGCTCTTCCTGTTTACAGATCCCCACATTGCATTAAAATTAGATGACAAATGATAAATGTCCCATTATCCTTGTGTAATTGGGTTTAATTGTACCTTAATCAGGTCAAGCATTTGCTTATAAACTAATTAAGCCTTGCGCTCGGTACTCGCTTCATATCCACCCACTGCCACATCCGAGGGCCCTCTCTGCTCCCACTACAGTCAATCACTCACCCTCACAGTTCATTATCTCTATGGCAAATCTCCCCTCTGTATCCAGATTTAGTGCAGTGGTGTCAGGGCCCCGCTGCGTTTGTCTCCATACAAGAGCCTCACAACAGCCAATTTGAGTCAATTTATGGAGGCTTTAGAGGCACTTGGGAAACCAAATGGGTATCTTATATTTTGCTTTCCTAATAGCATGCCTCCCAAGATTTGAAAAACGTAAATAGGGACAAAAACAACTGCAGCAAAAGTTTTGGCCATGACCGTTTTATGGCCACACCCCCTTATTACCATGTCAAATTTTACAATATTTTGGCAGGTTATGGAAGTTTGCGCACATTTCTGTGGTTTTCTGTGTTATTACAGTTTTGCTAATGAAGGTGAATTTCCCTTTAAGCTGCAAATCACAGTTTCCCCAGCAGACCTGCTTATCTTAAATTGTTACCATTGGTTCTTTACTTATCTTAAATTGTTACAAAAGTAGGGCTCTCTGCCAAACGCCGATTAAGTTAGAAACTTTGTATCTTTTTCTGGCTGTTCAATGCAGGAGATCAAAGAGAAAGTCGGGACATTTCAGTACCAATTCGGGACTGTGGGTTGAGCTGTCAAAATCAGGACTGTCCCGCGAAAAATGCGACAGTTGGGAGGTTTGCATTTCTGTGAGTTTTAGGGCCATGTGTTATGTGTTATAACAAAATTGCACTTTGAGCTGCGAGTCTCTGTTCTCCCAAGAGACCTGCTTATCTTAAATAGTTAAGATTGTATCTTTGCTTATCTAAAATTATTACAAACATATCTAAGTGCAGGTGCTGAGGGTTCTGGGCTCTCTGCCCAAAAGCCTCTATTTTTTAAATTAAGTTTCAGAAAAGTTGTATCTTTTTCTGGCGTCAGTGCAGGAGATCAAAGAGAAATTCTGGACATTTCAGTCAATAGGGACTGTTTGCCTATTTTTTCTGTTTCACAGAAAAAGGGGCTGTTGGGAGGTATGGAATAGTAGTATAAAAGGGGAAGTTCACCACTGAAACTTCTTTTGATTCGTATTTCAAATTTTATTTCATTTTTTAAAATTTACGTTTACTCTCTACCCTCT
Source organism: Xenopus petersii (assembly GCA_038501925.1). Taxonomy (NCBI): domain Eukaryota; kingdom Metazoa; phylum Chordata; class Amphibia; order Anura; family Pipidae; genus Xenopus; species Xenopus petersii. The sequence continues at coordinate 13,477,106 of CM076679.1, forward strand.
CATATTTCACAGGATTGGTTGCTCTGAGTGTAATTTAGGTGTATTCTGTTACTCTCCTCTGTCTCCGTCGTTCATTGATGTGTTATGTGGGCATCTCAAATCCAGCGTTATTGACCTGCCATGTGATTATTTCCTTCCCGCAGAACCCCGTGCCTTTGCTGTGTATGGAAAGCCTCCTTCATGTACTCTACTAAATGAACTCCTTTTCACTTAAAATGTCCCTTGGGGCCCCTTTCCCAGCTCCAGCGAGTACAGTGAGTGCATATTCAGAGCGGAGCAGTCAATACGGTGATCCTATTTTTAAGCTCTTTAGCGCTGCAGCTCTCATGTCGCCTATAAAATAGACTTTACATTACTCTTGGCTTGCAGCTCTCAGAATGGGTTTGGGGTTTTTGTGATTTATATAATAAATATCTATTAATATAATAATAAATATCTATTCAGTCAGTTGTTACCAAACTGTAGCCAGGCAGTTGAAATCTGAGATATAGTATATATGTGTGGCATTCACACTGGTTTAGTGGATAGGGCTGCTGTATTCATATATGGCTTCTGGCCACCCCTTTTCCCCTTGCAGATCCCAACTCTTGTGTGCAGCCCCCACTTCCATCTAGAGGGGCTACAGCTTGCCAGCACTTGCCCTAATTGATAGCATATCATACACCGGGACTCCTTTACTAAAGAATGCATCAGTGCAATCCACACAATACCAAGAATTTCCCAGAACCGAGGCGTCATTGCATCCAAAAAAAAGTCACAGCAGAATTTGTCCACCCAACACTAAAGCACCAACCTTGATAAATACTCAATGTCATACAAGACATGGGTGTTCTTTGTAGATGACCATATACGTTTGTCAAGCTCATCAAATGAGTGAATTTTGCTTGTTTGGTGGTGGGTCCAGGAAAGGGCCATTGTATCCATGTGTTTGTTGTTCAATGGGAGTTCTGGAGGAGCATCGGTTTGGGAGGCTGGTTTTTTTTCCAATATTCAATGTTCAAAATGTTTGGCTGGGGATGTATAAATGAAATGTTTAGCCTATGACTGTGGCCCCCCATCATCTGCCCTTGGACTCCGTCTCCAGCAATACATATTCATACAGAAAACACGACGAGATGTAAAAAAAGGGACGCAGGTAATTGTGCATCACTGTTGGAAAACAATCAACGGAAATTGCGACAAAACTCCACAAACAAACGGCTGCAGGGGTCCCCCGGGCACCAGACTGACGGAAGGCCGACTGAGCGCTCTCAGGTCTATCTGGGAATCCTGAGAAGGAGATATTTTGTTTGATGTTGGAAATAACAGAGTAGGAATGACATTAGAAGGCAGAGGTGGATCACAAGCTGCATTTACAGCCCAGCTGCAGGTCTTTGGCAGCAGGAACAAGCTTGATGTTTTAACTTGGATTTGATGATCACATTTACCCTAGTCCTTGATTTGCAGAAAAATGCAGAAAATGGCATGTTCCTTTGTCTATTAGGTACATAACCTGTAGCATAGACAGTCCCAAATGCATTAAATTCAATGGGCATTTTTTCTTATGGCAACTTTTGTGTCTCAGCAAATTTTTGCCACGGTTTCTCGGAATTTCGCTGCAAACCCATGCCTTGCGAAAAAAATTTGCTCATCACTACCAACAGCCTCTCATTGACATGATGCCTGGCTTCACTAGGCATGCCCTGCCATCATGAACCCTTATCTAACTGATAGTTTCCCTTTACTTCTGGGCCAATGGCACGCATGATGTTTCTCTGTCGCCCCATTTTAGCTTGTGGAGAAAGGACAACACCTCTTCCACACTACCTGTTGTTTAAATACATGGAAAGGATTTTTTGGGGTTAGAAATACACATTTGTGGGTCACTGATGATAAGTTTATAAGCAATGGAATAGAATATCAAATATTATTTCTTTCTTCCTGGTTTGCGGGTTTATCCTGTCTTTTGCTTCTTTTTGCTTTAAATTACACACAGGGTGTTTATTCTATAAAATAAAAAAAAAGAAAAGAAGTTGCCATGTTGTTTTGCTCCTATGCAGTGATTGTTACATGCTTTTGCCACCAGAGGGCACTCTTCCTTCATCAAAGCATTTCCCTTTACTTATACACAGTAGAAAAGAGGTGCTGTAATGGCTGTGCCCATAAAGAGAATAAGAAAATCCCATAGACAAGACAGTGTTGTTGCAATAAATATTTGGTGATTTAAAAAAAAAAAAACGGTGTGCTGGTCCCTCTTGAACTATTGTATATGATTACATGACCAAGCACCCATGAATTGGAAGTGCAGGTACCTTCCGAATTGCTATATTCAGGACCTGGGGTTTTCTGGATAACAGATCTTTCTGTAATTTAGATCTGCATACCTTAAGATGAATTATATCTTAGTTTGGGATCAAGTACACGCTACTGTTTTATTATCATAGAGGAAAAAGGAAATCATTTTTTAAAATTTGGATTATTTGGATAAAATGGAGACAACATTTCCCTAATTCGGGAGCTTTCTGCATAACAGGTTTCCGGATAACAGGTCCCATACCTGTAATGGCAATAAAGATTTACCTTCTGCTGATATTTTCCCGTAAACAGCCAATAGTATGAGGACAAGGATACTAAGCCTAAAAAACAATTCCCTGCAGATTTAAAGGTATACATACGCATGGGAGCCACCATATCGCTTGTAACTTAAAAGTTGTATTAATCTATTGGGAGAAGAGCTTGAACAGCAGCTGTAGAGCAGTTTTCCATTTTATTATCTGAACAAATGCCAGGGCCTGCCTTTACTTTCCCTTATGCTAAAGGGATGACACTGTTTATATCTTGCACGTTGGCCCTAATTACAGTGTACTTTGCTCTCCGCTCCCCTGCCCGGTGTGTGGATAAATAATTCATTAGAGTGAATAATTCATAGCAGACAATAGCTGCTGCCTCGATTCACGTGCCGTTTATGTGCGCATCAGCAGCAATGCATAGAGTCTTGACCCGCTCCCAGGTGCCGGAATTATGTAGGTGCCCTAGATACCAGAATATACACTGCCAACTACTCTTTGTGCTGCACCTTTCTTACTCTGCAGCTCCAGGCTGGGCATATGAATAATGTTGATTAATATTGTGCTTTAAGGGTTGGTATTAAAGTGATAGGCTGGAAATGCTACGTTATGTTTTGGGGTTTTGTACCAGCCCAAGGCCCCCATAGCCATCACCTCTCCCTAACAAAGACTGCTGTCCCTTTCTCTATCACTGCCACCGTATTTACTGTCCCTGTTCGCTTTATTCACTGTTCAGTACCTGAACTTTCACAGTTCAACTGTTCACCATCTTGTAACTTTGTAAAACATCTTTGCAAGACCAAGACTGTGCACATGCTCAGTGTGGTCTGGGGTGCTTAGGGATCTTCATAAATTATCAAAACAACACAAGTCAAATAATATCTGCCAGAAGCTGATGTGGATTTTATAGTTTTTGTATTGTTTAATACAAACGTTCTCCAACTCTGCAGAACCAGTGGCTGCAGCAAAATAATCCTCCAAATAGAATCCCAGTTTATTTGTTTAAATCTGTCTCCATGATCTTTGTCCCTGCAGCTGGTGTTGGAAACAGTAAAGGGGATAAAAAGGCAAAAATAAAATCCAATACAAATCTCTACACAGTCGCCAACTGCTCTACAGGGAACCAAACAAAGCTGCTTGAGTTCTGCATGGCTGGGAAGTAAGGCGGGGGCTCCCCCTGCTGTTCATAAGTATGATTGTTTCCCTGCAGAGCAGTTAGGGACCGTCTGACAATTCCTATCCACAGCAGTAAATGAAAGGAGAATTTCACTGTATACAGTCAGGTTTCTTATAAAAACTGTACACATTTTTTAATTAAAGTATATTAGAGATAGGTTTCTTTTTCATTAAAGAAAGTAAAAATTGGATTTTATTTTTTTGCCTTTAAATGCCCTTTAACAATTCACATTTTGCCTCCTTACATATTGCTGTCTGAGATGGCTTACTGCTGCCTCCCCATGCTTACCTTATTGGCCGAAGGGGTCCATAATGCCACCAGAGTGGGTCCAGGGGAACCCAGAATGATAGCACTATTGCGTTTTCTGCGATAGCAGAGCGAAATTTCTGGTTTGATACCCGGAAATTAGGTTGTTTTTTTTTTTGTCGCCCCTGATGGGAGGAGTTTCTCAACTCGCCTCATTGGCGCAGGGCCCCTGAACTTATCTAATGTTAAAATTCTCCTTTGAAATGTATACATGGGCATCGGAGGGCACAGAAACATAGTTATAAAGCTCCAATCCGTACACCATGATTATAGTTCTTTATTCAACACTTGACACGTAGCCATAGCTTTCCATTGTAGGGGAAAAAGAGGTGACTGGGAGATTAAAAGCATCTCCAGCTATAAAGTGTTGTTTTTAATGCGCTTCTTTGTCCACATGTAGCGTATAGAGTCGCGCATTAGTCTCAGGTCAGAGGCCGCAGGCATCTTCTGCTGAAGGGAGGGAAATATTAACTGCACTCGGCCTGAAACTCAGCGTCACACTTTTCCATTGAAATCCTTTGTATTACGACAGTACGGGGAGGGCAGGTACTGTACAGTTCAATTACATTTACAGGTATGGGATCAGTAATCCGGAAACCTGTTTTTCCAGAAAGCTCCAGATGTCACAATAATGTCACAATGCAAAGTTTTAAAAATGATTTTCTTTTTCTGTGTAATAATAAAACCGTAGCTCGTACTTGATCCCAACTAAGAAATAATTAATCCTTATTGGAAGTGAAACAATCCTATTGGATGTATTTAATGATTTTCTAGTACACTTATAGGTATGAAGATCCAAATTATGGAAAGATCCGTTATTCTGGAGACCCCAGTTCCCAAGCGTTCTGGATAACAGGGTCCCATGCCTGTAATTATATTGTGCCATTGTAGGGCAAAGTTAGGGATGCTCGGGCTTTAGCCTCCATCTGCTGCTCTCAGTGGAGACTGCGGTTGTTGGATAGGGGTTCATTAGCCCAGTAGTCTCTTTTCCTGAAACTTCTGTGTGAGCTTCTGATTTGTCTTCATCAAGTTCTCACCCTCGCCTGACTGATTTCCCCTGCCTGCAGCCTGGCCCTAACCTGGTTATCTGCCTCCTGCCCGCTGCTCAGCTCTTCCACATCACCACTGTCTTGTCCGTTCCTTGACCTCGGCTTTCATAGTCTTTTTATAGGTTTCCAAGCGTGTCTTGTGCCTGCAGCAGTGTAAAAATCAATGTAATAATATGCAATGCCGGTCCCAACAAGAATGTACTCGGCTTCATGGACCAGCTATATCTCACCCATACGTTGTAACAAAGGTCTGCTGGTCCCTTATACCCCTGTGCCTCCAGAAACCTCTCCTTTTGCTGATGCCAGAATACTTGTTCCTAAATGCAATTGCTACTGAAAGCAGTATCTGTTTGTCCCTTTATGCACTGCTGGTTCTGCCTCTTGAAACATTTGTTGGAGACATCAACTTTGCACGTGTCCGTTAATCAGCTGGCTTCTGCTACACTGTTGCACCAAGGGCAGGGACAAACAGTTACTGCTTTTAAAGGAGAACTAAAGCCAAACTAAAGAAGTAGCTAGAAATGTTGTACATTATATTTTGAGCTTCTGTACCAGCCCAAGGCAACCACAGCCCTTTAGAAGCAAAGATCTGTGTCTCCAAAGATGCCCCAGTAGCTCCCCATCTTCTTTTCTGTTGATTCACTGCACATGCTCTGTGCTGTTGTCACTTACTGAGCTTAGGGACCCACTCACAATATACAGTACACATAGAATTGAAATGTCACAATATAAGGCTGATTAGTAATTAATACAGATAATTACTACATGGCAGCACAGAAACCAGTGCAATTAGCATCAGAATTTAATAATCAGAAAACCTGTAGCATCAGCTTATATTACAGACCAACCTCGTTTTCTGCTGGATAATTAGTGACGAGCCCTAAGCTTAGCTTCTCAACAGCTGCTCAGAGCCCACTGAGCATGTGAGTGTCACAGACACTTTCCAAGATGGTGACCCCCTGTGACAAGTTTGAAGTCCTGGATCATTGCTGCTATTGACAAGCTGAAACTTTAGGCTGGTGCAATATGTTTAGTATATAAAATATGGCATTCTTAACTATATTAATTTTTAGGATTTAGTTCTTCTTTAAAGGAGAAGGAAAGCTACTGAATCAGTTTATTGCCAACAGATTAGCCACAATAGTAAAAGCTATAACACTTTATTTAATCTGCAGAATGCTTTACCGTACCTGAGTAAACAGCTCTAGACGCTCTCTCTGTTTGTTTAGGATAGCAGCTGCCATATTAGCTTGGTGTGACATCACTTCCTGCCTGAGTCTCTCCCTGTTCACTCATAGCTGTGAGCTCAGATTACAGCAGGGAGGGAGGGGGTAAAAGGGAGGGGGAGAGGAGCAAACTGAGCATGCTCAAGCCCTAGCCCTGGAGGATTATGCTGAAAACAGGAAGTCTGATACAGAAGCCCATGAGTACTCAATAGAAGGAAGAAATTATGTGTTTCTTTTGACTCTTGAGGACTCAGAGCAGCATTACTTTGATGGTTTACTTGTGTATTTACTGTATATAGACCTTTTCAGCTTTCTTAATTTTAGCATTTCCTTCTTCTTTAATAGCAATTACATTTACAAACAACTTTAAAACCTGGGAAAAATGTGTGATTTTTTGCATCCAATTTCAGTTAAAACCACTGCTGGAGAGAGAGAGACATGAACCCATATAAAGCATGAGCAGGGTAATTACGGGCTGTCCATGCTGCTCATTAATTGATTAAATGAAGTGCATTTCAGTAGCCCATCACGGCAGTGCAGAACATAATTACTCGCTGAATATGAGCATGTGCCAATGAAAAGTACTCTCTGGACAGGGCCGATTAGATGTTTATCCGAGTGCTAATTAGTCTCCGTCCCCCCACAGTTTGATCATTCATCAGGAAAGGCTACGGTTTTTAATAAGAAGGGTCAGTAAACGGGGCCCCGAGGGGTGACCTCGCTATTCTGCCTCTCTCGCCTCATTTCACCGCTTCCTTTGTTTAGCAGATAAAACGGAATCAATGATCCTTCCAAAGTGCCAAACACGGATTTCATATTCTGCCTGTCGTCTGCTGCTAAATGTCATCTTAGGCATCATTGGCTTTTATGTGTGGCCCCCGATCTTAGGCCGGCTGGCGCTTAAAAGAAAACTAGCAAATACAGCGTAACATTGTGGCTCTTATAGACTCATTTTGGACTAGTGATGTGCGGGGTGGGGCCCAAAACCAGCAGGACCTCGGTTTTCTTACAGGTGTCACAGGGCACAATATGGAGGTGTTAGTTCTAATTGTTCTTACCTGTCCAGCAGTGATGTGCGGGTCAACAAAAACTATGATCCACACCTTAACCCCAGTAGTGTAACTACAGTGCGCCGGGCCCCCTACAAAAGAATCTTCAGAGGGGCCCGGCACATTGTGATCCCTAACTGCCCTCCCAAACCTTTCCCCGTCCAGCGAAAACCTAATTTCTGCTCAAGCCAGAATCTCCTGGCGGCCTGGGTCCCTTGCCCGCCCCAGGTAAGAGAGCGACTGGGGGTATCCAGGTGCGGGGTCTGCCTCTATAGTTACACAACTACTTAACCCACCCACATCCACCCAAGCTTACGGACCCCTACTTTGAACTGAGCCCTAAACTGATGGTAATGTCACAAGATTCAGACTGGGTTATCAAGGACCCACCAGGCACCCAACTCAATGGCCCATCACCCAGCTACTGAAGGGCCCACCACCACTTTATGCTCCTGCTCTGCCCCAGCCAAAGCAGCTCCCACTCCCCACGCTACTTATTTATAGAAGAAGGAAAGCTACCGAAGCAGTTTATTGCCAATAGATTAGCCGCAATAGGGCAAGCCAAAAACACTATATTTATTCTGCAGAATGCTTTACCATACCAGTGTAAACAGCTCTAGAAGCTCTCTCTGTTTGTTTAGAATAGCAGCTGCCATATTAGCTTGGTGTGACATCACTTCCTGCCTTCCTTGGTGTGACATCACTTCTCTCCTTGCTCACTCATAGCTCTGGGCTCAGATTACAGTGAGGAGGGAGGGGGTAAAAGGAAGGAGGAGAGGAGCAAACTGAGCATGCTCAAGCCCAAGCCGTGGAGGTTTATGCTGAAAACAGGAAGTCTAATACAGAAGCCCATGAGTACACAATAGAAGGAAAGAAATGCTGTGTTTCTTTTGACAGACTCAGAGCAGCATTACTTTGAGGGTTTTCTGGTGTATTTACAGTATATAGACCTTTCTGATAAAGCTTACTTAGTGTTACCTTTTCCTTCTACTTTAAAGAAGGCTGTGGCACAGTGAAAGGCATGGCAGAGGATTGCGAAGCATGGTGGCGGGGGGCAACTGGCTTGCTGGCAGGGTTGGGGCCTCCAATGGTTTTTCCGGGTGTCTTGGTGGGCTAGTCCGACCCTGTTGACCAACATGGAGGGCTCACCAGAAGGTAATATGCAGGGGCTCACGGTAGCAGGTCTGACAATAGCAAAAACTTGACCCATCCAAATCCACACCAACAACCTCACTTTGTGACCCACGTCATGCTCACCCATGGGTCACTTGGGGTTGAGTTATCATGGGTAAGGGCATATGTTAATGAATTTCCCAACCATGACATTATTACTCAGGGCAGCCAACCAATTTATAGCTTTTATGTGAAGGGGCTGTAACTGTGGGAGAGTGTCTATAGTAAGGACAGAGCACATCTGAGCCACTTGAAGTAGCAACATACTTGAGTGAGAGACGGGCTTGTATTCAGTTTTTATATATATATATATATATATATATACTGTATATATAGGAGAGGGTCATACTGGGATAATCACAAAAGTCACTAACGAGTATCCTCACTTAATCACATTGGCAACCTCACTTAATCACATTGCTGGCGTTCAATATGAAATTAGGGCACGTATCGATGAATAATGTTCAAGGAACTGGGTGAAAATGAAGGGATTAAAGAATAGTCATTGAAGTGGGTTTGTATTTTTACTGCTGTAGCTTCGCCCTTTGCTGTTATAGGTAGGTGTCCATGAAGTGTAAGCACTTGTTCCAATAGGATCGTGTGTCCTTATGTAAAAAACTTAAAGTGTTAGAAGCTTGGCTTGGCCAACCTGAACTTGTTTGCATTTCTTTAGCACATTGTTTCCCATCATATGTAATAATTAGGGATGCACCGAATCCACTATTTTGGATTTGGCCGAACCCCCGAATCCTTCATGAAAGATTCGGCCGAATACCGAACCGAATCCGAACCCTAATTTGCATATGCAAATTAAGGGTTGGAAGGGGAAAACATTTTTTACTTCCTTGTTTTGTGACAAAAAGTCACGCAATTGCCCTCCCCGCCCCTAATTTGCATATGCAAATTAGGATTCGGTTCGGCCGGGCAGAAGGATTCGGCCGAATCCGAATCCTGCTGAAAAAGGCCGAATCCTGGCCGAATAACGAACCGAATCCTGGATTCGGTGCATCCCTAGTAATAATTGCCTATGTCAGGGGGGCTTTCAGTATATAATAAGCCAGTTTCCAATTATACAACCCCCCATCCTCCTACTGATTAGAGAAGCTCTCTTCCAATCAGAGGGGGTTTTATTATTGTTAATGTTTCTTACCCAAGAGGCTATGGGACAAATTCACTAACCAGCGAAAATTCGCCAGCGCTGGCTTCGCGCACATGGCAACACTTTGCCAGGCGTAAATTCGCCTGGACAACGCTACTTCATGAAGATTTGAAGTTGCGCACAGGGTACCGAACGCTGGCGAAATTACACTCAGCAGTTCGAAGTTACGCTAACCTTGGCTGATTAGTATACGGCGTGCAGTTAAAGTACAATGGCCGTATATGTTGCAGCAAATACATTACACTACACAGGGCCAGGGAACCTTAACAAAATGATATAAAGTTGTTATAATGGCCTATACTTGTGCCCACAGTATAGTTTAGGTGCCATATGTTAGCAAATGTAGGGGGGAAGGAGGGTACCCCAAAAAAAATGTTACCATTTTTTTCAGTCTATCACCCTTTAAATAGGAAAAAATGCCAGTGTTTTTTGGGACTTAAAAAAATTGTCAACTATTTTTTGAGGAACTCTTATCTACTCGATTGCACTTCGCCTGGTCTGAGGTGGTGAAGGCAAGTCTGGCGATAGAGGTAACGGTCAGTAAAATCAAAAACGTAGAGAATTTGCGTAGTTAGAGTGCGAAGTTGTGCCAGAGTCTATCTCCTTGGCGAAATGACACCAGCGCATTTACGCCAGCTACCGTTAGTAAATCGGCGAAGTGCCGAAATGACGTCATGCTGGCGAATTTTCGCCAGCGTTAGCCACTTCGCCCTTTAGTAAATTTCCCCCTATACAGACTGGGTGACCAGTCCCTCAAGTTTATTACAACAGCCAAGTAATAGGATAGTGGTATAGTCAGAAGAGCCCTAAAATATCTATAATCCTTTGGTTGTGTTATACGGTGCTGTGTTTTTATTCCATTGCACTCTGGTGGTGGCAGTGCACTTGGAATTATATTAGCGATATCCGTCTGATCAGATCCAGGGACTGGTCAGATTGCCATCTTGGAGTAAGAAATTGAGGCAAATTGGAGAGGCTTCAAATGGGGGTTTTATCTTGAAGTTTAGCCAGAACAAGGTTTGCGGTGAGCAATTAACACTAGGGATGCACCGAATCAATTTTTTTGGATTTGGCCGAACCCCCGAATCCTTCACGAAGGATTCCGCCGAATACCGAAGTGAATCCGAACCCTAATTTGCATATGCAATTAGGGGTGGGAAGGGGAAAACATTTTTTACTTCCTTGTTTTCTGACAAAAAGTCACGCAATTTCCCTCCCCGCCCCTAATTTGCATATGCAAATTAGGGTTCGGATTCGCTTCGGTATTCGGCCGAATTCGGTTCGGCCGGACAGAAGGATTTGTCGGAATCCTGCTGAAAAAGGCCGAATCCCGAACCGAATCCTGGATTCGGTGCATCCCTAATTAACACTCAATATATTCTTGGATGAGTGACTGAACTGCTCATTCACTAATATTTCCATATGTTTGAAATGTTGTTGTGATGTAAGGGGTGCCCTGAATAAATAATATGCTTGAACTGAATGACTCTGGAGAGTTCCTGGATATATACTTGAAACATGTTCGTTTGTAAATTTTTTTATTGAGTTTTAAAACCGAAACAAGTAGAAATTTAACAAAAATGCAAAGTTGTAAAATGAGACATCTGGTTATGGAGACTCGAGATATAGAACAGGAATATAATAATGATAACAATTGGAGTGTCTCATTTTATATATTTATATTTTTTTAGCTGATTGGGGGAACAGATTATAACAGTTGCAGGGAGCAACGCTTACTGTGCTTTTTAAGAGTCTACAATCCATGTCACACTGATTTGGTGGGGACAGTATTTGCTCACTTATATATGACCCCTGAAGGCAATGTGTAATTGTAAGTGAAATTCCATAATTTGTTCACGTTAGGTGACAAAGAGTAATATATCCAGTCTCCTTTTATTTAAGGATTAAATACTCTTCAGGGGGTCAAGATTTATGGCGTGTGTTGTAGATTAAGGACAACAGTCGGGTATTCCTCAGGCCAAATGAAGACCCTCATTCAGAGAACTGGCTGAATTAGCTCATCAACAAATTTCATAGAAGTATCTAAAGCTATTTGGCCCAAGTACCACATATAATGCTGTGTTCACTTTGGGGAAACTCATTGATTAATAGCCAGTCTATGAGTTAAGTGGCCATACACCTGAAGATCCACTCGTTGGGCAAGGTTGCCAAACAAGCACATATTTGTCCAATATGGTCACCTATAGTATGTGCTGGGCCATATCGGGCTGATCTGATTGTTTGACCCTTGGGCCAATGATGGAATGGTAACAAAAGCCAACGGAGGCCGTCATGGGAGGACTGAATCAACGAACCAATGTCCTGTAGCCATACAAAGAAGAAAGTAGCCTTAAATGTTGCTTCTTACCTGTATGAGGGTATTGTCTCATTTGTCTCTTGTATAGTGATATATTTTACTCTGTGTTTTGGGACTGTTCATAAGTGACTACGGATATTTCAGTAGAGTTCTATACAGAGTAATGTTAATATTTTGTACAATGTTCTCTGCCTGCAGCAGGTAGAGGATTGTATGCATTGTACCAAGGCTACTGCTGCCTCTATTACACAACTTCATATGTTAGTAGCATTGTAAATCTGCCATTGTTGCTAATTAACTTGTAGTGTTCTGTAATCTGCTTTGTAACGTGTCTGTCAGGCAACGCTTAATTAGCCGCAGTGTGCTCTGCTGCTTTTCATGGGTGATATTTGTGATATTGTACAAATGATTTCCTTATGTTGTACAAAAATAAGCTTTAGGAACGGAAGAAGTGGGAGGTACAAGAGGGGGGGCATCACTAAGGGACTGAATTTGGGACATGTCAAGAAAGTAAAGCAAATAAGACGTTATATTTATTGGTGTGGAACGATTGTTCTGTTTGTTTACACCAACATATTTCCGAATACATACATAATAGTTGATGAACCAATGCAGTAGTTAATGAGAGCCCTGAATGTTTAAGGTCTGAGGCCTTAATGTTACCTTTAATTCCAGGTACAGATTGACCCACTGGGGTACCAGAAGAAATCCAGAGGGACCTGGTTCTACTAGGAGGTGGTACTGAGTAGTATGTGGGCAGTTTAGGAAACCTATCTCCAATAAACTGGGATTCTATTTGGAGGATTATTTTGCTGCAGCCACTGGTTCTGCAGAGTTGGTGAAAGTTTGTTTTAAACAATACAAAACTATAAAATCCACAATGACAACACAGGACCCATGCAGTCTGCCTATTCTAAATATTCTAAATATTAATCAGTCTTGCTGTATCGGCTTCTGGCAGTTTTTATAATTTATGACGATCCCTAAGCAGCCCAGAATACACTGAGCATGTGCACAGTCTTGGTCTTGCAAAGATGTTTACAAGATGGTGACCAACTTTGAAAGCATAAATCATTTGTTTGATTGGGCTTGTGGTGCAGTAAGTTCATGTTTATGTTTAGTATACAAAATACAGCATTTCTAGCCTTATTCTATTTTAGACTTTTTCCCCTTTAAGTCTTCCGGTTAGGACAGTACGAGTATTGTGTCTAGTTTCCACCACCTTATCCATACACAGGCCGATACAAGCATCAGATTTAGACACTCCAAACTAAATCAGCAGCTTGTTATTGGGATACGCTTGAAGGCCTGACCAAGATTTGTCAAGCACCCAATTGATGCAGTCTCCTGGTGGGTCTCCATATGGCCACTTTAAGATACAATGGTTGGCATGGTGAACGATCAGATTTGCCTAATATGGCCTACAGGTAGGTGGCTTCTAGGGGATAATTGAGGCCCAAATAGCCATTTATAGCATTTTTACTATAGGTGCATATAAGATGGACCATTCATACAAGGGCAGGTAATGGGGACCTTTTGGTTACATAATGGTCACTTCTAAGAATTCAAAATATCACTCAGGTTCACTCTGTCCAAACTAAGGATAATGTCTAACCTCAATACAAATAAAACCAGTTCCCATCTCTTGAAACAAAACTCTAACATTATAAAACTCAAAACATTAATAAAACACATAGGGTAACCATTTTCTCAGACCCCAATTGAAGTTGATCAACTTTGCAACCCAAACAATTGTTCTAGAACCCCTCATGCACCTTATTATAATTACTACTGTAGATCATTATTAAATTGGGTCATAGGGACCCAGACTACATCTGTTTATGGGTCCTGACCCAAAGATTAAAAATACCTGCTATAAATCACAAGCCAAAGTGGTTTCCTATTATAGGAGCACGTGGTTTCTGCTTTTTCCCCCCCAAAAATCGTGTTTTTTTTGTAAGTGGTAATTTATTTCCAATTGAAAAAGCAAACAGGCTTCAGATGAAATGGTTTTCTACATCGAATGTCATACGCCATAATTCCACATAACAATGCGGGCAGATGGCCCGCTGCAAAAGCCATCCATCAACTCTTTATAGCCGAGAACTCACATCTGATTAATAGTCTGTTGACGTGTTGTTTAATGGCAGCCTTTCTGAAAATTACAAGCAAATGTTCGATTGGCCCCTTTCATTACTGATCACGAGGAGACGTTGGACAATTTCCCATAGTAAATCACTTGTATAAATCACTCTGGATATTATTGATCCCTATCTTATCTTAATCGTCTACCACCCTACTAGCCAGGATTACATGTATCCCAGGAATAAGGGAAGAGCAAGCACTGAGTAAGAGGCTTGTGGCACACAAGTGACTGGGACTTACAAATAAATCGTATGGTTTCATTAATCCATTGTGTATGTAGGATTTCCCCAGTCTGCTGAGATTTGATTGGGCTGTGCATTGGCAAAGCTACACTAGATATTTGTCTACCTGTACTTTGCATTCACATTGGGCCCTACACATTGTAGAGGATCCATAGACTCATCCCAAATGTTGCCTTGCTCTGATCCAGCCAGTCAAGCCTCATACAGTTTACTACAGTTATGTTGCTTCAAGGGGAACTGTTTCTATTATTAAAAAAATCATTGAATTGTGATTTTAATTTAATATGTTTGATTCATATATAGGGGATGCTTTATCAAGGGTCTTTAATGAGCCTGTAAGGCAGTAATCCCCAACCAGTCGTGAGCCAGTCAGCAACATATTCCTCATCATCTCCTTTGATGCTGCTCTCAGTGTCCTCAAAAGTAGGTGCTCAATTTTAAATCTCTGTTTGGAGACAAGTTTGGGAAAAATAGAGCCACAGTTTTACTCTAGGTAAAGCCTCCTGTAGGCCAGCAGTCCACATGGGGCTACCAAATAGAGAATTGTGGCTCTTATTATGCATCCTCAAGGAACTTTTTCATGCTTGTGTGGCTCAACAACACTTTTTACATCTGAGTGTGGCTCACAAGTAAAAAAGGTTGGGGATCCCTGCTTTAACGGTAGAGACCTGTGTGTGTGGATTTATTTGGACAGTTCCCATGACATTTCACAGAAGGACAAATCCAAGCTTTCATTGGTTGACTGGATGATTGGAGGATAGGGGCTCTATCAGCCTGTTAGACAGCTGTGATCATGCATTCAGACAATGAAAATCATAATTGACTGAAGAAATAGTCAGATCAGAAAATAATGTAAGATACATGAATATGCTACAGTTTAAGCTCCAATTAACATCAAACCTTTAGCCAAGACCACCCAAGAATATCTAAGACAACACACACACACATTCATCCCAAGTCTAAGGTGAGATTTCAGGTATATCTAGTAGAGCAAATGGCCATTCTGACCAGTTGTCAGCCTAACTAACCTTCGGACTGAGCCCCTGCAGCCACTGAATCAAGCTCCCCTAGGTGGGCCAGCTCTCCAGATTGGGAACCACTGCCTTGGTAAGTGGGTCTCCGTTCCTCTAACAGAATCAAACCTGCATGCCCCCCCCCTTTAAACCTGGTTACTCTTGGTGCAGATATTTAGCAACTCTACCAAGCTGCTATCCCAGACACGTATTTAATCAGTTTCAGAAATGCCTTTGGTATATTTCGCAAGGCTGGACTGAGCAGCCCCAGTTGTATTTCACCAAGGCAGAGATTTGACCTTAGGCATCTGATAAAGTGCATTGAAGTTATCTATAATTCATTACACCTTAACGTCTGTGAATTGTTTTAGGAGCAAAATGAATGCAGCAACCATGTTTACTAATGTCTTATATAAAACCATTTTCCAGGTGGCAGTGGAACCTGTAGAGTTGTGATAGCAGTTTTTTTTTTTACATTGATTTAGGTTCAAGATATTGCTGCGCTTTCTTGCACTATAGTAAATGGACACCCTTAAAAGCACAGGTATTTGTTTATAGGACAAATTGCAGTTACTTTTTAATTCAAAGTGCATGTTCCCAGATTGTAAGACTGCTTCCCAAGGAGGAGGCCCCAACAGTTCCGTCATGAAAGTCAGTTATGGTAGATTGGGTGTAGATAGTGGCCACCAAAGTAAGTCTAAGAAGACCTAAAACATTATTTTAGCATATTGTTGTCTATTAATCAGTCGTGTCATGTAATATTCTTGACCATTGCTCTATGTTAATGCTGATATTTGATGTTATGGGCCTTTGTATCTATAACTTTATCTATAAAGGAACATTCTAATATTCAGTTTGGTAAGATAAGGAAGCCATCCCTTGGGGTTTTCTGGATGTAAGGATAGGAAATGTGGCTGTGATCAAACACGTGTGGCCTATTTTGCTATGTTTTTTTATCCATCATCAGGGCTGTCATCAGTGGGGGTACAAGGGGTACAGCAGTCAGAGGTCCTATGGTAGAGGGGGACCACAAGATGGCAAAGAAAGGTTTATGGGTTGTAAAAGGGGTAAGGCTTGTGCTGGAGTGGGTGGGTGGATAGTAGGCAGGACATTTAGGTCGTTAAGAGATGCCCAGGGCAGATCAGAAAGGGCAAGTCAGGGCATTTTTTAAATTGTGGCCCTATTATACTAGCTGGTAGAGATAGCCACCCTGGGGAAAACCCTTGGAACAGTAATAGGGGACACCATAATTACTGATTGCGTCTCTATCCATCATTGACATTTCACAAAGTCCTCTGTGGCCAAGTAGTATCTTTAAATGTACTTGCTGTGGGCCCTGATGCCCTAAACCTCTCCACTTCTTTTTTTCTATTTCATGCTCAGATGCTTGACAGGACCTCATTTTGTTTCCTGCAGGTTAACAACGAGAATGTGGTGAAAGTTGGTCATAGGCAGGTAGTGAACATGATCAGGCATGGAGGCAACCACCTCGTCCTCAAGGTTGTGACCGTGACCAGGAATCTGGATCCGGATGATACAGCGAGAAAGAAAGGTATGGATACTTTCCCTTATACTGTGTATGTAAATTGATATTTCTGTACTGCGTGGATCATCTCAACTTAAGACAATCAGGAGCAAGGTAGGGTGAAACTGGGCATGGTATAAGAGATGTGGCTAGGGGAACCAACTTTAAAAATTATAACCATATAAAAACCCCAGTGCAAGTATTAACCTGAGCTAGTCTTGTCAGTAGTATTGTCCATAGACACCAAAGCAACAGCAAGAAGTGTTTAGCTTTGTCTTATATAGAGAGTACAATATGGTAGCTTCCACTTATGAACATATTTAAATTATAAGAAGGCTTGTTCCGTACAAATAGTGAGCATTGGCCTTGTACTTTCATTTTTTTAAAGGAGAATAGATGACTTATACACCTTGCTATGTTTTCCCTTACTGGATTTAAGGGGAAGTACATTTTTGTGTTAGTGGGGGCATGTCTTCAGTTACTCTTAATATGAGATCAACGTGGAGGATAAATCCCATCAGTATAGCCCAATATGTTGCCTTTCCTGTCTGTTAAAAGACAAGGAAAGGCTAATTCAATGTTAGGTGGGCTGACATATTTGCACCCATAGTGAATCCATCTTTCTTTGTCTTTGATGTCCTATGATGAATCATCAAGTCAGTAGAATCCAGTGGGCCTGAGCCCTCTGTTCAGGGCCGCCATTAGAAATCACGGGCCCCCGTACAACAAAATTTTTGGGGCCCCCTGGGCCCCACCCACACTGACGACCAAGCTCCACCCCATATGCCGCCCATTCCACATCGCAGTTAAAAGACCACACAGACATCAGCGCTAAAAAAGTAACCCCCCCCCCCACACACAGACAAGTTATAAAAAGCTATTGATGTTCAGGGCCCCCTTATAAAAAATTGGGGCCCCCAAAAAAAAAATGTAAAAAAAAAATGTTTTTTTAAAAAAACATTGGTGGCAGGGCCCCCCTTATAAGTTAAAAACAAATTGGGGCCCCAAAAAAAATAAAAAAAAAAAAATTAAAAAAAAAAAAACATTGGTGGCAAGAGGCCCCTTACAAGTTAAAAAAATTGGGGCCCCAAAAAAAAGTGTTTTACAAAAAGATTGGTGGCAGGGGCCTATAGAATATTAAAATAATACATTGGTGGCCAGGGGATTAAAAAAAAAATACACAAACTGGTGTTCAGTAGAATTGAACTCATGGCTTCAGTACTTCAACTTCGCCTCCTTTCGTGACTTCGGGTCTTTGCGCCGTTTCAGGACTTCGGCTTCGGCTGTTTTCGTGACTTCTGGTCTTTTCGGCGCTTCGTGACTTCGGGTCTTTTCAGCGCTTCGGGACTTCGGCTTTTTCCGTGACTTTTTTACGGGTCTTTTTGGCGCATCGGCTTTTCGGCACTTCCGCATTCGTCAACACAGAGGGAGGACGTACGACTCGGGCGCTCGTAAGGGGGGCCCGGAACTTCAAAAAATGCAGCGCTGCCGGGCCCCCCTTCATGCCTGGGCCTGGTACGCTTGTCCCCCCTGTCCCCCCCTGATGGCGGCCCTGCCTCTGTTATTATAGCATTTTTATCCAAAGCAAATCCAGCTGGACAGAGGTACAGGGAGTCCTGTCATCAGCTCTGAGCGACAGAAAGCTCTCCCTGACAGTCTCCCATCAAGGTCTGATGCGCCAGCTCTTGGGATCACACACACTGAAAGGGAAAGTGCTTATCTGACAATGGAACATGGCAGTTACAAAGTGCAGTTAGTGTTATCCCATGGCTGAGGCATCTCCTGAGTACCTTGCTGGGGTGAGCTGATTCCCCAGTATTGGAGGTATGACACTTGTAGTGCAATCACAAAAGCACTTGCTGAACAAAACTGTGTATGTAGATTGGCAGTTCATTAAAGTGTTTTAAAATAGACCCTTGTTTTACTTCCTATATATTTCGTTTGCAGCCTATTAGAATGTTTTGCAAAAGGCATATAGGAAGCAGCATCCACCAATCAGTTGGTTGCTTTAAATAACTAGACTAATAAAGGAAACTGCTAATTGGTTGCCATAGGTACTTATCTTGGAAGAAGTATGACACTTTAGGTAAACTGATGCTCCTAGCCAGCCATGATTTGGAATTCTGGGCCCTTGTACCTCCTGTAAGTTATATTGGTGCTTCAAGCCATTATATTGGTCTACAAGAGAAAGTACATGGGTCTTGTCTAGCCCTGGTCTAAATAAATATGGTAAAGGGAAGAAAGCCCTTGAAGTCCTGGTCTGCATTATATTGTTCGAATTAAGGAACTCTCTTGGACCTGTCCTAAGGTGGGATGACTAACCTGCAAGTGGAAACAGATCCACCAACTGCTGGAATTTGTCCTGCCCTGGCCTAGTTTATAGTGTTCCAACCAGGGCAGTCAGTCAGCTTTGTTTAGTCCTGTTGTCCATTAGGTTGAAAAAAATCAATTTCTTGAAAACGTAAGATATGATTATAATGACCTGCATGTAGTGGGCTGAGCAATGCCCACCATCTTTATACACAAACTCTTCAGATCTACCATTTTGACACGTCTTCATATCCTTCTGTTTAATACAAAGCCCCACCACCGCCAAAACGAGCCCCGACTACCGCGCTCTCGTTGAGATCTAAATCAATGACCTCAGAGCTTGAAGAACTTGGTAAGAGCGTGAGTTTTGGAGCATGTGGAGTGGCTGATTGTCTGCGGTGGGCTTGAAACATCTTCATACTCCACGCGCCAGCGCCATGTTGCATGTCCTGCATGTTTTATTTCTCCATGACTTTCGTGCCATCCATGTTCCGTGTGCTGCAGTGAGCGGGAGTTGAGAGTGTGTTGTATAATGTTTCTGTGCGGTGCTTTTGATTGTATCTAATATCTCTCTCTTATCTTGAATTCCTTGGCCCTCTCAGCAGTGGATATAGGTAAGATGCTTCTGGTTAGGGACAAAAACAATGTATCCCATTACAATAAAGTGCACTTCTCTTACCCCCCTCAGACAATGGCAAGACTAGTGGAACCCAATGAAGGGAGAACGGACTGGTGTCTGTCGAACGCAATAGACTGGTTAAAATGACTCTCATTTATTTGTCTTGTAAATGACTGTAAGATTTCCGAGTATTCTATGTACACTACATCCCCATTTTTACCTCCGCCACAAACAGAACTACTTTATACCATTGCTTTCTTGTAAAAGTAAAGACTTTTTGTTCTGGTGATGGGCTATTGACAAGCAGCAATTAGCCCTAATAGAGCCTGACCATACCTTAAGCTTTTGATCTTCCATCTGAGTCCCAGCTGGGCACTTCCATTCCAGAGAAGAGGCGTTGGATGAAAGAATAGTGTTGTTTACTGCTATGGGTACGGCACACGCTGAGAGCTTTTAGTTGGCCAAAAAGCACAGTGCCCAGAGACAGCACCTCATTGGCATACATCAAAATAGTGTCCCTATTTCCCCAAACAACTGTACAACAAATAATGTGTGAATTATTCAAAGTAGATTTTTCCAGTGACAATTGCCATCTTTAATTATGGATAAAAGTAGATAACGGACATGATTTAGATGTTGCCTTGAATTATTAGAGTCGCTACTGGCAATAGCACTTTGCTTTTAAGGTTTTTTGATACAGATCAATTGCAATTTTCACCCTGAACTGAAGGTGGCAGGATTTAGTTACATGGACATTAAACAGTACAGTATGGGATCTATTATCCGGAAACCCATTATCCAGAAAGCTCCAAATAACGAAAAGGCCATCTCCCATAGACTCCATTTCATCCAAATATCCCAAAGTTTTAAAAAGTATTTCCTTTTTCTCTGTTACAATAAAACAGTAGCTTGTACTTGATCCCAACTGAGATATAATTAATCCTTATTTGAAGCAAAACCAGCCTATTGGGTTTATTTAATGTTTAGATGATTTCCTAGTAGTCTTAAGGTATGAAGATCCCAATTATGGAAAGACCTGTTATCCGGTAAACCCCGAATATCTGGATAACAGGTCCCATACCTGTACTGCTAAAATATTAGGAAGCAAAGATTTTCACTATGAAAATACCCAGGTGACTCCAGCTGATATCTGTGTACTATGAATCTTGTTTTCTTGATCTGACTTTGCTTGTGTTCCTGTGGGCCCTTACCACGGCCAACAGCATGAAAAAATAAAGTAGGGATGCACCGAATCCAGGATTCGGTTCGGGATTCAGCCAGGATTCGGCCTTTTTCAGCAGGATTCGGATTCGGCCGAATCCTTCTGCCCGGCCGAACCGAATCCTAATTTGCATATGCAAATTAGGGGCAGGGAGGGAAATTGCGTGACTTTTTGTCAGAAAACAAGGAAGTAAAAATGTTTTCCCCTTCCCACCCCTAATTTGCATATGCAAATTAGGGTTCGGATTCGGTTCGGTATTCAGGGGTTCGGCCGAATCCAAAAAAGTGGATTCGGTGCATCCCTAAAATAAAGGCAGTCGTCTCATATATGGCATCTGTCCTTTGGCTCAGTCACATATTGAGCAGGATAGTTCTATGTATGGCTACTTAAAGAAATTTCTAGGATTGCAGGGTTAGTCATCTGCCTCTCCATCTGTTGAGGAACATCAACTGCATCCATCCAGCAGCCTTATCCACTGTTCTGCAGTAGACAAAGCACCAGTGTGTGTAGTCTGTTCTACATAAACCACCACTCTTTGAGAAAGGCCTCGGAGGAGGCCGAAACTTTAGTCTTCCATGTAGGGATGCACCGAATCCAGGATTCGGTTCGGGATTCGGCCAGGATTCGCCCTTTTTCAGCAGGATTCGGATTCGGCCGAATCCTTCTGCCTGGCCGAACCGAATCCGAATCCTAATTTGCATATGCAAATTAGGGGCGGGAGGGAAATTGCGTGACTTTTTGTCAGAAAACAAGGAAGTAAAAAATGTTTTCCCCTTCCCACCCCTAATTTGCATATGCAAATTAGGGTTCGGATTCGGTTCGGTATTCGGCCGAATCTTTCGTGAAGGATTCGGGGGTTCGGCCGAATCCAAAAAAGTGGATTCGGTGCATCCCTACTTCCATGTAAATAAAACATGTTTTATTTTTGTATAAGACCTGAGAGTGCGGACCTTACTTGTGGGATAGAGTGCCAGGAGATTACATATATCAAATGTGACTTGACCGTATGCCATGTACTTACCAAACAGACTTTGTTTTTATTATTGATGGTTTCACCATTGATCTCATTTCTATTTCCAAGCCTCTGTACGGAGAAGGAAGGGTAAGGGTGCATATTGCACTTTCTGTGAATTGTGTCGTTCTGTCTTCACAAATAACAATGTTCCGAGGGTTGCCTGTCCCATCAAGTCCCACTGACACCCCACTACCCTGTAGTTTGCCTGTGTATGCACTGTATATTCAGTGACGGATCCGTGCTCTGCTGTTGAGTAACTGGTAGATTCAGTTCTGTGTCTTTGTATTTTGTGATGTCTCTGTGTGTGTTGATGACTAAAAAGTCTTGGAGTTCTATATAGTTGGATCAAAGACACACCTTTTTATACCAATACGCATGATCTGTGAATTGGTAGTGGAAACTGTGTTTCCAAAATCATTTTTAATCCCTTGAATTTTTTTCAAGGTAATCAAGCCCATCAAGGAGTGGTAACTACCCATTTAGCACATAAGTAATGAGCGTGAATGAATTTCCTGCAGAAATTGGTCTATGGGCAGCTTCTTGCTGGGCACTATGAAGAACAGTACTGACCCAACCTCTGCCATAGTATAGGTTGTGGGCGATCAAATTCACAGAATTGTTCCCGATTAATTTCAATAAGATGAATTACAGGAGTTTAGTTTACACCTTGGGGTTTCTGTGATAATATCCAGTTAGTGGATATTTGCCTGTGGTCTCAAAGCTCCATTCTGGTTGCACCACAGTCTTAGCAACAACCATAAAGATGGCTTTTTTTCATGCAGATACCATTTCAATAAAGATGTTTAAATTAACTGGTCCTGCCAGGTCTAGATATCATACACTAGGTATTCAAGTCATCAAAATGTTCAAGAACTGCACCCAGCAGATGTATAGAGGTGGAAGTCAGGTGGACTGGAGCATCGGGGTTGTCTATCCCTTCCTTGAATTAGGATGTAAAGTCCTGTAATGGAGGATTCTTTCTGAATACCTTGAAGAAACATAGTTAGCCTGTAACAAAATATGGCGGCATGGGCTTTGTTAATATCTGCAGTAACTGTTTTAAAGGTACTGTGAGCTATGACCTAGTGTCAGATTAGTATTTCATGGCCTTATCATTTGTTGGTAAGAATGGAGCCACTTTCTAGCTAATTCTTCAGTGCAGATCTTGAAGTTTACAGTTTTTACAGGCAGCTACCACTTACATTAGTTTTGGTACCGTACATACCTTTGTTTTTCATTGTTAAACAGTGCTTTGTTCCCACTGTTGTGTCAAATAGATTCCAAATGGAATTTTTAGTGGAGTTTTTAGTTGGTCACAAGGATCTGTTTGTCTTGCTGTTAATGATGGTATAAAGAAAAATGGTGCCACAACCTTGTCTCAATGTGTAGGAGGAGGATGTGAACAGTTGCTAAAGGGGCGCAGTTGGATTCTGTTCTTCAGCAGAACTTAGGTGACTATTCTTCTTACAGAACCCTCTAACCACCTGTTGGTGTTTCGTATCCAGGAGACACCATACAGTGCTACAATCCCTATAAGAGATTAACAATACTGACTTTTATATTTGGAGAAAAATCTCACAAGCTAGTCAATCTCAAACCAGTGGTTGCTTCAGAGCATCTTGGAAGCCAAGATAATAAAGGTTCACTTTTAAGATAAACTTGTTGAACGGATTGTTGATGAGATATTGACTGTACACAAGGCTCTTCACCAATAATATCCTAAATAGGATGAAATCATCACTAAACAGAAAAACCGTGAATTTTATTGAGGTTTTCGTCTTCTGCCTGGTTGGGATTTATACCAAGCCTCAGTGCCAGAACTTTCCAGTAAGAAATGCATTGCAATTATCAGGAGACTTTAAACCTGCAAAGACAATGATCAGCTGGGAAATGAGAACTCAACATGGTTGGCCGATATGCTAATGGAATGGTGCTTTCTGCTTGGCTGCACTTAGCTTTGCTTTCTATCCTTTGCGCGATATGCTTCTTCCATTACTTGCTTGTGAGACAACAATCTGAAAAAAGGCTATTTGGGAATAAGCTGCTGGATATGCACTGGTATGAACAGGGATGAGGCAAGGGATAAATCCTCACCAGGCTGGAGAATGAGAATGGAGATGAACCTCTGTGTAAAACCAGATCCTACCAGAAAAAACTATGACCAAAGACAACCTGTAGAAAGAGTTTTCTGGAGCCACATCAGCAGGCCAACAGCAAAAGACAAGTAGAAGAGTAAATGCCAATCTGCCCACTGAATCCACCACATTAGGACTGTCCCCTGGGTAACTTATTCCAGTCTCCTCCCAATACACCCCTCGAATCAGAATTCATTACCTAGTTATGTATTGGTTGTATTTTGGATTCAGTTACCCAAGGGGACCAAGAGGGCTGAATATCAACACAGGTTGTTGTGCATTTTTGGTTGAGATAAATAGGCTGCCTAATTTATGTTAGGTGCACAATGTCTCAGAATGAATAGGAATTAAAGATCTGCTTATGTAGATCATATTTTTTGTGATGGAACATACTAAGCAATTGGTTGCAGCCTGTCCCAAAAAAGTTAGATCTTATAACATACAATTGGTGACAGCGATGGGATATACATCATTTCAGAGGACACAAAACCTTCTGCTCTACCGAAGCCGCACCCTAGACAGGATCAGATAGGTTACTCTGTATTTTGTGTATTTTGTGTCTTTGCTAAAGGTTTTCTCTCCGTTTTTGTGTAGATGTTCAAGTTTCAGATGTTGAGTGTTTGAAGAGGAGGATTGTAATTCGCGTTGCACTAAGTAAACCTCACATGCATGTGGGCTTCAAATCAAACCATGCATGCTGCATAGAGCCACTCCAGAGAGTTTTTGCTTGCACGCCATGGCAGTTTTGATGCTAACGCAGTGCATTGTGAAATACATGCCCTCCTGCTTTTGATGATAGCCCTGGTCTCCTGGATGTCTGTATGTGTCTGTACGCGTTTCTCGTCACCAGGGTCTGATGACCACATGCCTGTGTCGTTTTATTGCAGACAAAGTGGAGGAATCTGGTCCCATTTCAAAGCCCCTAAGACCACTGGACAACACACCAGTAGACTCCAGAGTGGCCACAGTTAAACAGCGCCCAACTAGTAGATGCTTCCCTGCTGCTTCAGACACCAATGTGAGTAAGGGAGCTGAGCTGTATATATTAGTAAAGCCAAGAAAGAATGGCTGGGCACATTCCCCTCTAGAACATTGGCACACTGCCCCACCATGTAGGCATGTTGCACTGCAAGGACAATAGACCAGTTGATGGATCAGAGATGCAATATCCCAACCCAACTAAGCCTAATTGTATCTTGTAACATTCATGGGTACCATCCATTGATAAGTCATTTGGCAGTAACACATTGCTGAGCACTATGGGGAGGAATTCCACCTAATTCAGATCAAGTGGACAAAAATGGAAAGTATAGCTCTGCTGAGCACTGTTGGTTGGTGGTGAGGCAAAAGTGGATCTAGGGTGTCACCACAACCAGATCTCCAAAAAGTGGATATTTCAACCTTATTGATGACTTGAGTTGCTGGTGCCTATGATTCCCCACCCTGTGCAGGAGCTTAAAGGTCCCCCTATTGAATCATAGCCATGGTGCTCACACCACTGGCAGTAGGGCAACTGAACTGCTATTTATTTGTGGGGTTAAATGAATTGAGCAATAATTTACTGATTATTTGTGACTGCAAGCAATGGTTGAACTCAGACTCTAATTGGTGGCAATGTTCAAGTGAATACACAACTACAGCTAATCACTAGTGGCTCAATGGTCACTGGCAAGAAATAGGACTAAGGTCGTTTTTTCGGGTCCCTAAACCACTGCCAAAAAGACTTGGAAGTTACCCCCACGCTATTTAGGCCTCCTATCCCCAGCCAGTCAATACCAGCCAATACCAGTCTACCATCCGTATAAATTGGCTGTATCCATGAATGTTACAAAATGTTATTTTCACCTCACCCCTGTGTATTTTTGGTTGCTTTCGGCTGTTGGCAATGTATAATTCAGAGCAGGGCTAGTTATAGGGTTGGGCAGAAAGGGCACCTGCCCTCTTACATTATGGAGGCGAGTTATACTATAGCTATAAGAGATAAGGGGCACCCTTGTTTCCGCATTGCCACTTAAAGGGTGATTCTGTACTAATGATACTAGAGACTGAGCATGTTCCTTAATATTATACTACACTCAGTCTCTTCCCTCCACTAACTGTTCCATTTGCTATAATAACCTTACCAAGACTACTTCCAGGACCTACCAAGCCAGTGGGGCTCATTTAGAAGCGCAAAAGTGCCAAAATGGAGAGATGCTTCTTTGCAACTTGCAGCATGTTCCAATGCGCCCCTTTGTCCTGCTCTAGTGAAATGCCCACAATCGCATGTATTGATGCAAGGGTGCCCTGGAAATACCATAAGCTTGGACCTGGAGGAAACTTCAAGGTTCTTTGTCAACTGACTTGCGCCAAGAGAACAGGACACTAATGCAGCACGTGCATGACATGGCGATTGTAAATGAGCCCTACTTGATGCCAGGGGTTTGGGAAGCCTTGGGAGGATTTTTGGGAGACCCTGAAGCTCAACTGGTCCATTTTAAATAGTATTAAAAATGTATGAACTGATAGCGGAAAGGTGTTTGGCGGTGTGGGTGGGTTTGGAGGACGTCCCCATTAGCTGTGTCTTATTCTATTCTATTTTAGTCAATGTATGATAGGCAGGGTATCGCTGTAATCCTGCCCACTGCTCCAGGAAGCCATCAAGGTCCATTTCTGGGCATACCCCGTGGCACAATGAGAAGGCAAAAATCCATAGGTAAGCCATCCTTTTCTTTCCGTGTTGGTTTTTTTTGTTCATGGCATTATTCATCTCCCATGTTCCGGAGCTTTGAGTGTGCTTTGTGTGTAGAGTCTGTAACCCCCGATGGAACAGATGACCTATGTCCGTTGGGCCTTATTGTGAATGTAGCTGTGTTTCACCCTCACATCCTTGTACCTTCAGACTACAGGTTCTACATTCTCAACTTTGTTAACTTTGTAACTCGTAACTTAACTTCATGTACGCATTCTTCAATATAAAACCATATTCATTTGCATAAAAAAACATTATGCCTTATCTCCTGGAGCCTGATAATCCGTATAACCTGTAAAAAAAACTTCTACTTCCTGTTCCTGGGCTGTTCTCCTCCTCCAGGTTAATCTGGGATTCTCCTCCTCTTTGTCAGAGATCAGTGCTCCTGGGTTTATCTTCTCTTTTTATTTAGACGGGGGATGATATTTCTGGCCTTCTCTCCCCTTCCTGATTCGCCTTGGACAGTGTTCTTGGCCTGATCTCCTCCTTCAATTTAGGCAGGGGGGGCCATGACCCTACTTCATATATAGATCTGGGACAGGGAATGTTCTGGCTTTTAGGCATAGCTGGAACTATCTGTAGGCCTTCTTAGCCAAAGAAAAGCATGTGGAGCAGTGTGATGGAGCTGGAGTCCCCCTTCTGGCATAGATATAAACTGCAAAAGAATACAAAAGGAATACAAAATATTCTGGGGGTTTAATAGGTTGTCTGGAAGAAGAATCTGGTTAAATGTCTTCTCTTTTTCCCGCAAATGCCCAGAACTAAGAAAGAAACACTGTCCGCACTGTTTTCACAGCAAATAACAAAAACAACGTATTGTACAACAATACACCTATTTCCAGCAAAATCTTTTCCAAATTATTGGTGTAAACTGCCCCTTGAACGTTTGTTTAAAACATGGACTTAAAAGTCACCTTTTTGTAGTTTTTCTAGCAGGATCCTGTGCAGTATATGAACATTCTACCCCACAGCTCATTTTAATTGGCTCAAACTCCAACCTTCAACTCCAAATGAAGGGGACAGGCTTGAGTTGGGGCGACCATTAAGGCCAAATCTAAACCTTGTTATAAATCTGAGCTCTGGCAAATTACATACCCTGAAAATGCTGTATCACATTCACACACCTGGGTATATAACTAGTTATTCCCAGGCCCGGATTTATGGAGAGGCCACCAAGGCCCGGGCCTAGAGTGGCAGGATTTTACGGTTTGCGGCATGCTGCCCAACCACACCCACATTTGGATCAGAAACACTGGGGAGGCGCAGGAGATACGATCGTTTTTAAAATTTCCTGTACGCCAATTCCCATTGCTCCGGTCCTGATGATGAAAATTTGATTGAATGAAAGGAAGGGGACTAGGCGACGAACGACAGTGGGCCTAGGGGTGCCTGCTATGTAAATCCGGCCCTGGATATTCACTCTCTCCCAACCTTCCCATTGCCATGCCAAACCCAAATTTAGCCCAAACACTTTACTTCTGAACCCAACTGATTTTTAGCCATGTCCTATTCCTCCCTGAGACCGACCTTGTTGTGTTTTTTCCATTGAACCCCTTACTTTCTGTGGCCTCTCTCCTCTCAGAGATTTATATTGTGAATATGTCTGTCCTGTCCATCATGTGTGTTTGTCTGTTTGCCCATATCATATGTTTATATGCCAATAGCTTATGTCTATCTGCCAATAGGGTATGTCTATATGTCCGCAGCATATTTATATTGGTGTGTAGTATATGTCTATATGTCCATAGCGTAAACCCATGTCTACATGCCAGCAATGCTCGTCTATTTGTCCGTAGAGTACATCTATATGCCCTTAACATATGTCTATATATACATAGCTTACATCTATATGCTCATAGCGTATGTCTGTATTCCAATCGGGTATGTCTGTATGTCCACAGCATATGTCTATTCGCACATAGTGTATGTCTATGCTTATAACGCATGCCCATAGCGCATGTCTATATCTCAGTAATGTTTATCTAACTGCCCATAGCGAATGCCTATAGAATATGTCTATATGCCTTTACCGTATGTATATATGCCCATAGCGTATGGCTAAATGTCCATAGCGTGAGTACCTTATGTCTATATGCCCATGGTTTATACCTGTATGCCTATGGTGCACGTCTATATATCCACAGTGTGTGTCTATATGTACATAGCATATGCCCTTAATGTATGTCTGTATGCCCATGGTGTATGTCTGTATGCCCGTAGTGTATGTCTGTATGCCCGTAGTGTATGTGTGTATGCCCATGGTGTACATTTATATGCCTGTGTAACACTGAATATGAGCGAGGCTTGTATATAATGCCATGCTGATGCCGCACAAACTGCCTAATGATTTCACCATAATTACCGGATTGTTTCCTTTTGTCAGACAGCAGAATTCCTTTGTCAGGTTAGTAGCTCGGCCGATATTATAGGATGTTTAATATAATAATCACAGCCTGTTACATGTACCTGTCTGAGTTGCATTTTGTGTGAGCGGCGCCAGTAAGACACCATTGGCCTATATTTCATTTGTAGCAGTTTTTTTTTTTTTATTGGCTGGAACTGCTGTTCATCGGTAGGGATGCACCTAATCCAGGATTCGGTTCGGGATTCAGCCAGGATTCGGCCTTTTTCAGCAGGATTCGCATTCAGCCGAATCCTTCTGTCTGGCCCAACCGAATCTGAATCCTAATTTGCATATGCAAATTAGGGGTGGGGAGGGAAATAGCGTGACTTTTTGTCACAAAACAAGGAAGCAAAAATGTTTTCCCCTTTGCATATGCAAATTAGGGTTCGGATTCGGCTGAATCTTTCGCAAAGGTTTCGGGGGTTCGTCCGAATCCAAAATAGTGGTTTCGGTGCATCCCTATTCATAGGTTTAACTTGCTAGTGCCGTGGAGTGTGATGACGTGGGCAAACAGAGCTGGGGTGGGAGTTACCATGTACAGTACAGTATGTAACTTTATATTGTTTTTGTGCCTATGTACTGGGGTTGCCACTTCTCTTGCCATAGCATAAGCCTTCTCCGTCAGTTTTAAACCACCAGAGGTGCTGTTTGTGACGATTTCATGGAGAATGCTTTGGATTAGGGCAAGCAATGTAGCAGCTCCCACACTGGAATGAGAGCTCGTTTATTCCCCAGAGATGCCAAGGGAGTGAGCTTTATAAGAAAAAATGATCTATGTGCCGGTATCATGCAAGATACTTCCTAGCTCTTTATAATGAAAATCAAATCGAAATCCTCAAAACAAATGAATGTAAAATGGTTGAGAGTGCTCTTCTGAGCACCTTTGCAATTTACATGAATATTAATTTTTTAGTTGTCAAGATTTGAGTGGTTTTTACACTGCTGATATATTAAAATTGAAACAACGTCGCCACCTGCTGGTCAGTTCTGCCAACCACCTTGATCGTTGGTGCAGCGAATATTTCACAATAATTACAGACTCTTCTCTGCTCTGTTTGCACTTGGCACAGGGTTGCCATGGCTACTGGTTGGCAGTTATTCTTTTTGGGCTTAGTTTGATGAAAAAGAAACTATAATTGGGCAATGCTGGTAACGATGGGCACTGTTAGTTATTGAAGTTTGAGATATTAGATAAACCAATGCTTTCAGCATAAATCTGAATGTATGTATCCTTTCGAACCCCCTGCAGGCATCACTGAAGAGGAACGGCAGTTTTTAGCGCCCCCTATGTTGAAGTTTACTAGAAGTTTATCCATGCCAGATGCCTCTGAAGATATCCCACCTCCACCAGCAACCTTACCACCCTCACCGCCACCTCCTTCACCGTCTTCATTTATCTCCCCAAAATCTCCAGCTCCTAGGGGGTATGGAACTATTAAACCAGCCTTCACCCAGAATTCAGGAACAAAGTCTCCGTCACCAGCCGTAAGGTCGGACAATGTAGGGACAATCGCCAGAGACAGAAGTATGTTCTTCAGGCACGAAGCCAAGAGGTTCTCCTTGGACTCTGAGGAGTTGTACAACACCAACATGTCAACCCAGCAGAACTTTATAAACAAAAGAAGCAAGATGCCTGAAAACCCATATTCTGAAGTAGGAAAATTTGGAAATAAAGCAGTATATGTACCGGCCAAACCTGCCAGGCGGAAGGGCATGCTGGTGAAACAATCCAATGTGGAAGACAGCCCTGAAAAGACATGTTCCATTCCCATCCCAACAATCATCATTAAAGAGCCTTCAACCAGTAGTAGCGGCAAGAGCAGCCAGGGCAGCAGCATGGAGACGGACCTCCAAATCTCAGAGCAAGTAGGACAGTTGCGGCCTGATGATAGTCTTAATGTAAGTAGTCCATTTGCAGCTGCCATTGCTGGAGCAGTAAGGGACAGGGAAAAGAGACTAGAGGCCAGGCGCAACTCTCCGGCCTTCCTATCAACGGATTTGGGTGATGAGAGCGTCGGTCCCAAACCAAGCCCAAGGTTGCAGCATTCAAAGTCTATCGATGATGGAATGTTCTACAATGAGGAGAACACAAAGAATCTCATGACTCCCCGCTCTTTGATTATCAGCAGAGGACCTCCTAATGCCTTTACTAACAATGACTCCAGCCATCAGGGAGATGTGAGCAATGCAAGGATGTCTAAGGTCAAAGGGCCTGAGAACAATGCAGCTCCAGCAAAAAGTACCAACGCCTCTGGTAATTACATGCATCCAGTCACAGGGAAGCTGCTCGACCCAAACTCGCCTCTGGCGCTGGCCTTGGCTGCTAGAGATAGAGCTTTGAAGGAACAAAACCAACCCAGCCCCAGCCCTACAGATCCAGAAAAAGCAGATCTGAACAAGCCACTTTATATAGATACCAAGTTACGCTCTGGCATGGAGACGGCCTACTCTGCAGCAACAATCAATGCAAATCGACCGAACATGCGAGGGATGTTAAAGAGACAGGAGACGGAGATTAAGCATGAGCATGACTCATCCAAGGAGGAGAAACGGCAAGAGGAGAAAAAAAATATGCTGATCAGCATCATGGACACCTCACAGCAGAAGACAGCTGGGTTGCTCATGGTACATACTGTAGACACCACCAAAGC
This sequence comes from Xenopus petersii, assembly GCA_038501925.1. Taxonomy (NCBI): domain Eukaryota; kingdom Metazoa; phylum Chordata; class Amphibia; order Anura; family Pipidae; genus Xenopus; species Xenopus petersii. Next base: position 13,509,120 of record CM076679.1, read on the forward strand.
AGATGATGTACTGATTGAAGGTGAAGAAACAGAGAAGGGCCCACCGCCTGAGAACTCAATCTCTTCAGTATCCGAACACAGGGAAGAGCTAGAGAATTCCATACCCAAGGCTAATGAGTGTGGAACCCCCGCAGCTCCTCCCATCAAAGCCATTGTATCCGTCTGCTCTGTAGAAGAGCCAGTTATGTTACCGTTCCGTATCCCGCCTCCTCCTTTTATCTCGGTAGATGTGGATGAGGACTTTATTTTTACCGAACCACTGCCTCCTCCTTTGGAGTTCGCCAACAGTTTCGATATCCCAGAGGATGCGTCACAAATGCCGGCCGCTAGTCTGGCCGATATGTTGATTCAGAGGAAGAACGGAGCTTTTCCTCCACCTTCATTTAATCCCAATGTTGCCTCTAATTCTATAGAAAGTAAAAGGCCAGTGGTCCTGTCTAACTGCCTGCCCACCTCTTTCATGCAGCACCCTGAAAGCTTTGATAATGTGACTGACTCTGGGATCGAAGAGGTGGATAGTCGAAGCAGCAGTGACCATCACTTAGAGACGACAAGCACTATTTCCACTGTCTCCAGTATATCTACCTTGTCTTCTGAGGGGGGAGAGAACCTGGACACATGTACAGTCTATGCAGATGGGCAAGCGTTTCTAGTGGACAAACCCCCAGTACCTCCAAAGCCAAAAGTAAAGCCCATAATCAACAAAAGCAATGCACTTTATAAGGATGCTGTCCTGGAAGAAGATCTTGATAATTTTGCAGTCCCCCCTCCTGCTCCGCCTCCTCTACCTTTAAGTATTCAGCCCAGCATGACCAAAGCTGGACAGCAAAGGACCTCCAAGTTATGGGGTGATAGCACAGAAGTCAAAAGCTCAGTCATGCCAAGCCCCAAAGCCAGTGTTATTAGTGAATTAAATTCCATTTTGCAACAGATGAACAGAGAGAAAGCTACAAAGCCAGGGGAAGGGTTGGATTCACCCACTGGCATGAAAACTGCAAGTCTCAGCACAAGGTAATTTGTTTATTTCTTACATATAAATATATGTGTGCCTGTGGTTCATTGCAGCTCTTACAAATGCAAGTGGAAAGCACCAGAGAGGATGCACAATGGAGCACCCACATTTTTCCATTTGCTGTACTTGCCTTGAGCACCAGTGTGTCCATATGGCTTCCATTGACAAACTGTACTGATGGGTTCATGGCCTCTAGAGAACAGGGAGATTGCAATGGGCCCCTTTTTCATCTTAGTTACCTGAACTGGTATCTCGCTGTCCAGGCTAAGAGAACAATGTGCCTTCATGAAAGATTAGAGAATTAAATCAAAGAAAATATCAAGGCATGGTGACCCTTGGTTATATAGCAGTGGTTCCCAAACTGGGAGGTGCATACAACAGTGGCATGGGGGCTCAATCTGAAGGTCAGTTAGAACAAGATTTGGGGAGAATCCAGTTTACTCTACTAGATACTCCTGAAGCCCATCTTGAAGGTCAGTAAGGGGGAGATTTGCTTTCCCAAAAAGCTCAGCTTGAAGGCCAGTTAGAGTGAGATTATATATAAGATACAATAAATCAAATATCAAGGCATGGTGACCCTTGGTTTCCAAACTGGGAGGTGCATAAAACAGTGGCATGGAGGCTCAGCTTGAAGATTAGGTAGGGTGATATTTTGGGAAAATGTCTGTTTGCTGTCCTATATACCCCTGAAGCCCATCTTGAAGGTCAGTCAAGGGGAGATTTGCTGTCCTAGAAAGCTCTTGAAGGCCAGTTAAGGTGAAATTTGTGGAGAATACGTTTGCTTTCCTAGATGTGCCTGAAAGCCCAGCTTGAAGAGCAGTTAGGGTGAGATTTAGGGAGAATGGATGTTTGCTCTCCTAGATACCCCTGAAAAACCCAGCTTGAAGAGAAATTAGGGTGAGATTTAGTGAGACTGCCTGTTTGCTCCCCTAGATACCTAGAGTGAGATTTTGGTGAAAACCTATTTGCTGTCCTTAGATATTTGGATACACTGATCTTTTTCTATATCTGTTATCTTGTTCTGAGCAAAGGGGCCTTGACCAAAGTTTGGCCTTCAAAGAGAGGGCTTTAACCAAAAAAGTCTGTCAACCACTGCTTTATAGTATTTTATTTAATGACTTTTATGCTTCTTTTATTTGGAATAATGAATATGTGCATTATCACCAACCCTATTTGCTTCATATACGTTATTATTGGAGAAATGTAATTAGCAGAATGGAAGGGGTCCTTAGTACTCAGTGTCCAGCTAAGAACATGCCATCTACATATACTTTCATATGTCTAGATATGGTTTCACCTCAGCTCATACTCAGCTATTCATTAAGCCTGGTTCCGATGTGTAAATCTGCTAGGTGCTGCCACGGGCGCAAAAATAACTAGACGCTTCTCGGATCCCAGATAGCGGAGCTCTCTTTCCTTTGAAGGGACACTATTACACTTAATTGAGTTACTGCCTCGGGGACTGTTATTCTGAAAGAATGTTTTCTGTATTACTTCTGAGAACGATAACATGTAAAATTAATAAATTCGCCCTAAAGACATAGACAGCATCAAATAAAAACTGACATTGGTTGCAAGGCAATCAGCCTCCTCTCGGGAAATCAGTTACTAGTTTATCCGAGAACAGCCTGTTCATGCTTCAAATAATTCATGTTAAACCTAGTGTAACCTCTTACTTGCAAAAGGGACAGGTATGGTTTCTTCATGGCTCCCTCACTGACTCATCCACTAGACTCTTAGGAACATGACTGTTTTGGGGGCGTAAGGTGGCCATTACTGCGTTATTGGAATCACTTTCCAGAAGGCATTGTCTATGGAAACCCTGCATTTTTTTTGTCTTGTTCTCTTATCATCATCAAGATGGATCTTTCACTTCTAATTATACAACATCTCATTTACCATCCATATCAAGCCAGATAACTTTTAATTATGATCAAATGCTTCAAAGACAACTAGTCTCAGCATCACGGAGAGAGAGAAACCACTTACTGGCTGATACCCAAGAGACACAACATAACCAGTTTCAAGCATCAGAATAAAGGTGACCATACACAGGCAGATTGAGGCTGCCGATATCAGTCCTTTAGACTAATTCGGCATCTTATCTGCCCATGTGTGGGGACTTCCAACGGGTCTCCCCAATCCATATCAGGCCACAAATCAGCCACATATTGATCAGGCAGGTTTGATTTTTCCTGTGTTTGAAGACCGCATCGGCTAGTGCCTACGACCTGTAGGAGCCCGTTTCCTTCGTATAATCTGATCATTTGGTCGCCAAATGAGCAGATCTTTTCTGATATGCCACCAACGGCAGGGTGATATTGGGTTAATACGAACATCTTATCGTGTATGGCCACCTTAACTCTCCAACAGCAGTCAGAGTGCCTTCAAGTTATACTAGATATGGCCATACACAGTCCCATCCCATTTCGTACCTGAGTCATCAGCTTGTGGGATGAATGAACAGACAACCCAAAGTAATGCCCAATTCTGCTTCCTCAGCCGCCAAAGTTAACTGAATGTATCCTTCTCTGATTACATACACAGTCCAATCCCATATGGTATCCAACCAAGCAGCCTGTGGTATGAATGGACAGTAGCGTATGAGGCCACCTCTCTGTTGTTGTGTTCATTGGGGTCAACAATCCAAGTGATTGTTATAGTAGAATCTGGAAAAAAAGTGTGTCTCCTCTTCAATTTCTCAACCGGCATTTTGGGCAGTGCATTGTATGTTGGCCTGTCGAAGCAAAGAACCAACCAACATTCACTTTATCGGTCTGTATCCATATGGGTCAACATTGTTGTACATTGTTTTGTATAATTTTATAAATATGACCAGCTTTAGACTAATGTCAAACTGAGTGGATTCTCGTTGGGCATGGAAGTCTATCTCTGCCCAATACTGTCTTTGCTCCCTACTAACACCACCTGTCCCTGTACACCAGGGTGGATTTTGGCCTGGACACTTGAGCGTTTTCAAGCAAGTGCATGGCAAGATGTAAGGACAATATTAAGTGGTCACAGGCATTTCTGTGCCATTGTTTTAGTCTTCTTAGTGTCACAAAGCTTTCTCTCATATTTGAGAGTCAGAAAGCTCATTAAATGTTTAGATACAGAAAGATACAGAAATGTGTCAAGTGCAGCAGAGCAAAATCTTTCCATCAAACGCCAGATGAGCACAAAGCTACCATAATCATTCATCTCCATTAGCTAGTAGGAAGCCATCAAGGTGCTCTTTAACCTTAATGGTCCACTTCATCCGAAATCCGTTCCATCCCAGCCATAATTCCTGAGAGTGACAGGTGCAGGATATGACAGTTTGGTGGGAGTGATGGGTCTCCCTTTGCTTTCAATATATTTGACACTAGTCGCTTGTGGCGGGTTGTTGGTCAAGCTGCGGATGAGGCAGTTGCGGGTCTGGGTCGTGTAGCAGATCAAAGTGGGTAAATATGCGGGTTGGGGTTCCGCGCAGGACTCTAACTTCTACTGCTGGGATTGCTGTGTAATGGAGAGGAGGTTACTGTGTGTGAGGATGTTACACAAAGGAGAACATTGTCCATGGCCAAGGTAGACTTTGCTTTAGTTAATAGATATTCCCAATGAGTGTTATTTAGGAATTTCAGACTGGTTCCTCATAACACATTGCAATTCTAACGCTCTTGTTTTTGCCTACCCAGGATTCAGCATCTGAAGTAAGTACATACAGGATTAGTTCAAGCTGGAAGTTGCGTGTTGCCATCTTCATACATGTTTCAAGTAGCAGTCCTGTAGCTTTGGGGTAGATTATGCTTAAAAACATGTAATTGCTAAGATCTAACTACAGAAGGAAGACCAGATATATTTAGCAAAAGGGAGAGTTTACTGTTGGTTTTGAGTAATGTTCCTCAGCTCCAAAACCTTTTAAGCAGGATGCTGTGATCACGCTCTCCAGCGCTTTGCATTCTTAAAGGAGTACCATGAGGCTGGATAAAACTTTGCTTCTAGATTTGTACAGTACTCCCTCTATCTAAGGCCTGTGTGGACACAAGGGAAAAAATAGTCTTCTGGGAAAGTTGGCAATGGGTCAAGGTTATATCACTTAGTTTGGAATACACTTAGAACCAACATAAGAATAATCTGAGAACGTTTGTATGTGTATGTTCAAGTCCAAGTGCTGTGTTATTATGACTCTTACTTTGTGGCTCCTTTGCTTTTCCTGCTATCTTTACAACACAGCACTCTGTCCCAGTGGTCACAGAATCTACCCCACTGTTTGCATCAATGTTGGCCCTAGTTACAAGTAGTGATGATTGGGTTGACTTGGGTTGGTTGAGGACAAGAAGCTTAGCCACAGGTGCAGATTCAGGCATTTGTTGGGTCAACCTCCATGAAGGCCCCTCCTTTGGTGATGTAATAGTATTGACTCCTCCTATGTGGTGGCTGATCCAACCCATATATGAGTCACCAAAGGGGAGTCTGGTCAGCTGCAGGTTATAAATTAATCGAGGACTTTGGACTGGGTTGGTCAAGTTGAAACATTTCAGACCAGTTATTCACTATTTACAAGGTCCCTCATTTGACTTGTGTTCTCTTTTACAGGGGCACAGATGCCTTGAGTACAGTCTCAGGTAACCGGAACACCGCAGTCACTTTCACCATCCGACCTGGAGCCAACCAGCCAATTTCATTACACAACAGGACGCCTGAGTTTGACAGTCGGGTTGCAGGAATGCGTCGAGCCCCCAGTCCTGTGGTATCACCAGCCGAGATCACAAGAGATATAAAGCCTGGTCCCCTGTCAGCTCCACCAGCCTCCATGTCCGACGTCTTTATCTTACCCAGCCAGCCCCCTTCAGGGGACATGTTTGGAATGAGCATGGGAAGAAGTAGATCCCCTTCCCCTTCCATTTTACAGCAGTCAATTTCTAATAAGCCTTTTTCCGCAAAGCCAATCCACATGTGGACTAAACAGGACGTGGCTGACTGGTTAGAAAGCCTCCATCTAGGAGAACATAAAGAGATGTTTATGGATAATGAGATAGATGGAACCCATTTACCGAACCTTCAGAAAGAAGATCTAATAGACCTTGGTGTCACCAGAGTAGGCCACCGGATGAACATAGAGCGAGCTTTAAAACAGCTTTTGGACAGATAAAAGTACCTAGCAATGCCTCGTCAGCTCTTATCCCCTTTGACGACCCTTGTCTTTCTGACAGTCGAATTTCTAAATGGGGGCCCTGAAATACTTAATTATCTTTCATTACTGCAAGTTTAAATAGCTGTACAGATAATTTATAAGCACAATATTTTAAGGAGATAAAAGTGGCTGGTCTACTGGGCTGCCGTGGTGCCACTTTGGTTCTAGAAAGAAAAAAAAAAAAAGGAAAAAAACTTTTGTGATTTAATAATACTATTTCTGTGGAATAATTATTATAAAAAAATGAAAAAAAAAGACACAAAAGATTGACCTTTTTAGATCAGCCTCATTTGGATGCACCAGAACCAGCTGAGCTGCGTTTCACTTTTTTGTATCTTTGCTAGAACTTCTTCATAGAAGGATAAATATTTCTTCAACGATGGGTATAAATCATGCAGCATTTAGTAAATATATATATATATAGATATAAATATATATATTTAAAAAAAAATGTAAAAAACGATTTTATGTAAAAGCCCCTTATGGAAACAAGTCATTTCTTCCTCTTCGGTATGAAAGGAACCTTCACGATTTGGCAACGTATTAACTTGGACAGGTTAGAAGTTTTGTGTCTATTCCTTTGCAGGTCTGTATTTGAACATTTCCAATATCATTGTATGAAAATGAAAAAGGTGTCCTTATTAGTACCAGGGCTGGTTTTCGGGTACAGTATAGAGGGCATTTTCTCACAGATAAAAGTACAAAGCATATATTACTTAAATATAGATAATTCCTGTATTTACAGGAGGGATTCTGATTGATGTTGGAGGACTTCAGGTTAGAACCTCTGCAGCTGGGCATGGAGACAGGCTGTGGACTCTTATTTAGAGGTTGGATCAAGTTGGACATCTATCTAACATGGAGTCCTCCAACTCAATTTCAACAACGCTTGGAACAGTCTGTGGACTCTTACGTTGGAGGACCACAGGTAAGACATCTGTCCGACCTGAAGTCCTCCAGCTGCAGCTTTCTGAATTCCAAAAACACTTGGGGGGGAATTCACAAAAGTGTCGGTAAAATAAGGAACCCAGAAGTGGCGGTTGACAAATTTGTAACATGTACGAACTGCAAATTCACAAAGGCAGTTGTTACCGTCTCTGAATTCTTGGAAGTCCAACAATTTTCTAAAATGCTGTATATCTTTTCGGCAGACCATGCTTTTTCAAAAGACAATCTGACCTATATTTTCATTTTGGAGATCCTAACGTGTCGGAGAATTGTGAACAAATGAGTTGACGAGCAATTCATAAAAAATGACGAGAAAAGTGGCGCCAAAAAAAAACATGGCCACTTTTAACGTCATTATTTCAAAAGTGTCGTACACGTCGGAAAATTTGCAAAAAATTTCGGCTGTTACTACAACACTTTCTACGACATTTAAAAGACATTTTTTTGTTCCCGACACTTTTGTGAATTCCCCCCTTGGAGTTAAACCAAGATTTAACTACTAAAGGCTGGGCTGTGGAGGACCTTAGGTTGGACATTCATCTAACATGATCAGTTTAAACACTGCATGTTGAACATTTTTGGTTCCGCAGATAGAGGCTGTGCAATTTCAGTTGAAGGACCTCATGGTTGGACATCTGTCTAAGCTAAAGTCCTCCAACTGCCTCTCTGAATCCCAATGACACTTAGAGTAATCATAGCTTAAGGACAACAGGTTGGATATTTCATCTCCTTAGATGGTCACACAGGCTCTGGACTTTCATTTGGAGTACTTGTCCAACCTGAAGTTCTCCAAATGCATCTCTCAGAATCCTGCCACCACATGGAACTGGAGTTCAATCAATTTGCAGGATTTACCCCCACAGATGGTCATGCAGTTAGGCTATGGACACTCAGTTGGAGGACCTCAGGTTGGGCATCTGTCTAACCTAAAGTCTTCCAACTGCAGCTGAATCCCACCGACACTTGAGGCTGGAGTTTAATCAACAGCTTTAGGACTATAGGTCGTCTGTGACCCCCCTCTTATCTTTTCCAGCCCTGATAAATACCATAAATCATTTTTTCCATGATCAACTGGGTAAGGACTGTACACAACTACTCATTTTAACAAAATTCTACATTCTCATTTCTGTTTTATAGCCATTATTCCGTAGTGGAACCTCCAGCTTTGTTTAAAAAGTGTACAAATAGTTTTTTTGCAGCCATCATTGTCTTCCACTTGGTGATAATTCTGGAATTAAATATTTAAACCACAATGGCCGTGCTAATTTTTCTTTTCTTGGATGCATATGGTATTACCTCTCTACAATGTGCCAGAAAACGGAGTCTGCTTGTAGTAAAGTCTCAGACTCATCGTGCCGTTGATTGTGCGGATTAAGACTGCCAGTGTGTTGACTGATGCTTTGAAGGCCTCCTTTCCAAGAGGGAATGAATATTTTCCATGTATATGTTCAGGCACTTAACGCAAATATGTATTTAGTAGAAACAACAACATTTTAAAGAGCTAATTAAATAATATATTTTTACATGGTGTCTTATGAAAGGTTGTATGGGGTGTAGGCTATGAATTGTTTATGTTTGCTAATTAAAGAGATTTGCCATAATTACTTTGCGTATGAACCATTTGGGGGGTGGGATCAGCCTCCAGCCCTTTTGCTGATCCCACAAAAGCAAATGGGGATGTAGAATTAAAAAGGGTACCAAAAAAGAAAAAGAGTTGCTCTCGGAGCTCGTTCGGTGGAGCTCCGACACAACGTTATTTATCACAGTGCTTGATACGACGTGTAGGGACATTAGAAATTTTTTTTTTTGTTACATAGTGTAATTTAACACTTTTTTTCTTTTACCTATCTAGTTTATGTCATTTTTTGTGTATACGACACCAACATTTTACAAAAAAAATGTAAAAAAAATATTGTAAATTGTGTAAAATCTGCACAGCAGCCAGTGACGGAAAAATTCAGTTTTTTTTTTAATTCTCTTATACAGATAACTAGGTGTGACTGTTGATTAATACTCAAGGGAGGGGGGTATTAAGTTTAATTAAAGTGACTGAAATCGTTGACCCTTTCATTCGAAATCAATTTTTTTAGAGCCAGGAATCCAAACTTGGTGAATTATTTTTCCCCATGACAAATTCTACAAATATTTTTTTTTTGTCTTTTCCTTGCTCAGTTTTATATTACCAGCCTGTGTTCACGTTGTTAATGTTTGCTGTAATTTTGTGCTTTAATTACCATGATGACAGAACAAATTTTTTTTTTAAAAAAAAAAGAAACCAAGCTACTGTAATTGCACTTTTTCTCCAAATCCTCGATACTATTGTATGGCAACCAAATTAAATTACTGTAAAAAACATAAATAAATATCATATTGCACTAAAGGTGTGGCTCTGATTACAGACTAATGTTCTGTTTGGACAAATGCTGAACTGAAATTGTTTCTACAACCAAAACAGGTGGTGGAAGAGGCTATTGTGGACAAGAGGGGTGGAGACAGTCATACATTTTTATGGTATGTTTTTATTACTAAATTACACTGTACGTTCCACGTAATTTATTCTACCATTTAAAATGTTATTCTTTAACCAATAAAAATATTTTTATTTAGTTGTAATATTGGTGTGTAGGCAGCTTTCAGAAGAGCCAGCACTTCACAATGGAACTGCTTTCAGATAAGCTACTGTTTCTCCTACTCAAACGTGATTTGAGTTAGCAAGACTTGGATTTTTACTATGGAGTGTTGTTCTCATATCTACCTCTAGGGAGCTGTTGTTTGGTTACCTTCCCATTGTTCTGTTGTTACTCACTCCAACTTAATACAGCAGTAAAGAGTGATTGGAGCACAAGTCACATGACTGGGGGCAACTGGGAAACTGACATCTAGCCCCATGTCAGATTTAAAAATTTTATATAAAAAAAACAGTTTGCGCTTTTGAAAAATCAATACATTTTGACCAATTCCCTTTGTTCCAAAGGAAGAGGAGATTTGATGCCGGGCGACTAATCTCCCAGAATCTGACCGTGTGTCTCTGCCCTTAGGGTACCAGGGGCAATGTTAGGGCTTGTTTTATTAAAGTGCTCAACCACTCTAACTGCCTGGCAGGATGTAAATGAGTGAGAAAAAAAAAATACGTGTCAGGATGCCATCCCACCGCATTTTGCCCCAATTCAAGCACTGGGCTGAAGCCCAATTGAATTGCATCCTGAGAAGAGACAAATATGGCCTTTATCTAAAGTTGCCAACTTTTCAGCTGAAGTACATGAGCCTGGGTGGGGCGCGTCTATCAGGCGTCTAATAGTAAGTGACCATCTGTTATCAGCTGTTTTTTTTTTTGTTTTAAAGTTCCGAAAACAGAGACCTAGAGGCCCATTTATCAAAATTCACATATTCTTTTTTTCAGGGAAATATATTTTACATTATATATTGATTTGACCACCGAAAATGGTGGAAAACGCAGGAAAACTTCAAATCAGGTTTCACTGTATTTCTCATAGTAGTAGTTTCCCAGACCTGCAGAAATATAGACGCGAGCCCCGTAGGACATTATTCTGGGTGGATTTCACTTGGAACCTGTGTATTGGTCGGCACATTTGTCCCTGCCGAGTTCCAAACTGTCTCTGGAAGCAATGGCGGCACAAGGAATATTTGTCGGGATGGTGGTGGGTTATGGGTGATTAGAGGCAAACAACTCCAATATGACCATGTGCAATGCCAAGGGTCGGTGGTGTAAAGGGCACCAACATTTGACTCTGTGGAAACTGCTGGAGAAATGACTGTTCTCATGGTTTGGGCTTCTAGTTCCAATGAAACTAAACCAGAAGGCTACAGGGTACAAAGACATTTCTTGACTGTTCGGCACTTCCTACTTGGTGGAACAGTTTGGTGAAGGTTCTCTCCTATTTCAGCACAATAATGGCCCAGGCACAAAGCCAGGTCCATACAAGAAGGGTTTGCTGAGACGGGAAGAACCTGACTGCACAAAGCCCTGACCCCAACCCAACTGAACCCCTGTAGTATTAATTGAACCCCCTCCCCTCCGACTGCGAATAAAGCCTGAACCCTCAACATCCATAGCCAACTTCACTAAGGCTCCCCTTGGATTTAGAATAAGATTCCGAACAGGCAGGCGTCCCAATACCTTTGGCCATATAGTGTATAATTAAATGCAAACATCCAAGTAACAGCACATAGGAAAATTGGCACATTTGGCCTTTTTGGCTACTAAACACTTTCTGATGACATTTCCAAATGGGAATCGGCCAAAAGTTCCAATTCATTAAAGGGATACGGTCATTGGGAAAAAAGGTTCTTTTTACAAAATGCACCAGTTAATAGTGCTACTCCAGCAGAATTCTGCACTGAAATCCATTTCTCAAAAGAGCAAACAGATTATTTTATATTTAATTTTGAAATCTGACATGGGGCTAGACATATTGTCAGTTTCCCAGCTGCCCCCAGTCATGTGATTTGTGCTTTAATGGCTTCAGTCACTCTTTAATGCTGTACTGCAAGTTGGGGTTATATCACCCGCTTCCATCCCCCCAGCAGAACAATGGGAAGGTAACCAGATAGCAGCTCCCTAACATAAGATAACAGCTGCCTGGTAGATCTAAGAACAGCAAAAATCCAGGTCCCACTGAGAGACACATTCAGTTACATTGAGTAGGCTGCCAGAAAGCAGTTCCATAGTGCAGTATTGGCTCTTTCTGAAAGCACATGACCAGGCAAAATGCACCTACACCTACACACCAATATCACAACTAAAAAAAATACACTTGTTGGTTCAGGAATTAAATTTTATATTGTAGAGTGAATTATTTGCAGTGTAAACAGTGTCATTTAGAATAAAAAAGCATAACATCCTTATATCTCTGGCTTCTTGCTCTAGCCAAGGCCTACTCACTAATTAGCATGCGTACCAAGTTACCAATCACAGTCCAGTCGGCCTGCTTCCTATCTAAATACAGTTTTGTCATGGACTTTGAACTCTGCTCATCACTCACTGGGGTGATCTCTTGTGTAGGGTCACATACAAACTGTGTGACTGTCCCTTGTTCTTTCTAACAAGCAAAGTGGTAAAGTCTATGTTTTTTAACTCCCTGTGTTATACTGAATCTAGTTGCACAGAAACATTCCCCTTCATCCCCAGCTGCTCTTATTGGAGAATGATTTTGAAACAACAGCACCACCTGCTGGTGACTTGGCCACAATCAGTAGAAAAATGATAGTAGTGAGAGAAGGAAAGTCTTGTGATGTTGTTCAGAAAATGAAGTTAGTGAGCAGAGAAGAGTCATCTCTAAGCAGAACAATCTCACGATGACACTACTAAATCTTCTGCCAGCCGTGCTTATTTGGCAAAAATGAACAGCAATTCGATCATATTTTTAGTGTAAAACCCACCTAATAAAAATTAAACAAAGATGGCCGCCCTCTAAAATGTAGTTTAAAGGGCACCAATCATGACCAAAATCATTTACTAAGTAAATACACTATGTGAAAGTTCAAGAAATCCAATTTTTAAAACAGTTAGAATTGTATGTATAATGTAAATGATCAGCTCACTATACCTTCTGCAAGATCTCCCCTATCTCCCCTGCAGTTCTAGCTGAGGTAGCCATCTTGGATTTCACTGGCTCCTCCTACCTATATCTTCCCAGCCAACTGTAGCTCTGAAATCTCGCACATGCTCAGTTGAAATTCCTTGTTTGCTTATCAACCCTTCTAAGCTATTTTCAAATCAGCCAAACCTGTGTGTTAGCTGCTGTACAGTAGTGCTGCCACCTGCTGGAAGTTAGCAGGTGGCAGCATTTCTAGTGGATACTTCTAGTGGAGGAGTTTACTAAAACAAGGCATTCTGGGTAGAATACTGAAAGCAGTGTTACAATCTGAGCATGCTCCTGAAATTTGCATATTAGAGTCTCTGTTAGAGTCTCAATATGGCCTCCTTCAGTGAAAGAACCCATTTGACAAAGTAAGGGATTTTTTTAAAATCTGCAGTTTTTTCAAAAAACTATATATGTAGTTTGATTAAACGTGTTTAGCTTGTACTGGTCAGATTGTTAATATGTGTTTGATTTTGGCTGTGATAGGTGCCCTTTAAGCGAACATCTCAGGCGGAATATAGGGACAGAAATATCTCCCATCGCCTGAGGCTCAGAACACCGAAATCTTTTCTCACGTTTGGAACATTGAACCTTTGATCATTTTTTGCCTTTGGTCTCATTGTTCATGTTTTATTAATTTCTGTGTATGAAACAGAACGGCCAATCAGAAGACTTCGTCCAGGCGATCAGAGAGTTCGATTGGGTAAGAGAAAGGCAAGGGATAGATGGACAGTAATGCAAAGAGATCTCTCAGGGAACACACAACAGATATAGCAACAAAATAAGGGAATGTCACATATTTATAGATTATTTCCGTGAATGGGTTATGGTTTATAAATGTATAATGAAGCAATAGAATTCTTAATGAATCAGATGAAAATTGAGTGTAGGACTGGCCAGATATGGGATGACTTTGACGTATGGTAGTTGGTCAGTTTTAATATATTGCAATATATGGACACACAATCCCTGTTTTGTTTAAAGGGTAAGGCATTTTTAGTAGCTTAAGGCACAAAATGTTTCAATGTCCTTAAAGGGATACTGTCATGGGAAAACATGTTTTTTCCAAAACGCATTTTGTGCAGAATTCTGCACTGAATCCATTTCTCAAAAGAGCAAACAGATTTTTTTAATGAAATCTGACATGGGGCTAGACATATTGTCAGTTTCCTAGCTGCCTCCAGTCGTGACTTTTGCCTGCACTTTAGGATGGAATTACTTTCTGGCAGGCTATTTCTTCTACTTAATGTAACTGAATCAGTCTCAGTGGGACTTGGATTTTACTTTTAAGTGTTGTTCTTAGATCTACCAGGCAGCTGTTATCTTGTGTTAGGGAGCTGCTATCTGGTTACCTTCCCATTGTTCTGTTGTTAGACTGCTGGGGGGGAAGGGAGGGGGTGATATCACTCCAACTTGCAGTACAGCAGCAAAGAGTGACTGAAGTCTATCAGAGCACAAGTCACATGACTGGGGGGAGCTGGGAAACGGACAATATGTCTATCCCCATGTCAGATTTCAAACTTTCCGAATCCCGAACTGAATCCTATTAAGCTATAGGACAGTCACTAAATGTGTATTTGAGTACGGTCTCCGTATATACACAATTGAGCAGGGCAGGAATGTGGGCGCACAATATATATTTATATCACTTGTAGTGGTTGGAAAAAAAAAACTTTATTGAAGCATCATTTACAAAATCATACATGAAGTGCCGTATGCAAAAACAGATAAAAAGAACTAAAGGATAAAAAACCCACCCATGTTTATGTATTTCACCCCCCTCCTCCCCGAAAGAAACGTAGGAATCACGCTACTTGGCGCACACCGCCCTCTACTGCACCATTAGTATCGGCTTAAATACTGGTCCAAAATCTGCAGCTATTAGAACGCATTTCAAACAACAGCGCCACCTGCTGCTCATTTTGGTGGAATAACTAAAATGACCAGCAGGTGGAGATATTGTTTCAAATTCATTCTAACAGCGGTTTAAGAACTGCAAATATCTTGAAAACTAGGAAAAAAACGTTAAATTGTTAAAGTGCTCTGGAGAGAGCTCAGAGAATATTCACATTCATTTATTTAAGGGTTTACATGACCTTCAAGAAATTGCATTTTTTTCTAGGGTGGCCCTTTGTATTACAAGAGGGCACATCTGCTTCTTTCTCAAATGGTTCATTGGCAAAGGAAAACTGCTGGGGGGCTTTGGATAAATTTATTTTTTATTATAACACCAGTTGTTAAAGGACTAGAACTCCCTGCAGCCCTGATGGAGGGTCGTTAATAGGGTCGTCACAGCCTTAAAAGCTCAGCAGGATCACAACATGGTGTGCTCATAATACTGATGGGTTCCCGTTACACGTGAGGGGAGGAGCTTGGCGCCATGAGCGCACATCAGCCAATCACAGCCTGATCCGGTAGAAGGACGCTATTTACTTAAAAAAATTATAAAAAATAGCGGAATGTACAGTGTGAGATTGGTCACTGTAAAGGGCAACTAAGAGCAAAACTAAGGAAGGGGATTTGGGGCTTATAAGGGGCGGCTCCTTGATCAGCCAATCAGACGGTTCACTTGCAGAATGTTCCGTATCTGGGGAGCACGTTCCGGGGGTAACAATTATTGGGAGGGGGGTTTGGAGACAGAATCAGCCACTGATTACAATGAATGAGACAAAAGAAAGAGGAGCCTCAGTCGGGCGCTGCTGAAATGAGGAAGAAGAACCAAAACCGTGGCGTTGAGACAGCCCGAGAGATTTGTCCAAGGTAGCGGAGGCACATCTGGCAGTGAATGGGTTAATAGTCATTAAATGAATCGTTTGCTCGTTAAAAGCCAGAGGGGAAAAAAAATTATATTTAAAAAAAAAAAAAATCTAAACCCTCTCCAAAAACTCATGATTTGTAGTGTAAGCATCCGATGGCTTAGTTATGGCAACACTTGGCGCTGGGGGAGGAGCCTGCAAACCAGCCACGGGGGGGGGGGAGTGCCGCTTGTTAGCCAAAGCAGCCAAAATAAAAATGTGTTACAGGCCCCTCCCCCTGTAGCTAACGAGGCGCCTTACTGACGAAGCTCCACGTAATTGGCCGGGAAGAGACCGCAGCATTCCTTGCAGCGACCCCTCCACCAGCCCTCGTCGATCATCTCGATGTTTGTGATGATGTCGTCGGGGTCGAAGGAAATCTCATCGTCTCCAGCTGGGGATACAAAGGTGTGTTAGAGTAGAACTTCCCCTTTAAGCTATCCAATGCCCTATTCTCAACAACTTTTCAGTTGGGCTTTTTTTTTACCTGACCCCAACAACCAAAACAACTTATTGCTCCGTGAGGCTACAATTTGTCGTGGTTACAGTTACTTTTAATCCCTTAGCTTTCTATTCCGGCCTCTCCTATTCATCCCTCATTCAAACCACTCCTTGGTTGCTAGGCTAAATTGTATCCTAGCAACCAGACAGCGGCTGAAATTCCAAACCGGAAATCTGCAGAACAAGAAAAAGCTCAATCATTCAAGATCGTTTGCAAAGTTGGGGGCGGATTTATCAAGGGTCGAATTTCGAAGCAATGGGAGTTTTCTTGAACTCCCATAACTTCGAAACTCAAATAAAAAAATAGAAGTTTGTAACTTCGGGTGAATAGACTGTTGTCGAATCGAAGTTTTAGTGCATCCGATTGAATTCGAATCGAAGGATTTGCCCGAGAAAACGTTGATTTTTTTTAAGGTCCACCAAATGACTCCAAAATGGTTCTAGGAGGTCCCCCATAGGCTAAAAAAGCAATTCGGCAGGTTTTAGATGGCGAATGGTCGAAGTCGAAGTTTTAAAGAGACAGTACATGATAAATTTGATATTCGAATAGTCACGTTTTTTTTTCAAATTCGAATTTTGGCATATTCGATAGTCGAAGTACACAAATATAGCTCGAAATCTGAATTTTTTTTACTTAGACCGTTGATAAATCTGCCCATTAATGTAAAGGTTAGGGATGCACCGAATCCAGGATTCGGTTCGGGATTCGGCCTTTTTCAGCAAGATTCGGATTCGGCCGAATCCTTCTGCCCAGCCGAACTGAATCCGAATCCTAATTTGCATATGCAAATTAGGGGCGGGGAGGGAAATTGCGTGACTTTTTGTCAGAAAACAAGGAAGTAAAAAATGTTTTCCCCTCCCCACCCCTAATTTGCATATGCAAATTAGGGTTCGGATTCGGTTCGGTATTCGGCCGAATCCTTCGTGAAGGATTCGGGGGTTCGGCCGAATCCAAAAAAGTGGATTCGGTACATCCCTAGTAAAGGTGAACTACCCCTCAAACACTCGGCAGTCGTAATGCCCTCATTGGCTCTCCAAGGTTTTGGGTTCAACCCCCACCCTTGCCATTTAGTCAGGCAGGTTAATAGGTAAGTTACAGAAACAAATCGGTAACCAGCTCTCCCAGACCCTACTGATATCTAAAGCAAAGAGGAGAAGCAGCTAAAGGACTGACTTACTGCTGTAGGAACAGACACACACAAATTACAAAAACACAAAATACACGAGGCAATAAATCAAGGCCTGACGAGTCATGAAAGGGTTACAGGAGGATGAATGGCCAACCCGGGCCTTTATAAAAGGTCAGAGAATGCCAATGGGCCGTCAAATTCAAATATAGGAAGAGACCATCCAATAGTGAAGTACATTAGACAGGTGAGAAAAGGATTGGCCCAAAAATAAAGCCCTTGAGTGACTATATATCTAACTATATATCGACTATTCTGGATTCTCCTGGAACTACAGAGGGGGTGCACATTCAATCTTGTTATGGGCTGAGAGGAGCCCAACCAAATGCTGAATTAACAATGGGCTCCTAAAGCCCCAAAACCTTTGAGCAGAAGCTCAGATACGTCGTGAGTGGAAAGGAGAGCAGCTGTGCAATGATCAGGAAAGGAAAGGGTTACTAATTAATCACAGAGCAGCTGTGCAATGATCAGGAAAGGAAAGGGTTACTAACCTATATCGGTGTAGCTGTTGAACGACTGGGAATGTAAGGGTTACTAATCTATCCCAGAACAGCTCTGTTGTGTTTGAGAAGGAAAGGGTTACTAATTAATCAAAGAGCAACTGTGCAATGATCAGAAAGGAAAGGGTTACTCCCAGAGCAGCTGTGCTGCGTTTGGGGGGGGTGGAAAGGGTTACTAATTTATCACAAAACAGCTCTTCTGTGTTTGAGAAGGAAAGGGTCACTAATTAATCACAGAGCAGCTGTAGAAAGGAAAGGGTTACTAACCAAGATCAGTGTAGCTGTTGAACGACTGGGAATGTAAGGGTTACTAATCTATCCCAGAACAGCTCTCCTGTGTTTGAGAAAGAAAGGGTTACTACCCTATCAATACCGGAGCAGCTGTGATGGAATGTGACCGCTCCCTGTGATTGGGTTAATAAGAGTGTTTGGGCGCATAGCAACCAGTGGGCGGGACAGGGCTCACGCTAATTGGATCTGCTGTTTATTTAGCACAGACAGTAATTAGGGTGTGTCACGCTCTGACATCACAAGTTCAAAAATAGAGAACATGGCGCCTCTGGGGGTCACTTACCAGCCTGATAGTCGTACAGGGCGATGGCGGTAATTCCAAGGTCTTCGCTGTATTCATCGTAGGTGTTCTCTTCTGCACGGGCACAAAGGGGAGTTTTGTTATTTTAAAGGATATTATTTAAATCGACACACACATATTTTTCACACATTTATACTCGAGATTAGGGAAGCATCAAATCCACTACTTTGGATGCAGCTGATCCCCCGAATCCTTCGTGAAAGATTTGGCTGAATACCGAATCAGAATTTGCATATGCAAATTAGGGGTGGGAAGGGGAAAACATTTTTTACTTCCTTGTTTTGTGACAAAAAGTCACCATATTTCCCTCCCTGCCCCTAATTTGCATATGCAAAATAGGATTCGGTTCAACCAGGCAGGAGGATTTCACCGAATCTTGCTGAAAAAGGCCAAATTCTGGATTCGGTGCATGATGCACTAAAACCACTATTTTGGATTCGGCTGTACACCGGAATCCTTCGCAAAAGATTCGGCCAAATACTGAACCAAATCCTAATATGCAAATTAGGGGTCGGAAGGGGAAAACATTTTTTGTTTTGCGACTGAAAGTCACGTGATTTCTCTCCCCACAAATTAGGATTTGGCCAGGCAGATGGATTCAGCCGAATCCTGGATTCGGTGCATTCTTACTAGGGATTAGGGATACACCGAATCCAGGATTCGGCCTTTTTCAGCAGGATTGGGATTTGGCCAAATTCTTCTGCCGAACCAAATCCAAATCCTAATTTTCATATAGAAATTAGGGGCAGGGAGGGAAATCTCGTGATTTTTTTTTGTCACAAAACAAGGAAGGAAACAAAGTCTTCCCCTTCCCACCCCTAATTTGCATATGCAAATTAGGATTTGGTTCGCTATTTGCCCAAATCTGTCAAGAAGGATTCGGGGGTTCGGCCGAATCCAAAATAGTGGATTTGGCGCATCCCTAATTTATGCAGAATTACACACGTGGGGCAGAGTGCCTCTGGGCAATGCTTTAAAGAATAAGAAATAAAAAGATAAGATCCAATACACAGTTGTGGCTTTCCGCTTTGAGATGTGACCCACCTTCCTGGTAATCTGCCGATTCATACACTGCTTCCTGCTCTGCCTCCTGGTGCCCCCCAGCATCTTGGTGGTCCTCATACACAGGAGGTTCTCTGTGCGGCTCACTCTCATACACAGGGGAGGCATCCTGTACACAAACAAACATCAGCATGGGGCTCACAGAAGTATTCGGGAAGAGGTCCAGTGAGGAAAAAAAATTGCTATAGTGAGCTGTAGATCACCTTAAAGGAGAACTAAACCCTAAAAATTAATATGGCTAAAAATGCCTCATTTTCTATACTGAACTTATTGCATGAGGCTAAAGTTTCAGCTTGTCAATAGCAGCAATGATCCAGGACTTCAAACTTGTCACAAGGGGTCACCATCTTGGAAAGTGTCTGTGATACTCACATGCTCAGTGGGCTCTGATTGGCTGTTGAGAAGCTAAGCTCAGGGCTCGTCACTAATTATCCAGCAGAAAATGAGCTTCCCCTGTAATATAAGCTGATGCTACAGGGCTGATTATTAAATTCTGATGCTAATTGCACTGGTTTCTGTGCTGCTATGTAGTAATTATCTGTATTAATTACTAATCAGCCTTATATTGTGACATTTCTATTCTATGTGTACTGTATATTGTGAGTGGCTCCCTAAGCTCAGTAAGTGACAGCAGCACAGAGCATGTGCAGTGAATCAGCAGAAAAGAAGATGGGGAGCTACTGGGGCATCTTTGGAGACACAGATCTTTACTGCTAAAGGGCTGTGGTTGTCTTGGGCTGGTACAGAAGCCCAAAACATCATGTACAACATTTCTAGCCTATATCTTCAGTTAGGCTTTAGTTCTCCTTTAAAACTGAAGTTGCAGTTGTAGTTTCCCTGTGTGTGTGTATAGCAAGTAGATAAGTTGTCACCCTGAAAGCAGTCAGCTGATGTAATATATCCCCCCCCCCCACCTTCCCAAAAGCTAGGAGGGGTTTCTGCAGAAAACACACCTCATAGATTGGGCTCTCTGGTACTGTGGCTTTAGGAGATGCGGGTGGGGTCGGAGGCTTAGCATTTTCCTGCTCCTGCAAAACATAATAAAGTTGCAATATATATGTAGCAATCACAGAGGCCCAGGACAGGTTTAGAGCCCAGGGCTCAGTATAAATCATAATCAGTTTGTTAGAGGGCACTGACCTCCTGCTGCCTCCGGGCCTGCTCCTGCTCCTGTTCTCTCCTCTCACGCTCCAATCTCTGTGCTCGCTCCGCCTCTGCCTTTTTCCTGTCCTCCTGCTCTTTATCTTTGGCCAAATTTTCAAAGTTTGCTCTGATGCTGCTGGCTTTGCTTCCTTCTGTGGGGGCAAACACCAAGCTGGGTTACCTGCCTGCTGGAATGGCCACTGCCTCATACCCACAGTCTAAATGCCAACGCTTGCTTAATGGTCTGCCCCATCGCAATAACTCCGATTATTCTGTCGGCCATCTTTTTAACCTACCGACTTCCACCGGCCGGGTCTTCTGGTAGGACGAAGAGACTTTCTCTACATCTTCAAACGATGCTGCCGCCTGCGAACAGGGGACCAATAAGAAGCATGAGTTTTAGTATCCACCAATGAATCCATTTCTATAATCCTTTAATGGAACTGACCACAAGGAAAAAAGCCCATTTAACAGTAAGGGACAGATTTATCCAGGGTAAAAAAAAAATTCGAATTTCGAGCTATTTTTGTGCACTTCGACTAGGGAATAGTCCAAATTCGATTTTGAAAAAAATGTGAAAATCGAAATTTATCATATACGGTCTAAAAATTCAACTTTGAACATTCGCCATCTAAAACCTGCCGAATTGCTATTATAGCCTATGGGGGACCTCCTAGACAGAACCAATATGGAGTCAATTGATGGACTTTTTTTTTAAAAAGAAATACTTCAAATCGAATTGATCATACTTTGATTAGAACAATCGAATACAGCCTATTCACCTGCAAAAAAAAGATGTTTTTAAATAAATTTTGGTTGGTCTTTTTTTATTCGAATCACAAAGTTATGGGAGTTCAAAAGAACTCCCGTTACTTCGAAATTTGTCCCTTGATAAATCTGCCCTTAAGGCAGGCAGAGAACAAGAATAAGAATTCTCGGACAGCCCGAAATGGGTTTGGATTTAAAGGGGTGGTTCACCTTTAAGTTAGCGTTTAGTATGTTATAGAATGGCTAATTCTAAGCAACTTTTCAATTGGTCTTCATTATTTTTATAGTTTTTGAATTATTTGCCTTTTTCTTCCGATTCTTTCCAGCTGACCCCTTTTTAAAACCAAATGCTCCGTAAGGCTACACATTTATTGTTATTGCTACTTTTTATTACTCATCTTTCTATTCTATTCAGGGCTCTCCTATTCATATCCCAGTCTCTTATTCATATCAATTCATGGTTGCTAGGGTAATTTGGACCCTAGCAACCAGATCGATGAAAATGCAGACTGGAGAGCTGCTGAACAAAAAGCTAAATAACTCCAAAATAATAAAAAAAATGAAAACCAATTACAAATTGTCTCAGAATATCCCTCTCTCCATTATACTAAACGTTTGTGTAAAGGCGAACATTTCTCTGTGCCTTATTAAAAGGGCGGAATCCAGCCGTTCATATAAAAGTGACTTGTTCCCATACCTTATCCATGCGATCTTTCTGCACACCGTACTTTCCGCCAAATCCCTGGGAATAATCTGAAATAAGAGGCAATAGGCAAATGACAACCTCTTAATGCCCCCCTCATGATTAAAGTTTCAAAAAATATAACAAAACGGCCTTTATTCAATCAAAAAAAAGTGCAAAGAGCTTCCACTAAAAACAAAAATCTGCTTTTATTGTGCTTTTATTACAGAGGATAACACCTTTGAATGGGGACCAGGAAGTAAAGGGAGAAATGATCAACTCAACCACTAGGTGTCAGTGTTCTCAGAATACACAGAATAACATGGACTAAATAATAGTTGTGATCTATAGATAGGGGGCGCACAAGACAATGTGCAGGTTTTAAAGGGATTCCGTTTTGATTATTATGGTGTCGTTTTTATTTCTAAATTACACTGCAAATAATTCACTCTACCATGTAAATTTCAATTCCTAATCCAACAAGTGTATTTTTTTAAGTTGTAATATTGGTGTGTAGGTTCATCTCAGGTCATTTTGCCTGGTCATGTGCTTTCAGAAAGAGCCCGCACTTTAGGATGGAACTGCTTTCTGGCAGGCTGTTGTTTCTCCTACTCAATGTAACTGAATGTGTCGCAGTGGGACCTGGATTTTACTATTGAGTGTTGTTCTTAGATCTACAAGGCAGCTGTTATCATGTGTTAGGGAGCTGCTATCTGGTTACCTTCCCATTGTTCTGTTGTTTGGCTGCTGGGGGGGAAAAGGGAAGGGGTGATATCACTCCAACTTGCAGTACAGCAGTAAAGAGAGACTGAAGTTCATTAAAGCACAAGTCTGGGGGCAGCTGGGAACCTGACAATATGTCTAGCCCCATGTCAGATTTCAAAATTAAATAAAAAAGAATCGGTTTACTCTTTTGAAAAAAAAAAAAAAACACAAGCTTTTCCATGACAGTATCCCTTTAATGACAGAAAACCCCATAGGATATAGAATTTTGCTTCCATTTCCCGGCAGTCAAGGGATTTAATCTCATTTTGAAACAGGTCATCCGCGCCTATATTTGGTCAGGCTTTTGGCCGACTCAGAACATGCTGTTCAACTATCTGGACGTGCTTGTCAGCACAATGGCTGGTTTTCTCTATCCTGCAATCCGATTGATCAAAATAGACAATGAACACAATTTCCTGGTGTTGTGAAGTGCTTATCAGTTAAAATACTGCACAGGATTGGCCAGCTAATGAATGTTTTTGGGATAGGCTGCTCCCTGGTTAAGTTAAGTGAAGAGGCCCTCCTAGGATACAGAAAAGCAGCAGATATTGCGATCTTCCATTGCAAATGAGTGAAAACAATATGGCCGCTCATCGAAGGTATGAATAATAATATTCAGAAGAGGAGTGTTCCACTTTAAAGGAGAAGGAAAGCTACCTGAAGCAGTTTATTGCCAATAGATTAGCCACAATAGTGCAAGCTATAACACTACATTTATTCTGCAGAATGCTTTACCATTCCTGAATAAACAGCTCTAGAATCTCTCTCTGTTTGTTTAGGATAGCAGCTGCCATATTAGCTTGGTATGACATCACTTCCTGCCTGAGTCTCTCCCTGCTCACTCATAGCTCGGGGCTCAGATTACAACTGAGCATGCTCAAGCCCTAGCCCTGGAGGTTTAAGCTGAAAACAGGAAGTCTGATACAGAAGCCCATGAGTACACAATAGAAGGAAAGAAATGTGGTGTTTCTTTTGAGGACTCAGAGCAGCAATATTTTGAGCGTTTACTGGTGTATTTATATAGACCTTTCTGATAAAGCTTACTTCATTTTAGCCTTTCCTTCTCCTTTAAGGAACAGTAAGCTGTAGACTCTATAGTTTCTTCCTAGAGAAAATCAATTCTGAACTATTAGCCCAGAAAAACCTGTATTGGACCTGGGCACTGCCCATTAGCGAGAGTTAGAGAGAGAAGACAGAACCCAATTGCCCAAGTTGGTAACAGAGCAGAGAGCCCAAGAGCACAGTAAGAGGAAAAAGACCAGAATAAGGGGGGATTAAAGACACACACACAATGGATACCGTGTACCTTTTTGGGACTCGTGCAGCTGAAGCTTTTCCTGGTGGTCCCAGCCAAGCGCACACTTGTCCTGTCTGTCTGTCTGCACACCAAACTTGCCTCCAAACCCTTTCACATAGTCTACACACATAGAAATCCACGTGCCATTAAACAGTTAATAGGGAGGGAGAAACCCAGAACATGCACTTATGAAACATGTTTGACTCATGCACAGTAAGACTGCGACAATATTCACTGCTGCACAAGAACCTTCCAGCAGAGGGCGCTAAAGAAAAACCATCACATAAGCAGTTTATAAGCAGGTTCAAACCCGGAGGTGCCCCATACAAGAAGCTTCTAGGGGACCTTCCTCCTGTCACTGATTCCATTACAGAACCACACATGAACTAACATATGCTGATTTATTATTAGGCAGCTGAACGGCCTTTAGCCTAAGGAATAGGGTATTTTCTAGGGATGCACCAAATCCAGGATTTGGCCGAATCCTTGTGCCTGGTCAAACTGAATCCGAATCCCCATTTGCATGTGTAAATTAGCGGCGGGTAGGAAAATCACGTGACTTTTCGTCACAAAAGAAAAATAGTTTCCACTTTTTTCTTTCATGCCCCTAATTTGCATATGCAAATTCGGTTCGGTATTTGGCCGAATCTTTCACCAAGCATTCGGGGATTCGGCCGAATCACAAATAGTGGATTCGGTGCATCCCTAGTATTTTCATGTCCTCTAAAGGACCAGTAACAAAAAATTTTTTTAAAAAAAAAACTTAACGAAAAAAAAAAAAACACCAAGACACTTTAAAAAAAACTTTAAATTCGCAAAGTGTTCATTAAGAAATAACCTACCTCTTCAGAAACGGCAACAGGGCAATGATCCATTGTGCGTCGCTCTATTTCTGCTCCCTGGCTATCTCCTATAGAAGACAGAATCGAGCGGATGGATCGGCGCCCTGTCGCCGTTTCTGAAGAGGAGCGCAAGCCGGGAATCGTGAGTTATTTCTTAATAAAGACTTTGGGAATTTTAAGTTAAATGTGTCTTGGTGTTTTTTTCCCATTATGTAGAAACACTTTTTTTTTTAAATTTCTTTTAAGTTACTGGTCTTTTAAGGACCATGGCCGGGATTGCTGCTTATAAAAAACAATCATGGAGGCTTTTCTTTACCAAAGAGCATTAGGCACAGAAACACTTGTTATGTCACCGTTAGGCAGAACCAGATTTAGGTGGGAGACCTGGGCCCTAAGCATGGGAGGGCCCCCCGGGGAGAAAATGTGTAAGCACAAATATACATTACTAACTGTTAGATATATAGTGAATAAAGTACCCCCTCTTGTAAAATATAAGGATATTATAAGTTACCAAGGAGTTTCATGACCATATAAAAACACGTGGCCGAAGGCAGAGTTATACAGGTCATGGAAGTCCCAGGTAACTTCTAATATCCTCATATTTTACAACTGGGGGTACTTTATTTATTATAATACACAAGTTTCCGCGAGTCATGTGACAGAAATAACATCAGAACTCACCGTTTAAAACTGATGACATCAGAACTCACCGTTTATAAGGATGTAATTTACAAGATATTAATAGCTTTTGTGTATTATATTAGTATATAATAGTACATGGCTAGTATATAATCGTAGCCATGACTATCCTGTAAATTATATCCTTATAAACGGTGAGTTCTGATGTCATCAGTTATAAACTGTGACTTCTGATATCCTTATAAACGGTGACTAGTGATGTCATCAGTTATAAACAGTTAGTAGTAATTAGGGATGCACCGAATCCACTTTTTTGGATTCGGCCGAATCCTGCACGAAGGATTCGGCCGAATACCGAACCGAATCCTAATTTGCATATGCAAATTAGGGGTGGGAAGGGGAAAACATTTTTTACTTCCTTGTTTTCTGACAAAAAGTCACGCAATTTCCCTCCCTGCCCCTAATTTGCATATGCAAATTAGGATTAGGATTCGGTTCGGCCGGGCAGAAGGATTCGGCCGAATCCGAATCCTGCTGAAAAAGGCCGAATCCTGAACCGAATCCTGGATTCAGTGCATCCCTAGTAGTAATGTCATTTTTGTCACATGACTCACTAAAACTTGTGTATTATAATAAATAAAGTACCTCCTATTGTAAAATATAACGATATTAGAAGTCGCCTTGGAGTTCCATGACCTGTATTAAAGCCTCGTACTTTTATATGGTCATGGAACTCCTCCTGAGTTATAATATCCTTATAATTCACAATAGGGGGCACTTTATTCACTATATATACACACATTAGGGCTGGACGCTGGCAATCCCTAACGTATATACATTTTCCCCCTTAGAAAGAGGCCCCCGTCCATGTCAGAGTCTGTCTCTGCAAATAAAGTGGGGGTGCAGGGCAGGTTTGGGACACACGTGTGTTTACATTTATGTCAGAAGATTCCACTCCAAGCTCACCCTGCTCAGCAAACAGAACATTAGAATAAGACACATGATTATTCCATTGATAGGTCAGTAACAGAGAAGCAAGATACGTTAAAGTCAGGATAAGAGACACCGTCCCTGTAGAACACCCCCCCAGAGAGAGTGGTGGCAGCCCTTTGGGGAATGTAAAGGGCAAGTAGTAACAAGGCAGCAAAAACATGTCAGGAATTGCCTGTTCTTACAGCAACAGGGGGGTCTATTATATGGTAAATTCTTGTCCCATTAAAGGGGTGGTTCACCTTTAAGCAAACTTTCAGTATGTAATAGAATGGCAACTTTTCCATTGGGTTTCATTAATTATTTGCCTTTTTCTTCTGACTCTTTCCAGCTTTCAGTTGGGCGTCGCTGACCCCATCTAAAAAGCAAATGCTCTGTAAGGCTACACACTTATTAGTACTGCTACTTTTTATTGCTCATCTTTATATTCAGGTCCACTCCTATTTATATTCCAGTCTCTTATTCAAATCAATGCATGGTTGCTAGGGTAATGTGGACCCTAGCAACCAGAGGCCTGGAATTGCAAACTGGAGAGCTGCTGAATAAAAAGCTAAATAACTCAAAAGCCTTAAATAATAAAAAATGAAAACCAATTGCAACTTGTCTCAGAATATCACTCTCTACATCATACTAACAGTTAACTCAAAGGCGAACAACCCCTTTAAAGAGACAGTAAAGTATGAAGTATATAAAGTTTTTGGTGCCCTCTGCAGGATGAGAAGTATCAAGCTATTAATTAGCACTAATAGGTCACGCATGAACAAAACACGTGGTTTCGACATGAACATGGGGGGGGTCTGATTTACATACACACAGATGTATAATTGCACAAGAGCAACTGAGAGTTCACTATTAGCAGGTTAGCGGGGGGCTACAGCGACATTTAATGAATGTTGTTCCGTAATGATGTCTCCTTCTATAGGGCTAAGGATAAGTTTAACTCACTACACCTTCTGCTTTTCTCTAAAATAAAGCTTTACATCCCGTTGCTAGGACCAATGACCCTGGTAACCAGAATGAATAATGATTTTAAAGAATACAATTTTTACTGTAAGCAATGTTTTTTTTTTAGTTAGACTCTGCCCAATTAAATATTAAGCAGAACACTCCGCTAAGTGCGACTATAACATCAACTTATTCTACAAATCGCATTTGCTAAGCGCATACTGAACCTTTCTGCGATTCGTGCTTCTCTGTTTTTCCTTGGTAGTCAAACCCAACAGCGCTCTTGTCCACGTTTTCTTTGTCAACTCCATATTTACCACCGAAACCTTTTGAATAATCTATGAGCAAATTAAACAACAGATAAGCTTGGCAGGAACACTTGGGGGGAGAAACGGAAGCCTTGAGATATGTAGGAGCTCAGGAGTCACAGAGAAGAGGGTAAAATGTTAACCCGTATGCCAGGGTCCTTTAACCTGTTCAGGGCAACCTATTGTGTGTGTATGTATGTATGTATGTATGTATGTATGTATGTATGTATGTATGTATGTATATGTATATGTATATATATATATATATATATATATATATATATATATATATATATATATATATATATACTGTTTGCTTCAGAAACACTACTATATTTTATATAAACAAACTACTGTGTAGCAATGGTGGAAATTAAAAAAGGCTATATGGCACAGGTTAAATAGTGGATAACAGATAACACCATTATGTTCTACAGAGCTTATCTGCTGTGTAACCTGAGACTTTTCTTATTTGAATGGCTGCCACAGGTAAATATAGTTTATTACTAGGGATGCACCGAATCCAGGATTCGATTCAGTATTCGGCCATTATCAGCAGGATTCGGATTCGGCCAAATCCTTCTGCCCGGCGAACCAAATTCGAATCTGTATATGCAAACTAGGGGCAGGGAGGAAAATGCCGTGACTTTTTGTCAGAAAACATGTAAGTAAAAAATGTTTTCCCCTTCCCATTGCTACACAGCAGCTTATTTATGTAAACCATAATAGTGTTTCTGAAGCAAAAACAGCCATTGTACCAGTGGCAACACTACATTATATTACTTTTATATTACTTTAAAACACTTTTATTGTTTGAGGTTACTGTTCCTTTAAAGGAGAAACAAACCCTAAAATAAATATAGCTATATATATTCTATATAGTGAACTTATTGCACGAGGCTAAAGTTTCAGCTTGTCAATAGCAGCAATGATCCAGGACTTCAAACTTGTCACAGGGGGTCACCATCTTGGAAAGTGTCTGTGACACTCACATGCTCAGTGGGCTCTGAGCATCTGTTGAGAAGCTAAGCTTAGGGCTCGTCACTAATTATCCAGCAGAAAATTAGGTTGGTCTGTAATATAAGCTGATGCTACAGGTTTGCTGATTATTAAATTCTGATGCTAATTGCACTGGTTTCTGTGCTGCCATGTAGTAATTATCTGCATTAATTACTAATCAGCCTTATATTGTGACTAGGGATGCACAGAATCCAGGATTCGGTTCGGGATTCAGCCCGGCCGAACTGAATCCGAATTTGAATATGCAAATTAGTGGCAGGGAGGGATAACTCGTGACTTTTTGTCACTAAACAAGTAAAAAATGTTTTCCCCTTACCACCCTTAATGTGAATATGCAAATTAGGATTTGGAACTTTCGCAAAGGATTCGGAGGTTTGGCCAAATCCAAAATAGTGGATTCGGTGTATCCCTTATTGTGACATTTCTATTCTATGTGTACTGTATATTATGAGTGGGTCCCTAAGCTCAGTAAGTGACAGCAGCACAGAGCATGTGCAGTGAATCAGCAGAAAACAAGATGGGGAGCTACTGGGGCATCTTTGGAGACACAGATCTTTACTGCTAAAGGGCTGTGGTTGCCTTGAGCTGGTACAGGAGCCCATAATGTACAACATTTCTACCTACTTCTTTAGTTAAGCTTTAGTTCTCTTTTAAGAAACAGAGTACCCTCTACTGCAAACACAGAAAGGTTAGGAAGACGTACGTAGATAAATCCAGTAGAGTACAGACACAAACCTTTCTGCGACTCATGTTTCTCCGTTTTCCCCTGGTAATCGTATCCGACTGCGCTCTTATCCACACGGTCGGCCTGTACGCCAAACTTCCCTCCAAAGCCAGTTGTATAATCTGTCCGACACAAGGAAACAGCAGCATATTAATAAAGATGTGTACAAAGCACTGAGCTACTGATTATCACCAACCGGCACTGGAACCATTTTTAAATGTAAGAACTACTAAAAGCAGTACATGCCTGAAGGTTTATATTCTCTGCACCTCTGGCTCTGTAGCAGCAGTCAGTTCATTAAAAAGTAGAACCAACTTTTGCTACATTGCTTGAAGTGGCAAGCTGCATTCGAATTCCAACTCTAACCTTTCTGGGATTCGTGCTTTTCAGTCTTGCTCTTGTAGTCAAAGCCGAGGGCACTTTTATCCACTCGATCGGCCTGGACTCCATACTTGCCCCCAAAGCCAGTGGCATAATCTGCAAAGGAAACATTTTAATTCATGAGTCAGGCAATATAATAGAGGTGATTGGTTGTTATAAACACAGTCTGGGGGAGGGAGAATGCCTTAGTTGTTATGCTATAAACATAAAGAGGGTTTGTAAAGGTGAACATTAAGGACTTAAAAGGGAAACCTTACTCTAAAATACAACATATATTCAAAAATTATTATTTAAATACTTTCAGTGGTTTTAAATCCAGGATTCGGTTCGGTATATGGCCAGGATTTGGTTAGGGATTCAGCCAGGATTCAGCCTTTTTCAGCAGGAAAAGAATCCTTCGGTTAGGCCAAACCGAATCCTATTTTGCATATGAAAATTAAGGATATCTAGTTTTTACAGAAAGCAGAATTTGTCAGTCTCCTGGTATTCTCTGCAGTGCCAATTCCAACTCTTGAACAATGTAGCAGGGTTCTTGAACAGTTCTGTGAAAGAGCATGCAAGGCATTGTGCTTCTGCTACACTGTTGCAAGGATCAGAACCAGCAGTGCAGAAAGAGGTTGTTTTTAGCAGTTAGGTTAATTTCTAGTCAATTTATCCAATTGGAAGAGCTGGTTTTCATGACTATAGAAGTGTAACAGGTTTATTGCCTATGAGTGTGCTGGCAAAGACAACACTTTAGCTGCTTTTGGGTGTCCAAATAGGCGCTCTCTCCCTAAAACAGTCTGACAGTCAGTCAAGCCCCCCAACACAACAAGATAGAACTTGATAGAACTTGTGTCACACCAGGTATTTATTTACAATGGGCGGAGATGTTGAAAGGTATGAAATTTGAATACAAGAATGCACTCACCTTTCTGGGATGCATGTTTTTCTGTCTTCCCCTTGTAATCAAAGTTCACAGCAGACTGCAAGAGACATGAAGGATGTAAGACATAGAACAAGCACAAGCGGTACATCTCACACAGAACTTTTACCTCTATTTATGGAATGAACTGAAGGTAGGACAATTGCAGGACACTGCATATGCATTATATTCCTAGCGCTGCCCTATATCCTTTAATACATGCATAGCCCTAGTTCCCATGCACTTGTGTATTATCAGTGTTTTAATATTGTGCTTCTTCTATTAAGGGCAAAATGATAACTGGCCTAAATCTATGGCTCTAAATATGGGTGTGTGATGCCTGGGAGAAAATGCAGGTTTCAAGGTCATGATTAAATTTCCAGGGTTCTCGATAAAGAGTGTTAGTATGCCTGGGTGCACGATCATAATTTAATTTCCAACAAATGCAAAAGGATCAGCACTCTCAGGTCTCAAAATTGTAGAAAATATTTTTTTTTAATAAATTGGCTCAAGACTAACGTTTTGGCCCCATCCAAGGCCTTTCTCAAAGTCTTGAGTCAATTTATTAATAAAAAGATTTATAATGTGTATGTTCAGAAGTGTAGGCCGTCCTTCGAATTATATTGGCAAATCAAAAAAGAATGGGGGTCTGGTGCCACCAAAACAGACTTCCCATTGCTCAAGAAAAGCAGGGAAGTCAGTATAATACAAACAATAAATAGATATGTTTGTGTTTGACCTACACCCCCTGATGACGGCTCACATTTAAGAGCCAAAACGTTTAATAAATTCACTTTCTTTTTGCTTCACAAGACCTATGAGTGCGGACTTTTTTTTTTGTTGTTTGTAATTCTGATTCCATGTTCCAGCACCTAGGCTTTTACAGGTACTCTGAAGGCACCAGCCTTTTTCAAAGTGACCCGGATCTGTGATACGCAACGCTCGTAGATTATTTGATATATCTTTTACTGTTCGCGTACGAAAAAAGAGTTGTTTGCAATCTCACAGCGAAAGTCAGTTACTATAAGTTATAGTGTGTAGTACAAAGAAAGTTATAATCTATGTTTTGACAAGGAATGAAATATACACTAAGCTCTAAATCGGTTAATCCTCCCAGCGCAACTATTAATTATTTGCTCGTAACACTGGTTCATAGATTATGCAAAAGTGTTGTATCAGGTCACCGATCTCTTATAATGGGTATACGTAGATACGAAGGTACGAGTGTTGCGTATCCCAGACAAACTGAAAGCATTCAAAGTGTACTTTTATTGATTTATCCACTGTTTTCACAACGATCTCCAAGCAGGGGGGATTATAATAATAATGATACGATTGTTACACAAAGTTTTTAGTAGGTGCTCATGTTTTAATTCACGAGGTGTATTGGAGGTACATATTATTTATGTGTTTGTTATTTTTGCAATGTAGATTGTTTTATTTCCCTTTTTTTCTTGGATGATTCATATGATTTGTGGAATTGCACCCAGGCAACAAAGACAACTTTTTCGTGAGTGCCGTTATGGTGATGACTTGGGCGGCAGCTGCATTTATATCGCTTACAGTAGCTCAAGTACTTGATTAATACATTTTAATTAGCCGATATATATAAAAAAAAAAGAAAATGTAGTTATAAACCACAAATTCCAGCTTCCCACTCAGGAATGAGAGGAGGTGCTGGGAGTTGTATTTAAAGGCTAATTGCACATCTGCCTGGAGAAGGGAAGAATTACCCTCGCACACCCTGGCCGTCCAAATAAACGGCGATCCCAGGTGCTCGTGATAGAGGAATTGGCAGCCTCAAATACAACTTAGAAAAAGAACACACCGGCACAGTAATGCTAGCAGGAAAAGCCTTGCTCGTTTTTTGGGGATGCAACGTTGGGGTGTAACCTCTTTCTCAGCCTGCACAGAAACGCAGGTAGAGAAGAAGCGGATCCAATTCTTGCTGCGACAGTTCAATATTGTGCCTGTCCGTACACTTATAGCATGGATCGGATTGGCCTCCTCTCTGCCTACATTGCTATGCAGATAGGGAATGCCCTTAAGTCTACAAGAAAATCATGTAAACATTAAATAAACCCAATAGGCTGGTTTTGCTTCCATTAAGGATTAATAGTATCTTAGTTGGAATCAAGTACAAGGGACTTATTTATTATTACAGAGAATAAGGAAATAACTTTTAAAAATTTGGATTATTTATATAAAATGGAGTGTATGGGAGATTCCGGAGCTTTCTGGATAATGGGTTTCCAGAGAAACAGATATTGGCATGAGCTTACCTGATCCACTGTCACTAGGAATGTAATAATAGGTACTTAAAGTATTTCTCGGTACAATGATTGAACAGGTTAAAATACTGTAGGTATAGGAGGAGGAGATACTCTAACCAGGTTATGTAAACGAGAAGTGTATTGGATTTTTTACTTACAGACGCGGTTACCATTAGGCATGAATTTTACATTTGATGTGACATGTTTTGTATAATCTATAAGGTTATAGTTTGTACAATTTGTATAATACACATTTAATCTGTACTGTTGATTGCCTATGATTAAGTGCTGGGTAAACATGAAACGCGTTGGGCTCCATGTGGGGTTATTGTTATATATTTTAATATGATATAATAAACCTATTTTTTTTAAACACAGCATGAGTACAGAGATATTTTGAGCTTACCTGATCTACTCTGTCGGTCTGAACCCCAAATTTTCCTCCGAAGCCTTTTGCGGTATCCGACTGTGAGCAGTGTTTGGAGAGCTTGGTCTGATATTCATGGCCGACAGCCGACTAAAAGAGAAAAGCAACAGAAATAAAGCAAAGAAAGAGAAAGCCAATGCCCAATTATTAATAGCGGGTACTTTCCCTTGAAACTGCGAAACCCCATTCTGCACTGAACATGTGATTGCATAGGGGGGTGCAGAGAATTCCTGGGAAAATGAATAGATGACACGGAGCTCAGAAGAAAGTACACCCGGTCTGCATGCTTTTAAACAGAAGTATTGGCCAGGGTAGCAGGTTAGCCATTAGGATCACTAGGACGCCCTGTGCCCCTGTGATTTTAGCTTTACTTCGCCTTTAACCAGAAAAATGTTAAATAATGTGAATTAAAATACATAAAACATGTCCTTCTGTGAAATAATGATTTGTGAGTGTAAAGTCCCTTTAAATGTATTAAGTGAGACCAGTCAGCACTGTGGGTGCTATTAAATACAAAGCTGATAGGACTTGGCAGTGTATATGACAGTCACATAAGGAGACAGTCAGCGGGAAATCTGTTTCATTTGCCAGAGCAGACTTGGAAGGGGAGCTGATTGCACTAAGAGCTTCCTGTTTCCTACACACACACAAAGCCAAATGAATGGCGCCGACTGATAAACTGGCACAGCAGGAGGCTCATTATGCTACAGATTCACTGGCAGCTCCTTCGCTGGCCTTCTGACTCGGTCAACATTTCTTGGCAGGGTACCAACCTTGTGTGCTAGGTCTCTTCAACTGCCGACTCTGAACAGCAACAAAACCCAAGCACAGATAACACAACCACTACAGTGCTCAAGAGCTCACTAACAGCAACGAGGGCCTCAAGTATCAACTACTTTGCTCTTACCTAAGAGGATCCAACAAATAAAAGTGAGTGTAGGACTGGTCATACCAGGGATGCAGTTGGCCAGCTTAAATATACTGCAGTATATGGACAATCCCTGTTGTGTTTAAAGGGTAAGGCATTTTTAGAAGCTTAAGGCAAAAAAATTCTCAATGTCCTAAATATATTGATAATGGGTTGAGTGCCGAGGACTCTTGTATTTGTCTATATGTATTTTGTGGTCACAGCCTCATTGCACCCCGTCTTAATGGTTTTAAAAATTAGTGGTGAGCACAACTTTACCTTGTTTGTTATAATTTATACAGGAGAAGTGGACAGCTTCATGTTATAGCTCCCACCCTTTTCTAGCTATAGTCAGGTGATCCCAGTGTTGGCCGATAAAAGGGCAGCCATGTTTGGGAGTTTTACCCTTGAAAAAAGCAAGTAAGTTTTTATTTATTTATTATTTATTAACGTTGCAGGTAAAACTTAATCCCTGTGTAAAATGTATAATGAAGCAATAGAATTCTTAATGAATCAGATGAAAGTTGTAAGACTAGTCAGACAGGGATGACTTTGAAGTAGTTGCCCAGCTTAAATAAATTGCAATCCCTGTTTTATTGAAAGGGGAAAGGCATTTTTTTTAGTAGCTTAAGGCACAGTCTCAGTCTTAAATATATTGGTTGAGTGATATATATATATATATATATATATATATATATATATATATATATATATATATATATATAAATAAATAAAATATATGGGTTTTTAGGGGTGGCCTTGTGCTGAATCCAGAGTCAGTACAATGCAAGCCTGTTTAAGGCCCTACTCTGGCTGAATGACACTCAATCTAGGTCTTCAAGGAGGTGCCCCCTGTCCAGACCTCATGAATAAATCACTGCTTTAATGGGAGAAGCACAAGTCTTTGAGCCTCATTCTGGCACACAAACACCCTTTTCTGATTTGCTAAGTAGGGCAGGTAGCAAAAAACATGTCTATTTGCACCTAGTTTTTTGCACCCTGGCATGCACTTAGCAAATGAGGCCCAGGTTTATTTAAACAGGAGAGACACTTCGGGAGGGAGGATGGGGATCGGAATGCACTGGGCCCCTCTGAAGATTTATTTTGCAGGCGGGCCTGGCGCACTCTAGTTACCCCACTGGGCAAAGGTACTAAACTGTTATGGATATCTGTAACCAGAGTATGCTCCAGCACATCAAGCAATATTTATGAATGAAAAAAAAATTAGACAGACAGTATTTCCATACAAGAAGCGGTGTCCCAATAAGAAGACTATTTGAATTTTATTTAAATGGTTGTTTCAAACAAAGTGACAATGTATCACAGTATCCTCTAATCCACCCATTGTGTTACAGTCTATTCAATCACTCACTCTATCCATGCGATCCTTCTCCACACCAAACTTGCCGCCGTAGCCGTGAGACGCTTTAGGCCCGACCTCTAATTCCTTCTCCTTTATTTCCTTATGTTCATGCGACACATTCTGCCGCAATTGATGAATACTGAAAAGAACCACACACAGGTCAGCGTCAATGTAAACATGTAACCGCTGGAAAAGTAGCCATTTCTCCCAGTAGCGTCACTAGAGGGGGGCGGGCCCCTCTCCCCTCCATTCGGCCGCATTTGACAGTGGTGGGTGAGCTGCCGGGGGCCCTGAGGGGGTGCGGGCCCTGGCCCGCTCGCACCCCCTGCTCCCCCGGTAGTTCCGCCACTGATTTCTCCATAGTAGTGATGCACCAGATCCAGGATTCGGTTCCCGATTCGGCCCGGATTCTGCCTTTTTCAGCAGGATTCTTATTCAGTCGGGGAGGGAAATCGCATGACTTTTTGTCACAAAACAAGGAAGTAAAAAATGTTTTCCCCTTCCCACCCCTAATTTGCATATGCAATTTAGGATTCGGTTTGGTATGCGTTCATATCTTTCGCGAAGGATTCAGGGCTTCAGCCGAATCCAAAAAAGTGGATTTGGTGCATCCCTACTCCATAGACTGTTCACTTGAGTATTGATGATATGGGAGAGAGGCTGTCCTTCTTGGGTAGCCACTTCTTCCTCTGAGCTCTAACTAGTGCTGCAATAAAAAAAATGCATTTCAACACTTCGTGGTGTGCAATTATTCCTTTATTAAGCCCGTTTTGCAACGTACGGAGCAATGTTTTGGGGGGGGGTCTACAACTCTTTTCGTCAGGGAGTTGTAGACCCCCCTCCCCCAGAACGTTGTTCCATACTTTGTGTGGCAAATCTGGCTTAATAAAGGAATCATTGAACAGCAAGAAGTGGTGAAATGCTAGGACTTTCCTTTGAGTATTCCACATTATGATGACGTGGCTGTATGTCTAGGAACAGCACCACCGTGTAGATCAGCACCGGAGAAGCGCGAGTAGTGCTCCCTACATATCTGTATCTGTGCAATACAAAAATGAAACACTAGCCAGACCGGTGACCCAATAATGCACTTAGGAAGCCATGATCCTCTCTGTGTGTAGGAGCTTCATAGGCCCCAATTGAAGTTGTAATATTTTACATCTGTTAGGTGCCTGTGCTGTATGGTGGTGGGATGCATGCCCAGCTTGAATGATCAATTAAACATACACACTAATCACAGCCAGCAATCACAATCCCCTCTACTTGCTTTCTGGGTTCCTGCAGGGCAACCCCCCTACAGAATACTGAGCACATCATATCATATCTGCCTAGTTTTGGGCATCAGGAGACTGGAACACAGAAGCAGCAGAGCTGTAATCTCTGATATTTATTATAAGAAATGTACATATAATCTGGGGCCCAATAGGTGAATTACACAAGGTGATTTAATGGGGAAGAGTAATGTTTAAAGGAGAACTAAAGCTTAACTAAAGAAGTAGCTAGAAATGCTGTACATTATGTTTTGTACAGCTTCTGTACCAGCCCAAGGCAACCACAGCCCTTTAGTAGTAAAGATCTGTGTCTCTAAAGATGCCCCAGTAGCTCCCCATTTTCTTTTCTGCTGATTCACTGCACATGCTCTGTGCTGCTGTCATTTACTGAGCTTAGGGACCCACTCACAATATACACATAGAATAGAAATGTCACAATATAAGGCTGATTAGTAATTAATACAGATAATTACTACATGGCAGCACAGAAACCAGCGCAATTAGCATCAGAATGTAATATTCAGCCCTTTAGCATCAGCTTATATTACAGACCAACCTCATTTTCTGCTGGATAATTAGTGACGAGCCCTAAGCTTAGCTTCTCAACAGCTGCTCAGAGCCCACTGAGCATATGAGTGTCACAGACACTTTCCAAGATGGCGACCCCCTGTGACAAGTTTGAAGTCCTGGATCATTGCTGCTACGACTGTATAGACCACTTGTAAGGCCCCATCTAAAATATGCCGTACAGTTTTGGTCTCCATCACTCAAACAGGACATTATTGTATTAGAGAGGGTACAGAAAAGGACAACTAAGCTGGTAAAAGGTATTGAAAATGTTAGCTATGAGGAAAGACTGGCCAAATTGGGGATGTTCACGTTGGAGAAGAGGCGCTTAAGGGGTGATATGATGACTATGTATAAATATATAAGGGGATCATATAATAATCTCTCTAATGATTTATTTACCAGTAGGTCTTTCCAGCTGACACGAGGTCACCCATTCTGATTAGAAGAAAAGAGGTTCCGCCTAAATATTTGGAAGGGGTTTTTTACAGTGAGAGCTGTGAAGATGTGGAATTCTCTCCCTGAATCAGTGGTACAGGCTGATACATTAGATAGCTTTAAGAAGGGGTTGGATGGTGTTTAGCAAGTGAGGGAATACAGGGATATGGGAGATAGCTCATAGTACAAGTTGATCCAGGGACTGGTCCGATTGCCATTTTGGAGTCAGGAAGGAATTTTTCCCCCTCTAAGGCAAATTGGAGAGGCTTCAGATGGGTTTTTTGCCTTCCTCTGGATCAACTGGCAGATAGGTAGTTAATAAAAAAAAAAAGTTTGAACTCGACGTGTCTTTTTTCAACCTTACTTACTATGTTACTATGTATTGACAAGCTGAAACTTTAGGCTGGTGCAATAAGTTCAGTATATAAAAATGTAATTTTTAGCCACAGATGTGTATTTCTCATGTACAGCAGCTTGATTAAAAAATCATTAGGAAAGCTTAAGAAGTAGGCTTTAATTATCCACCAATGGATTCTTGTAATATTATTGCCCAATACATTTAGGGGCAGATTTACATAGGGTCGAATATCGAGGGTTAATTAACTCTCGATATTCGACTGCCGAATGTAAATCCTTCGACTATCGAAGTCAAAGGATTTACCGCATATAGTTTGATTGAACAATTAAATCCTTCGAAGTGTTCGATTCGAAGGATTTTAATCCATCGATCTAACGATTTTTCTTCGACCAAAAAATTGCTAGGAAGCCTATGGGGACCTTACCCATAGGCTAACATTGCACCTTGGTTGGTTTTAGGTGGCGAAATAGGGGGTCAAAGTTTTTTTTTAAAGAGACAGTAATTCGATTATCAAATGGTCGAACGATTTTTAGTTTGAATCGTTTGATTTGAAGTCGAAGGTCGAAGTAGCCAAAAAAAACATTTGAAATTCAAAGTTTTTTTTATTCTATTCCTTCACTCTTAATGTCTAAGAATAGTGTGTGTCTGAGCAGTAGATTTTAGCAATAACTGACAGCTCTATATAGCGCATGATTTACTTGATGTGTTCTTGATGTCCAGATCCCGTCACGGTTTTTGCTCCCCATCTCTGTTCTTTCTCATCTATATCATTCTGTCCAAAAAAAAAGAGAGGGGGGGGAGGCATTAGTCTCCATCTTTTTGTAAATGTTTTTGACTACCACAAAGACTAAAGGAGGACATAGACATAACAATTACGATCTTTCTTGGAAAAGATGTTTCCAGGAAAGATTGTTGGTTTTAATACACACATGTAGAGCTGAATGGTCAGATATACTGGAAGAAACAATAGAATTCTGCCTGTCCCTGACGATTCAGCACTAAACAGTGGCCTTCAAAGGCACCCAATCAAAATTTTCTGCCTGGACCAATCAACGAGCTGACCGAAGTCTTCTGCCTATACCAGCCGAATTGTCTCCCACCATACACACACCGAATATCGCACAATATCGTACGACAATATCGGTGTGTGTATGGCCACCTTACTGTGTCTACTAGCGATGTGCAGATCAGGCTTTTCCCGACCCGCACGCCACTCGACCGGATTCCTCTTATAGACCCGCGGCAAAGATGACGTCACAAAAGGGGCGGGCGAGAGGCTCAACTTGGAAGTCGGAAACCGCATTTGGAAGGTCACGGGCGGGGAGAGCAGTTAGAAGAGCTCAACCTGCCCTGGAAAGCAGCGTGTGAGGTCAGCCGGAACTCGCCCGACCCGCAGGTATCAGGCCGGCCCACACATCACTAGAGACTACAAATGACCAGATCTGTAACAGCAGGGGAACCAGAGACTGATTTAGCATATACAGTAGAACCCCCGGTTTAACATTTTTCAAGGGACCGTGGAGAGAAAAAAAAAACTTAAAATCAGGGAAAATGTAAAATAAGGGAAATGTGTTATGGACACTTAATTAGGAAGTACCACGGTCCCTTACTCCTGCCTCTCTGGACTGAGTCTAGTGTCCCGGTCCCTTAAACCTTCTTGCCGGTTCCTGCAGAATATGCAGCATGTCATACGTTTCAAAAGTCTAAACACTAAAAGTAAAAGGGTTTTTGCTTAAAAAAAAAATAGAGTGATTGACAAGGGAGAAGGGTGATAAATTCGGGAAAACAAAACTTACAACTTAAAACCCGGGGAAATACTCCTATTGGAATGCATTAGAACATGAAGGGACTATGGAAAAAACAACAAAATCTGGGAAAACGTAAAATCAGGGTTCTACTGCAGTAGCCCACCCTTCTCAGCACATGTGCACCTTTATACCCCAAGCAGGCTCGGGATAGTGGAAAGGCAACACAGGCCTGGTCCCAGAGAGGTGAAAGCCCCTATTTTGAAATAATGAATACAATTTACCTGGGCGGAGTTCTTATGCTTTGATTTAAGGAGGCTGACAAGTAAGGGTGAAGCAAATTGGCCAGCAGGTGGGCTGACTCAGGCGGGACATGGGTGGAGTCGGGTGGGACATGGACAGAGTCTGTGAGGACCGTGGGTGGGGCGGGAATAAGGCAGTAGGATGGGGAACGGAGCATGCCTGGCACCTCTTTTTTGTGCACTCTAGTTACACCACTGCAACGGGATTAATCATTCATTTCTGTAAATACACATGTGAAGCAGGGTTTGGGGCTAATTGGCACAACAGACTGGCCTAGGGCAGCTAACAAGATAAAGTCAGCCCTAACGCCATTTCAAAGATGGCCGCCCAGCATGCTGCCCATTCCAAGGGATGATCCCACCCTATAGGCCTTTCTACTTACCACAAAATCTGGATCTGTCTCCCAGTCGTCTGTCTCATCTGTGGAGATGGAGAGAGAGTGCCCGGCGGCGGATTTCCACATCTGGAGGAAATAAAAATCCATATTCAAGGACTTTGTAAAAGGAGAACTGCAGTGTCACATGTTTTTTTTTTTTTTTGTATCTATGTATAAAATAATCATCTTCATTTACTTTCCAAAAACTGATCTAAGGACAAAGAAGTGTTGGTCTGCATTATTTCTTGTAGTTTTTTTGTTTTTTTTTAATTATTGCTTTTCTCGTCTCTTCCCAGCTTTCAAATGGGGGTCTCTGACCCCATCTAAAAAAACAAATTCTCTGTAAGGCTATAAATGTATTGTTATTGCTCCTTTTTATTACTCAATCATTTTTAATCATTTGGATTGTTTGTTTATAATTGGAGACAGCCATCCCCGTAATTCAGAACTTTCTGAATAATAGGTTTCTGGATAACAGATCCCATATCTGTACAGGAGAAAAGTAAAGTATCTCTACTTCACCCTACAAATAACTTCTCAAAATGGACTGTCGGCGTTGAATATTGTTGATGCTATATAATAGTTCTGCAGCCTCATGCTACTGAACTACAACTCTAAGCTGGCCATAGACTCAAAGTTTGGCGACATCGACAAACGAGCGGATCTTTCCCAGATATGCCACTAACGGCATGGCTATATCGGGGGTAATTCGAAAGTTCGGCCATATGGTCGAATGATCGAATTACGATACACCAAGGGGCTCCGACGGGTCGTCGGGTAAAAATCAAACCTTCCTGATCGATATCGTGCCTAGATATTGATCAGAAAGACCCGTTGGAAGCCCCCATACACGGGCAGATAAGCTGTCAAATTGGTCCAAACGACTGCAGATTTATCTGCCCGTGTATGGCCTCCTTTAGACTCTCCTTGCATGGCTGCTAGAAGCTGGACATCTATAACAGCCAGAGAGGCTCATCCTCGGGTAAAATAAATGGGGTTTTGTTTATTCCAGGTCCTTCCATCACTGAGATACCCTAATAAACCTGCATCATAAGAGCTACAGATCACACTGGGAATACAGTGGAGCTGAATTAGATATCCCAGTGAACACTGGCATTTCCGGCAAACAGCAAGTGGGAAAATAACAGGGCAAACTGCATTCTTTGTGGGAAGCAGTGGCACACACAGAACTCCCATACACCCACTCAATGACACCATATAATACAATAGGAGAACAGCTTCATATCAGTGACAAATACCATTATACAGAGCTTGCATAGACTAATTAGAAAAAACGTTGCCAACTGGAACAGTCCACTGACGGGCTGAGGACCCCCCTGACGGACAAGGAGCCCCCTGCAAGGCCACTGACAGGCGAGGATCCTCCTGACGGGCCACTGACAGGCGAGGATCCTCCTGACGGGCCACTGACTGGCGAGGATCCTCCTGACGGGCCACTGACTGGAGAGGATCCCCCTGACAGGCCACTGATGGGTGAGATTCCCCGATGGGCCACTTACGGGTGAGGGTCCCCCTGACGGGCCAATGGCGGGCGCGGATCCCCCTGACTGGCCACTGACGGACGAGGATCCTCCTGACGAACCACTGACTGGAGAGGATCCCCCTGACGGGCCACTGATCGGTGAGATTCCCCCTGACGAGCCACTGACGGGCGAGGGTCCCCCTGACGGGCCACTGAAGGATGAGGATCCCCCTGACTGACGAGGATCCCCCTAACGGGCCACTGACGGGCGAGGATCTCCCTGACTGGCCACTGACGGGCGAGGATCCTCCTGACGGGCCACTGAGATAAGGGGAAGTTTGTGCAAACCATGCTTTAACCCAATGACGGACGATGATCCCCCTAACGGGCCAATGACGGAAGAGGATCACCCCGAACTGGCCACTGAGATAAGGGGAAGT
Organism: Xenopus petersii; assembly: GCA_038501925.1. Taxonomy (NCBI): domain Eukaryota; kingdom Metazoa; phylum Chordata; class Amphibia; order Anura; family Pipidae; genus Xenopus; species Xenopus petersii. The sequence continues at coordinate 13,551,855 of CM076679.1, forward strand.
TTGTGCAAACCATGCTTTAACCCCCTGGCATGAGTTAAAGTGGGTGGCATGGAAATGTAGCACACACTAAATGTAAACGGATCCCTAAAAAAGCCCAGATAGTCACTGGCCATGTATCAATAACCTGTAACGGGGGGTAATATCAAAAAAATATATTATCAATACCTACTCCCCCAGTAAAACTGCGCACACACAGCTGAACAAAGAGCCCTGTGTGATCTGCTACTTATGTCCTGGGTTGCACTTTATATGGCTTATGTATTCTAATATGAATGGGGTTCAATACTTGGGAATGGCAGTGTCCAAAGCTCTGTCCTGCTGGAGGACAGTAGGATCTCTGAGTCCTTGTCTCTGCTTGGCACTGCGTTCTTGTAATAGAATTTTACAACCACAATAAAAGAAAATATAATAAACTCCTGTCAGAAAGACTGTGAAAAGGGGAAACTAATAAAAGTAGAGCAGGAACTGATATAGGGAAGAGCAGTGTCTATTGGTGCACCCTGCGGTAACCAGAAAGCATTTTAGGGGATTAAAAAAAAAAAAGTATTTTTAGGAAACACGAACGAGTGTTCAAAGCGAAAACTGACCCCTCGCTCCTGAGCAGAATAAAATGACTGTCAGTTCTGACTCATGAAAAATGTGTTTACAGTCCCCTCTCTCAATCCCAGGACTGATGATCTAACGGCTGAACAGAAACTCCTGGATTTCTGCCCGTAAGCCACATGTCCGTCTTTCTGGAATAAAGAGGAACCGAGTTCTGCACAGAGTCACAACAATCTGTTGTTTAGTGGGGAGAATCCCGGCACCACGAGGGGGGGAATTAAACAGAACGGCTACACCACTGGAAACAATCACGGTGCCATCCAACTGCCAGCGTCCAAAGGCAACTGCCATTGTGCTCCGCAGTTATGTTGGCACAACCAGTCTCCTTAGCAATGCAGCTCTGTCCATGTCCAATCATTAACCCTTTTCACACCAGCTTAATGTTATTAACTATTGCATGTATTCCTCTATACGGGTCCTCCTGGAATAGCCTGCTAGTGATCTATGGGATCCAGAGATGTGTGTTTTTTTATTCAGCAGCTCTACAGTTTGCAATGTCAGTAATCCAGTTGCTGGGGTCCAAATGACCCTAGCAACCACACATTGATTTGAATAAGAGACTGGGATATGAATAGGAGAGGCCTGAATGGAAAGATGAGCAATAAAATGTATTGATTATATGCCTTACAGAGCATTTGCTTTTCAGATGGGGGTCAATAACCCCCATTTGAAAGATAGAAAAAGTCCGAAGAAGAAGGCATACATATAATTTAGAAACTATAAAAGAATAAATATTGAAGACCAACTGAAATGTTGGTTAGAATTGGTCACTCTAAAACATACTTAAGGTTAACATAACCACCCCTTTAACAGTGAATATTAAAGCCAAACAGATGTGTTTACTTCTTACAGGAATGTAGCAAGAAATACACAAATAATATATACCCAGCCCCACAGCACAGACTGCAAGCACACGTCTAATTGCCCCTGAGTGATCTAGCGAGAGATAGTGGCAGGTCTGTACATGAAATTCCTTTACATGAAGGAAAGCGCCAGGCTTGGTGAGACCTGCATGTACAACTACACGTCACATACACTTCTCTGTTATCAGAAACCCTGCCCTACGGAGCAGCTACTGATAGGCAGCGCTCTGTATACCAGCCTGCTGCACTGCTCACTATAAATCATGTTTATTCATCTCTGGAAGTGCCAGACGACATTGCACTGTGCCCTTCATACGCTCAGTGGCCATGGAGAGAAGGAAGAACAGGCACTGGCTTTAAAAAAAATGAACAGCAAGGGTGGGTAGAGGCAAGGGGAAAGCAACAGGGAAGGTAAGTGGATGATTTAGAGGGTAGAAGCAAAGGGTGATGGGAAAGAAGCCATATTGGCAAAGGGAGAACAAACATGGCTAAAGGGAAGCAGCAATGAAAGTGTTACCTGTATATGAGGGGAGCAGCAGTAGTTAAAGAGTTAATAGTATGGGGTAGATTTATAGGGGAGAAAGAGAAGGAAGAAGTGCAGAAAGAAAACAGGGTAATTATAGAGGTCACAGGCAAAGAGGGTGTAAGAATAGGGTGAGGTAAGTGTACACTGCAGGGGCAAGAGAGTAAGGGGCCGAAGTAGGCAAAGGGGGGAATGGGGAAAAGGTCTAAATTGAGTAGGTGCACAGAGTCAAAGGGGAGGGGGGTAGGTGGGTAGAGGCAAAGAGGGCAACGGAGAGGAAAGGATTAGGAGGCTCCAGTGGACAGAGGTAAAAAAAGGCTGAGGTGGGGTAAGTGGGCAGAGGAAGAGGGTGGGAGAGAGTGAGGAGGGGTAGGTGGGCAGTGGAACAAGAGATAAAGGGGGGTTAGGTGGCCAGAGGCACAGGGAGAGTGAGGAGGGGTAGGTGGGCATTGGCACAAGGGGGAGGAGGGGTAGATGAGCAGGGGAAACAGAGAATGAATGGGGGCGAGTGCAAAAAGAAAGAAGATCTAGGGGTGTTTGTATGAGTCGGGGTTCGGGGCAGGAGAGCGTACACACACGGGCTGGAATTGGAAGAAGAAATGGAAGAGGAATGGAAAGAGAATGGGAAGAGGGAAGAGCAAAGGGAAGAGCAAAGGGAATAGGAAAGGGAAAAGGAATGGGAAGAGAAAGACCACAGAGACCAATGTATGAGGAAAAGGGAGAGTGACTGGAGATGTGAGACACGACAGAGGGGAAGAATGGGACAGTAGAAAGGGAAATCGTGTGAGAATACACAAGGGAGGAGGAAGAGCAGACGTGTCCCTCACCTTTAGGGGGTCGGTGTCCGGCTACTCAAAATCTGTCTCGGGCTCCGGCGCTACCTCTGCGTCCCACTTCCTGTCTCTCCCAACCTGACGTCACTGGATCACGTGATTATCCCAGGGGCCGATTCCTGCGGGAGAGCGGAGCGGTCACGTGATGTGGGGAGTGTCTCTGTGCGAGGAATTCCATTCTCCTCAGTGGCAAGAGCCTGCCCATTAGTCCTGTTCTACTTACCTGAGGCAGGAATGTGAGGCCGCTCATCCACTCGCAGTTATTCTCTTGTTCAGACAACAACCCCACCCTTCCTGCCCTGGGCTCCTTGATCTCCAGCCCTACTGGCAGAGGCCGTCGGGAGTTGTAGTCTTTTGAACTGAATTCCAAAGAGTGTCCTTCGTTATTGTAACACCTGCAGTGTTGTCAATTGTCCCTACATTCCAAACACCGTGTTTCTATAGTCACTCTTTCCTGGTCTGTGCTTTGAAAACAAAGTTTTTTTCGTGCCAAGTGTGCGTTTCCCAATGCATGTTGGGTAATGTAGTTTTTGTTTAACAATTTGCCAGCTGCCAAGTTTAATACCCAGCATGCAATGGGACTGACTTGTGTAAAAGTCGGCAGTCATCAGATTTTTGGCCTCTGTACCCCAGTTAAGCATTCTCACATTTTCCGGTGACTTTCCTCAATTTCAGACAATCTGAAAGGTAAAAATCTGCCGGCCATCAAAATGTCTAGGGTTTGACCTATTTTACCAATATTTATTGAAATTGTATATGAATCAGGGCCTTATGGGACCCCTATACATCCTAGGCCCCCTCTGTAGTTATGTCCCTGGTGACGGGCAAATCTGTCCCATTCTGCTTCATGGAAAAATTTGGGAAACATCGAAAATTTTAAAAAAAGGCGTATTTTGACATATTTATTTCTTGTTTTGGCTTTTCCCGCTGCAAATATTGTTCTATTTTTGGGCTACTTTTGAAGTGACTCGACTAGTTTTGGGCTGGTTTTGTAGCTTGGACTCTGAGCTTTTGGGATATAAGGGGTTTCCAGGGAAACTCTCCCCCACCCCATATATATATAATTAGAGTTCTAGTTGTTAATTAGAACAGAAGGGATTGATGGGGGGGGGGGGCTGCTGGATACAGAGGAACTTGTCAGACTTGTGTCTCTTTGTAGCCTCATTAATTTGAATGATTTTTCTGCAGTGGGAATGAGGCCTTACATGACTTAGTACTAGTAGGTGTCAGTGGGGAGAGCAGACACAGGGCCATTGATCTTATTCCTTAATCATTTCATGTTTTTAGGGCCATATGAAACCACTGCACATTTCTACGGCTCCCGTCACGTCCTATTTAATTTTATATTTATATATGTACCAAGCAATGCACCAGCCAGCAACAAGGAAGCATTGCCAGTATACAGATCTATTTATCATGAGCTAAATGGTGGGAGATCCCAATCTACCTTTTGGACACCAAAGCTTAGAATATAGGGTTCCTACCTGGGATGTCAGGGCAGCGGGTTCTGTTAGGGTTGGCCCAGTATATAGGATTCCTATATGGGACATAAGGGCGGGCAGCCAGTTCTGTTAGTGCTGGCCCAGTACATAGGGATCTTACCTGGGATGTAACAGCAGCCAGTTGTTAGTGCTGGCCCAGTACATAGGGATCTTACCTGGGATGTAACAGCAGCCAGTTGTTAGTGCTGGCCCAGTACATAGGGTTCCTACCTGGGATGTCAGGGCGGCCTGTTCCATAAGGGTTAGCTTAGTACATAGGGTTTCTACTTGGGATGTCAGGGCAGATGGTTCCATTAGTTTTGGCCCTAGGGATGCACCGAATCCAAGATTTTGGTTTGGGATTCGGCCTTTTTCAGCAGGATTCGGATTCAGCCGAATCCTTCTGCCCGGCCGAACCGAATCCTAATTTGCATATGCAAATTAGGGGTGGTGAGGTAAATCGCATGACTTTTCGTCACAAAACAAGGAAGTAAAAATGTTTTCCCCTTCCCACCCCTAATTTGCATATGCAAATTAGAGTTCTGTTACCTTTGGCCCAGTACATAGGGTTCTTAATGGAGATGTAAGAGGAGTTGGTTCCATTAGGGTTGGACCAGTACGTAGGGTTCCTACCTGGGATGTAAAGCAGCCAATTCTGTTAGGATTGGCTCAGTATATAGAGTTCCTATGTGGGATATAAGGCAGCCAGTTCTGTTAGGGTTGGCCCAGTACATAGGGTTCCTGAGTTGATCTGTTGGTTTTGACAGCACAGACGAGATTTCACAGCCAGTTTAAATCACATTTGCGTTTAATTATTTCCATCTGTTTTTTATTGGCAGTGGAAAATGCTTCAGTATTTTATTGAAAGAAAGCAATAAATAATACTGCACTACGCCGCCACCAGTACTGAAGTGTCGGCTGCGCTGGGACCATGGGAAAGGGATGGCTTGGCAGAGGCAGCGCAGGGAGCACAGTGTCAGCAGCCAGTCACAGGCACACAGCGGGAGCAGCAGACACGAAGCAGCAGCCATGAAGCGGGGACACGACTACAGATCCTACCCCAGGACTTTGCACATCGATCCAGCCGGCTCCAAGTTATCACCAACTGGAGTCCCCTCCAGCAGAACTCACTTCCCCACAACAGTAGCAGAAAGAAGTGTGCGTCGGGAGACCAGGAGGTGGATGAAAGCGATGCCTGTCAGTGACTAGCCAGGGAGAAGAAATTGATTGTTGCAGGATGGATGGTCGCCTTTTCGCCGTTTCTGAAGCAGACAGGAAGTGGACATTCTGTAAGTTATTTTTTTAATAAAGGCTTTGCTTTTTAAAAGTTTCTTTTGTCTTAGTGTTTATTTTTCGTTTGCACTAACGAATTTATAAACATTTGTTTTATGTTACTGGTCCTTTAATAACATTGGGATCAACCATGATTTTTACCGGCCAGGCTGGTAAAACACTGGCCAGGTGGCAACCCAAAATGTCACGGAGAGAACAAGAACACAGGGGCCCCAACGCTGAAACCCTAATTTACAGGAAATTGAATACATCTACATTTAGAACGCAAAGGGCACCTGTACTTGGGCAGTAACCCATAGCAACCAATCAGATGATTGCTTCCAGTGGTCAACCTGCAGCTAGCTGAGATTGGTTGCTATGGGTAACTGCCCAGCTGCAAATTTGCTCAGTTTTTATAAATGTGCCCCAATGTGGTCCTAAAAACACCTGCTACCCCAATAGTTTTGCACTTGTGTCGGATGCTGGAGACAAGACTAGTGGGGATGGGGTCGGGCCCTTATCCAAAATGATCTTTCGGTTTTCCCAGGGTTCCCTTGCACTGCCCTTAGCCGGGGGGTTGGCTCAGTACAGCAATTAAGACTTTACCATACTGTATACGCTCAGGCCCCCTGGGGTACTAGGAATCCTTGGAGAAACTGATAAAGATGTTTGGGGGGGCGACTAATCTCCCCGTGTGCCCTTAACCTAAGCCCTTTGTCACACCAGTTCACCCCACTATCCCCCAGATGTGAAATGCAAATTAAGTGGACCCGCACCGCAGCTTTAGGTCTACGGCGTGTGGGGTGTTTCTGACACCACCTGTTAAAGGAGATATAAAAGATAAACATGTAGGTAATTATGTATAATATATGGTGTTTGTTTTACTTGGGGCTAAAAACTATAATTATCCTTAAAAATGGCCCCTTTATTGGAGCTCCCTATAGATGTTCACTGGTCCCTGTCGGTGTTTTAAATGAGGGATGTGCTGGTCCTAATGGTCGCTGACAGAAGCACGGTAGGAGGGGGACAGCCAATCACAGCCCTGCAGTCACACAAACAAAGACAGGCTTCAGTTTCCTATCAGGTCCTGCTAGCTGCTGATTGGTTCCTGTCCTACAGTGCCGAGTGCCGCAGGCTAGAGTTCTGCACAGAACCAATTTGTTAAACCCGCTTGGACTTGGGACCTGGAATCCACCAGGTCCGGACTGAGAATTAAAATAGGCCCTGGCATTTCAGGTACATAGAGGCCCAAGCAGCCCTCACCAGCCCACTAAATAGTGACTTTCTATGACACCTTATAGCAGCCACTCTGGCATTTACCAGAACCCACAGATTGCCAGTCCAGGCCTGCAACCCACATTCTTACCCGCTTGAACCCGCAAGTACCATATCCGCAACCCGATCCGCTGACCATCAAGGATCAGGAAGTGCCGTCACTGTAAACCAGAACCGTTAAGTCGGAAGTATGCGTGATCCGCAAGTAAAACCTGCTATTGAGAAGATTTGCGACCCTGCAGAACCGCATCTATACCCGCACCCGAAACTTCTACCCACAACCCACAGGTTACCCGCTTTTCTTCAGGTAACCCGCGGGTACCCGACCCACTGTAGGACACTACCACAGCCTCCCCTGCACAGAGAATACAGAGAGCAGGAAGTGGAACAGATGGGCGGGACTAGTAGGGATTTTGCAGAAACACAACTTTTTTAAGTACATTCCTTCTATATCTAAAAGAGTCAAATGCACCGGTACATTCTTGTTTTTTTTAATAATTAATGTTGCTTGGGTTCAATATGAAATCCAAAAATTATAACACTAGAATCATTTACAAAGCAATGTGATGACCGGCAGGGACTCGGCGAGGTGGAGATACAGTACGTTCGAAAGGGGGAGGGGTTAAGAATTTTTCTTTAAAAAAAACCCCAAAAAAACAAAACCCACATATGGGACAGTGGATCACGGATACAGGGGAGTCAAATGGTACATGGAAAAATGAAGTTACAGAAATATAACAAACAGTAGACTTTAAAATCTTTACCCTAACTAGAATTTTAATCGCTAATTAAAAACTCTGTATTAAAATATCTGAAAGTGTCTGAACAGTTCGTTTGATTTTTTTTTTTTGTAGTGAGATCTCTCCCGGGTCTGGAAATGTAAAATCACGTCGCGTTCCAACGTTGCATAATCATCGGTAGAAGTAGTGTGGGTAAACTGCAAGGAAAGGGGAGATCCGTTAGAGAAGGGGTGAGGGTGTAGAGGTAATGGGGTGCTACGGTTGCATCCGCTTAAAGGGCACCTATCACAGCCAAAATCAAACACATATTAACAATCTGACCAGTACAAGCTAAACACGATTAATCAAACTACATATATAGTTTTTTTTAAAAAAACTGCAGGTTTTAAAAAAAATCCCTTACTTTCTCAAATGGCTTCTTTCACTGAGAGAGGCCATACTGTGACTATAACAGAGACTCTAATATGCAAATTTCAGGAGCAACTGCTTTGAGTATTCTAGCCAGAATGCCTTGTTTAAGTAAACTCCTCCACTAGAAGTATCAGGATATTTCCCTATCTTGTCCCCTGCTGGTAAAGTTATTATGCAAATGAAGGGCACACAGTAACTTCCAGCAGGTGGCAGCACTACTGAACAGCAGCTAACACACAGGTTTGGCTGATTTGAAAATATCTTAGAAGAGTTGATAAGCAACAAGGAATTTCAACTGAGCATGTGCGAGATTTCAGAGCTACAGTTGGCTGGGAAGATATGAGTAGGAGGAGATGCTTTCACATAGTGTATTTACTTAGTAAATGATTTCGGTCATGATTGGTGCCCTTTAAAGGATACGAGTAAACCTTTAAAATAAGTGAATGTAAAATTGATGAGGGGGGCTATTCTAAGCACTTTTGCAATGTACATTCATTATTTATAACCCATCTATCCTGGCCAATAGAGAGCCAGGGAGAGAAATTTAAGCAGCCATTCCCATTACCCTTTATAATAAGGTATGTAGGGACTGGGGTGCCTGGGTTAGAGTCCTGCGTGGGTCCATTTTTTGAAACTCGTACACGACCCATACTCACAGCCAGAACCCGCAATTTGACCTACATGTGAAACCAGAAGTGACATCATATCTTTGACAGGAAGTGACATCACTCCAGTGTCGAATCTTCCCGAAAAACTTTAAAAACTAGAAGAACCACAAGGTGGGTGGGAGGGATCAAGCCGGCACCTTTGTTGGGTACCCAGCCAGGTTACCCACAGACCAAGGAATCAGGGACTTTTTGCCCGAAACCCGACCAATTTGCGGGTCTTCTGCGGGTACCTGACCTGACGCAGGACTCAAGCCTGGATGGCATGGTTCAGGAGTGGGATGACTTTTGCAGGGAATCAATGAGTTTTGTTCTATTTTAAAGTTGTCTGAAAAATATCCAATACAAACAACCAATGTTTTTTAAGGTGACACGGGGCGTTTTAACATTGCATTTTTAAAAACGTGCGGTCAAGAGGAAATACGCCAATGACATCACATACGCATGATACTGTGCGTTTTTCAGCCTGTAGTTTTCTTTTCCCTGCATTCCTGTTTTTTCTCATTCCCCAAAATTCCGCAATAAAAATCTTATTGAACTTTTCGGGGGAAAAAAAAGCAATTTACATGCAAAATGCAGCCGGACTGATCGCCAGTATGTGGTGTAATTACTTCACCAGCAGACAACGCTGCAAATACTTATATGCGCAATCCATCTCGCAAGAGTTTGGCCGCCATATTGAGAATATGCGGCGTATTTCAGTGAAGTAGATTTCCAAACCTACGGATCCCATAGAGCTCAATAATATGGCGTTTCTGCTGAAAAACACAAATATTGGCGTCTCCCGACAAATGTTGCCTCGGAAAACGCCCAGTGGGAATTGCTGCAGTGCGTATTTTATTAATTTCAGTAGGGCTTCATTATATGCATATTTACACTCAACTGCGCGTTTTTAAAAAAACGGAATGTAAAAGCTACCCAATGTGACCTTGCCCTTCGAGTTATTGTAAATGTAATTGCAATTGAAAGCAGTTTTTTTACTTTTTAAATCCACCTTGGGTTTTCTGGTTGTGATTCTTGAAACAATGTCGCAGACGTCTGTAGTGATGTGCGGCACGGCCCGATACCCGCAGGTTTACCCGACCTCGCACCCCTCTTCGCCACCTTCAACTGCCAGCTTCTGACTTCTGACTTTATAGCCGTGCACTTGCTCGGCCCGCTCCTTTTGTGCCATCATCGTTGCGGCGGGGTAGTCGCAGATCTATAAAAGGAAGCGGCCGCGTGTGTAGGGAGGTCGGACTTCAGGAGGGTGTGGGTCGGGAAAAACCCAAAAAACGCACATCACTATTCACCGGCTGGCATCTGCTGCATTGAAACCCGGACCAGTGCCGCATTTGCTGACTGTAGATTCTCAAGGGATTCCAAATGACCCTCCTTTCTGGGCTCCTAAAACCATACTGGAACCAATTCCATAACATTGTCCTATTTGTGATATCTATTAAGCCTATCATTTTAACAGCATCACTCCCTTTGCTAAAGCCTTCCTTAGATCTTGTCTTAGTCACCTTGTTACTCTTGAAACACCTACTATAGTGGTGATTCCCTGCACAAACTGAGCATTCGTGCTTAAAATGGCAGAAGGCTCCCCACTTACACTGACTCTCTTCCTATGCGCTCTGCCTATGGAGTCCCCAGGAAAGGACTGACTGCCACCACTACCTGACCCTAAATAACCTTGGTACCCTTTTATTGTTCATAAGGCTCATCCATAGCCCTATGTCCCTAAGGTCCAACTTCTGGTGATGAAGACACAGAGAGAGTTCGGCATTTAGAGGACTGGGTGAAAAAATACTTAAATATAGATGTCAAAATGTCAGTTATGAAGTCATATTCTATTTGTAGACTTACAGTATAACTGTGCAATTTATGCCCTTTGCACGCCCCTACATTGGAGTTTCCAATCCATTTCAAGGGAACATAATGTCATTTTTATTAGCAATTTAGTACTTGTTTGTACAATACTGAACATAAAGAAAATGAAGATACAATGTTGTTTTAGAACCATTTTTCATTAACAATCCTATGTGTGCCATACTCTGCCCACCCTATGCTCCCTGTGTATGCCCTATTTTGCCTGCTGAAGCAACTGAAGATGCCGCCCGTGAACTCCACACTTTCCAAAGTCGCCTGAAGTTGCCTCACGAGGAAACTTCAGAAAGAGAAGTGCTCTGAGTGCCATCCCCTTGGCAATTTAAATTCTAGCCGGCAGGGAGGCAGTTTGGGGAGATTACTCGCCCAAAGAAGAAGTGAAGAAGTATGTCCCTGCCCTTACATAAAAAAGTTAATTACTACATGACAATAGCCATAGATATTTGTGGGGTGCCAAGGAAATGTACTTACAGCCCTGATGTTGGATAACTTATCTGCCCAATGTAAAGGCCACACACAAGAGCTGTCAGTCCATCCTATAATAAGACAATTCAATTCCTACAATATGACAATTCAGTTCCTATAATAAGACAATGACTGAGGGAGGGTGAATGAACAGTTCAGTCATGAAAGATTCCACAGCTCATTATTAGTAAATAAAGAGAAGCAAGTAAGAAGATAATATCTAAGCTGTTGTCAGTATTTGTCCTTCATCCCCCGACCCACCCACAGCAGCCAACGACTCTACCCATTACTCATAGACCATAATTCTACTTAGGAACAGTTTATTTCATACCTGAGGATTCTGGGATTTGTAGTTTTTCCTCATATAAGCGTCGCAGCTACTGAGCACTCAAAACTACAAGTTCCAGAAAGAGAAGGAGGAGGCCAAACGGGGATGGTGATTGGGTTGTTAATGAACATGTGGGAAATGGGTTTAACAGATGAGATTTACAGCAGGACTTTTCATTCTTAGCTGATTTGTTTACCTCAGATTTCCTCTTATCTGGATTATTCCGATAAATCGTGGTAGGGACCACGTGGGCTGAAATCCCCAATGAATATGATTCGCTTGTGCGTGACCACGTGGGGTCTTACAGGAGCTTCGGTATTGGTTCCTCTTAGGGTAGTGGGACTATTCTCATTTGGGATTGGCTCATTAGATTGAGGGAGAATACTAGTCCCGCATTATATGTGTCTAGTAGTTTAGTGCTACTCAGTCCCACATTTTACAAAGATTCCTGACAAATTGCTAAAGAAATGTCACTTTCACACGTTAACTGTAATTACAGGCGCATTTGGGGTGTGGCTTTCCCAGTTCTATGAGTTTGGCGAGCAGAGCTCAGCGCAATGTCAGTACAGCACTGTATCTACCGCGAGGTTTCACGTTTCGACAATAATGTGATATTTTGGGGAGTCACTGGATTTGGGAAGGGGGTGGGGAACCACAAGTGTGAGCAATAGATAATGACTGAGGTTGCAATAAACAAACACGGGAAACCCCACACGTTACTGGAATTGCTCATCCAGCCAAATCGGGCTACTGATTAAATAAAAGATTGTAAAATGAATAGTAGAGGTCCGGAGTGGAAGGCTAAATAAAATACTAACAATAAAACAACAGTAGTTTTGACTGCCAGGGTCAGGGACAACATGGAAAAAGGAAAGGGTGAATAATTACAAAAAACATTCTAGAACATGGAACATAGAAAAAATGTGTAGTAGACACCTCTTTGAAGACTTCACAGTGTGAGTGAAAAGAAGAGCTGCTTGTGATACAAAATCTACAGGAGAGAGAATGCAGGGAGGAAGCTTCTATTATTCTGGGGGCTATTTAGAGTCATTTTAGAGATCCTTTCAGATGGATGTTAAAGAGCTGGAGAGAGTGCAGAGAAGTGCAACTAAACTGATAAAGGGGATGGAAGATTTAAATTATGAGGGTAGAGTGTCAAGGTTGGGGTTACTATTTAATAGTGCAATAGAGGATATTATAGACAGATAGAAAATAGAATACAGTATATTCCACTACAGTCTTTTCTTTCAAAACTGTGATTAAACATGTATAACGTGCTCATAGACTAATGCCTCCTCTCCTGCTGCCACCCGGAACCGTTTTGTAGGCTCGGGTACAGGCAAACTTGGAAGTTTTCAGGGATATGTATTCATGTGCAAAATCAACTGAGTTTGCCTGCGCCCACCACAAGTGTTCCAAGTGCAGGCAAAAGAGGAGGCTAATACATATTTCAGCAGGCCGATTTCCACTCAAACATAACTAAAGACTCCTTTGCAATTGTGTCAGTCAAGCTGAAATCCTTCCATAGGTTACAGTACTATTTTAATTTATAATCAGCCTATAGAAGAATCATGCCACCACAACCCAGTGTAAAGCGCCCAAAACATTGTGTATTCTTCTTGATATAATAAACCATAGGGGCTCCTGTTTTTGAATAGCTTTGGTGTGCAGGCTCTGATTTTCATGCCACAACTTTTTACTAATACTGACATGCTCCTATGTAATTTCATAAGACCATGTCAGTCTTGCTTAAAATATTTAGGCATTTAAATTGGAAAAATTTATTAAAAACTGTACCAAATAACCCCCACCCCCCAGTGAAGATCTTGATATCTGCCAAAAAATACACTATATTCTGCTAAGGGAGAATTTCAACAATCCCAGTGTCTATATTGACCAAATTGTTTTATTTTGTCCAGACTCTTCTGATCCCTGTCCCAAGAAATATCCTCAAGGACATGCAGTCAACATTTTTAGAAATCTATCTGGGCTAAGTCTAGACATAGGATCTCTAAAGCCATAATGTTGGTGCATACTTAACATCCATTGATATTGGGAAGAGTCACACATAAGACAGTATGTACAGCAGAGAATATGGATCTTAGCAAAAGGTAAGAAAGATACATGCAAAAAATGTTATATGCCCTGTAGATTAGATGAGATCAGATATTCAATGCTGAAAGTGTCAGCTGTTTGATTAATTGGCATAACTGTAAGCCTTAACCATAACATTAATATGGGGGTGGATTTAGTTAATGTCACAATGATCTGATCTGTAAGCCTTGAACATTAAAGACATACTGACTGGCAAAACAGTCAGGCTTAGGAACTTTCAGTGACACTTAATTACAAAAGTAGCCCTATCAGTGAAAATGGTCAATATGAATTATGGGTAATTTTAAATAAAAATGTATATTTTAAAAAGTTGTATTTAAGTGGTACTGTCCCTTTAAGTTAATATGGGGGCGGGGCTTGATTGTGATGTCACAATGAACAGAGTTAACTTGTTACCTGACATACCAAACACCTAATCATTGCTATCCAGCACATGAGAGAAGAAGAACCTTAGCGAAAGGTAAGTAAAATACAAACAACTCTATATACCCTGTATATTATGGGATGTGAAATTATGAAAGTGCCAGCTGTTTGACTAATTAGCATATCTGTAAGCCTTAAACCTTAAGTTAATATGTGGCTGAGTAAATTATGATGTCATAATGATCTGTAAGCCTCAAGTTAATAAGGGGCGGGGCTTAATTGTGATGTCACAATGAACAGAGTTGACTTGATACCTGACACACCAAACACCTAATCATTGCTATCCAGCACACAAAAGAAGAAGAACCTTAGCGAAAGGTAAGTAAAATATAAACAAACAACTCTATATACCCTGTATATTATAGGATGTGAAATTATGAAAGTGCCAGCTGTTTGACTAATTGGCATATCTGTAAGAAATAAAGCTTGAGTTAATATGTGGGGGGCTTAATTATGATGTCATAATGATCTGTAAGCCTCAAGATAATATGGGGCGGGGCTTAATTGTGATGTCACAATGAACAGAGTTGACTTGATACCTGGCACACCAAACATCATTGCTATCCAGCACACAAGAAAATATTGACATTATCGAAAGGTAAGAAAAATACATATAAAAAACTCTATATACCCTGTATATAATGGGATGTCAAATTATGAAAGTGCCAGCTGTTTGACTAATTGGCATATCTGTAAGCCGTAAACCTTAAGTTAATATGTGGCTGACTAAATTATGATGTCATAATGATCTGTAAGCCTCAAGTTAATATGGGGCGGGGCTTAATTGTGATGTCACAATGAACAGAGTTGACTTAATACCTGACACACCAAACACCTATTAATTTCATTCCAGCACACAAGAGAAGAAGAACCTTAGAGAAAACACACGAGTGAAGAAGAATCTTAGAGAAAACACACGAGTGAAGAAGAACCTTAGAGAAAACACACGAGTGAAGAAGAACCTTAGTGAAAGGACACAAGTGAAGAAGAACCTTAGTGAAAGGTAAGAAAAATACATACAAAAATCTCTATATACCCTGTAGATTGTGGGATGTCAAATTCTGAAAGTGCCAGCTGTTTGACTAATTGGCATATCTGTAAGCCTTAAACATAACGTTAATATGGGGCGGGCTTAATTATGATGTCACAATGAACAGAGTTGATTTAAACCTGACACACCAAACACCTAATCATTGCTATCCAGCACACGAGAAGAAGGTCCTTAGCAAACCTTAATAAAGATGCAAACAAAAAACCCATACACCCTGTAGATGTGGGATGTCAAATTATAAATGTGCCAGCTGTTTGACATATCTGTAAGCTTTAAATTAGGGATGCACCGAATCCAGGATTCGGTTTGGGATTTGGCCAGGATTCGGCCTTTTTTAGCAGGATTCAGATTCGGCTGAATCCTTCTGCCCGGCTGAACTGAATATGAATCCTAATTTGCATATGCAAATTAGGTGTGCAGAGGGAAATCGCCTGACTTTTTGGCACAAAACAAGGAAGTAAAACATTTTTTCATCTTCCCACCCCTAATTTGCATCTGCAAATTAGGATTTGGATTTGGTTCGGTATTCAGGGAATCTTTCACCAAGAATTCGGGAGTCGGCCAAATCCAAAATAGTGAATTTGGTGCATCTCTACTTTAAACATTAAGTTAATATAGGGTGGGGCTTAAATGTGATGTCACAGTAAACAGAGCGGTGTGAAGGATAAATAAACCCTATATACCCAGTAAAGGCTAAATGAGCTAAAAAGTTGGTTTGATTTTGCTTTCCTCTACAAATCAAATTAAGTAGATTTTTCTGTTTTTCTTTACAGATTTCTGTGAAAGTCTCTGCACATATAGAGATTTGCTGAAAGCAAGAAAAATGCTCAGAAACTTGACCGCTTGTTTTACGGTAAGTCTATTAAAAAAGATAGGGGTAGAATGGTGAGAAAGTGCAAAGTGCACAAAATATTTCAAAATACTTCTCCTTGGGGGTTACAGAGAGGATTAATAATTATTGAGTAATGTCCCTCATTATTTCACTCATTAATAAGCATTTCCCTCTTATTATCAAGTGCCTGAATGAGTTATCATTATGTGCACAGAGATTAAAATCAGTTATTTTAGAGCAAAGTGGGCTTCATATATATTAATTTTCTTTATATTTGTCATTATTAAAGTCAAAAGTTGCATTTGAGCCCATTTTAGTATGTTGTATGCAGTTGCCTTACTTTCTTCCTTACTTAAATATTCTATTGTTCTTTTATCCAAAACAGGGACAAGAGAGTTCAACTCATTTCAAGGTAATGGATTGTATTTTATAATTACTTTTTATTGTGTATATGACTTAAAAACACATTTTTAGTATGGCTATAGAGGAAGGTGACCCCACGGTCAGGCTGCTTCTTCTATAGTTGCATCACTTCTTTATAATTACTTTATATTATTTAATATTCTTTGGTCACTTCCCTTTTTTTCTTTGTTTTCAATAATATATTTTTTTAATATCTCTAGGAACCCAGAGGAACATTGGACCTGGGAAAACAGATTGGCGACGGCTCCTTTGGCCAAGTCTACAAGGTAAACTAAAGTATCTAACACAGAGATAGCAGATAAATAATAACAAATTGGTTGGTCGCCTATGAAATAATTATTAGGGTGGTGTAGATCTTGAGACAGTTTCAAAGACGGTTTGCAATTGGTCTTTTTTTAATTAAGTATGGTGTTCTGCAGCTCAAAAGTTTAGAATTTCAGGAGCTATCTAGTTTTTACCAGACTGGAAAATGAATAGAAATTATTGCTTCATAGAGCAACAGATTTACATAAACCAGATAAGTTTATAAACTGCAAGCTGGATTGAGAAAAGCAATTCATTGGAAAAAAATGATTGAAATAAAAAATAAAGATTAACAAAAACTTTGTGAAGAATAGGTCATTCTCTATCATGCTAAAATTTAACATAAAGGTAGACTTCCCCTAAAGCTTTGATTAATTCTGCTGTAAGCATGGCTACCTATAAACATCTTATAATAAGCTAGCCTGTTATTATAGGAAATTATCTAAAGATGGGAACTATAGAGGGATGGGTACTGAAAAAGGCAAGTTTCAAATGTTAACAAAATGTTTTTTTTTGCTTTTACAGGGACACAATCTCAAAACCAACAATGTTGTGGCCATTAAATTGATGAACCCTTCTGAGGTAATATATCTTTTTCATTAAATTATGAGAAAACTCATCATTTTGCCTTTACTTAAGAAAGTGCACTGTATTTACAAGTGTTTCTATTTACCTAGGATACTCTGAAGGAAATCAAGAAGGAGATTAAGATCCACAAAAAAGCATCAAAGCATGAAAACATCGCCTCATTCTATGGAGCCTATCAGCAACCTGGCTCCACAATGATGCCTATAATGGTAAGACTATGTTTGTACAGATACATAGCGTGGACTACTCTTACCCATATATTGTTCAGCTAAAACTATTGGCTGGATGAGTATGAGGGAATATGTAGTACACCTGTTCTACTTTGTTTTTTTACTAAACTCAATACTATGGGGAGCAAACAGGAACATGCTATTAATATTTGTCTTTTTCTTGCAGATTGAAATGGAATTTTGTGGAGGTGGGACACTCTCCCAACTGATAGACAACCCTTTTAGTCAAGGCCTTCCCGAATCTTGCATCGCTTATGTATGTCGGGAAGTGTTAAAGGTAAGTCAGGCTCAACTTATTCAAGCATGTTATAAGTATTTATTTATAATTTGTGTTAGAGCACATTGACAAATTGCTATTTTATTCTTGTTTTTTTGCTTTTTCTTTATTACAGGGTCTGTCACACCTCAACAAAAAGCACATAATGCACAGAGACATCAAGCCCCTCAATATTGCGCTAACAGAAGACGCCGGTATACGTTTAAGTAAGAAAAATTGATCTAATCTATGATAATTATAGGATATCATTGTTTTATTTTTTTATTAATCCACTGCAGATTTTTATTAATCCACCTGGCAGTATTTTAAACACCTTGCTTAAAACTATTCTTAAAACCAATGATATTAATAGCATAGATAACAAACATTCCAATGGCATGCCGAAAATGGTGTCAATTCTGGCTCCAAAGGGTGATTATATATTTATAGAATTTTAGGTTCATATACAGCAATACCTGTATAGGATTCCATTGTAAAGACTGTTACTACAAAACTTTAACCAAAACTATGACACCCTTTGATCATGTCAAGCCATGGCCAGGCCAAATTCTAGCATTTAAAATATACATACCTATTAGAAATATATCTATATATATCTATATCTATATCTATATCTATATATATATATATATATATATATATATATATATATATATATATATATATATATATAATATATATATATATCTATCTTGCAAAACAGCAGCTGAATGACAACACCATATTATTTTATAAATTGTTTTCTGTTTTTCACTTTGAGATCAGTATAATTACTTTACTGTTTCATTTTTTGATTAAATTTTTGTTGATGATTTTCAGTTGATTTTGGGCTTGCGCGAAAAGTGAAAAGATTTCGGGCTTGTAAAGAACTGCAGGGAACGCCACACTACATAGCGCCTGAAGTGTGGACATGCAGCTCACATAATTTCAAGGTAAGACTTCACCGTAATCAAGTATTTTTAAATGCGGTCAACTTCTGTATGCTTTACACCTTTCTGATTAAATAACATTAGTGTTTTGATCACCACTGTCCCCATAGGCCTAAGAATAAATAAAACACACACAATTGTATTAGCTGTGCGTATCATGTATGCATATATATATATATATATATATATATACACATATATATTGTGTTTTATTATATACACAATATATAAATAGCAGTTGAAGCTAAAAAGAGATATTTCTATTTCTATTTCTTCATGAAACTATTACTTTGATTTTTACATCAATACATGAAAGTGTCAGCAGTGCTGATAATTTGTTGTCTTTTCCCCTCAATCATACTTAATAATTAACAGAGGTGTGATTTAAAACCTATAATAATTTGTAACTGAAAAGTACATTCATTGAAATAATTGTCTTTCTTTTCATTTTCAGTGCGACATATGGGCTTTGGGAATTACTGCCATTGAGATGGCCCAAGCAAGATGTCGTGAGTATTTCCAAGTATTTTTTTGTATTGTGTTAGACTTGTTTGGGGCTTTCACCAAACACATATAGATATTAGTTGTATTTGTAATGTGTTGAATGAAAGAAGTAATGTTGCACATAAGCCCAGCTCTCCCCAACTCTGACGAAGTAAGAATGCAACATGAAGTTTAGGAACAAATTAGTGCAGGCCCGGACTGGCAATCTGTGGGTTCTGGCAAATGCCAGAGGGACTGCTATAAGGTGCCATATAAAGTCAATATTTAGTGGGCTGGTGGGGGGCTGTTTTTAGGTGTTGTGTGGGCTGAGTGGGCCTCTGTGTACCTGAAATGCCAGGGCCTTCTCAGTCCAGACTTGAATTAGTGCTATTACCAACCATGATTAATAATGAAATAAAGATATAATAGTTTGCTAGCTCTGTAGCATGTCGTTGGAACCCTGGGAATTATTTTTTAACAATGACTAAAGGGACCCAAGTTAAAAATCACTAGTGTATGATTCATCAGATTGTAGATTGTAAGGTTTGCTGGGCAGGCAGTAAATATTTTCAAAACAATGACTTAGACTTATTTGGAACATCTGGAATCTGACTTGTATTTATTTATTCCCATTAGCACTACTCCATTTACAACGAGAAGCAGTTGGAGAACAAGTTGTTTTTGGAGATCCTCCAACTCTGAGTCGACCATACAGATGGTAAGCTAACCACATCCCATTTGACTTTAGTCATAATCTGAAGGGGTGATCCTGACCCCATTGCCACCCTGGGGAGGCTCTGCCCTGCCTTTCCCCATTCACCTTTTTAGCACCAGAGGGGGTCCAGGAGGGTTCTCTTCCCTAGTGCAGAGAGTGCTCTAGCAGAGCCTAATTTCCACTTTGAAAACCAGACATTCTGCTCTTAAAGTTATAAGGAGCATCTTATCTCTAAATCAACACGCTTTTATTTTTTTCTAGGTCTAAAGCTTTTAATTCATTTATTGAGGTCTGTCTAACCAAGGATCCCAAAGACAGACCAACGGCTGAATTTCTGCTCCAAAACCATCCTTTCATAACAGATATAGAGGATGAAATGCAAGCCATAGCAGAAATTAAGGACCTAGTCAGAAGACTGAATGCAGCTAGAGATTGGCAAGGTATGCTATGGGTAATGCTATGGGCATTTTATCTGTAAAGGTAGTAAAGGACATGGATAGATTAAGGTTTTGTTAGTATAGACAAAAGGATTATTACCAAATCAGGCATAATCAAACATAGAAAAATACATTCCTAAATTTTATTTTATTTCCTTTGCAGAAGATAAAACTGTAATACAATCTGTAAAGAAAATATCTGAGACAAAAGAAGAAGTGCCCAGTGACGTTGTTGTGTCACTGGATACGAAAATGGAAAAAACAGCAGAAAATGCTGAAGAAGCTGCTGCAGAAGTTCAGGTGGATGAACCAGCCAGTGAAGAAGTTGTGGAGGCATTTTCACCACAAGATGTCGGCTCAACCGACATCGAGAAGAAACAGGACACCATATGTCATACTGACATAGTTGAATCTGAGAAGGTAGTTGAAGCCTCAACTACACTTAAGGAGGATGAACCAGCCAGTGAAGAATTTGTGGAGGCATTTTCACCACAAGATGTCGGCTCAACCGACATCGAGAAAATACAGGACACCATATGTCATACTGACATAGGTGAAACTGAGAAGGAAGTTGAAGCCTCAGCTATACTTAAGGAGGACCCACTTCAGTCTAGTGAGGGAGCCCTAGAACTGTCAGTAACTCAACAAGAGGAAGTCGGCGCAACGGACATTGAGAAGAAAGAGGACACCATTTGCCATATTGATATAGGTGCATCTGAGAATGCTCAACATGTTGAAACCTCAACTGCACCTAAGGAGGACACACTTCATTCTAGTGAAGGAGCTCCAGAACTGTCTGTTGTTCAGGAGTTGTCTCCACAAGAGGAAGTCGGCTCAACCGACACGGAGAAGAAACAGACCACCATGGATGATATGGGTGATTCTGTTGAGGCTCCACATACCCCACTTCAGTCCAGCGAAGAAGCCCCAGTATTAGAAGAAAATACTGGAGAAAAAGCTAGTGGCTTTATTGGCTTAGTTATTTTATTCTTATTATTATTACTTGTACTTTTTTTTTATGCAAGGAGGTGAGGCTTCTATAGAAGCACAAATCTTTAGCTTTACATAGCTTTAATCATTTTTTAAGTGTTTTTATATGGACTTTGCACAATTAACAAAAGAGGAGGAAGTAGGCACGTCTTAATTGCTACAAAATTAAGAAGATGTAAGACTGCAGCTTAATTTCTTTGTAAAATGTTTTTCTACATTGAGATGTAAACAAAAGAGGAGGAAGGAGGCATATTTAATTCAGAAGAAGGAATACTGCATCTTCATTATTTGTACAATGTTTTTCTACATTGAGATGTAAACAAAAGAGGAGGAAGGAGGCACATTTCATTCAGAAGATGGACCACTGCATCTTCATTTCTTGCAAATGTTTTTCGGGATTGGGATATAAGCAAAAGAGGAGGAAGGAGGTATATTTCATTCAGAAGATGGACCACTGCATCTTCATTTCTTGCGAAAGTTTTTCGGGATTAGAATTTAAGCAAAAGAGGAGGAAGGAGGCACATTTCATTCAGAAGATGGACCACTGCATCTTCATTTCTTGCAAATGTTTTTCGTGATTGGGATATAAGCAAAAGAGGAGGAAGGAGGCACATTTCATTCAGAAGATGGACCACTGCATCTTCATTTCTTGCCAATTTTTTTACGGGATTGGGATATAAGTGAAAGAGGAGGAAGGAGGCACATTTCATTCAGAAGATGGACCACTGCATCTTCATTTCTTGCAAATGTTTTTCGGGATTGGGATATAAGCAAAAGAGGAGGAAGGAGGCATATTTCATTCAGAAGATGGACCACTGCATCTTCATTTCTTGCGAATGTTTTTCGGGATTAGAATTTAAGCAAAAGAGGAGGAAGGAGGCACATTTCATTCAGAAGATGGACCACTGCATCTTCATTTCTTGCGAATGTTTTTCGGGATTGGGATATAAGCGAAAGAGGAGGAAGGAGGCACATTTCATTCAGAAGATGGACTACTGCATCTTCATTTCTTGCGAATGTTTTTCGGGATTGGGATATAAGTGAAAGAGGTGGAAGGAGGCATATTTCATTCAGAAGATGGAATACAGCATCTTCATTTTTTGTAAAATAAATTCTACATTGGGCTGTAAACAAAAGAGGAGGTAGGAGGCACATTTCATTCAGGTGAAGGAAGACTGCACCTTTGTTTTTCCCCTTGGATATTTGGTTTAACATCAGTAAAAACATGAAAGGATAGGAATGGCAGGCACATATATCATTTAGGCTCCTTGCCCTTTATTTCATACAAAAAATTGATCCAGGGACTAGTCCGATTGCCATCTTGGAGTCAGGAAGGAATTTTTCCCCCTCTGAGGCAAATTGGAGAGGCTTCAGATTGGGTTTTTGCCTTCCTCTGGATCAACTAGCAGTAGGCAGGCTGTATGTTAAGATTTTAAGTTTGACTTGTGTAGTCAAGTTGTATTTTCTGTCAGGAATTCCTGACAAAGGCTGGGATCACACACCCCCAAAATGTTAAATTCACTACACAAGTCAAACTATTAAGCCAAATATCAAGGGAACAGCAGAAGAATACAGAAACCATACATATGGACAGACCAGACATGGAAGAGGAAGGATCAGAGGGTGATTGAGTGGACATAGAAGGGGAGACACAAGCATAGAACAGGCTAGACCAATCCTAGGGAAAAGTGACAATAGGATAAGCCAAAGGAGAGCGAGACGGACCACAGCAGCATGGAGCAGATATGGACCACAGGGCAATGGAGTGAACATAGAATGGGAGGCATGAGCATGGAACATCAGGAATGAGCAAACATGGAAGAGGACAAACCTTTGTTAAATATAGTCATAAAAGTTGAACAATGTGTATAATATGTAAATAAAAATAATATTACAATTAATAATAATGAATGCAGTCTATTTTTTATATTTCATATTTTGTTTAAAGAGGAGGGGTAGATTTATGCACAAATAATCAATGGTTTATTACACTGATATGGGTGAGTGCAGCTCCCACTATTCCAAAGTCTACCAAGTGATCCCCACAGGCTCCAGTAAAAAGAGCAACCCAAATCACTTAAAAGGGCAGTATACAGTAGTTCCTTGTTCAACATGAATTCAAAATGTTCATCTAGCTGATTTAAAAATTATCATTTTGGAAAGACTGATTCCATAGGTGGAGGGTGATTTTTTTTGTTTGAAGAGGCTAAGTTTGACCATATACTGACTAACTTAAAGGGAACCGGTCACCCTGAATTTCTTTTACCCCACCAGAGGGGTGGGCTAATACAGCTTGCACGCCAGGTTAAACAGTAAGTTTTTTTTTTCAAAATATTATTGTGTATTGGAGACAGTGGTCCTGGCACATTATACTCAGTGGGAGACAGTGGGTCCTGGCACATTATACACAGTGGGAGACAGTGGGTCCTGGCACATTATACTCAGTGGGAGACAGTGGGTCCTGGCACATCATACTCAGTGGGTGACAGTGGGTCCTGGCACATTATACTCAGTGGGAGACAAATCAGACAAATGCTGCTTTCAATAGCCATTACATTTTAAAGTTGGAATTGGGAAAATCGCTTATAACTGGATGTGGTTTTATGGTTTCATTATGCACAGCAAAGTTTTCGATACAGGTTTCCATTAAGAAAATAAAGTTGAATTGGAGAAAACAAGCTTTCCTCAATGGATTTCAGCTACAGAGAAGAAGTATGGTGCCATGAATGATTCAGCATGTGATTGGACTGTACAGAGACAGGGCAGCAGAAGCGGTCACTTACCAATAGACATCGTTAGCAGGAATATGTCCTAACCGTGGCGGAATCCAGTCTTTGTATTCCAGACCCATTGCCTATCAACAACCACAGGAGACATGCAGAACACGGCCAGGGGCGATCCTGGTCCCTCCGCCGCCTGAGGCAGCAGCAGTTGCTGCCGCCCCCCCTCCCCCGGAAATTCGCTCTTTAAGTGCCAGGAGCAGCATTTTTGCTGCCCCTGGTACCTAGTGGGGCGCTGCCACCTGAGGTGACAGCCTCAACTCGCCTCATTGGTGAAGCACCCCTGAACACGGCATGCAATTAGTCATCGGTTATTGGCTGCACAATTCCAAGCTATTAAACACACAAGAGTGGGCAGCACTGCTGCTGAATGGGAGTCTAAGGCTTTCTTAATATAGAAGATATATAAACAATAGTAGTGTTTCTGAAGCAAACACATCAGTTTTACCAGTGCAGGGCAACACTGCATTATATTTTCATTCATTTAAAACACTTCCATTTTTTGGAGAGCAGGGACTTGATTGGATAAGCTTTAACTGTCCTACCATGCACTACATTGAAGTATACAGTAATTTATAGGAGAACCAAGCCCTAAAAATATGGTTAAAAATTTAATTTTATACATTGAAGTTATTGCACCAGATTAAAGGCTCAGCATCCCTCTAGTACTAATGATCCAGGCCTTCAAAGTTGTCACAGCATCTCCCCATCTTAAAAATTGTTAGAAGTGTCAGTGGCACCGCACATGCTCAGTGTGCTCTGGGCTGCAATTGAGAAGCGAAGCTTAGGGGCCATTGCAAATGATCAAACTGACAATACGGTTTTCCCTTCCATACAAACTGCTGCTACAGGGCGAATTCTAAGCATAATCGTGATTCTTTCTGAGCTATAATAATCTGAATTATTTACTAATCAGCCTTTTATTGTGACCTTTGCATTGTATCCATACTGTGTATTGTGAGTGGTTCCCTAAGCACTAGGGCTGTACCAAATACAGGATTCGGTATTCAGGCAGGATTCGGCCATTTTCATCAGGATTCGGATTCAGCCGAATCCTTGTGCCTGGCTGAACTGAATCCTTAAAATCATGTGATCTTCGTCACAAAACAAGGAAGTAAAACATGTTTGTACCGCGCACATCCTTCGCGCCTTTCTTTTTCCCTCGCAGATTTACATATGCAAATTAGGGTTTGGATTTGGTTTGGTATTCTTCCAAATCTTTCACAAAGGATTCGGTGCATCCCTACTAAGCTCAGTAAGTGACAGCAGCACAGAGCATGTGCAGTGAATCAGCAGAAAAAAAGATGGGGAGCTACAGGGGCATCTTTGGGGGCACAGATAGCCCCTGCTTAAGGACTGGTACAGAAGCCCAAAACATAATGTGCAGCATTTCTGCCTACTTTTTTTTTTATAGTTAACCTTTAGTTCTGCTTTAAATAACAGGATCTATGCATACACAGCAAGGTGTCCTTTATAGGAAATGTTAGTTATCATATTGGTAATGTGTATAATATCATATGTACCTTATAGCTGATCTGAACATAGAAATGTTACTGGTTCTTCAAGAAACAAAGAAACGTACAAAATAAACTACCAAGTGCAATGAAATGCCAAAACTTGACTTGAGAGATTGCTCAGGTCCATCTAGTTTGTGTTTATATGAGGATCAGAGATCTAAGACCAAGCTAAATCACCTGTTCAAATGCCTCTGTTTTCCAATCATCACTTTCTGCTCACATGCATTAAATATTGTCTTTAAAAAAAAGAGGTTAAACACACACAGTCTGGACACCAGGTCAACAGACATATTTATTTCGGGCAGGCAAATCATCCACACGGCTATTCATAACCGCATGCACCAGGATACGCATAAGGGTTATGCCAGGGAGACTTGGGACGTACCGTCCATCTGCATATAAGGTGAAGACATTGAGGAGTTGACTCTGAAGTTGGCAGGGAGAGTCTCTGCAGAGCCAGTGCTTAAACCTCGAACATCCTTTGGTCGAAATTTCTTTCTCCATGACGGCGCCCGTCTAAAGCTTTTATCATCATCCTAAAAGATGGACAGGAAACTGGTAAACTATATCACTAACGATAAGGTAAACTATGTACAAATATAATAATAATATAGCCTACAGAAAAAGTTTTACAATAATCCCCCCAACACAACTGTGACTTCTAAAGTGCGCTCATGGGATTTAAAGGAAAAGTAACACCAAAAAATTAAAGTGTTTTAAATGAATGACAATATAATGTACTGTTGCCCTGTACAGGTAAAATTGGTGTGTTTGCTTAAGAAACACTACTATAGTTTATATAACCAAGCTGCTGTGTAGCCATGGGGGCAGCCATTCAAGCACAGGATACACAGTAGATAACATATAAGTACTACTATAGTTTATATAAACAAGCTGCTGTTTAGCCATGGGGGCAGCCATTCAAGCACAGGATACACAGTAGATAACAGATACATTCTGATAATCCTTTTGTATACTACAGAGCTTATCTGTTATCTGCTGTGTATCCGGTGCCTTTTCTCCTTTTTCAGCTTTGAATAGGCATGGCTACACAGCAGTTTCTTTATACTAACTATAGTAGTACTTATCTGTTATCTACTGTGTATCCTGTGCTTGAATGGCTGCCCCCATGGCTACACAGCAGCTTGTTTATATAAACTAAAGTAGTGTTTCTAAAGCAAACACACCAGTTTTACCATTGCAGGGCAATAGTACATTACACTGTCATTCCTTTAAAACAATTTCATTTTCTGGTGTAACTGTTCCTTTTGTTTATTTTTTTTTATTTGATGTTTTGAAGGTTTTCTAGGCATTTGTAGCGCTGATACGTATTCCTCCATTGAAATTTGAATTTGGCGACGTATGCAAATGAACCATCGCTAGCGAAACTTCGCTTCGCTTGGCGAATTAACGCTAGCGCAACTTCGCAACCTTAAGCTAACCCTGTGCGCAACTTTGGATTTTAGTGAATTTGCGGAGCGCTGGCGAAACTACGCCTGGCGAAGTGCGGCGAAGCTTAGTGAATTTGCCCCTATGGGTTTTTAAACACTGATTGTGAGTGCACCTGCATGTCTGAGGAAGGGGCATGCCCCCTAAACGTTACATCACTTGACTAAATAAATGTGCAGGGGTTAACCCCGCTACACTAGCCTTTTGTGTTTGGTAGATTTCTGTGTTGCCTGTAGTAAATCTCCCAGCATCCTTTGTCAGACCTTTAGCCTATAGTACAAATCCCAGCATCCCTTGTCAGACTTGTAGTCTTCTTACTGTTACTGACCTACAAATCCGAGCATCCCTTGTCAGACCAGCAGCCTATAATACAAATCTCAGCATCCCTTGTCAGACCAGCAGCCTATAGTAAAACTCCCAGCATCCTCTGTCAGACCTGTAGCCTGTAGTACAAATCCCAGCATCCCTTGTCAGACCTGCAGCCTATAGTACAAATCCCAGCATCCCTTGTCAGACCTGTAGCCTGCAGTAAAAATCCCAGCATCCCTTGTCAGACCTGTAGTCTTCTTACTGTTACTGACCTACAAATAAACTCACATTTTTATTTCTGGGATCAGAGGTGAGCAGATCATTGATACACAGGGGCATTAAGGGAAATAATGGCAGAAATGAAGGAAATGACTATTTGAGTGTGACACTGGCTAGTGCCTGGGATATTAGCCTGGCTTTTGTGTATATTCTAATAGAAAATACGTGTATCATTATGGGAGGAATGGGGAAACAGGCAGACTACAGACAACTCAGGATAAATACACAGAAGTACATCCTGGCATTTGGCCGCACGACTAACTGACAGTTAAATAACGGATTTCTCACTTTCATTCCTGGGATCAGAGGTGAGTGGATGCACAGCACACACTGGGGGGACAATTTATGGGAATAAATGAATTATAATGATATAAATGAAGAAAATCACTACTAAATTGAGTCACTAGGTGGCACCTGGGATATTAGCCTTGGTTTTGTCATTTTAATAGATTATAGGAGAGTTGGGGTTGGGGGAAGGAACAGGGATGCAGGGAGACTACACACCTGTCAGGCTAAATACAGAAAGTATAAAATAATATTTGAGATTCCTATTGCTTTATATTTAAAATAAGTGCAAGTTAAGAAATAATAAAAAGTCAGAAATGCAAGTTAAGAAATAATAAAAAGTCAGAAATCTCCTATGTTAATATATAACAGGGGTCACTATGGCAACATCTGGAGTGACATTTGCTGTTCAGTTTTCTCCTCTAATGTTATTAATCTTCATATTTCTCTCTGTATCTCACTTTGTATATAACATTTACTCTTAATAAAGCTGTTAAGGGAAAGTTAAGAAATTATTAAGGGGAAAAGTCTGAAATCTCCCATGTTCCCATATAACAGGGGTCACCCAGTGTTTGGAGTGACAGTTGACAGTTGGCCACTTGGTGTTTCTCCTCCAATACAATTAATTTCCATATTTCTTGTTGCATCTTACTTTGTATTAGGGATGCACCGAATCCAGGATTCGGTTCGGGATTCGGCCAGGATTCGGCCTTTTTCTGCAGGATTCGGATTCGGCTGAATCCTTCTGCCCGGCTGAACCGAATCCGAATCCTAATTTGCATATGCAGATTAGGGTGACTTTTTGTCAGAAAATAAGGAAGTAAAAAATGTTTTCCGCTTCCCACCCCTAATTTGCATATGCAAATTAGGGTTCGGATTCGGTTCGGTATTCGGCCGAATCCTTCGTGAAGGATTCGGGGGTTCGGCCGAATCCAAAAAAGTGGATTTGGTGCATCCCTACTTTGTATATAAAACTGACTTCTTAAAAAGCTTTAAAGGAAAAAGTTTTGGAGCTGCAAATCCCAGTCACTGTTACTCATGTCCTGAATGTCCCAGCATCCCTTGTCAGACCTGCAGCCTGTAGTCTTCTACCTGTTACTGACCTACAAATCCCAGCATCCCTTGTCAGACCTGCAGCCTATAGTAAAAATCCCAGCATTCCCTGTAAGACCTGTAGAATGTAGAACAAATCCCAGAATCCCTTGTCAGACCTGCAGCCTGTGGTCTTCTAACTGTTACTGACCTACAAATCCCAGCATCCCTTGTCAGACCTGTAGCCTATAGTACAAATCCCAGCATCCCTTGTCACACCTGCAGCCTATAGTACAAATCCCAGCATCCCTTGTCAGACCTGTAGCCTATAGTACAAGTCCCAGCAACTTACTGACCTACAAATCCCAGCATCCCTTGTCAGACCTGTAGCCTGTAGTACAAATCCCAGCATCCCTTGTCAGAACTGTAGCCTGTAGTACAAATCCCAGCATCTTACTGACCTACAAATCCCAGCATCCCTTGTCAGACCTGTAGCCTATAGTACAAATCCCAGCATCCCTTGTCAAACCTGTAACCTATAGTACAAATCCCAGCATCCCTTGTCAGACCTGTAGCCTATAGTACAAATCCCATCATCCCTTGTCAGACCTGTAGACTATAGAAAAAATCCCAGCATCCCTTGTAAGACCTGTAGCCTGTAGTACAAATCCCAGCATCCCTTGTCAGACCTGTAGCCTATAGTACAAATCCCAGCATCCCTTGTCAGACCTGTAGCATGTAGTACAAATCCCAGCTTCCCTTGTCAGACCTGTAGACTATAGAAAAATTCCCAGCATCCCTTGTCAGACCTGTAGCCTATAGTACAAATCCCAGCATCCCTTGTAAGACCTGTAGCCTATAGTACAAATCCCATCATCCCTTGTCAGACCTGTAGACTATAGAAAAATCCCAGCATTCCTTGTAAGACCTGTAGCCTGTAGTACAAATCCCAGCATCCCTTGTCAGACCTGTAGCCTATAGTACAAATCCCAGCATCCCTTGTCAGACCTGCAACCTATAGTACAAATCCCAGCATCCCTTGTCAGACCTGTAGCCTATAGTACAAATCCCAGCATCCCTTGTCAGACCTGTAGCCTATAGTACAAATCCCAGCATCCCATGTCAGACCTGTAGCCTATAGTACAAATCCCAGCATCCCTTTTTAAGACCTGTAGCCTATAGTACAAATCCCAGCATCCCTTGTAAGACCTGTAGCCTATAGTACAAATCCCAGCATCCCTTGTCAGACCTGTAGTCTATAGTACTAATCCCAGCATCCCTTGTCAGACCTGTAGCCTGTAGTACAAATCCCAGCATCCCTTGTCAGACCTGCAGCCTGTGGTCTTCTAACTGTTACTGGCCTACAAATCCCAGCATCCCTTTTTAAGACCTGTAGCCTATAGTACAAATCCCAGCATCCCTTGTAAGACCTGTAGCCTATAGTACAAATCCCAGCATCCCTTGTCAGACCTGTAGTCTATAGTACTAATCCCAGCATCCCTTGTCAGACCTGTAGCCTGTAGTACAAATCCCAGCATCCCTTGTCAGACCTGCAGCCTGTGGTCTTCTAACTGTTACTGGCCTACAAATCCCAGCATCCCTTGTCAGACCTGTAGCCTATAGTAAAAATCCCAGCATCCCTTGTCAGACCTGCAGCCTGTGGTCTTCTAACTGTTACTGGCCTACAAATCCCAGCATCCCTTGTCAGACCTGTAGCCTATAGTACAAATCCCATCATCCCTTGTCAGACCTGTAGACTATAGAAAAAATCCCAGCATCCCTTGTAAGACCTGTAGCCTGTAGTACAAATCCCAGCATCCCTTGACAGACCTGCAACCTATAGTACAGATCCCAGCATCCCTTGCCAGACCTGTAGCCTATAGTACAAATCCCAGCATCCCTTGTCAGACCTGTAGCATGTAGTACAAATCCCAGCATCCCTTGTCAGACCTGTAGACTATAGTACAAATCCCAGCATCCCTTTTTAAGACCTGTAGCCTATAGTACAAATCCCAGCATCCCTTGTAAGACCTGTAGCCTATAGTAGAAATCCCAGCATCCCTTGTCAGACCTGGAGTCTTCTTAATGTTACTGACCTACAAATCCCAGCATCCCTTGTAAGACCTGTAGCCTGTCGTAAAAATCCCAGCATCCCTTGTCAGACCTGTAGCCTGTGGTCTTCTTCCTGTTACTGACCTACAAATCCCAGCATCCCTTGTCAGACCTGTAGCCTATAGTAAAAATCCCAGCATCCCTTGTAAGACCTGTAGCCTGTCGTAAAAATCCCAGCATCCCTTGTCAGACCTGTAGCCTGTGGTCTTCTTACTGTTACTGACCTACAAATCCCAGCATCCCTTGTCAGACCTGTAGCCTGTAGTACAAATCCCTTGTCAGACCTGTAGCCTATAGTACAATTCCCAGCATCCCTTGTCAGACCTGTAGCCTATAGTACAATTCCCAGCATCCCTTGTCAGACCTGTAGCCTATAGTACAAATCCCATCATCCCTTGTCAGACCTGTAGCCTATAGTACAAGTCCCAGCAACTTACTGACCTACAAATCCCAGCATCCCTTGTCAGACCTGTAGCCTGTAGTACAAATCCCAGCATCCCTTGTCAGACCTGTAGCCTATAGTAGAAATCCCAGCATCCTTTGTCAGACCTGTAGCCTATAGTACAAATCCCAGCATCCCTTGTCAGACCTGTAGCATGTAGTACAAATCCCAGCTTCCCTTGTCAGACCTGTAGACTATAGAAAAATTCCCAGCATCCCTTGTCAGACCTGTAGCCTATAGTACAAATCCCAGCATCCCTTGTAAGACCTGTAGCCTATAGTACAAATCCCAGCATCCCTTGTCAGACCTGTAGCCTATAGTACAAATCCCAGCATCCCTTGTCAGACCTGCAGCCTGTGGTCTTCTAACTGTTACTGACCTACAAATCCCAGCATCCCTTGTCAGACCTGTAGCCTATAGTACAAATCCCAGCATCCCTTGTCAGACCTGCAGCCTGTGGTCTTCTAACTGTTACTGACCTACAAATCCCAGCATCCCTTGTCAGACCTGTAGCCTATAGTACAAATCCCAGCATCCCTTGTCACACCTGCAGCCTATAGTACAAATCCCAGCATCCCTTGTCAGACCTGTAGCCTATAGTACAAGTCCCAGCAACTTACTGACCTACAAATCCCAGCATCCCTTGTCAGACCTGTAGCCTGTAGTACAAATCCCAGCATCCCTTGTCAGAACTGTAGCCTGTAGTACAAATCCCAGCATCTTACTGACCTACAAATCCCAGCATCCCTTGTCAGACCTGTAGCCTATAGTACAAATCCCAGCATCCCTTGTCAAACCTGTAACCTATAGTACAAATCCCAGCATCCCTTGTCAGACCTGTAGCCTATAGTACAAATCCCAGCATCCCTTGTCAGACCTGCAGCCTGTGGTCTTCTAACTGTTACTGACCTACAAATCCCAGCATCCCTTGTCAGACCTGTAGCCTGTAGTACAAATCCCAGCATCCCTTGTCAGACCTGTAGCCTGTAGTACAAATCCCAGCATCATACTGACCTACAAATCCCAGCATCCCTTGTCAGACCTGTAGCCTATAGTACAAATCCCATCATCCCTTGTCAGACCTGTAGACTATAGAAAAAATCCCAGCATCCCTTGTAAGACCTGTAGCCTGTAGTACAAATCCCAGCATCCCTTGTCAGACCTGTAGCCTATAGTACAAATCCCAGCATCCCTTGTCAGACCTGTAGCATGTAGTACAAATCCCAGCTTCCCTTGTCAGACCTGTAGACTATAGAAAAATTCCCAGCATCCCTTGTCAGACCTGTAGCCTATAGTACAAATCCCAGCATCCCTTGTAAGACCTGTAGCCTATAGTACAAATCCCAGCATCCCTTGTCAGACCTGCAGCCTGTGGTCTTCTAACTGTTACTGACCTACAAATCCCAGCATCCCTTGTCAGACCTGTAGCCTATAGTACAAATCCCATCATCCCTTGTCAGACCTGTAGACTATAGAAAAATCCCAGCATTCCTTGTAAGACCTGTAGCCTGTAGTACAAATCCCAGCATCCCTTGTCAGACCTGTAGCCTATAGTACAAATCCCAGCATCCCTTGTCAGACCTGCAACCTATAGTACAAATCCCAGCATCCCTTGTCAGACCTGTAGCCTATAGTACAAATCCCAGCATCCCTTGTCAGACCTGTAGCCTATAGTACAAATCCCAGCATCCCTTGTCAGACCTGTAGCCTATAGTACAAATCCCAGCATCCCATGTCAGACCTGTAGCCTATAGTACAAATCCCAGCATCCCTTTTTAAGACCTGTAGCCTATAGTACAAATCCCAGCATCCCTTGTAAGACCTGTAGCCTATAGTACAAATCCCAGCATCCCTTGTCAGACCTGTAGTCTATAGTACTAATCCCAGCATCCCTTGTCAGACCTGTAGCCTGTAGTACAAATCCCAGCATCCCTTGTCAGACCTGCAGCCTGTGGTCTTCTAACTGTTACTGGCCTACAAATCCCAGCATCCCTTTTTAAGACCTGTAGCCTATAGTACAAATCCCAGCATCCCTTGTAAGACCTGTAGCCTATAGTACAAATCCCAGCATCCCTTGTCAGACCTGTAGTCTATAGTACTAATCCCAGCATCCCTTGTCAGACCTGTAGCCTGTAGTACAAATCCCAGCATCCCTTGTCAGACCTGCAGCCTGTGGTCTTCTAACTGTTACTGGCCTACAAATCCCAGCATCCCTTGTCAGACCTGTAGCCTATAGTAAAAATCCCAGCATCCCTTGTCAGACCTGCAGCCTGTGGTCTTCTAACTGTTACTGGCCTACAAATCCCAGCATCCCTTGTCAGACCTGTAGCCTATAGTACAAATCCCATCATCCCTTGTCAGACCTGTAGACTATAGAAAAAATCCCAGCATCCCTTGTAAGACCTGTAGCCTGTAGTACAAATCCCAGCATCCCTTGACAGACCTGCAACCTATAGTACAGATCCCAGCATCCCTTGCCAGACCTGTAGCCTATAGTACAAATCCCAGCATCCCTTGTCAGACCTGTAGCCTATAGTACAAATCCCAGCATCCCTTGTCAGACCTGTAGACTATAGTACAAATCCCAGCATCCCTTTTTAAGACCTGTAGCCTATAGTACAAATCCCAGCATCCCTTGTAAGACCTGTAGCCTATAGTAGAAATCCCAGCATCCCTTGTCAGACCTGGAGTCTTCTTAATGTTACTGACCTACAAATCCCAGCATCCCTTGTAAGACCTGTAGCCTGTCGTAAAAATCCCAGCATCCCTTGTCAGACCTGTAGCCTGTGGTCTTCTTCCTGTTACTGACCTACAAATCCCAGCATCCCTTGTCAGACCTGTAGCCTATAGTAAAAATCCCAGCATCCCTTGTAAGACCTGTAGCCTGTCGTAAAAATCCCAGCATCCCTTGTCAGACCTGTAGCCTGTGGTCTTCTTACTGTTACTGACCTACAAATCCCAGCATCCCTTGTCAGACCTGTAGCCTGTAGTACAAATCCCTTGTCAGACCTGTAGCCTATAGTACAATTCCCAGCATCCCTTGTCAGACCTGTAGCCTATAGTACAAATCCCATCATCCCTTGTCAGACCTGTAGCCTATAGTACAAATCCCAGCATCCCTTGTCAGACCTGTACCCTATAGTACAAGTCCCAGCAACTTACTGACCTACAAATCCCAGCATCCCTTGTCAGACCTGTAGCCTGTAGTACAAATCCCAGCATCCCTTGTCAGACCTGT
Source organism: Xenopus petersii (assembly GCA_038501925.1). Lineage (NCBI taxonomy): Eukaryota > Metazoa > Chordata > Amphibia > Anura > Pipidae > Xenopus > Xenopus petersii. The sequence continues at coordinate 13,586,422 of CM076679.1, forward strand.
AGCCTGTAGTACAAATCCCAGCATCCCTTGTCAGACCTGTAGCCTGTAGTACAAATCCCAGCATCTTACTGACCTACAAATCCCAGCATCCCTTGTCAGACCTGTAGCCTATAGTACAAATCCCAGCATCCCTTGTCAGACCTGTAGCCTATAGTACAAATCCCAGCATCCCTTGTCAGACCTGTAGCCTGTAGTACAAATCCCAGCATCCCTTGTCAAACCTGTAACCTATAGTACAAATCCCAGCATCCCTTGTCAGACCTGTAGCCTGTAGTACAAATCCCAGCATCCCTTGTCAGACCTGTAGACTATAGAAAAAATCCCAGCATCCCTTGTAAGACCTGTAGCCTGTAGTACAAATCCCAGCATCCCTTGTCAGACCTGTAGCCTGGAGTACAAATCCCAGCATCCCTTGTCAGACCTGTAGACTATAGAAAAAATCCCAGCATCCCTTGTCAGACCTGTAGCCTATAGTAGAAATCCCAGCATCCTTTGTCAGACCTGTAGCCTATAGTACAAATCCCAGCATCCCTTGTCAGACCTGTAGCATGTAGTACAAATCCCAGCTTCCCTTGTCAGACCTGTAGACTATAGAAAAATTCCCAGCATCCCTTGTCAGACCTGTAGCCTATAGTACAAATCCCAGCATCCCTTGTAAGACCTGTAGCCTATAGTACAAATCCCAGCATCCCTTGTCAGACCTGTAGCCTATTGTACAAATCCCAGCATCCCTTGTCAGACCTGCAGCCTGTGGTCTTCTAACTGTTACTGACCTACAAATCCCAGCATCCCTTGTCAGACCTGTAGCCTATAGTACAAATCCCATCATCCCTTGTCAGACCTGTAGACTATAGAAAAATCCCAGCATTCCTTGTAAGACCTGTAGCCTGTAGTACAAATCCCAGCATCCCTTGTCAGACCTGTAGCCTATAGTACAAATCCCAGCATCCCTTGTCAGACCTGCAACCTATAGTACAAATCCCAGCATCCCTTGTCAGACCTGTAGCCTATAGTACAAATCCCAGCATCCCTTGTCAGACCTGTAGCCTATAGTACAAATCCCAGCATCCCTTGTCAGACCTGTAGCCTATAGTACAAATCCAGCATCCCTTTTTAAGACCTGTAGCCTATAGTACAAATCCCAGCATCCCTTGTAAGACCTGTAGCCTATAGTACAAATCCCAGCATCCCTTCTCAGACCTGTAGTCTATAGTACTAATCCCAGCATCCCTTGTCAGACCTGTAGCCTGTAGAACACATCCCAGCATCCCTTGTCAGACCTGCAGCCTGTGGTCTTCTAACTGTTACTGGCCTACAAATCCCAGCATCCCTTGTCAGACCTGTAGCCTATAGTACAAATCCCATCATCCCTTGTCAGACCTGTAGACTATAGAAAAAATCCCAGCATCCCTTGTAAGACCTGTAGCCTGTAGTACAAATCCCAGCATCCCTTGTCAGACCTGCAACCTATAGTACAGATCCCAGCATCCCTTGTCAGACCTGTAGCCTATAGTACAAATCCCAGCATCCCTTGTCAGACCTGTAGCATGTAGTACAAATCCCAGCATCCCTTGTCAGACCTGTAGACTATAGTACAAATCCCAGCATCCCTTTTTAAGACCTGTAGCCTATAGTACAAATCCCAGCATCCCTTGTCAGACCTGTAGCCTGTAGTACAAATCCCAGCATCCCTTGTCAGACCTGTAGCCTATAGTACAAATCCCAGCATCCCTTGTCAGACCTGTAGCCTATAGTACAAATCCCAGCATCCCTTGTCAGACCTGTAGCCTATAACACAAATCCCAGGATCCCTTGTCAGACCTGTAGCCTATAGTACAAATCCCAGCATCCCTTGTCAGACCTGCAGCCTATAGTACAAATCCCAGCATCCCTTGTCAGACCTGTAGCCTATAGTAGAAATCCCAGCATCCCTTGTCAGACCTGCAGCCTATAGTACAAATCCCAGCATCCCTTGTCAGACCTGTAGCCTATAGTACAAATCCCAGCATCCCTTGTCAGGCCTGTAGTCTTCTTAATGTGACTGACCTACAAATCCCAGCATCCCTTGTCAGACCTGTAGTCTTCTTACAGTTACTGACCTACACATCCCATCATCCCTTGTCAGACCTGTAGCCTATAGTACAAATCCCAGCATCCCTTGTCAGACCTGTAGCCTATAGAACAAATCCCAGCATCCCTTGTCAGACCTGTAACCTATAGTAACAATCCCAGCATCCCTTGTCAGACCTGTAGCCTGTAGTACAATTCCCAGCATCCCTTGTCAGACCTGTAGACTATATAAAAAATCCCAGCATCCCTTGTAAAACCTGTAGCCTGTAGTACAAATCCCAGCATCCCTTGTCAGACCTGTAGACTATAGTACAAATCCCAGCATCCCTTTTTAAGACCTGTAGCCTATAGTACAAATCCCAGCATCCCTTGTAAGACCTGTAGCCTATAGTACAAATCCCAGCATCCCTTGTCAGACCTGTAGCCTATAGTACAAATCCCAGCATCCCTTGTCAGACCTGTAGCCTATAGTACGAATCCCAGCATCCCTTGTCAGACCTGTAGCCTATAACACAAATCCCAGGATCCCTTGTCAGACCTGTAGCCTATAGTACAAATCCCAGCATCCCTTGTCAGACCTGCAGCCTATAGTACAAATCCCAGCATCCCTTGTCAGACCTGTAGCCTATAGTAGAAATCCCAGCATCCCTTGTCAGACCTGCAGCCTATAGTACAAATCCCAGCATCCCTTGTCAGACCTGTAGCCTATAGTAGAAATCCCAGCATCCCTTGTCAGACCTGCAGCCTATAGTACAAATCCCATCATCCCTTGTCAGACCTGTAGCCTATAGTACAAATCCCAGCATCCCTTGTCAGACCTGTAACCTATAGTAACAATCCCAGCATCCCTTGTCAGACCTGTAGCCTGTAGTACAATTCCCAGCATCCCTTGTCAGACCTGTAGACTATATAAAAAATCCCAGCATCCCTTGTAAAACCTGTAGCCTGTAGTACAAATCCCAGCATCCCTTGTCAGACCTGTAGCCTATAGTACAAATCCCAGCATCCTTTGTCAGACCTGTAGACTATAGAAAAAATCCCAGCATCCCTTGTAAAACCTGTAGCCTGTAGTACAAATCCCAGCATCCCTTGTCAGACCTGTAACCTATAGTAACAATCCCAGCATCCCTTGTCAGACCTGTAGCCTGTAGTACAATTCCCAGCATCCCTTGTCAGACCTGTAGACTATATAAAAAATCCCAGCATCCCTTGTAAAACCTGTAGCCTGTAGTACAAATCCCAGCATCCCTTGTCAGACCTGTAGCCTATAGTACAAATCCCAGCATCCTTTGTCAGACCTGTAGACTATAGAAAAAATCCCAGCATCCCTTGTAAAACCTGTAGCCTGTAGTACAAATCCCAGCATCCCTTGTCAGACCTGTAGCCTATAGTACAAATCCCAGCATCCCTTGTCAGACCTGCAGCCTATAGTACAAATCCCAGCATCCCTTGTCAGACCTGTAGCCTATAGTAGAAATCCCAGCATCCCTTGTCAGACCTGTAGCCTAAAGTACTAATCCCAGCATCCCTTGTCAGGCCTGTAGTCTTCTTAATGTGACTGACCTACAAATCCCAGCATCCCTTGTCAGACCTGTAGCCTATAGTACAAATCCCAGCATCCCTTGTCAGACCTGTAGCCTGTAGTACAAATCCCAGCATCCCTTGTCAAACCTGTAACCTATAGTACAAATCCCAGCATCCCTTGTCAGACCTGTAGCCTGTAGTACAAATCCCAGCATCCCTTGTCAGACCTGTAGCCTATAGTACAAATCCCATCATCCCTTGTCAGACCTGTAGACTATAGAAAAAATCCCAGCATCCCTTGTAAGACCTGTAGCCTGTAGTACAAATCCCAGCATCCCTTGTCAGACCTGTAGCCTATAGTAGAAATCCCAGCATCCTTTGTCAGACCTGTAGCCTATAGTACAAATCCCAGCATCCCTTGTCAGACCTGTAGCATGTAGTACAAATCCCAGCTTCCCTTGTCAGACCTGTAGACTATAGAAAAATTCCCAGCATCCCTTGTCAGACCTGTAGCCTATAGTACAAATCCCAGCATCCCTTGTAAGACCTGTAGCCTATAGTACAAATCCCAGCATCCCTTGTCAGACCTGTAGCCTATAGTACAAATCCCAGCATCCCTTGTCAGACCTGCAGCCTGTGGTCTTCTAACTGTTACTGACCTACAAATCCCAGCATCCCTTGTCAGACCTGTAGCCTATAGTACAAATCCCATCATCCCTTGTCAGACCTGTAGACTATAGAAAAATCCCAGCATTCCTTGTAAGACCTGTAGCCTGTAGTACAAATCCCAGCATCCCTTGTCAGACCTGTAGCCTATAGTACAAATCCCAGCATCCCTTGTCAGACCTGCAACCTATAGTACAAATCCCAGCATCCCTTGTCAGACCTGTAGCCTATAGTACAAATCCCAGCATCCCTTGTCAGACCTGTAGCCTATAGTACAAATCCCAGCATCCCTTGTCAGACCTGTAGCCTATAGTACAAATCCCAGCATCCCTTTTTAAGACCTGTAGCCTATAGTACAAATCCCAGCATCCCTTGTAAGACCTGTAGCCTATAGTACAAATCCCAGCATCCCTTGTCAGACCTGTAGTCTATAGTACTAATCCCAGCATCCCTTGTCAGACCTGTAGCCTGTAGAACACATCCCAGCATCCCTTGTCAGACCTGCAGCCTGTGGTCTTCTAACTGTTACTGGCCTACAAATCCCAGCATCCCTTGTCAGACCTGTAGCCTATAGTACAAATCCCATCATCCCTTGTCAGACCTGTAGACTATAGAAAAAATCCCAGCATCCCTTGTAAGACCTGTAGCCTGTAGTACAAATCCCAGCATCCCTTGTCAGACCTGCAACCTATAGTACAGATCCCAGCATCCCTTGTCAGACCTGTAGCCTATAGTACAAATCCCAGCATCCCTTGTCAGACCTGTAGCATGTAGTACAAATCCCAGCATCCCTTGTCAGACCTGTAGACTATAGTACAAATCCCAGCATCCCTTTTTAAGACCTGTAGCCTATAGTACAAATCCCAGCATCCCTTGTAAGACCTGTAGCCTATAGTACAAATCCCAGCATCCCTTGTCAGACCTGTAGCCTATAGTACAAATCCCAGCATCCCTTGTCAGACCTGTAGCCTATAGTACAAATCCCAGCATCCCTTGTCAGACCTGTAGCCTATAACACAAATCCCAGGATCCCTTGTCAGACCTGTAGCCTATAGTACAAATCCCAGCATCCCTTGTCAGACCTGCAGCCTATAGTACAAATCCCAGCATCCCTTGTCAGACCTGTAGCCTATAGTAGAAATCCCAGCATCCCTTGTCAGACCTGCAGCCTATAGTACAAATCCCAGCATCCCTTGTCAGACCTGTAGCCTATAGTACAAATCCCAGCATCCCTTGTCAGGCCTGTAGTCTTCTTAATGTGACTGACCTACAAATCCCAGCATCCCTTGTCAGACCTGTAGTCTTCTTACAGTTACTGACCTACACATCCCATCATCCCTTGTCAGACCTGTAGCCTATAGTACAAATCCCAGCATCCCTTGTCAGACCTGTAGCCTATAGAACAAATCCCAGCATCCCTTGTCAGACCTGTAACCTATAGTAACAATCCCAGCATCCCTTGTCAGACCTGTAGCCTGTAGTACAATTCCCAGCATCCCTTGTCAGACCTGTAGACTATATAAAAAATCCCAGCATCCCTTGTAAAACCTGTAGCCTGTAGTACAAATCCCAGCATCCCTTGTCAGACCTGTAGACTATAGTACAAATCCCAGCATCCCTTTTTAAGACCTGTAGCCTATAGTACAAATCCCAGCATCCCTTGTAAGACCTGTAGCCTATAGTACAAATCCCAGCATCCCTTGTCAGACCTGTAGCCTATAGTACAAATCCCAGCATCCCTTGTCAGACCTGTAGCCTATAGTACAAATCCCAGCATCCCTTGTCAGACCTGTAGCCTATAACACAAATCCCAGGATCCCTTGTCAGACCTGTAGCCTATAGTACAAATCCCAGCATCCCTTGTCAGACCTGTAGCCTATAGTAGAAATCCCAGCATCCCTTGTCAGACCTGCAGCCTATAGTACAAATCCCAGCATCCCTTGTCAGACCTGTAGCCTATAGTAGAAATCCCAGCATCCCTTGTCAGACCTGCAGCCTATAGTACAAATCCCATCATCCCTTGTCAGACCTGTAGCCTATAGTACAAATCCCAGCATCCCTTGTCAGACCTGTAACCTATAGTAACAATCCCAGCATCCCTTGTCAGACCTGTAGCCTGTAGTACAATTCCCAGCATCCCTTGTCAGACCTGTAGACTATATAAAAAATCCCAGCATCCCTTGTAAAACCTGTAGCCTGTAGTACAAATCCCAGCATCCCTTGTCAGACCTGTAGCCTATAGTACAAATCCCAGCATCCTTTGTCAGACCTGTAGACTATAGAAAAAATCCCAGCATCCCTTGTAAAACCTGTAGCCTGTAGTACAAATCCCAGCATCCCTTGTCAGACCTGTAACCTATAGTAACAATCCCAGCATCCCTTGTCAGACCTGTAGCCTGTAGTACAATTCCCAGCATCCCTTGTCAGACCTGTAGACTATATAAAAAATCCCAGCATCCCTTGTAAAACCTGTAGCCTGTAGTACAAATCCCAGCATCCCTTGTCAGACCTGTAGCCTATAGTACAAATCCCAGCATCCTTTGTCAGACCTGTAGACTATAGAAAAAATCCCAGCATCCCTTGTAAAACCTGTAGCCTGTAGTACAAATCCCAGCATCCCTTGTCAGACCTGTAGCCTATAGTACAAATCCCAGCATCCCTTGTCAGACCTGCAGCCTATAGTACAAATCCCAGCATCCCTTGTCAGACCTGTAGCCTAAAGTACTAATCCCAGCATCCCTTGTCAGGCCTGTAGTCTTCTTAATGTGACTGACCTACACATCCCATCATCCCTTGTCAGACCTGTAGCCTATAGAACAAATCCCAGCATTCCTTGTCAGACCTGTAACCTATAGTAACAATCCCAGCATCCCTTGTCAGACCTGTAGCCTGTAGTACAATTCCCAGCATCCATTGTCAGATCTGTAGACTATAGAAAAAATCCCAGCATCCCTTGTCAGACCTGTAGTCTTCTTACTGTTACTGACCTACAAATAAACTCACTTTTTTATTTCTGGGATCAGAGGTGAGTGGATCATTGATACACGGGGGCATTAAGGGAAATAATGGCAGAAATGAAGGAAATGAGTATTTGAGTGTGACACTGGCTAGTGCCTGGGATATTAGCCTGGCTTTTGTGTATATTCTAATAGAAAATATCATTATGGGAGGAATGGGGAAACAGGCAGACTACAGACAACTCAGGATAAATACACAGAAGTACATCCTGGCATTTGGCCGCACGACTAACTGACAGTTAAATAACGGATTTCTCACTTTCATTCCTGGGATCAGAGGTGAGTGGATGCACAGCACACACTGGGGGGACAATTTATGGGAAATAATGAATTATAATGATATAAATGAAGAAAATCACTACTAAATTGAGTCACTAGGTGGCACCTGGGATATTAGCCTTGGTTTTGTCATTTTAATAGATTATAGGAGAGTTGGGGTTGGGGGAAGGAACAGGGATGCAGGGAGACTACACACCTGTCAGGCTAAATACAGAAAGTATAAAATAACATTTGAGATTCCAATTGCTTTATATTTAAAATAAGTGCAAGTTAAGAAATAATAAAAAGTCAGAAATCTCCTATGTTAACATATAACAGGGGTCACTATGGCAACATCTGGAGTGACATTTGCTGTTCAGGTTTAACCTCTAATGTTATTAATCTTCATATTTCTCTCTGTATCTCACTTTGTATATAACATTTACTCTTAATAAAGCTGTTAAGGGAAAGTTAAGAAATTATTAAGGGGAAAAGTCTGAAATCTCCCATGTTCCCATATAACAGGGGTCACCCAGTGTTTGGAGTGACAGTTGACAGTTGGCCACTTGGTGTTTCTCCTCCAATACAATTAATTTCCATATTTCTCGTTGCATCTTACTTTGTATATAAAACTGACTTCTTAAAAAGCTTTAAAGGAAAAAGTTTTGGAGCTGCAAATCCCAGTCACTGTTACTCATGTCCTGAATGTCCCAGCATCCCTTGTCAGACCTGTAGCCTATAGTAAAAATCCCAGCATTCCCTGTAAGACCTGTAGAATGTAGAACAAATCCCAGCATTCCTTGTCAGACCTGTAGTCTTCTTACTGTGGCTGACCTACAAATCCCAGCATCCCTTGTCAGACCTGTAGCCTATAGTACAAATCCCATCATCCCTTGTCAGACCTGTAGCCTATAGTACAAATCCCAGCATCCCTTGTCAGACCTGTAGCCTATAGTACAAATCCCAGCATCCCTTGTCAGACCTGTAGCCTATAGTAGAAATCCCAGCATCCCTTGTCAGACCTGGAGTCTTCTTACTGTTACTGACCTACAAATCCCAGCATCCCTTGTCAGACCTGGAGTCTTCTTACTGTTACTGACCTACAAATCCCAGCATCCCTTGTCAGACCTGTAGCCTGTGGTCTTCTAACTGTTACTGACCTACAAATCCCAGCATCCCTTGTCAGACCTGTAGTCTTCTTACTGTGACTGACCTACAAATCCCAGCATCCCTTGTCAGACCTGTAGCCTATAGTACAAATCCCAGCATCCCTTGTCAGACCTGTAGCCTATAGTACAAATCCCAGCATCCCTTGTCTGACCTGTAGCCTATAGTACAAATCCCAGCATCCCTTGTCAGACCTGTAGCCTATAGTACAAATCCCAGCATCCCTTGTCAGACCTGGAGTCTTCTTACTGTTACTGACCTACAAATCCCAGCATCCCTTGTCAGACCTGCAGCCTGTGGTCTTCTAACTGTTACTGAACTTCAAATCCCAGCATCCCTTGTCAGACCTGTAGCCGATAGTACAAATCCCAGCATCCCTTGTCAGACCTGTAGCCTATAGTACAAATCCCAGCATCCCTTGTCAGACCTGTAGCCTATAGTACAAATCCCAGCATCCCTTGTCAGACCTGTAGCCTATAGTACAAATCCCAGCATCCCTTGTCAGACCTGTAGCCTATAGTACAAATCCCAGCATCCCTTGTCAGACCTGTAGCCTATAGTAGAAATCCCAGCATCCCTTGTCAGACCTGGAGTCTTCTTACTGTTACTGACCTACAAATCCCAGCATCCCTTGTCAGACCTGGAGTCTTCTTACTGTTACTGACCTACAAATCCCAGCATCCCTTGTCAGACCTGCAGCCTGTGGTCTTCTAACTGTTACTGACCTACAAATCCCAGCATCCCTTGTCAGACCTGCAGCCTGTGGTCTTCTAACTGTTACTGAACTTCAAATCCCAGCATCCCTTGTCAGACCTGTAGCATATAGTACAAATCCCAGCATCCCTTGTCAGACCTGCAGCCTGTGGTCTTCTTACTGTTACTGACCTACAGATCCCAGTATCCCTTGTCAGACCTGTAGTCTTCTTACTGTGACTGACCTACACATCCCAGCATCCCTTGTCAGACCTGTAGTCTTCTTACTGTTACTGACCTACAAATCCCAGCATCCCTTGTCAGACCTGTAGTCTTCTTACTGTTTCTGACCTACAAATCCCAGCATCCCTTGTCAGACCTGTAGCCTATAGAACAAATCCCAGCATCCCTTGTCAGACCTGGAGTCTTCTTACTGTTACTGACCTACAAATCCCAGCATCCCTTGTCAGACCTGTAGCCTATAGTACAAATCCCAGCATTCCTTGTCAGACCTGGAGTCTTCTTACTGTTACTGACCTACAAATACCAGCATCCCTTGTCAGACCTGTAGCCTGTAGTACAATTCCCAGCATCCATTGTGAGACCTGTAGCCTATAGTACAAATCCCAGCATCCCTTGTCAGACCTGTAGACTATAGAAAAAATCCCAGCATCCCTTGTAAGACCTGTAGCCTGTAGTACAAATCCCAGCATCCCTTGTCAGACCTGTAGCATATAGTACAAATCCCAGCATTCGTTGTCAGACCTGCAGCCTGTGGTCTTCTAACGTTACTGACCTACAAATCCCAGCATCCCTTGTCAGACCTGCAGCCTATAGTACAAATCCCAGCATCCCTTGTCAGACCTGTAGCCTGTGGTCTTCTAACTGTTACTGACCTACATATCCCAGCATCCCTTGTCAGACCTGTAGTCTTCTTACTGTTACTAACCTACAAATCCCAGCATCCCTTGTCAGACCTGTAGCCTATAGAACAAATCCCAGCATCCCTTGTCAGACCTGTAACCTATAGTAAAAATCCCAGCATCCCTTGTAAGACCTATAGCCTATAGTACAAATCCCAGCATCCCTTGTCAGACCTACAGCCTGTGTTCTTCTAACTGTTACTGACCTACAAATCCCAGCATCCCTTGTCAGACCTGTAGCCTATAATACAAATCCCAGCATCCCTTGTCAGACTTGTAGCATATAGTACAAATCCCTGCATCCCATGTAAGACTTGTAGCCTATAGTACAAATCCCAGCATCCCTTGTCAGACCTGTAGCCTATAGTACAAATCCCAGCATCCCTTGTCAGACCTGTAGCCTATAGTAAAAATCCCAGCATCCCTTGTTAGACCTGCATCTTATAGTACAAATCCCAGCATCCCTTGTCAGACCTACATCCTGTAGTCTTCTAGCTCTTAATGAACTATAAATCCCAGCATCCCTTGTCAGACCAGCAGCTTGTGGTCTTCTAACTGTTATTGAACTAAACATCCCAGCATTTCTTGTAACACTTGCAGCCTTCTAGCTCTTAATAAACTACAAATCCCAGCATCCCTTGTCAGACCAGCAGCTTGTGGTCTTCTAACTGTTACTGAACTTCAAATCCCAGCATCCCTTGTCAGACCTGCAGCCTGTGGTCTTTTAGCTGTTACCGACTTACAAATCCCAGCATCCCTTATCAGACCTGTAGCCTATAGTACAAATCCCAGCATCCCTTGTCAGACCTGTAGCCTATAGTACAAATCCCAGCATCCCTTGTCAGACCTGTAGCCTATAGTACAAATCCCAGCATCCCTTGTCAGACCTGTAGCCTATAGTACAAATCCCAGCATCCCTTGTCAGACCTGTAGCCTATAGTACAAATCCCAGCATCCTTTGTCAGACCTGTAGCCTATAGTAAAAATCCCAGCATCCCTTGTTAGACCTGCATCTTATAGTACAAATCCCAGCATCCCTTGTCAGACCTGCAGCCTGTGGTCTTCTAACTGTTACTGACCTACAAATCCCAGCATCCCTTGTCAGACCTGTAGCCTATAGTACAAATCCCAGCATCCCTTGTCAGACCTATAGCCTGTAGTAAAAATCCCAGCATCCCTTGTCAGACCTGTAGCCTATAGTACAAATCCCAGTATCCCTTGTTGACCAGCAGCTTGTGGTCTTTTAGTTGTTACTGACCTACAAATCCCAGCATCCCTTGTTAGACCTACATCCTGTAGTCTTCTAGATCTTAATGAACTATAAATCCCAGCATCCCTTGTCAGACCTGCAGCCTGTGGTCTTCTACCTGTTACTGACCTACAAATCCAAGCATTCCTTGTCAGACTTGCAGCCTTCTAGCTCTAAATGAACTACAAATCCCAGCACCCCTTGTCAGACCTGCTGCCTGTAGTCTTATAGCACTTAATAAAGTACAAATCCCAGCATCCCTTGTCAGACCTGTAGCCTATAATACAAATCCCAGCATCCCTTGCCAGACCAGCAGCTTGTGGTTTTCTAACTGTTACTGAACTACAAATCCCAGCATCTCTTGTCCGACTTGCAGCCTGTGATCTTTTAGCTGTTACTGACCTACAAATCCCAGCATCCAGGCCCGGATTTGTGGAAAGGCCACCTAGGCCCGGGCCTAGGGCGGCAGGATTTTAGGGGGTCGGCATGCTGTGTAAAAAGAGCAGTCAGCACAACTTCTTACACCTTTTTTTTCCCTTTTTAAGGGTTTTTACCTGCGCTCCCCTGCGTTCCGTTTTTCTGCATTCAGCCACAGGGGAGCGCAGGAATAGACGCATTAAATTTTGTCCAATGGGGCTGTACTCACACAGGCGCGTGTAGGCGCCGAACGCAGGTTGAGACGCAACATGCTGCATTTTTCCTGGGTTCGGCGCCTAAACGCACCTGTGTGAGTACAGCCCCATTGGAAAAAATGTAATGCGTCTATTCCAGCGCTCCCCTGCGGCTGAATGCAGAAAAACGGAACACAGGGGACCGCAGGAAAACGCTCGTCAGTAAGAGCTTGATAAAAGGCCATTTGAGGCCTGAAACGTCGCTGTGATGCCCAGAAGTCTGCAACAAAGGGGGGCGACATGCTGCCCAACCACACCCACATTTGTTCAAACACACTGGGGATCCGCAGGAGATACAATATGTTTTAAAATTTCCCGTGCGCCAATCCCCATTGCTCCAGTCCAGATGATGAAAATGTGCATGAATAAAGGGAAGAGGACAGGGGCGGTGAACGGCAGTGGGCCTAGGGGCGCCCACTATGTAAATCCGGCCCTGCCAGCATCCCTTATCAAACCTGCACCCTGTAGTCTTCAAGCTCTTAATGAACTATAAATCCCAGCATCCCTTTCCACACCAGCAGCTTGTGGTCTTCTAACTGTTACTGACCTACAAATCCCAGCATCCCTTGTCAGACCTGTAGCCTATAATACAAATCCCAGCATCCCTTGTCAGACCTGTAGCCTGTAGTACAAATCCCAGCATCCCTTGTCAGACCTGTAGCCTATAGTACAAATCCCAGCATCCCTTGCCAGACCAGCAGCTTGTGGTTTTCTAACTTTTACTGAACTACAAATCCCAGCATCTCTTGTCCAACTTGCAGCCTGTGATCTTTTAGCTGTTACTGACCTACAAATCCCAGCATCCCTTATCAGACCTGCACTCTGTAGTCTTATTGTACTTAATGAACTACAAATTCCAGCATCCCTTGTCAGACCTTTAGTTTATAGTACAAATCCCAGCATCCCTTGTCAGACCAGCAGTTTGTGGTTTTCTAACTGTTGCTGACCTACAAATCCCAGCATCCCTTGTCAGACCTGCAGCCTATAGTACAAATCCCAGCATCCCTTGTCAGACCTACAGCCTATACTACAAATCCCAGCATCCCTTGTCAGACCTGTAGCCTGTAGTAAAAATCCCAGCATCCCTTGTAAGACCTGTAGCCTATAGTACAAATCCCAGCATCCCTTGTTAGACCTGCAGCTTATAGTACAAATCCCAGCATCCCTTGTCAGACCTGTAGCCTATAGTACAAATCCCAGAATCCCTTGTCAGACCTGCAGCCTGTGGTCTTCTAACTGTTACTGACCTACAAATCCCAGCATCCCTTGACAGACCTGCAGCCTATAGTACAAATCCCAGAATCCCTTGTTAGACCTACAGCCTATACTACAAATCCCAGCATCCCTTGTCAGACCTGTAGCCTGTATTAAAAATCCCAGCATCCCTTGTCAGACCTGTAGCCTATAGTACAAATCCCGCATACCTTGACAGACCTGTAGCCTATAGTACAAATCCCAGAATCCCTTGTTAGACCTACAGCCTATACTACAAATCCCAGCATCCCTTGTCAGACCTGTAGCCTGTAGTAAAAATCCCAGCATCCCTTGTCAGACCTGTAGTACAAATCCCAGCATCCCTTGTTGACCAGCAGCTTGTGGTCTTCTGACCGTTACTGACCTACAAATCCCAGCATCCCTTGTCAGATCTGTAACCTGTAGTAAAAATCCCAGTATCCCTTGTCAGACCTGTAGCCTATAGTACAAATCCCAGCATCCCTTGTCAGACCTGCAGCCTATAGTACAAATCCCAGCATCCCTTGTCAGACCTGTAGCCTTTAATCTTCTAGCTCTTAATGAACTACAAATCCCAGTATCCCTTGTCAGACCAGCAGCTTGTGGTCTTCTAACTGTTTCTGACCTACAAATCCCAGCATCCCTTGTCAGACCTGCTGCCTGTACTAGTCCTTTTTCTGTGATATTATGATGTTGAGAGTCTGTATCTCAGTAGGGACTGGGCTTCATATTATAATAGAGGGAAGAATTGATGGTGCCAATACAGGGAAATGCTGCAACCTGTGATTCCTGATTCGTATAGCAGAGAGGGCTGGTGCATGTGAGCTCACAATCTCTTCCTTCTTTCTATGTCTCCACACAGTGAAATTTCCAAGCGACGAAGCGTTTTATAGCGTTTTCGAAGCGATTTTCTGAGCGATTTTCCAAGCGATTTAGCAGTGATTATTATATAGAGATATTCAGCGATATTCCATCTGATTTTTGGCGTTTGGAAAAACCATCTTCTTTTGACGTCAGCTGATATCGACTTTTTAACCCAACAGCTCTTTTAAGAGCTAAAAAACTTGGGCGCAATGCTATTCTGCGCCCCCTGGAGGAAGGTAAGGCAACTGTTTTATCTGAATTAAAGGTTTTGCTGTATAGAGAACAAATAAAGTATAGAATGTAATTGAATTTTTCTCTTCTCCTTCAGCCACAGGCGGAATCCAGATCCCTCTCCGAGATTTATAAGGTGAGTAGAAAGGAGGGTAAAACACTCGCCGCTATTGCCGTAAAGTGAGACATGTTTTGTACCCTGGGGAATATTATGTTATCAATAAAATCCTTCTTTTTTCTTTTCCAGCCTCCTGATGGTCGGCTGACCAAGGATGTGCTTCTTGGAGAAGGCGGCACCGGAGAGGTCTACAAGGTAAGAGACCAACCAATTAGAGTAGGGGAACTGAACAAGATTGTGATCACTAGACACAATCACACAATGATTTAGGCAGACATATCAAGCTTCTGGTTTGGGGGCTGCATAAAGCTGGCCATAGATGCAAAGATCCGATCGTACGAATCATCGTACGATCTGACTTTCCCATCTCCCGACCCGCCACTAACCATTCAGATCAAAGTCTTACCAGTCAGATTAGTAAAAGAACAGATCAGCAATGTTCTGCCCCTGACAGCAATCGTACGATATCTATGTCCAACCAAAGCTAGTGACAGTCTCCCACTGAAAATCGTACGATCGGCAATACACGCAGAGATATTATCGGCAGCCGACAGAAATTTTCTAACCTGTCCGATCGACCAAACGACCGATCTCCGCCGGACGAAAAATGTCGGGACTCTCCACAAACGTTCCGAAAATCGTACGAATCCTCGATTCGTACGATCAGACCCTCTCTTTCCTACTTGTATATAAGTCAACCTTTCTGTCTGTATTACAGGGACGACACCATCGTAGAGGCGTGGTAGCGGTGAAGATCGCCAACATCAGCCGAGTACTGTATCTTTATAATTCCAATCTCTATATATCAATCCTATTTGTGTAGTTGCCTATGTGACCTAAAGGGATTTCTATTATTCCACTCCAGGATGAAGAGTCAGTCATGAGGGAGCTGAAGTTTCTCCAGCAGTTCGGAGGCCACAAGAACATCGCCTCTTACTATGGAGCTTACTACAGGGCTCCACTCACGGAGTGCTCATCGGAGCACTTGGAAGTAAGAAATGATTTACTGTATTGTGTTCATTCCTCTCAATCTCCACTGGAAGTGATAGAAGAATACATGACCTTAAATAATTTCTATATATTGCAGATTGTTCTCGAGTACTGTGGTGGCGGCTCTCTCCACACCCTCATCAGCAGGACCAATGGCCAAACCCTGAAGGAGACCTGGATTGGCTATGTCTGCAAGGAGGTTTTAAAGGTAAGGCCAGATTTACCCCTTAAAGACTTCTTTAATTGCACAAATTATATATATATACAATCTCTTTGTTGGTAATGTTTATTCTTATGTCTGTTAAAGTCTTATAACCTACATTTCAATCTCCCCAGGGGCTGCACCACATCCACAAGAACCGGGCCGTCCATAGAGACATCAAGAGCCTGAACATCATGCTCACAGAGACGGCCAAAGTGAAGACCAGTGAGTAAAACTTACAGTTATAAGAGTAATGGATGGTGGGGAGCTAACGTAAATATCGAGTCAGGGGCTTTCATAATTCTTATTGTGGTTAAACAAGTTATTTTCCATTAATCATTTGTATTTGTCATTTCAGTCGACTTTGGAAACAGCTGGGACCTGGATCCACAGACTGGATTGTGCCACGAAGCGGACGGGACTGCCCATTGGATGGCACCCGAGGCCATAAGGCAGAAGGGCCAGCGCCTGGCGTACGACACCAAAGTATGTTGTACTTATAATACTTGTAACAACACCGAGCATTTACTTATCAGTCTTAATGGGACATAGACGCAGTCATTTTCTAATGGAGAGAAAAGGAGTTTTCCTGAAATGTTGGGTTTCTTAACTTTTTGCACAACGTGTCTGCTTTAATATATTTGCTCATTTGCATTGTGACGCTGGTGTTATGTAACTGCTATTGTTTGTAATGGAGATGTATTGCTGTATACACGTTTATATATAATAAAGCATTTTTACATTTTTATATTGTGTTCATTTACGAGGCGGTGCATTGGGTTATTTTATAAGTTGTTTTCTGTTCTGTTTTGGCCATAATTGAGCTAAGGAGAATGGCGTGTACTTTTGCACCCATGATAATATATGTATATGTTTCTAAAAGAGTATTGTATATATGTAGCTTTTTTTACTTATATTTTATTGAACAGCCTCTAACCCAATTCTCTCCTTCTAATGCTCTTTGGTGTGTCTTTTGCAGTGTGACATCTGGTCGCTTGGCATAACCGCCATCGAAATGGCCGAGGGAAAACCACGTAAGTGAATCACAACAATTGTGGCTACTTTATTTTTTTATACATTGAGCAGCAGAGGTTCTATATCAGAATGGGAGGAATTTGGGGTGATTTGATATTTCCAGCAGAAAATAATTTTTTCTATAGATTAAATAACTAACTTCTAGACATGTTTGATGGGCCTGATTTATATGTTTTTCACTTTTAGCATACGCAGATGAATACCCGGTGGAGCACCTGATTAGAGAAGCCCAACCACCGAGGCTTCAATCAAACAAGTGGTGAGTCGGTCCCAGCTCGTGTCACTGTACATTGTACCTGCGCTTGCAGACATGGAACGCCCCACATTTTCTTATTAACACTTGGCAACTCCTATATCCACTTGCACAGTCTGCCCTCACCATGCCCCTTGTCTGTACAAATTTGGGATAATGTGGAGATTTCAGTCTCTGCTCAGGGGGATGTGTATTTTGTTTAAATACCTCCTAAATATAAATAGAGGGGTTTCTATTGCAGATTTTAAATGTGATGCAGGCAGGGATATGTGTATTTTCAGGGAAATATAGATGAATGCAGAGTGGATATGATCTATTTCATGTATATAATCACTGTCTATGTCTCAGGGGCATAACAGTATAACTATGGGCCCCCTACTGTGAGATTACAGGCCATGTGCACTATGGTGCAGTCAGGAGAGGGTGTGGGGAAATCACAGGACCTTACCTTGTCCCTCATAGCCTTATAGACATCTAGATTTGCCACTGATATCCTTTGTTATACCCTTGTTGACCAGTTTGGGATAGTGGTGGGGAATCTTGGGTTTGGGAACACTTGTATGGATGTATGTATAACTTTATTTGTAAAGCGCTGTTAAGGAGCCGCATCACTGTACAATGCATAAAAGTACAATATATATAAAAGTATCCATGGGGGAGACAAATCACATAATAAATATATACAGAATCATAGGACAAAGAGCTTAAATGTGGTAAGAGACATAGTGGAAGGAGGTCCCTACCCCGTAGAGCTTACAGTCTAAGTGGATGGGAGGCTAACATACAGGTACAAATTGGAGATGAAAAAGTGCACAAGGTAAGGCATAGTCAGTAGGGACAAAACTTTGGGAGAAGATTTCTATAATGTGTAATGCTGTAATACTATGTATCTCACTTCTGCCTAAAGAGATCAAATCAAAATAGATAGATAAATAGAATGGTAAATAGATGATAGATTGAGGGATAGATAGTTAGATATATTGATAGATACAGGGATAGATAGACAATAGATAGATAGATGATGATAGATAGATAGATAGATGATGATAGATAGATAGATAGATAGATAGATAGATTTACTGCAATATATATATATATATTTTGGGGTATAGCTAATGGTTACTGGGTAAAAGCTTTGGGAATCTGGAAATAATGATCTGGGGATTTTTTTTGCTAGCTAAAGCTAAAATCTCTTTTTTTCCAGGTCACAACATTTCGTGTCCTTCTTGGAGTCCTGTCTGAAGAAGGATCCTTCGGAGAGAGGGAGTGCTGAAGAACTCCTGCAGCACCCATTTGTCACCCAACTGCCGCCTAAGAAGATCATCAGGGCTGAGATTGAAAAACATCTCCGGACTCTGCAGAACCGGCCGGCTAAGAAAGGTGAGGGAATCTATTATATTTGATACGACTGCACCATCACACAGTTTAACTCAACAGCTGCAAGACTTGTTTTTACCATAATGGCACTGGGAATAATAAACATGTTTTAAGGGGTACTATAGCTTAATATTATATTTTAGTATAATGGTCACAATGGCGTTCTAAGACAATTTGCATTTGGTCTTCAGTCTTTATTTTTTTGTTTATGAATCATTTACAAGCTGTAATTAGTATTCATGAATCACAAATATAATTTTTCCCTATACAGGACTGAAGGGAGGAGCTCTCTGGACCTTGCGGCACGCTTGTGACTTCTGCACACGGACATCGGCAGAACAAAAAGCAGCTCTGCAAATGGCCCTGGAGGGCTTCTCCTGTTAGTGATCTTGTGGCCAATTACATCAACAGCCCACAATGAGATTCCTAAATCACAGCAGAGGAAAAAAGAAACATCCACAGGGTAAGGTCCTATTTCCATACAGTATCCAGCGGCGGATTTGTTTGCCGGCCGCCCCTAGGCCTCGAGGTCTGACCAGGCGGCCGCGCGGTCCTAGCGCCCGCCTACACTTCCCCTTCCCAGTGCGCCGGTGAAAAAGCGCCGGAGCAGCTGGTGTAATTGAATGGGGACAAACACGTCCCCATAATGCGGCTGGGCGGCATGCTGCCCCTAATTTTTGCCACCCTAGGCCCGGGCCTATGTGGCCTCGACACAAATCCGGGCCTGTCAGTATCCCTGTACAATGGTTCTCAGCTGGTAGACAAATAGCAATTTGATCCCCTGCTGCCTGGTGGGTGTCTACTTGGTACGACCCGAATCCTCACTGTGCACAAGAGGTGGGTTTCGGCTAGAAGATGCTCAAGTACAAGTACATTTCTTGGTCACAATCCTCCCCAGGGCAGTAGGAGTTGAATCAAGGATTTCTGTGCTGATGGACATTAGCCTCACTCCAGCAACCGCACAATAACACAACAGGGTAGAATGTGATTGAGAAAATTCAGGCATTATTTCCTATTTCCATGGTCAGTGCATTTATTTCTAAAAGGAGCATCAGCCTGGGAGAAAACCTCTAATGAATAATGTGCATAATTGCCATGCCTCTGAATGAGAATTCATGATGATCTATTACTGACTGACATACTTTTTTCTCATACAGATCCAGTGGCGTCTGCAGCTCCACCAGCAACATCTCCTTTCAGGCTACTGCAGTTCAACCAGTGGGGACTTCAAGATTCCCGCAACTCCACCAGCAGGGACTTTATATCCTTCTGTAGCTCCATATTCATATTCTTTTCAGACTACCACATCGCCACCAGTGGTGTCTTCAGTTTACACCACTCCCCCAGCAGTTTCACTTTCAAGGGCCACATCACCACCTCACTTTTCAACTGTAGTTCCATAGTTCCAACCATCTTCCTTTTTTTGCAGACTACTATAACTCCAACATCTTGCCTTAAGCATCTACTTTTCACACATAGCCACCATAGCTCCAACATTCATATCCACCTCTACAGCTCCACTAGCAGCATTCACACCATAGCTCCACTATTAGGACCTTAGTTTTCATTAGTATCCAATTACCACTGCTCCACCCAAGGAATTTTCATTTAACTTTAGCTCCACCACCAGTCCTTATCCCATATTTTACCTCTACCCACAGGTTCTGTCCTTGTGCTAACACACCTCCACCAATATCTTCTTTTATTTACAGATCATCAAGAGTTTCTCCTCTTTAAAATATCTTTTAATCCTCACCCTTCTTCCTGTACCTCCATTTTTTCTTCCATTCCACCAATAACAAGACATTTAGTCACCACCACACACTAAAAATGATGCCCCTGCCCCCTACACAGAGGCTTCTCTTCTCTACTTTTTTCTTTTGCTTCCCCCCTGCAATCTCCTAACACCATTTCCTCAGTGGTTTCTCCTTTCTCCTTTTTCAAATTGTCTTTCTATCCTTTCCAGCCTTCCACTCAACAACAAGTCACATCTCCTCCTCTAAACCCTGACATAAACTCTTAGTACTGATACTGACATAAACTCTTAGTATAAGTTGATCCAGGGACTTGTCCGATTGCCCTTTGGGAGTCAGGAAGGAATTTTTTCCCCCTCTGAGGCAAATTGGCTCCAACATCAGATGGGGTTTTTCGCCTTCCTCTGGATCAACTACTAAATAGGAAGATCCCTTTTACAACTTGAACCTAATGGACGTGAGTCCTTCCCAACCTAAATTAGTATGAATTAATCTAAAATGCATAAATAAAACAATCACTTTATAAATAAATATGTTAATACACATTTCATTGGTGTTCTTGCATTTGTTATAGTTCTATAGTATTGCCAGGGAACATTACAGAGGAGGGAGACCTCTAGTGCAAGGGAAAAGGGTCACTGAAAAGTGAAGGTGGAATCAAGAGGCAGGGGTGGGAGAAATTGGTGAAAGGAGATGCTAAGGATGAAGAACTATAAGAAGGGGATAAGCCATGTCTGGACCTAGTCCTACTGATCTGCACTGATGCCAGAGGTTTGGTCAATCAATCACATACAAATGATATATAGTTTATATAAACATATCACTGGGATTTGTACATTACGAGACTGGGTTCAGAAGGTGCTGACTTATTAATATGTTATTTTGGGCCTAGCAGGGACTTGGATACACATGTCACTTCCATTAGTATTCTTTGGGCCAAGGAGAAACAGACTCATTGGGTCTAGAAAGAGCTGACCCATAAACATGCCACTGTCATTAGAAGACATATCTCCCATGATAAAGTTGCCTTTGGTATTATTTGGGCAGAGGAAGGGCAGGTCTGTGTGATGTTCCATTGGGCATCAGTCCATCCCACGATTGGCCTACTGATAACAGGCGGGATATTATTGGCCACTGGAAATTCAAGGAGCCCTGGGCCAAAGTAAGACATACATAATTTACTCTATATTTTGATTCAAAGTGACTATTTTACCATAGTAAACTGCTCCTCAGAGGTTCACTGCACATATCACTCCCTTTGGGAAAACGGGAAGAGGAGGGTCCGTCCAGAGTCACCAGGAAGGTTTGTTCTGCTGAAGTGGAGGGATGTAACTTTACCAATGACACGGCTGTTGGGCATGAGAGGCAGTACAGCAGCCCCCTGCCCTGATATTAATCCATGCAGTTTATGTTTAGTACTTGATTTACTTGCCCTTTAAAAGACAGAGTGGCGGGCAGTAGACAGAGCAAGGGTTAAGTTTATGTACAGCCATATCAAGCTTCTAAGTTCTGTTGGGCCCAGGCCTTTAAGGAATTACACGTTGATCTTGCTGCCTCCCTGCTGGATGGTGTTACCCCCATGCTTTAGAATGAAGTAGTAGAATACCCATGCCCACTGACATACATGAGTAGGGGAAATAGGAGACGCTGTTCATGGGAGTAGGCGCCACCAACAGGTTTTCACAGTCCATTGCACTGATTTAGGCTGGGTGCTAGCACAGTCCAGTCAGCTCAGAAGAGGCATTATACTGGGCTTGTGCTGTGCCAGGGACATTATCATACATGGGCCCTCAGAAGGTCCTGCCTGACCAATATCTAGTGTTGTCACCATTTTGGAAAAAAATCTGGCTGTACAGAAAGGGGAGGGACAATGAGGGGGTGGTTCGGGAGAAAATATGGTCGATATGGGAGCGGGGATTATAGGAAGAAGGGAAAGAA
Organism: Xenopus petersii; assembly: GCA_038501925.1. Classification (NCBI taxonomy): domain Eukaryota; kingdom Metazoa; phylum Chordata; class Amphibia; order Anura; family Pipidae; genus Xenopus; species Xenopus petersii. The sequence goes on from CM076679.1 coordinate 13,608,655, forward strand.
GCGGAGCTGGCGTCAGGGATTGGGGAGGGATAGGACAGGGGTGGTACGTCAGTGAATTATAAATTTACGAGCAATACATTGCTGGTTAAATGTGTAACACTGGTCCCAGTCTCGGCTGCTATATTACTGGTTAGGCTGGTGATATGCCAAACCATTCATATCGGATTGAAACTCAGCCATATGTATCTGGTCAGGTTTGAAATGGACCCTTGACTGAAGTAGCCACTGATCAGCTCCCTGCTCTTGTACAGTCCATTGGCCAGACTAGTCCACCTCTCAAAGAATGAGCCGGGGAGCATATTTCGGGTATATCAGACAGATCTAAGTAGGAAAAAGAATCAAACAGCAAATCCAAACACAGTGTATAGATCTATATATTCAGTAGGACATGTGGCGGGGGGTTGGGATCTGATAATGAAACATCCCACAAATGGACACACATAGAAACATCATACAAAATAGTTTTTATTAATAAAAACTAATCACATTATTATGAATTCTATGCTGAATTATAAACACGGGGGCCTGGTTTCCATCTGTATATAACTGAGCAGCTTTACGCCCGTAGCGGCTTCTGCACTAAATTTTTGTAGTCGTCGGTGGCTTTCTTCAGCTTCTCAAAATATTCAACTTCATCTGGAGTTTGCCCAGAATTTGTAAAAAGGAACGAGAAAGAAAACGGTTTAGTATCAGTCAATAAACCCCTTTTACTCACATCCGTGTGCAGAATAGATACCTAGAAACGTTCTATTAGAGGCAGTTCATTGTGTCTGGTGCAAATGGATATAAGAGGGATGACTCTACAGGGGATCAGTGATTGAAAAAACTGGGGGCCCCCCAACCCCGAATATCGTACAAAAATTTGTTTCGTACGACAATATCGGTGTGTGTATGGCCACCTTAAGGACAATGATTCAAGGAAATCCTTGGTGACTACTAGCGATGTGCAGGTCAGGCTTTTCCCGACCTGCACGCCACCCGCCCGAGCCCGAATTCCTCTTCTAGACCCGCGGCAAAGATGATGCCACAAAAGGGGCAGGTGAGAGGCTCAACCTGGAAGACGGAAACCGCATTTGGAAGGTCACGGGCGGGGAGAGCAGTCAGAAGAGCTCAACCTGCCCTGGAAAGCAGCGTATGAGGTCGGCCGGAACTCGCAATGTCACATGTTTTTTTTTTATTGTTTGTATCTATGTATAAAATAATCATCTTCATTTATTTATCCAAAACTGATCTAAGAAGGACAAAGAAGTGTTGGAAGTGTTGTTCTGCATTATTTCTTATAGTTTTTTTTAATTATTGCTTTTTTCTTTTTTTCTCTTCCCAGCTTTCAAATGGGGGTCTCTGACCCCATCTAAAAGAACAAATTCTCTGTAAGGCTACAAATATATTGTTATTGCTCCTTTTTATTACTCAATCATTTTTAATCATTTGGATTGTTTGTTTATAATGGGAGACAGCCATCCCCGTAATTCAGAACTTTCTGAATTATAGGTTTCTGGATAACAGATCCCATATCTGTACAGGAGAAAAGTAAAGTATCTCTACTTCACCCTAAAAATAACTCTTCTCGAAATGGACTGTCGGCGTTGAATATTGTTGATGCTATATAATAGTTCTGCAGCCTCATGCTATTGAACTACAACTCTAAGCTGGCCATAGACTCAAAGTTTGGCGACATTGACAAACGAGCGGATCTTTCCCTGATATGCCACTAACGACATGGCTATATCGGGAGTAATTTGAAAGTTCGGCCGTACGGTCGAACGATCGAACTACGATACGCCAAGGGGCTCCGACGGGTCGGTCGGGTAAAAATCAAACCTTCCTGATCGATATCGTGCCTAGATATTGATCAGGAAGACCCGTTGGAAGCCCCCATACACGGGCAGATAAGCTGTCAAATTGATCCAAACGACCGATATCGGCAGCTTTATCTGCCCGTGTATGGCCTCCTTTAGACTCTCCTTGCATGGCTGCTAGAAGCTGGACATCTAGAACAGCCAGAGAGGCTCAGCTTTGGATAAAATAAATGGGGTTTTGTTTACTCCAGGTCCTTCCATCACTGAGATACCCTAATAAACCTGCATCATAAGAGCTACAGACCACACTGGGAATACAGTGGAGCTGAATTAGATATCCCAGTGAACACTGGCATTTCCAGCAAACAGCAAGTGGGCAAATAACAGGGCAAACTGCATTCTTTGTGGGAAGCAGTGGCACACACAGAACTCCCATACACCCACTCAATGACACCATATAATACGATAGGAGAACAGCTTCATATCAGTGACAAATACCATTATACAGAGCTTGCATAGACTAATTAGAAAAAACATTGCCAACTGGAACGGGCCACTGACGGGCGAGGGTTCCCCCTGACGGGCCACTGAGATAAGGGGAAGTTTGAGCAAACCATGCTTTAACCCCCTGGCATGAGTTAAAGTGGGTGGCATGGAAGTGTAGCACACACTAAATGTAAATGGATCCCTAAAAAAGCTCAGATAGTCACTGGCCATGTATCAATACCCTGTAACGGGGGGTAATATCAAAAAAATATATTATCAATACCTACTCCCCCAGTAAAACTGCGCACACACAGTTGAACAAAGAGCCCTGTGTGATCTGCTACTTATGTCCTGGGTTGCACTTTATGTGGCTTATGTATTCTAATATGAATGGGGTTCAATACTTGGGAATGGCAGTGTCCAAAGCGCTGTCCTGTTTGAGGACAGTAGGATCTCTGAGTCCTTGTCTCTGCTTGGCACTGCGTTCTTGTAATAGAATTTTACAACTACAATAAAAGAAAATATAATAAACTTCTGTCAGAAAGACTGTGAAAAGGGGAAACTAATAAAAGTAGAGCAGGAACTGATATAGGGAAGAGCAGTGTCTATTGGTGCACCCTGCGGTAACCAGAAAGCATTTTAGGAGATTTAAAAAAAAAAAAAAAAGTATTTTTAGGAAACACGTGTTCAAAGCAAAAACTGACCCCTCGCTCCTGAGCAGAATAAAATGACAGTTCTGACTCATGAAAAATTTTTTACAGTCCCCTCTCTCAATCCAAGACTGATGATCTAACGGCTGAACAGAAACTCCTGGATTTCTGCCCGTAAGCCACATGTCCGTCTTTCTGGAATAAAGAGGAACCGAGTTCTGCACAGACAGAGTCACAACAATCTGTTGTTTAGTGGGGAGATTGTATTGTGCTATTTTTGGCCTACTTTGGAAGTGACTCGACTAGTTTTGGGCTGGTTTTGTAGCTTGGACTCTTGAGCTTTTGGGATATAAGGGGTTTCCAGGGAAACTCTCCCCCACCCCATATATATATAATTAGAGTTCTAGTTGTTAATTAGAACAGAAGGGATTGATGGGGGGGGGGCTGCTGGATACAGAGGAACTTGTCAGACTTGTGTCTCTTTGTAGCCTCATTAATTTGAATGATTTTTCTGCAGTGGGAATGAGGCCTTACATGACTTAGTACTAGTAGGTGTCAGTGGGGAGAGCAGACACAGGGCCATTGATCTTATTCCTTAAACATTTCATGTTTTTAGGGCCATATGAAACCACTGCACATTTCTACGGCTCCCGTCACATCCTATTTAATTTTATATTTATATATGTACCAAGCAATGCACCAGCCAGCAACAAGGAAGCATTGCCAGTATACAGATCTATTTATCATGAGCTAAATGGTGGGAGATCCCAATCTACCTTTTGGACACCAAAGCTTAGAATATAGGGTTCCTACCTGGGATGTCAGGGCAGCGGGTTCCGTTAGGGTTGGCCCAGTATATAGGATTCCTATATGGGACATAAGGGTGGGCAGCCAGTTCTGTTGTTAGTGCTGGCCCAGTACATAGGGTTCCTACCTGGGATGTCAGGACGGCCTGTTCTATAAGGGTTAGCTTAGTACATAGGGTTTCAACTTGGGATGTCAGGGCAGATGGTTCCTTTAGTGTTGGCCCTAGGGATGCACCGAATCCAGGATTCGGCCTTTTTCAGCAGGATTCGGATTTAGACAAATCCTTCTGCCCGGCTGAACCAAATCCTAATTTGCATATGCAACTGTCGGTGACATTGTAGAACAGCTGAGCGACGAGCTGCCAATTGGTCCTTTTAAAAAAGCGCCGAACCTACTGCAAAGGCCGGAGACTCACAGACACGGTACCACATAAACCCCCCCCATGGGGCCCCAAAGTCACATGACTTTCCCAATAGGGAGTGGTTTGTTCTTCGTTCAAGCCTGGGATAGGCTGGAGACACTGTTTACATTGCTACTCTAGCCAATCACAGCCGTGAACCAATCCCATCCCTGAGAGCAGGGGGCACATACAGAATAAAGACCGTAAACCAAAAACAGACCACCACCATTGACATTCGGTTTGCCACCTTTTCTGGAAAAAAATACCGGCCTTCCTATATATTTATCTTTTTTCCCTATTAATAACATTGGGATTAACCATCATTTTTACCGGCCAGGCTGGTAAAACACTGGCCAGGTGGCAACCCAAAATGTCATGGAGAGAACAAGAACACAGGGGCCCCAACGCTGAAACCCTAATTTACAAGAAAATTGAATACATCTACATTTAGAACGCAAAGGGCACCTGCACTTGGGCAGTAACCCATGGCAACCAATCAGATGATTGCTTCCAGTGGTCAACCTGCAGCTAGCTGAAAAAAACTAATCACTGATTGGTTGCTATGGGTAACTGCCCAGCTGCAAATTTGCTCAGTTTTTATAAATGAGCCCCAATGTGGTCCTAAAAACACCTGCTACCCCAATAGTTTTGCATTTGTGTCGGATGCTGGAGACAAGACTAGTGGGGATGGGGTCGGGCCCTTATCCAAAATGATCTTTCGGTTTTCCCAGGGTTCCCTTGCACTGCCCTTAGCCAGGGGGTTGGCTCAGTACAGCAATTAAGACTTTACCATACTGTATACGCTCAGGCCCCCTGGGGTAATAGGAATCCTTGGAGAAACTGATGTAGATGTTGGGGGGCGACTAATCTCCCCGTGTGCCCTTAACCTAAACCCTTTGTCACACCAGTTCACCCCACTATCCTCCAGATGTGAAATGCAAATTAAGTGGACCTGCACCGGAGCTTTAGGTCTACGGCGTGTGGGGTGTTTCTGACACCACCTGTTAAAGGAGATATAAAAGATAAACATGTAGGTAATTATTTGTAATATATGGTGTTTGTTTTACTTGGGGCTAAAAACTATAATTATCCTTAAAAATGGCCCCTTTATTGGAGCTCCCTATAGAGGTTCACTGGTCCCTGTCTGTGTTTTAAATGAGGGGTGGGCTGGTCCTAAGGGTCCCTGACAGAAGCACAGTAGGAGGGGGACAGCCAATCACAACCCTGCAGTCACACAAACAAAGACAGGCTTCAGTTCCCTATCAGGTCCTGCTAGCTGCTGATTGGTTCCTGTCCTACAGTGCTGAGTGCCGAAGGCTAGATTTCTGCACAGACCCAATTTGTTAAACCCGCTTGGACTTGGAACCCGGAATCCACCAGGTCCGGACTGAGAATTAAAATAGGCCCTGGCATTTCAGGTACACAGAGGCCAAAGCAGCCCACTAAATAGTGACTTTCTATGGCACCTTATAGCAACCCTTCTGGCATTTGCCAGAACCCACAGATTGCCAGTCCAGGCCTGCAACCCACATTCTTAGTCGTTTGGACCCACAAGTACCATATCCGCAACCCGATCCGCTGACCATCAAGGATCAGGAAGTGCCGTCACTGTAAACCAGAACCGTCAAGTCGGAAGTAAGCGTGATCCGCAAGTAAAACCTGCTATTGAGAAGATTTGCGACCCTGCAGAACCGCATCTATACCCGCACCCGAAACTTCTATCCACAACCCACAGGTTACCCGCGGGGTACCCGACCCACTGTAGGACTCTACCGCAGCCTCCCCTGCACAGAGAATACAGAGAGCAGGAAGTGGAACAGATGGGCGGGACTAGTAGGGATTTTGCAGAAACACAACTTTTTTAAGTACATTTCTTCTATATCTAAAAGAGTCAAATGCACCGGTACATTCTTGTTTTTTTTAATAATTAATGTTGCTTGGGTTCACTATGAAATCCAAAAATTATAACACTAGAATCATTTACAAAGCAATGTGATGACCGGCAGGGACTCGGCGAGGTGGAGATACAGTACGTTCGAAAGGGGGAGGGGTTAAGAATTTTTCTTTAAAAAAACCCCAAAAAAACAAAACCCACATATGCGACAGTGGATCACGGATACAGGGGAGTCAAATGGTACATGGAAAAATGAAGTTACAGAAATATAACAAACAGTAGACTTTAAAATCTTTACCCTAACTAGAATTTTAATCGCTAATTAAAAACTCTGTATTAAAATATCTCAAAGTGTCTGAACAGTTCGTTTGATTTTTTTTTTTTGTAGTGAGATCTCTCCCGGGTCTGGAAATGTAAAATCACGTCGCGTTCCAACGTTGCATAATCATCGGTAGAAGTAGTGTGTGTAAACTGCAAGGAAAGGGGAGATCCGTTAGAGAAGGGGTGAGGGTGTAGAGGTAATGGGATGCTACGGTTGCACCCGCTTAAAAAGCACCTATCACAGCCAAAATCAAACACATATTAACAATCTGACCAGTACAAGCTAAACACGATTAATCAAACTACATATATAGTTTTTTTTTAAAAAACTGCAGGTTTTAAAAAAAATCCCTTACTTTCTCAAATGGCTTCTTTCACTGAGAGAGGCCATACTGTGACTATAACAGAGACTCTAATATGCAAATTTCAGGAGCAACTGCTTTGAGTATTCTACCCAGAATGCCTTGTTTTAGTAAACTCCTCCACTAGAAGTATCAGGATATTTCCCTATCTTGTCCCCTGCTGGTAAAGTTATTATGCAAATGAAGGGCACACAGTAACTTCCAGCAGGTGGCAGCACTACTGAACAGCAGCTAACACACAGGTTTGGCTGATTTGAAAATATCTTAGAAGAGTTGATAAGCAACAAGGAATTTCAACTGAGCATGTGCGAGATTTCAGAGCTACAGTTGGCTGGGAAGATATGAGTAGGAGGAGATGCTTTCACATAGTGTATTTACTTAGTAAATGATTTCGGTCATGATTGGTGCCCTTTAAAGGATACGAGTAAACCTTTAAAATAAGTGAATGTAAAATTGATGAGGGGGCTATTCTAAGCACTTTTGCAATGTACATTCATTATTTATAACCCATCTATCCTGGCCAATAGAGAGCCAGGGAGAGAAATTTAAGCAGCCATTCCCATTACCCTTTATAATAAGGTATGTAGGGACTGGGGTGCCTGGGTTAGAGTCCTGCGTGGGTCCATTTTTTGAAACTCGTACACGACCCATACTCACAGCCAGAACCCGCAATTTGACCTACATGTGAAACCAGAAGTGACATCATATCTTTGACAGGAAGTGACATCACTCCAGTGTCGAATCTTCCCGAAAAACTTTAAAAACTAGAAGAACCACAAGGTGGGTGGGAGGGATCAAGCCGGCACCTTTGTTGGGTACCCAGCCAGGTTACCCACAGACCAAGGAATCAGGGACTTTTTGCCCGAAACCCGACCAATTTGCGGGTATTCTGCGGGTACCTGACCTGACGCAGGACTCAAGCCTGGATGGCATGGTTCAGGAGTGGGATGACTTTTGCAGGGAATCAATGAGTTTTGTTCTATTTTAAAGTTGTCTGAAAAATATCCAATACAAACAACCAATGTTTTTTAAGGTGACACGGGGCGTTTTAACATTGCATTTTTAAAAACGTGCGGTCAAGAGGAAATACGCCAATGACATCACATACGCATGATACTGTGCGTTTTTCAGCCTGTAGTTTTCTTTTCCCTGCATTCCTGTTTTTTCTCATTCCCCAAAATTCCGCAATAAAAATCTTATTGAACTTTTCGGGGGAAAAAAAAGCAATTTACATGCAAAATGCAGCCGGACTGATCGCCAGTATGTGGTGTAATTACTTCACCAGCAGACAACGCTGCAAATACTTATATGCGCAATCCATCTCGCAAGAGTTTGGCCGCCATATTGAGAATATGCGGCGTATTTCAGTGAAGTAGATTTCCAAACCTACGGATCCCATAGAGCTCAATAATATGGCGTTTCTGCTGAAAAACACAAATATTGGCGTCTCACGACAAATGTTGCCTCGGAAAACGCCCAGTGGGAATTGCTGCAGTGCGTATTTTATTAATTTCAGTAGGGCTTCATTATATGCATATTTACACTCAACTGCGCGTTTTTAAAAAAACGGAATGTAAAAGCTACCCAATGTGACCTTGCCCTTCGAGTTATTGTAAATGTAATTGCAATTGAAAGCAGTTTTTTTACTTTTTAAATCCACCTTGGGTTTTCTGGTTGTGATTCTTGAAACAATGTCGCAGACGTCTGTAGTGCTGTACGGCACGGCCAGATACCCGCAGGTTTAACCGACCTCGCACCCCTCTTCGCCACCTTCAACTGCCAGCTTCTGACTTCTGGCTTTATAGCCGTGGACCTGCTCGGCCCGCTCCTTTTGTGCCATCATCGTTGCGGCGGGGTAGTCGCAGATCTATAAAAGGAAGCGGCCGCGTGTCTAGGGAGGTCGGACTTCAGGAGGGTGTGGGTCGGGAAAAACCCAAAAAACGCACATCACTATTCACCAGCTGGCATCTGCTGCATTGAAACCCCGACCAGTGCCGCATTTGCTGACTGTAGATTCTCAAGGGATTCCAAATGACCCTCCTTTCTGGGATCCTAAAACCATACTGGAACCAATTCCATAACAGTGTGGCATTGTCCTATTTGTGATATCTATTAAGCCTATCATTTTACCAGCATCACTCCCGTTGCTAAAGCCTTCCTTAGATCTTGTCTTAGTCACCTTGTTACTCTTGAAACACCTACTATAGTGGTGATTCCCTGCACAAACTGAGCATTCGTGCTTAAAATGGCAGAAGGCTCCTCACTTACACTGACTCTCTTCCTATGCGCTCTGCCTATGGAGTCCCCAGGAAAGGACTGATTGCCACCACTACCTGACCCTAAATAACCTTGGTACCCTTTTATTGTTCATAAGGCTCATCCATAGCCCTATGTCCCTAAGGTCCAACTTCTGGTGATGAAGACACAGAGAGAGTTCGGCATTTAGAGGACTGGGTGAAAAAATACTTAAATATAGATGTCAAAATGTCAGTTA